>CM062520.1:16787559-18037559 GCA_031439585.1 Pterocarpus macrocarpus
ACATGATAAAAGAGCATTTGCATGAGCATCCTATGAAATTAAAAAGTTTGAAACAGAATAATATACATATTGGATGGAATAAATGCATAAATATGACATGTATAATAATAATAATAATAATAATAATAATGTAGTTTGATGTTATCATTTTAGATATGTTTTACGTGTAATATTAAAAATTTAAATCTTCAAACTGTTATTTTCGATAAATAATTACTTAATTACTATTGTTGATATAAAAGATTATTCCAACAATAATATATTGTACGAAGAATTTAATCTAAAATAAAGGTAAACATCACTACAAGTGGGGTAGTATTGAAGTCATAGGTTCAAATCTCAGTGTGTACCAATAAAAACTATAATAATATTTCTTATTTAATTTTAATATATAGTGTGTACAAGATTTTTCAAAATATCAGTTGATTAAAAAAGTGTTGTTAGTTGATTAAAAAAGTGTTATTAAAGTTTAACTTTTAATATAGTTTTTGAACTTTTTTTAAACTAAGTCAAATTTATAGAGACGCATGTATACATAATTGAGTGCTAGATGAATTAAAATTAAATCTATATCTTTATTTGCTGATTTTTTTTTCACTTTTATTTATTTAAGGAGGCAAAAACAAGCATAGATTAATATAAATTTTTACGAACATATAGAAATATATGTTTTTACTCTACGAATGAATTTTAAGAAATTTGTCAAAGTGGTATTAAGCAAGAGACATTCCTACCCCATCAAAAAAAAGAAAAGAAAAAAAGAAAAAAGCCAGAGACATAGACATAGACAAAGCGGAAGGTGGATTATGAGGCTTTGATTGGAAATCTAGCTCATCTTATATCAAATTTTTATTAAATTGCATAGGAAACTTTAAAGGATGAGAAATGTCATTAAAATTAAAAGTGCAACTGGTCATTATATGAAGAAAAGAAAGAGAATCAGAATATAATTTAATAGTTTTTTTTTCAAAAATCAAAATAATAACAAAATACTATCAATAGGCTATAAGTAGATTCAATGAGTAAAAATACAAACCATGAGCACTATGATAATTAGCCATAAATGATTGAATTGAGAAAGGGCTTACACCGTAATAAAAGTAACACTAACAATAGTATTTATGTATGAACTACAGTTTAATGGCCATCGGCAAGAATATAATATAAATATCTTTTCTAACATTATTCCATTTTACCAATCAATTCAATTTTTTTACATATCTATCTTAAACAAGAAAGAAATATAAAACTACAAAAATTCAAAGTTGCGTCATCGACTTTGTATCCCATAATTGACGTCCTTTTTGTTTTTGTTAGCTTGACTTTGACTTTCAACATCACTTGACTTTACACATTGAACAATGATATATACACATTAATTATGGCATGCTAACTCTAAGTATCTCAAACAAGAAAGAAATATAAAACTACAAAAATTCAAAGTTGCGTCATCGACTTTGTATCCCATAATTGACGTCCTTTTTGTTTTTGTTAGCTTGACTTTGACTTTCAACATCACTTGACTTTACATATTGAATAATGATATATACACATTAATTATGGCATGCTAACTCTAAGTATTTTGGAGGACATAAAGTTTGGTACAAATCTTCTATTGTGTATAAGTCTTTGGTTTATTATTTGCACTGATACTGATGATATATACACATTAATTATGGCATGCTAACTCTAAGTATTTTGGAGGACATAAAGTTTGATACAAATCTTCTATTGTGTATAAGTCTTTGGTTTATTATTTGCACTGATACTGAAGGTTAGGTCAAGTGATGTTGAAAGTCAAAGTCAAGCTAACAAAAACAAAAATTATTAATGGACGTCAATTATGGGATACAAAGTGGAAGACGCAACTTTGAATTTTCGTAGTTTTCTATTTCTTTTTTTATTAAGATACATACGTAAAAAAAGAATGAATTGATTGGTAAAATGGAATAATGTTAGAGAAGGTATTTATATTATATTCTTGCCGATGGCCATTAAACTATAGTTCATATATAAATACTATTGTTAGTATTAGTTTTATTACTGTGTAAACCCTTTGTCAATTCAATTATTTATGGTTAATTATCATAGTGTTCATGGTTTGTATTTTCACTCATTGAATCTATTTGTAGCCTATTGATAGTATTTTGTTATTATTTTGATTTTTGAAAAAAAAAAACTATTAGAGAAAAAAAGAAAATTGTGTTACGTAAAAATAAAAAGCACACCTGCTCTACATGAATTAAACTAAAAATATTAAATATAATTTTAATACAAATTTTTAGAAAAAGATAGAAGCAGATCAACCAGATGAATTTAACTAGATTAATATGAATTTTGATTTACAACTTTAACAGCATCTGCCAAGAGATGGCGCCCTTGACGTTTTCGGTCCAACCTATTGCTTCATTCCAAGTCATACAATTATACTGGGATTCAAAGTGACTGCAACGCCCAATCATTTGGTGAGTGATATACATACTTCCAATTGAATTTGAACTTATGGTTAAAGGGTATAAATAGATTTCTTCTGTGGGGAATTTTTACAACACAATATAATGTTGAATGTACAATCAAAATGCATCAAGCTGATCCACTTAATTTCTTTTAAAAGAAAATAATCGTGCTAAATATGCAAATGACACTTTAATTTCTCTCACGTTTAAACATATATTAAATTTCTACTGTATAATTTGAAACTTTTTTTTTTTGGGTTGTTTGATTTGAAACATTTTTTAATTTATTTATATGTTAATAAAAGTGAAAACATGAAAAACAAATCAATGCACACACATGATTGGATTTTTGTATAATTTTTTTTATATTGACTATATATTAAAATTAAATTTAATATTTAATGCATAAAATTTATTAATTAAATAAAAATATAATGGATAAATTACACTAACCTTTCCTGAGATTAAGTAACACCCATTAATTTTTCATGCCTACATTAAACTTCCTTTAGGGAAAGTCAATGTCATGTTCATAGAGGCGTCTAGTGTCATGTTTTACAAGATACAAAGGTGTCGTGTATAATATCAATTACACCTTGGGGGAGATCAATGTATATTTCTAAAAATTGAGAAGTGACATGTATAATATTACCTAATCTCGAGAGGTTAGTATAATTTACCCAAATATAAAAGATATAGCAACACATGAAATAATTTTAAAAAGCCATTTAAATGAAAAAGAAAAAAAAAACCACATTAGACATTTCAAGTATATAATTTGTTATATATTATATAGATCTACATATGTTTATCTTAATTATTTTGCTTTGATACTTGAATCATTGATTTTTATTGTATAGTGTTTCATATATCAATCTGCGTGTCTGTGTGTGTGATGTTTTTATTTAATAAATAACTATTAATCAGCTACTATATGAATGGATAACTAATTTGAAATAATTAAATATTTTAATCAGTTCATACTTGGTTAACATAAACTATGGGAGAGAAATGTTGTGTGTAAATAAAATTACCCTTTCCTTGAAGATTAATCTTAAGATTGTCATACTTACTGTCCACATCTCTTGCAATTAAGACACCCTTGTCTAGCCTTTACCTTTTGCTTGGAAAAAAAGAGAAAATAAGAAGAAAGAAAATGAAAAGAACGAAAATAAAGAGAAAAGAAATAAAGAGAAAAATATATTTTCTTTTTTGTTGATTAATTAAAAAGAAAAGTGGAAAGAAAGAAAATGTAATCATATGTAAAAGATAATTTTATCAAATTATTTTATATCACTAAAAAAAGATTAAAAAGGTAAAATGGATAATTCAAGTCATAAATTTCCTCTTTCTTATTTTTTCACCAATGAAAAAGAGAAAACCTTTTTATATGGGGCCCACATATTTTTTTTCTTTCTTCTTTGTTTTCTTTCCTAGTCAAGCAAAAGAAAACTTCTATTTTCTTTCTCTCTTACTTCTTCCCTCCCATTTTCATGTTATTCAAGCAAAGTGAGAGTCAAAATACGAGATGTTGAATAATTATATACTGACATCAATCATGGAATATATGCTAAGTCTATATATTTTGTTAGAGCCTCCCACTAAAGACTTGCTATGCCGATTAAAGTAAAACTCTTTGGAAATTATAAATCAACCCCTTTTATTTTACGTTCAGTTCAAAATGTTCCACCACTGTATTTACTTTATAAAGTTTTATAAATTAAAACAATTTTTTTATTTTAGATTTTATTAAATTATATTTTTATAAAGAGAGGAACTTGATTTTGTCATTAATTTTAATTAAGAGACTATATAACATATTAAATTGCAATGTTTAATATAAATGAATTAATTCATTAAATAAAAGTAAAAATGTAAAAGATACAACGACATGTAAAATATTTAAAAAATGACATTTAAATGAAAAAATTAAATACATCAGACATTTTAAGTATATAAATTGCATATATAATAAGCAGATCTGCATATAAGTGTTTTTGTTTGCCATATATATATATATATATATATAGTCGAGACGAACTTTATTTAATAAATAATGATTAATCAACTACCCGTTTAAATAACTATTAAAAAAGATGGAATGATATAACAAGATTCTTTTGTAAAATAATATCTCAGTGACATTTGGGATAAATTTCTTAAGTTAATTTTTTTTTGAAGGGTGATAGATTTCTAGAGTTCAAAGTGTGTTATGCTATGACCATCTATGAAGCATGGACACACCAATTTGATGGTGTGTTTGCATGTCTGATATGCAGTCTTACTTGTCTCATTTAAAAAATATTATTTTTCAGTTCAGACATGCATCGGACACGCCTGAATATAGCTTGGACATACGTCGGACACGGCTCAGATACTGCCAAAACATATCCTAGTACTATTTTTCAATTATTTGATGAATCAAAAAAGAATTTAAAAGCCCAAAAACCTAAGTTCATTTAGGATTTTTTTTTTTTTTGTTGAGATATCAATAGATATCCCATATTTTTTGGAAGGGGTATAGAAAGTATACATGATATATATTAAGAATACTCTATTTTTTTGGGAGGGGCTTAGAAAGTAATAAAAATTAGTAGTTTAATATCTATAAATATCTAAAAAAATTGTAATATGATGTTATGAATTTTTCTTAAACTTTTAATATATATATATATGTGCCATTTCTGTGTCCTATAATTTTATGAATTTGGTGTGTATTTGTATATGTGTCATATTAAGTATCGTGTCAGTGTATGTGGTTCTTAGATTATAATATTTGCATATGTGATAGCTTAAAATAAAATTATTTTCACCAAAGAAAAAGACTAAGCTAAATGATACTTATATGGAAGCACTGGCTTCCGATTTTTAAAATAGAAGTCTATTTCTTAAATGTCACTAATAATTATATTTAAGCTAAACTATTGAATAAAAAATATTAAATATTTTTATTTTAAATACCTTAAATATAAGATGTTTTAAGATAAAAAAATATTTTTTTAATTCTATTGTTCTATTAAATAGAAAAAAAAATTATTAAAAAGTTAAAAGAACCTAACAACACTGTATAACTATAGCCTTGTCTTAGAGTTATACTTTTATCGTCCATAGGGGAAGAAATTTTTCCCTCCATAAAGTGTCTCAACCTTTGATTGTAGATGAGAAAAGAGAAAGAATATAAAAAAGAAAAGAGAAGAAATTAAGGATAGGAATTGGTCTATGGAGTACAATGCTTGTATTCTATTGAAGATAAAAGAACTTCTCCTTGTCCTATGCCCACCACCCGTTGACTATAATGAAGAACCCACTTTGCCCACAGTGCACTTCTCCATACAATTACTTACCACGGGGCTACTTTATAATTTTCAAAAAGATCAATTCTCAAGTTAGCCGATACACAATTTTGACACATTGTTCAAATTCATGCCCATCCAACGGTGGGCAGATGGGGGTCCGCAACGAACCTCTACTAACGAGGGTCGAGTTAAATGTCGCCTCTAATGTATGGAGCTAAAAAAAACTGCTGCCCGGATATTCGCAAGTAATACTTATAATGGGATGGGTATTGGACGAAAATTTTGCTAAACAGGGTGGGGAAGGAGATCATTATCTCCATAATCATGGATACTCGATATGAAATTACTATTTTAATTATCCTTAAATTATTAACTTAATTAAGTTAATATTATTATTTAAATTAATTAGATTAAGATTTAAATTTAAAAATTAAATTTATTTATACTTATTATATGTTAGATTAATGATTAGATTATTATTATGTGTTTATTTTTATTTTAAGTATTTTAAGTCATTGGAATTTAAATTATGGAATTGGATTATTGTGTTTATTTTTATTTTAAGTATAATAAGTTATTAGAAAGTATTTTATAATATTAGAATTTTTATATTTAATTTAAATTTTTTAAATTTTTAATATTTTAACGAGTATCTATAGATATCCACGAGTATCTATAAATTCGCAAAAAAGTAAAAAATAGATACCCTTGCAAATATAGGACGGAAGACAGGGACGAGTATTTGTCCATAAGATAGGAAATGAGGGGTTATCCCCCGCCTCCGCCCCATCCCATTGACATTTCTACTCTAACGTGGTACCCATGACTTGCTCCACACCGAAGAATGAAGCAAGTCGTGGTACAATTGCCCCACACGGAAGGTAGAAAGCGGGAACACAATTTTGCTATCCATTAAAATTGCTTTTTTACTGGGCTACCCAATTTTTCAAAATAATATTTGTCATTTCTAAATAAAAGTTCTTAAATTTCTAGAGTATTGCAAATAAATTTTTTTACCTGTCCAATAAATTAAACAAAATGCATTCAACACTTACATGTTAACACACATCAAATTCTAGTTTGTTGAAATTGTTAACTTTTAGAAACTTTAAAAAGAAATATTTTGCTCTTTTGAATAAAACTCCTCTAGTTATTTAGTGTCTTTTATCAATATGTCCTTCAGCTATTTATTATTTGGCACGTTGACTTACTGCTACATGCATTCTCAGTCTTTACTACTTTAACCTTCTACTTGTTTGGCTCCGAGACCCAGTGCTCCAACAAACAACTATTCTCACACCAAACTTCCTTCTCAGTTCTCATGGCTCTGCAAGCTTCCTTCTCTTCCTCCTCCTCCTCCTCCTCCTCTTCCTTTAGCTATGTATGGAAATATGATGTTTTTCTTATTTTTAGAGGTAAAGATACTCGTTACGGTTTCACTGGCTATCTCTACCAAGCTCTTTGTGATAGGGGAATCCGCACCTTCATTGATGATAAGGAGCTTGGGAGAGAGGAGGAAATCACACCCTCACTTGTCAAGGCAATTCAAGAGTCCAGGATTGCCATTCTTGTGTTCTCTGAGAACTATCCTTTTTCTCCTTTTTGCTTAGATGAGCTTGACAAAATCATGGAGTGCGTTAATGGGAAAGGCCGGCTGGTTTTGCCAGTTTTTTATGACGTTGATCCTTCTCATGTGCGACATCAAACAGGAACTTACGGTGAGGCACTGGCTAGGCATGAGGGCAAGTTCAAGGATAACATGGACAAGGTGCATAACTGGAGGAAGGCTCTTCATCAAGCAGCTAGCTTGTCTGGTTGGCATCTCAAACATGGGTATGTCACTTTAGAAATAAGCTCACTTGAAAGTAGTTTTCTTCCTTGTTTTAATTGCTTTTCATTTGTCTAATTATTACAATTTGAATTGTGATAATAAGTTTGGAAAACATGGTGCATTATAGTGTGAGTGACTTAACACAAAGTTGTCTTATTTGGTAGGGATGGATATGAGCATAAGCTTATTGGGAAGATTGTTGAAAAGGTGTTAAGGAAGGTTAAACGTGTTCTTTTACCTCTTGCTGATTACCCAGTTGGACTGGAGTCCCAAGTTCTAAAAGTAAATTTGCTTCTGGATGTTGGGTCTGTTAATTGTGTCCACATGGTAGGGATTCATGGAACTGGTGGAATAGGCAAAACAACTCTTGCTCTAGCAGTTTATAACTCGAACGCTGACCATTTTGAAGGTTTGTGTTTTCTCGAAAATGTGAGAGAAAATTCAAATAAATATGGGTTGGTTTATCTTCAAAATATCCTTCTTTCTGATGTATTAGGAGGAAAGAAAATTAAGTTAACAGGTGTTCAACAAGGAATCTCAAAAATACAACATAGGCTCCAGCAAATGAAAGTACTCTTGATTCTAGATGATGTTGAGAAACAAGAGCAAATACAGGCTATTGCTGGAAAACCTGATTGGTTTGGTCCTGGTAGTAGAGTCATCATTACGACAAGGGATAAGCATTTGCTAGCATGTCATGGAGTTGAAAGAACATACGAGGTGAAGGGTTTAAATAAGGCAGACGCCCTTGCATTGCTAAGTTGGAAAGCTTTTAAAACTATCAATGTTAGTCCACCAGGTTACATACATGTTTTAAATCGTGCAATAACTTATGCATGTGGACTTCCATTGGCTTTGGAAGTAATAGGTTCCACCTTGTTTGGAAAAAGTGCAGAACATTGGCAATCAGCATTAGATCGATATGAAAGAATTCCTGATAATAAGATTCAAAAGATTCTTAAAGTAAGCTTTGATGCTTTGGAGGAAGAGGAGAAAAGTGTTTTTCTTGACATTGCTTGTTGCTTCAAAGGATATAAATTGGCAGAGGTGGAAGATATACTTTGTGCTCATCATGGGGGTTGCATGAAATATCATATTGGAGTGTTGGTCGAAAAATCTCTCATAAAGATTACTAAGTTTGGTGATGTGACATTGCATGATCTGATAGAAGACATGGGTAAAGAAATTGTCCGACAAGAATCACTGAAGGTGCTTGAGAAGCGCAGTAGATTATGGTTCCATGAAGATATTGTTCAAGTTTTAGAAGACAATCAAGTGAGTTAGACTAATATGGATCATTTGGTTTTCATCTTTAACTTTGATTTATCTCTTTTGGCTATATATGCTCACGACAAGTCAATTATTCCTCGGTTTCCAATCTCTTGTTAACAATATTAATTCAGTGTTGTTTTTTCCCGTTATAGTATGCAACTTTCTTTAAATAAGTGTGTTGAAGTCTTACATATATATATATATATATATATAGTGGTTAATTCATGGTTTTTGTGTTAAAAGGTGACGAGTGAAACTGAAATGATACATTTGGAGTTCCCGTCATCTAAAGAAGATGAAGCAAATTTCTTTTCTCGACCCAAAGGAAAAGAAGAAGAAGCAAAAGTAGAATGGGATGGAAAGGCTTTCGAGAAGATGAAGTACCTCAAAACACTTATTATTAAAAATGGTCATTTTTCTGAAGTCCCCAAGCATCTTCCAAATAGTTTAAGAGTATTGGAATGGTGGGGATATCCTTCACAGTATTTACCATCTAATTTTTATCCAAAGAAACTTTCCATATTCAAGTGTCCCAAGAGTTGCTTTGTATCACTTGAGTTGATTGGCAAGGCAAGTGTAATAGGTTCATTTCTGTGAATTTGTACATTATTAAATTCACTTCAAGATTACTCATTTGGTTCTTGTTTCATTATTTTTTTTTCCTCCTTTTTTTGTTTTTGCAGAAGCTCATGAACCTGAAAGTTTTGAATTTTGATTTCAACAAATGTTTAACACAAATACCTGATGTATCTGGTCTTCCAAATTTAGAAAAATTGTCATTTCGAGAATGTGATAATTTAATTACAGTCCACGATTCGGTTGGTTTACTGGGTAAACTTAAATTCTTGAGTGCTGTTTGGTGCCACAAGCTTAGGAGTTTTCCACCCATCCAGTTGCCTTCTCTTGAAGAACTCCATCTTTCTGGTAGTCTTGATAATTTTCCAGAAGTACTAGGAAAGATGGAAAATATAATAGAGTTGGAGTTGGGGTGGACTCGCATAAAAGATTTGCCATTTTCATTTCGAAACCTTACTCGGCTGCAGAAATTAAATCTGCGTGGGAATAAATTTTGTAGGATACCAAGTGTAATTTTCATGTTGCCAAAGCTTGCTGAGATTGCCATAAAAGAGGAGTGCCCATTATCAAAACAGGTTGAAGAATTAGTGATCTGGATGAGGTCTTCAAAGGTGGAACGTCTTTCACTGCGCAAGCTGTCCGATGATTTTTTTCCGCTAGGTGTTGCATGCTTTGCTAATGTGAAAGAATTAGACCTATCATGCAATAGTTTCACAATTCTTCCTGAATGCGTCAAAGAATGTCGCTTTCTATGGAAGCTTTGTGTGAATCATTGCTGGTATCTTCAGGAAATTAGAGGGGTTCCACCAAACTTGAAATATTTCTCAGCGATATACTGCAGGTCCTTGACGGCCTCATGTTATAGCATGTTACTGAATCAGGTTTTTTTCTTTTTTCTTTTTAATTGTTTAGTTGATGTGGTAATTGGTATTCATGTTGACTCAAACACTACTTACTGCTTCTAAACTTGTGAATTAACAGGAACTGCACGAGGCTGGAAACACCATGTTTATATTGCCAACAAGAAGGATTCCAGAGTGGTTCGAGCACCAAACCAGGGGAGAGTCAATTTCTTTCTGGTTTCGTAACAAGCTCCCTGCCATTGCTCTCTGTGTTGCTTTTCAGTGTCGTTGCCACAGTCACCTTGATCCTGTCATTATCATCAATAGCAATGAATGTCGCCTTAACTGGAGAGGACAATTTGGTTTGCGTGTGCAGGAACATACATTTCTTTTTGATCTGCAGACAATAAAATTAGAAGATAATCTGGATGAAGAACTTTCAGAAAACGAATGGAACCATGCAATGCTTTCATGTAAGGGATTTTTCCTGCACCCACGTTCGTTTTATGGAGTAGAACTCGGAATCCACCAATTCAAGGAGAAAACAAACGTGGAGGATATTCGATTCACCGATCCTTATAAAAGGAGGAAATTAGATGATGGTCTCTGCAGTCGAGAATCATAAAAGCAACCATTGCTGAAATAGCATTGATTTGTGGACATTGGAGTTTCTTAGACACAATTTGTGAGGCAGCAACAATTTATGGGTTTATTTTAACTCGTGTGGCACTGGGAACATAGTGGTTTTTATTGCTTCCTGCTCCTGCAGCGCAGTCATTGGAAATAATGTGAATTAGGATTCAAGACTTCATGTTCAATGGTATCAACACATATAAGGGCCACGACTAGTGTCCATTGTCCAAGGTAAACTTGTGCTGTGCTATCACTGTTACTACTTTTAGTTGCCCCAATTATTTTGATCTTCTACATAAATGGAACAAACAAGTAGGAGTACCGGGACTAGAGTGCCCGATGGAGGTTCGTGATTAATCTTAATCTTTTTCTTGAAGAAAACATAAAGGAATTCAATTTGTTTGTTTTAGTGGGGACAAGAAATAACTTTGATTGCATTACAGAAATTGAGTGCTTGTGTTACTGTTAGATTGCCATTATATACTTATAATGTGAGAAGTTGAGCAAACCAGTTGTAATTTTGTGTATGGTGGAATCTCCTAAAAGGGTGGACATAAAGAAGCTGCGGACTTTAATTATTTTTCAAACAGGTGTCTTATCTTTGCATTTGCTCTAGGTTGTTTGATATGAAAATTAATTGAATTCTTTATCCAGATTATTTTACCCTTTATTAGATATTAAAAAGAAGAGAAAGAGAGAAAAGGAGAAGATATTAAATAGGATTAAGAGTATTTTTGGTATATCAATTTTTAATATTAAATCCATCAGGTCAGGAATTATAAATCAAACTTATTTTGGTCTGATTTACTTTTGGACATTTTTACGGAATTGAATTCTCCTTATATTTTAATTTCATGCCATTAGTTGATTCCAAACTTGGGAACCGAATTCAATTCCAAAATTTTCCAAACAACATGAAAGTTGTTTGGCATGAAGTTGAGATTGCCTTTCTATTTGCCAGTCGGTACGCTGTGCAACAACTTCAATGATAGGTACAAGCAGAAAGTAATTGTGGTTACTTGGATAAAAAGACAAAAAAGGAATAAGAAAAAAATTCTTTAATTTTTTGGTTACAGAAAAAAAAAAGGGGAAAAAAAAATTTTTATTCAATAGAAATGGAAGTAAGTGATCATCATAACAGTGTTATTGTTGTTGCTTTTGTTCTTTTTCTTTTCATGTAATCTTGTTCTGTACAGTCTTGAAGATAAGATTAATAAAAGATCAATCCATCGTAGAACAAGATAATAATTATGAAAGGTAGATGACCCAGTTGCCCATAGTCAATTTGAACCATTATTCTTTGGTTTTATCTTATCGTTTCCTTCCTTCCTTCCTTCCTTGAAATTTCTAGGCAAGAAGAAAACGTGTTGGGGCCTGATTTTAATTAATTGTTATGTTACTAACTTATTGCTTTATAATGTGCGTAAGTTTTGTTTTCATCTGCATTTGTCTAGGGTGCCCAAAAGAGAGTGATTGGTTTATCGGGTGCAATATACACTATTGACATGTATTTATTACGGATAGTTTATATTTATTTTTGCATCATAAATTTTTGAGTTCTGTTCTCTTAGGAAGAGAGAATTAATTTAGGACACACGCATCACATTACAAAGCTGAAGCGATAAGGTAGTTTAGGGACCACAATAACGCATCGGTTGAATGTGGGCATATATGGACAGCATGTATACGTCAGCCAGAGATTATAAAGAAAATTATGAAATTCTAATTCTGAACACAGAAAATCATGTAATTTCCCAATAGCCAGGCAAATGGTGAGATAGATCTTTCTCTATCTTGGTTTAAAGAGTGTTGTAGTCACTACACATCACTTAGCAGCAGATTCAGTTGCCGAGAAAATGGAACAGAAACTGTTCATCTGGACTTTGAACTCAATAGCCACACTGGCTGGTCTCTGGTGTCGGATTCCAGTTATAGACATCCAGACCACCTTGAACTTACTTTCTATAGCAGCTATGTCTGTCACTCCAGTAGGTCCTCAGTAACAGGCTTAGAACTGACTATTTCTGGCCTGTAATATAGCAAGACTTTTTTGTTCCTCTGCAGAAGAAACAACATGTAATTCAATATCTTTCTACATAGATCCACATATAATTCAATGAATCTACACTAACTGTGACTTCTGGCATTTGCAACTTTTTTCAGTGGTGTTTTTCCATTTCATAAATACCTTCTAATAAATTGCTTTAGATTTTATTGTAAAAACTCACGGTTACGGGATACTACACGCCGAATCTTAATGGCTCAACATTTGTTGTTTTAATTGATTATTATTTCCGTGCAGTCCCTTCTCAATTGGGTTCAAAGTTGCCATTGTCATAAGTTTTCAATCAGAGCTATCTAAATTGCATAAGAAGCCTGACTTCAGAAGTCCAAGGCTCTCGGTAAATGCAGTTCCATTTTCTCTGGATGGAAGCTAGATATATCATTTATTACTCGTCTCTTGAAGGATCATTTTGATTTACAATTTTCCTTTCTGAACTTGCAGCTGGCAATGGAAACATTACGGCTTGAGTTGGTTCGGACAAAGTAAGATGATGTATAAGAATGTATCAAACAATTAAGCAGGAACTGAGTATATAGTTTCTCAAGATACGACTTGAATATGTGGATACAACATTTCAGATAGGTTCGAGTGAGTTGGCTTTTCATTTCATGAAATGTGGCCCAAGATTTGCTGAATATGGTTCAGGATGATCTATAGCAAAATTTGGAAGAACAAGGATACTTGCACAGGAAAAGCATCTTGTAGACATCATAGACGTTTAATTACAGCCATACGCTTTTTTCTCTCATTTTGTCTCTCTCTCACTTTTATCCTTCACATCTATGTCTCATGTCTTATCTAATCATAAGAACACAACGCTTTATATAGTTTTTTTTTCATGAGCTGTTCCTTTTTAATTTGAACTTGTATTCTCATTTATTGATTGAGATTATTTTGAACTTAGAACGCTGAAGTTTTGTTTCGCTATATCTAGGAGTGATAAAGTAGCTTGTAATGTACTCCGGAAACTATTAAGAAACATAACAACTCAAGCGATTATTTAAACACAAACATTTAATTATTATAGCAGACACCATAGTTCAGCTTCAAACCATAACATGCAAACCAAAAAGTCTACCTCATTCCAATGCCACTCCGACAGCATCACTTCACTCAACTGAAAACTCAAACAACATGGAATGTTGGTACTTCTCATCAGGTCGGACCACAATAGATGGGAAATTTGGCTGGTTTATAGCATTAGGGAATCCCTGAGTCTCCAAACACAACCCTGCATGCTTTCCATAGACAGCACCTCCTTTTCCATTGACACCATTAACATAGTTTGCTGTGTAAAACTGCATGCCAGGGGCATTTGTCCACAAGTTTAGCACCCTTGAACTTGATGGATCCCTCACTTTTGCAGCATGCTTCAAACCTGCTTTCTCATCCCCACAATCAAGCACATAATTATGGTCATATCCCATTCCAACCTGACCAATGGTGTTGCCTATTCTCTTCTCAGTCGTAAAATCAAATGGGGTACCCTTCACCGGCATGATTTCGCCAGTTGGCACAGTGTTCTGATCCACAGGGGTTACATGATTAGCCCATATCTGAATTGAATGGTCAAGTATATCCCCTGAATTGTGGCCAGCCAAGTTCCAGTAAGTATGCTGAGCTAAGTTAATTATGGTGGGCTTGTCCTTTGGCACTCCTTCCATGTCAAGCCTCAGAGTTGTTTTCGAAATGAGCGTGTAAGTTGCAGCAACAGTGATATCCCCAGGATAACCTTATAGAACAGAAAACAAAAACCAGATAAAGGGAAATGAAAGAGCATAATGATCGCAGACTCAAACAAGGGAGAGAGAAAGAATAAACACTACCTTCCTCTCCATTATAACTGTGATACTTGAAAGTGATTGATGGTATTTCGCCTTTTTTATATTCCACAACCTCCCATACTTTCTTATCAAACCCAACATTTCCACCTAAAATTGGAAAATGGGAAGGGGATCAGGGTAACAACAAATGAAAATTGCACACACACACACACACACACACAGACACACACACAGACAGAATGTTTATAACAAAAGCGAATAGATTTCTTAAAAAAACACTTAGAGATTTGATGCTATTTCAAATTCCATTTCAGAATCATCTTATTAGTGAAAAGAGCACAAGAAGGTCTATCCATAATTGTTAGATGGTCTGTCATTCTTGAGAGTAACTAGATAATGTACTTGTATCGGCATAGTACATGAAATATCCTTAGACAAATGATCCAGATAACAGCAAAGGAAACCATATATCATTGTAAGAGTACAATGTTTAAAGAGTAATTTCCTCTAGAAAACACTTAGAGATTTAATGCTATTTCAAATTCTGTTTCAGAATCATAATATTAATGAAAATAGACAAAGGTTTGTTCATAACTGTCAGACAGTCTGTCAATCTTGAGAAAGCCAGATATTGTTGTACTGGCTATGCACATGAGAAGTCCTCACTAGCTTTGCCATTATTTTCAAAGCCAACTTTTGATGAAACGGAAGAGCTAGTCAGGCAGATATGCTAAAATCATAGTTCACGACCATATAATTAACATGAACCTAACCAAATGCACATACATGTCAACATACTACACATATCTAGCACAACATATGGCCAAAGCAAACATAGAATTGATACCGTGGAGACTGTTTGGGGGTTTGTTGAGAGGCAAAGAGTACTCAACCCCATCAAGTGTAAACTTGCCCTCCTTAATTCGGTTTGCTACCCGACCCACAATGCAGCCAAAATAAGGAGCAAGACCTTTCTGCTTGCAACACATATTCATCAAATCAAATCAATCATCAGAACAAAACTGAAAACCACAAATAAATAAAATTCTTATTAATGTTCAACTTTTTTGAAATTTAACACAATCGATTAGAATGATAGATAGTTACAAAAATTATATTCTATATAAAAAAAAACTAATAAACAATGTAAAAAACTAATGATATCAATTGATCCTTTCCCTCCACTTATATGTAAAAAATCAAATTTGTTAAAGCCTTTCTATTGTCCAAACGTAGAAATTTGAAAAGAGAAACATAATGCCCATCGATTAAATAAACCAATCGAAGCTACAACTAAACTACCCATTACGATCAAAGCCATGATCCCTCGAAAACAGAAAATGGGTTTTGCGTAATTTCACCTGATATGACTCCACGGTGTCGAGGCCGAGAACAACGTCGGAAAGCACCCCTTCCAAAAACGGAGACAAACCCATCATCATCAACATGCATTAGTAACACTACATAGTTTCTCTTTTTGAGAAAAAAAGAAATGAAGTAGACAAAAGAATGAGTAGAGTCTTCCAAAATTGTAAGTAATATCAAATTAGTCCATCAATAGGATCCATCAATGTTTAATTAAGATCAACATCAAATTTATTCCTCCAATATATTATAATCTGATTTGATAAAAGAGGAATTGAGAATTGGAAAGGGAGTGTGAGGAACCATCTTTGCCGGGTATGGATAAGGAGATGATGGTGCAGCCGAGGTTGGTGACGTGGACCTGCATGGCGCCATTGTTGAGCTCGAAGATCTCTGCTTTCTGGCTCTGATCCGCCATTTGGAGATGACTATGATTGAATCGCAGCTCTCACTCACTGAGTCAGTGGCGACTGTGATGTAACTGATTGTACGTTTTTATCTTCTCACCGCTACAGAGGAATTTATGATTTAATGTCATGTAACGTATGCGGATATCCCTCTCTCTATCAACAAGGGTGTGGCATTTGACTAGGGAAAAAGTCAATCTCAGCTTTTCTCATTAATTATATTAAATTAAATATCTTTATTTCAATATCCTTTTATTAAATGAAATATCTTTATTTCAAAACTTAATTGAATAGATGATATTTTTTTTAAGCTAAAAATATCCTCTTATCGGAGATAATTATACTTGAGTCGAATAGAATCATTAGGGTGGCTAAAATTCTCTTTTTCAAATTTTAACGCAATTACATATTCAAGGTTCGAATTTGAGATTAGGGATATACACCAGGTTGGGTTAACCCATCAACCCACAACTTTCAATTCAATCCAAATCACAAAATGTCCATTAGGTTGGGTTGGGTCATAGGTGTACATGGGTTTGAAAATTTTCAATCCACACAATCAAACCCAAGCCCCTATAAGAAGTTGATAAAGTATATAACAAATTATTGTGATAAGAATCTAATAGATTGTTAAAATGATACTGAATATCTTGAAAAGATTGAAAATGAATTTAATAATTATATCAATCTATATGCTATATATAATAATATCGATTTTAATTGGTTCATATAGTTTGTTATGTTTTTAGGACTTATATATGTTTCCTTAAAAATTACTAGAGCTTAAAATATTTGTTTGAAAGCTTCTAAAACTTATGATTGTTTCTTTAAATTTATTAATATTGGGATTGATATGGTTATTAAAAGATTTGATACTTTTGTTAGATTTTATGTTGTGGAAAGCGTATCACATGAAAGGAGTGGTTTAGAATGGAGCAAATTTTGACCATTGGATCTTATGTGAATAGTCAAAATTAAAACATAAAGTCACATGACTTTTTGAAGTGAGCATACGATCTTTAAATAACTTTAAATCTTGATCATCTATATATGATTATATGGCTCCGATTTGCTTCTCCCACTCTCATAATAAACCACTTCTCTCATGTGATACGCTCGCTTATATTATATATGTTCAGATTTATCATATTTGATTATATATTTTTAACATATTTTAATAGGTAATTTTATATATATATATATATATATATATATATATATATATATATATATATATATATATATATATATGTTAAACCCATGGGTTTAACCTAACCCACCCTAGTCATATGGTTGCAAGGAAAAATTTACTCAACCTAACACAATCCATCCCACTATTTAGATGAATGAATCTAGTCAAAAAAATCCTCAAAACCTACCTAACTCAACCCATGCACACCCCTACCCACAACCTCTGGTTAGGAGTGATTAATTATAAGAATAAAAGAAATAAATCTTAATTATTAGATCTTACATAAACGATCAAAATTGAAATATAAAATCATATAACTTTTAACTATTTATATATAATTATATATCCAAAATTTACTTCTCTCATTAATTAATTAATTTAATTTGACCATTATGTTATGTAAATTAAAAGAGTGCTACTATTTGGCGCAAAAGATATAAGTACGAATCATACTCGAAAGGTGTAGTGTTTGAAGATAGTTGCATACTAAATTGTTAATTTACGGAAATAACGAGAGATGGATGGTAAATAAACGGTCCAGCTCATTCGTAATTCGTTCATACCATGAAGTTTCATACTAAAAAGGATTACTGATATTGAAAATGGGTGAAAAGAGAGAGGAAACAAAAGGAGCCATTGTTTGAATGTTTAACTGAAAAAGTAGGGGAATACCTTTCCTTTTATTTGGGGATAAAAATTAAAGGAATGAAAGATAATTAGTTATAACGTCCAATTTCTATTTTTTTTTAATTTAAACTATCAAGAGTTTATTAAATTTCAATTAATTTGATTCAGATTAAGTCGAGTTACTATAAAATATTTTAAAGCGACATATTTTTTTTCCGCAAAGTATATTAAAAGAAAAAGTATGGCCAAGACGCCGTTCAAGGCACCCTCTGTCTCAAGGTGCCCTGGGAGCCTCGGCGCTCCACCACCACTCTGTACCCAAACCATCAACGGCCACACTCGCTGGAAGCTGTGCTCCTCAAGCAGCAAAGCAAGAAAGGACATCCATATCTTGTCCCTCGGTATTCTAACACACCTGTTTCTTATGCCACGGGATATCACAAATTGTTACGTAAAGAAATATTTGTACACTTTTGTCATTTTGTATCTTTATTGTACAATATATGTACCAAAAAAAATCAGCATTACATCTATCTCTGGTAAAGGATGATTCATTGTATTTTTAGGCTCTTTAAACTCCAAGTTCCATCAAAGAATGATAGCATAACATGAAATTAGGGAAAGTGCAATGCTCGGTGATACGAGAATTTTTAGTATGAAAGTTTACGATAAAGCCATCAACCAATTATTTTCTAGATTAACTAATTATGAAGAGTTGGAAGACATGATCAAATGGTAGAAATCAATCGTAAAAAGTCGTACTATTTATCATTTCTTTAGAGAAAATATTCTCAGCTTGTTTTTCCACCCTTTCTCCCGCTTCTTCTTTTCCCCTTGCAAAACCCTCTTATGCCTCATGGTATCAAAACCACAACCCAAAATAGAAGGTAAAGTTCTTGTAACATTAATATAATTTTTTTCATTTACAAAAAGTAAATGGAAGACCTTACTTAAAAGAGAAAAAATACTGAGCGTTATTTGACCCACACTTTTGTAGATATATATGCTTGACACCGTATAAAATGGAGGAAAACGACAATATTATCATATGAAGGGATTGAGTTACAATGGGTTAGTATACGATGGGTGTAGCACGGAATAGTATTTGATGTTATTTTGAAAAAAATTTCAATCCCTACCTTTCTCCCATTTCTCACTCCCACTTCAAAGCACTCTAAGAAGTTCACATCCCATGCTACCAACAAAAATGCTAAGAAGAAAACCAACGAAAATCGAAGTCAAGATCGAAGACAAGGAAGAACTCGAGGAAGGTCGTCGCTGCAACAACACCACCACCACCGCCCCCGCTCTTCTCCACCAGTTCGATCCCGATGAAGATCCCTTTTCCAAAGTGCATCACATCGACCTCTCCTCCTAAAAACCCTTCCTCCTTCTCCCCATGCTCCGTCTCTCATCTCCATTCTCCAATGGAGGTCAAAGTCAAGCTCCGCCTCTCAAGCGCCGAATCGCACCGCAGGGTAACCACCTTGCTTTCCCCCTTCCACCAGCGCAACCTCTTCTTTGACGGCACCGATTTGGAGCTCTCAGCACTGTGCGCGGTGCTTCACCTTTGTTCTATAATGACGACGAATGAGTTGGGAGCCGGGGAAGCTTGGGAATGTGGAGTTTAAGGTAAGCAGGCAAGTGAAGTTTCCCTTGAGTTTTGACTTGGGATGTCTTATTGAGGAGTTAGCTTTTCTAGCTTGCATACATAATTAATCTTAGGTTTTCGAAATCTCTTATGGTCAAGTCATGCCTTTGTCCTTGTTACTGCAAATAGACTGTGCATTAAGCATTTGCCTTGGCATGATCAATCTTAAAACAAGAATCAATGATTTACTAAAAATTATTTTTCAATATATCTTAATGGCATTGATTGACTCACCTAGCAAATGTCTCACCAAATAAGATAAGGCCTGGTTGTTAATTGTTGAAGCTGCCACTCCTATGTTGTTGCCTAAGTCTGGAATGTAGTACATGACTTTGGGATTAAAATGTTATTAGTGTCTATTACATGTTTTTAACATATTAAAAAGGCACCATATTTTAAGTATTTCAAAGTACCATAATTGCATCCATGCATGGAATTGAAATATGCAGTTTAGTATATATACTGGATTCTTGCCTTTTGTGATATTGAACTTCAATGCTTTGTATATTTTCCCAGGTGGAATCTTGAGGGGTTTAAGGAGAGAAAGATTATTAAGTAAATTTGTTGAAAATGTGTGTGAGAAGATAGACAGGCTAATGGAACTATACATGAGGTAGGTTGGACTTGCCCTCTTCTCTTTGTCAAGTTCATGATTGTCAAACTTACTCCTTTTATTTTAAGCTGCTAGTAATCAAGTTTAAAGTAGTACACATCTTTATAAATATAGAATTATAAAATTTGTGGTAGTACGGTTCTTCATTTATGGCTTATATTTTCATTTGAGCATATTGAGTTTATTTTTCCCACCATATATTCAGGTAGAGTCAAAGCAGAAACTGAACGGTTGAATCAAGTTGAGCTTGATGAATTGGAGGTAGTTTACTTAGTTACTCTACTTCTACATATCATATTGAAACAACCTTTTTTGAGCAAAATTTAATGTTCCTATTTTTTATAGATGGATGAAGATGAGAAATACAACCGTAAACTGGAATGCGAACTTTATACTCTTTAGGTAAGATTTTATTTTATTTTTATGGACTTAATGATCCTGAGAAATGACTTAGCAATAGTTTTTGGTGTTTTGTGAACTCATACACAAATGCTTCAAAAAATAGTAGTGTCTTCTTAATTGATGATTTCTTTGGAAACATGCTTGGAAGTTGTTCTTTATACTTAAACAACTGTATAAATATTAACCAAAAGGATTTTACAAAGTTTTAGCTTGTCTCCTTTTCAAATTGCATTTAGGGAAGTTGTAGTGAGCACCAGTGTTGCTTCTAAAAGCACCATCTACAAACACGTAGATATCCGTTTTACAGTACCTTTTGTGTTGACAATTTTATATATGATTCTGCAGTTGATTGCTATTTTTCTGGGTCATATTTGGTGCCTCGGAGTAAGTATTTGCATCTATAAATTAATAAATGTTAAAGAGATTTCATGTATATGTTTTCAACTTACTTGTCTTGATTAAATACTTTGCAGTCAGACACCCACAAATGAGACGAAGAATTGAGCTACTTCTCAAGCAAAACAAATGCTTAGTAAGAAGCATTTCCCGAGCTTATGAAACATATAGGCAACTTGGCTTAGCTGATCTTGTCTTTCTTAATTCAGACACTTTGTGGATTCTAGTTAAAATCTGCTACTTTTATGTAGCCACTTTGTGGATTCTTATGTGTTATGTTTGTTTCTATTACCAGACTTATATCTCCAAGGTCTCATGGCATTATATTATGTTGATTTATGACATGAATAGGTTGTTGTTGAATTTGTTTCCATTGGTGAAATTAAACTCAGCTTACATCATTCCTTGGTCAAACTTGTTGCAGGTTTTAGTTCTTTGGATTCAAAGTTGCAAATGTTAATATGCAACTTAGAAGTTGTTACAAGGCCTTCAACAAAAAGCCCTGGGAAGAAGAAAACTTAGAAGTCTTGTGCTCATACTTCAGGTAGGGGAAAGTGGATGATGATGGGCAATATTGCAAGATATTTGTCATTTTGTGTGACAGATCTAGTTTTGAAGGTATGCATCTTCATATCATTGAAGGTACACATCTTGGGGTGAAGTGAAGTTGACATGATCAAGCATAAGGAGGTATATTTATCAAATGTGGTGGTCCGTGTTGAGGCAATTGTTCTTAGTACTACTGCAGTTTTTTATTTAGCTAAAGGTCTTCTCGGATGTCTGCAGTTTTGTTGAGATAGGTCATAGTTCTACTGCAGTGGGTGTTTTTGTTTTTTGCTATGATATTATGGTGCCCTTTAAATGCATATTGATGGTTTTGTATTGGTCCTTAATCCTTGTCCTCATTCCATGTTCTCTTCAACTTTTGTGTTTCCATTGTATTTATATGTGCTGCTTGAGTTTAACCTTTATAATTATGGATATTCCTGCTAAATTGGGCATTTAAGTGAACATCAGATTTTTTTTTTTTTGGGTCTGCAAGGAAATGATAGTCTACTTTAAGTTCCATAGGACACATTCTCATTTCTTATGTGACCTTGGTTCCTTATGCTATGAGGTTGCTTTGATAAGTGCCTAGTTGCTTTGATTTGTTTCAAGTGGACTTCCTTAACTATTTCTTTTTCTTTCGTGAAGATGCATTAGTTTTGACATGTGGGGAAGTTTAGTATGAGTAACAGGTGAAACTCTATATGGACCATTAATCTAGTAACATGTTATCCCACTATAAAATCCATTAAAAATTATTGATTCAATTCTGGAAGTTAATTGGTATATATGCAAAGTTAAACTCGGAGCTTACCCTGAATTTTCAACTTGGGTAGGATGTACAAGAGTTACATGGGATTCTGGATTATGGCCAATACTCTGCAGTAGACTTGATTATGGAGGAAAAAAGTTTAAGGATAGATCAACAAAGCATTAATATTGATGCTACTCAAGCAAATCAAATGGCACAAGTTTGAGAAATTATTGCAAATCAGATGCGGGAAAGTTATTGTAGACATCGAGATGTATTATATGTAATTGATGGTATGGTTATATTAATCAAATTGTACTCATTCTTTTTTGTTAATATAATTGGAAATAATAATACAATTAATTTAAAATGATTGGGGAGCAACAATATATATTCAAGGAAATTTCTCCTTTTTTCGTTCTTATATTTAAGAAAAAAAAATAGAAAAAATAGAGGTTAATATACCATTACGTATACATGAATTAATGTAAAGCTATTTTAATGTCAAAATTTATTTTGAAGTTCATATAAAATTATTTTAAACTTTTTTAATTTATTAAAAACAAACAAACGATGTACACACACACACATATATATATATGAATTAGTATTTTTTTTAAAAAATAATTTATTGAAAACAAACAAATTCAACGTGATTTATTTTTCATTTTTTAAGAATAGAATATATAGAATCAAAATAAACATGTTTTTTAAAATTTGAAAAATTGAAAATGAAAACTATTGCCAGAAAATGAAAACAAGAAATGAAATTAGGAAATATTTTTTCAGACCAAACATATCCTTAGGGCCATGTTACCAACTCGGTGAGGAAAGAAAAAGGCAATTTCTCATAATACACCTCATAAATTCCTATGACTTAAAAAGTTACCAGCTTTTTTCAGAAATTATCATCTTTTGAAACTAAAATTACTAGCTTTTGAGCCCAAGTTACCAACTAGGTACAAAATATATATATATATATATATATATATATATATATATACTTTTTAGGTATTGCACTTTTGTTTCCATGCTTTGTCCAAGCTTTCTTTATCAATCTATAATCATAGGGAGTGTTTCAAACTTGTTTGGCCACGATTTATACTTCCTAAATTCCTATGACCTGAAAAGTTATCGGCTTTTTTGAACTGAAGTTACTGGCTTTTGAACCCAAGTTACCAACAAAGTGCAAAAAAAAAAAAAAAAAAAAGTATACTTTTTGGGTATTGCATATCTATTTCCATGCTTTGTCCAAGCTTCCTTTATCAATCTATGATCATGTGGAGTGTTTCAAAATTGTTTGGCCACACAATTTTATCCAAGAACCTAAATAGTTCATAAATTCTTATGACTTGAAAAGTTACCAGTTTTTTGAACTGAAGTTACCAATTTTTGAGCCCAAGTTACTAACTAACCAAGTGCAGGTGAAAAAAGTATGCTTCATAGGCAGTGTGCATCTATTTCCATGCTTTCTCCAAGCTTCTTTTATCAATATATAATTATAAAGAGTCTTTCAAACTTGTTTAGTTACACAAATTTATCTGAGAATACAAATAGTTCCTAAATTTCTATAACTTGAAAAGTTACCAGTTTTTTCGATAAGTTACTAGCTTTTTGAGCTGAAGTTGTTAATTTTTAAGCCCAAATTACCAACCAAGTCCAAATACATGGTAACTTGGCTCAAAAGTTAGTAACTTCAGTTTAGAAAGCTAGTAACACCTCAAAAAAGCTAGTAACTTTTCAAGTCATAGAAGTTTTGGAAGTATTGAGATTTTTAGATAAATTTGTGTAATCAAACAAGTTTAAAACACTCCCTATGATTATAGATTGATAAAGGAAGCTTGGATAAAGCATGGAAATAGATATGCAATGCTTAAGAAACATACTTTTGTCACCTGTACTTGGTTGGTAACTTAGACTGAAAAACTGGTAACTTCAGTTCAAAAAGTTGGTAACTTCCTAAAAAAACTAGTAATTTTTCATATCATGGGAATTTAGTAATTATTATGGTTCTCGGGGCAAATTTATGTGATTAAACAAGTTTGAAAGACTTCCTATGATTATAAATTGATAAAAGGAGTTTGAACACAACATGAAAATAGAAGTGCAATACCTAAGAAGCATATATTTTTTTCCTGCACTTAGTGCCCGTTTGGATTTAAGTTTGCAATTGCCAGAAGGCCTTCTAGGAGAAGGAAAATGACTTTGTACAGTAAATGGTAGTGTTTAGTTTAACTTCTTTCAAAAGACCTTCTTCCAAAAAGTCTTTTAGAAGAAGTATCTTTGAGATTACTTTTTATTCTAGAAAAAGATCTTTTGAAAAGGAATCTTACTATTACTCTTACATCAACAACCAAAAGTAATTTTATTTTATCCTATCCAAACAAAACTCATTCTTTTAAAAGGTCTTTTGACATATTCAAACCAAACAAAAATCATTCTTTTAAAAGTATTTTTAAAGCGCCTTTTAAAAGCGTTTCAAAACCCTTCTCCCAAAAGTTCAACCAAACGGAACCTTAATTGATAACTATGGGTCAAAACCTGGTAACTTCAATTCAGAAAGCTAACAACTTTTCCGAAAAGCTAATAACTTTTTCAAAAAGCTAGTAATTTTTCAGATTTTTAGTAATTTTGAAAATATTAAAATTCTTAAGTAAATTTATGTTAGGAAACAAATTAAGAGGTTTCCTTAGCTTGTGTGGTAACACAAATTTATTCCACGAGCCAAATCATAGCAAAGTTCCCATGACTTGATAAGTTACCAACTTTTTAAAAAAGTTACCAGTTTGTTGAACTAAAGTTACTAGCTTTGAAGGAGTTGTTACCAACCAAGTGTAGAAATATAATGGACATCTTTCAGGCATTGCACCTCTGTTTCCATGTTTTGTTTTGCCTTACTTCATCAATCTATAATGCCTTGGGAGTCCACATAACTTGTACGATAAAACAAGTTTGTTAGAGAAGTCAAGATACTTCAAAAATTCATATAACTTGAAAAGTTACCAGCTTTTAAACCTATGTTACCAATCACGTGCCAAAAAAAAGATCTCCTTAGACATTGCAACACTCATTCCATATTGTGTTTAGGCACCCTCTATCAATGAAAATCACATGACAATTGCATATGAATTCCATCTTGTATTTAGATTCACTTAAGCAAATATTAGTGCAAAAAGAGTTCTCTTAAATTTTTCCTAACACAAATTTAGTTAAAAATCCTACTACTTTCAAAATTTTCAAAAGCTAAAAAGTTATTGACATTTTAAACTAATTGCCAAAATTTTGAACCAGATTACAAACTCTTGCAGGCATACATATCCATTTCTTCCATTGCAAAAATATCTTTACAATGTTCCTTAATTGCTAGAAAAAAAAATCTAGCTAAGGCTTACCAAAATTGAATTTGATTACGGATATGCAATACTTTGACTCAACACAAGGATATATAAGACACATTGAAGAGAAATATTTTTTGTGGGCTATAAATTATAAAAGTAGCTAGCTACAGATTTGTGATCCATAACATCTCATCCTTGCTGGTGAAAAGACAACAATCAGCCTAGCATGATCAGAAAGAGAATAGTCTTCGGCCAAAGTCCTCTCCACTTCACAAGGGGAGAACATTGCATTCTTCACCTGAAAACCAATGGCTTTTTACTGCTGGTTTGTAGTAACATCCTCTAAACAGCCATTGAAATTTTCTAACACGTGCTCCGGCTGTGTAGAATTCCAAATCTTCTGTTGCAAAGTCAATTATCATAATTTTTATTCAGTAACAAACATATTATGCATTGATCTTTATCAAAATTTAATACTGAAAAATAATGCATTAGCATATATAGGTGTGTGCATATTCATAGGTGGTGACAAGGTAAATCTAAAATATGATTTGGAACTTGAAAGCTAATTCTAATCTAGTGGAAAAATAGATTGTCTTGAGCATGAACACTGATAAGGAACCATCGATTTCATTAGCATTTTAGTCATACAGCAACAAATAAAAATAAAAATAAAAATAAAAAACACCACAACACCAACAATTTCACAAATATTACCATAAATTTGGTTGCGACACCAAATATTACATATAATCATAGAGCTTTCAGAGATGTAATTTTAAAAAACAGAGAATGCACTAATTAACAAGAGACAAGAGACATGTTCAGAAACATATTTACAAACTAAGTTTAGAGTCATATACCCTTTAGAGTCGTATAATACTATTATAGCAGAAACTACCAATGGTTTGATGAGCTTACAGGCCTCAGTTTCAATAACCTGGAGCAACCAATCCAACCTAAAATCATCTTTACATCATTCAAAATGTATAAATGTTAAAACTTTAGGACTTCAAACAAAATTCACGAAATTGCAAAACAAGGCAAATAATGGCATCAAAATTCATGTAATGATTCTCACATGTTAAATTTATAAAATTGCCTTAAAAAGATCAAATCCATAAATGGGAAAGTACGGTACTGCATACTAAGGGTATAGAACAGCATAGTACAAGGAAAAAAAAGAAAAAAAAAACTAGGGAGTCAACATTGAAAAACTACATGGAATTGGTCCAAAGTGTTCTAGCACATAAATAGATTAAAAATTGTTACATGCCATAAAAAGCTAAAACAAACCTAAGAACAAATCAGAGCTACTCAATTAAAAAAACAATTAAAATAAAAGAAGAAATAATTTTAAAAGCTTAAGAAAATGTAAGCACTGAGAAAAAAAAGTGAGTTTTGTGGGTTTTTATCAAGAATTGTGTTACTAAGAATTCCACCATAGTCACAATACTAGAACATAACCAACCAAGCAGAGTTACTAAAATCTATGTTGCTGTGTACCAAAAGGGAAAAAAAATCTATATTGCTAGATGTCTACCATATATAAACATTTGGCATACTTACAAGCTTACCAAATCTGACAAAAGACTTATCTAATCACCTGTGTATCCTTTCAAACCTTGACTGCCAAGATCTCTGAAATGAAAATTGAAAAAAAAAAAATAAAAATAGAATCAACACTTTGGAAGAGGAAAGTAAATCAAAGAAGAACAAATATTGTCTAAACAAGAAACTACATGTAATTTCAACCATTTTTCATCGTTGTTTTTGGTTCAATGGGTTCAGTGATTTAAATTAGCCATTGTGGAGCAGAAATTAAATCCATGATGTTGCCTATCTAGAAACAAAATAAGGTCTGCCTACAATGAATTAGGCTATCAAAAGTTTCAATTTTACAAGGATAATCAAACATTTTTTAATCAATTCTCAGCAATATTAGATCTTGGAAAATTTCAAACCTCAGATTAGTCAAACAACATCAAATTAGGCTAGCAAAGAATCTAAGTTCTAATCCAAGAACAATCATCCAAGTTATAAAAATAAAACCAACAATCTTCAAACTAATCTAGCATCTCATTCCCAGAATCAGAATATGTTTAGCAAAGGAACAAAAAGACAATTGTAAATATTAGCATACCTTGACTCTTTTTATCATCTTAGGGTCAACATGAATATGGTGTTCATCAACAATGTAATCTACCATATTGACTCACATTTGTTCATGTGACCTTCAAAGCATAGTAATCACTCATGGATAGCGGCCGACCCCAAAAACGCTATAGCGGGATAGCGGATAGCGTTAAGCCATTATTTGATAAAATATATAATTATTATACAACTTATATAACACATATAAATGTTCAAAAATAAAAAATTATCTATAATTAAACTCATTCACATCAACAATGAAAAATTATAATCCATTCCATTGTCTAAAAACATGCAATCACCATTAATTTAATGCATAAACATCAAGTCCTAAAGGCAGCAAAACAAAAAAGCACAGTATTATCAAATAGCATGAGGGCAGCAAAATATAAAAGAGTACAAGACAATACCAAATCTAATGCATAAACAACAAATTGGTAAAACATTTGAAGCTTATTGTGAATGAGATGATGATGCTGCCATGGTTAAAATTTTAAATTAAATAAACAAATAAATTTTATAATTATATAAGCAATCATAGTTCGTAATAGTGAATAAAAAAATACCCAAACAAACGGAAGAGACATTGAAAAGATGAGTGGCAGCGGGCCATTGGGAAAAAAAAAAAGAAGAGTAAAAATCAGAAAAAGAAAAGGGCCAACAAAAAAAACCAAAGAGGATAAAAATAAACTATAAAGATGACAAAGGAGAGATGAAGAAAGGAAACAGAGAAGAGAGGGAGGAGTATGGCCGCCGAATCCAAGTCGCCGGAACTGGAGGCTTGCCGTCGAACACTGGTCGCCACAAGTTGGAGCAGCGAGGGTAAGAAGAAAGGATGGGTCGGAGATCTCAAAAGGAAGGAAGTAGGATGAAGAACAGTAGAATATTGAGGGCAATGGGGTTCTTCAAGGCAGCAACAAAAAGCGGCCGCGAAATCGCGATTTGAGCCGCGAACTGGCGCGATTCGCGGCCGCGATAGCCGCTCTTGCAAAACGCGATGCGATCGCTGTCCTTGTCACGGCCACCCTCGGCAATGCGACGCGACAGCGCGATAGCGCCGCTATAGCGCGCGATTGACTACTATGCTTCAAAGTACAAAATATCACACATATTGAGTGAATAATGATCACAAAAAAAAAAAAAAAAAATAGATAACACAGACAAATTTTTTCAGGATTTTAGAAACACAAGAAAAACTCTCTTTATATCATTGCAAGGAAAAAGTGCTGAGCAAAATTAAATAAATTAGACCATTATATTCAAGAATATATAAAGATGAGAAAAATAAGAGTACCAATGTGAACCATTGATAACTTGGGGAAGAAATTCATGTTCAAATAAGTGACTGAATGGCCCAAGTCCCGCATCATGCATAAGTCCTACAAAAAATGATGACAAAACCAGTAAAAAGGATATACTGGATTAAAATCATTAGCATTTATAAGAACCATTATATACCTACTAGTTTCACTGTTTGAATATCAAATCTATCAATACCAAGTTCCATGCCCTACAAGGATCACAATACACAAGCATACATCAGTATACTCTCAAAAAGACTTTGTTGTTCCTTTATTAGAGTGAAAATAAAATTTATACTTGAAAATTTTTAAGCTTTTCAACAGATTGACCAGCAACCCAATACACGCCAAGAGAATGCTCAAATTTGGAGTGGATAGCACCTGGATAAAACATGTGTGTCATACTTGAAACATAAAACAAATTGATCTATTGGAGAGATCATGCATTGCACAAATTAAAAAAAGTGATATCAAACCATGCGTGAGTTAAGCCATACAAGTGTTTAAGAAAGTTTTAAATATTAAATATTAGCTTATACACCGACGGTCCACCTTTTGAGGTTAACATGAAAATGACAGAAACTGCTTTGCATCTAAAAGAAATAAAACCAGTCTCTTACGAGAAGAATATCGAAAAATTGAAACCAAACGTACCTATAGTCTCTTCGACACTGTGAGACGGTGCATAACTGGGACAACATCATTTGTGGTGTGGGAAGAAAGTATGATGAAGAGTAGGGTGAGAAATTGAGTGACAGAAGGTGTTAAGAGATTGATGAGATGAATATGGGTTGAGAGGAGAGTTTTAGAGAGTGAGCGTGAGCGGGCACAGAGAGAGCGGGGAATGAGAGTTGGGGGCATAGAGAAAAGGGGGGACGGAAGATTCTCATTCGTGGTTGGCTTTTTCGTTTCTTTTTTGAATATCTTACATCCCTTTTGTCCATTTACTTCTACTACCGTATTTTCCCTCCCCTCCACATGTCTTTTGTCTTCTTCCGCCATTTTTATACTGTGACGCCACATATGTCAAGAGGAGAGTAGGCAAAATAATATTCCTCTTATTTAAATCTACCGAACATTAATACATTTAATTTCTAATATAATTCTGATATTGTTAGTTTTATAATAGAATTATATGATATAAATATAAGTTTTAATTAAAAAACGATAACTTCTCCCTCTTTACCTACAAATTGAGGAGGAAGAGGCAAGGAGGGCAACACTTCACAAAGTAAGACTTAATTTTAACTTCCTTCTTTCCCCTCCTTACCTACATTCCATTATATCTATTAGTTAATAAAACACGTATATCCCTACCTTGACGTTGGGGATGCAACAGCTTTTAAAAAGCACGTTAAAATTGATTTTAATTTAAAAAAAAAAATTATGAAACTTAATTTAATCACCCAAAGCATGAACCTAACAATGGCAATAACAAATTGAAGATTATGAATCTTAGCGTCATCATTTTGAAGAAAAATTTGCCTAACCATCCCCTCGGTTTAAAAAGTTAATAATCAGTTTTGGTCGTTGGTACAAATGTATTTACAAGGCAAGTAAACAAGAAATTTAGAAATCATATATTATCGAAGGAAATAATGAATTCATGATGCTATTATACTCTTATTAGAAGACAACACAACAGCAACATCATACATAATTGCAAACACCAACAATCCTAGCTCCAGCTAGCAAACTTGCAGAAATCATGCCCTTCCTGCTGAGCCAAAGAGATGCATCTTTTCTGCAACCACAGCTTTCATGGCTTCCTTTGCAGAAGCCATAACTTGAACTAGATCTTTCTTTGGAGTATTAAGGGAGTCCATGTATGCCTTCCTTACTTCTGTGTTGACATTGAACTTTCTAACACCAAGGTTTATGCATTCCTGTCAGGAATCATGAGGCTCTTGTGGGGTTAGCAATATAAACTGCAAAACTTACTGGAGTTCATTGCACATCACACATATACATTATTTTGAATGAACAAGGGAGTTCCATATAAAGGATAACTTCAAAATTTTGTAATGTACGGCAATTGTAGCTTGAGCTCAGTGCATAGAACATGTTAAAGTTATTTTGACAGGCAAAAACGTGATGGTAACCACCAGAATCTGTGATGTAATACAAATGCAACTGTACCTTAACAAGTTCTTCTGACAAGCCGGATGCACCATGAAGCACGAGGAAAACTCCTTTCTTCAAGCTCAAAGCATACAGCTCCTATACATAGTCGAATGCCAAAGTTAGTTCATGTAAAAAACATGTATGGTTTAAATGACTATCCACTGGTAAAACATTAGGCACCCTTCCCTCGCCTCAAGGATGGGTCAAACTTATGCTGCCCTAAACAGGTTAAGTCATTAAGTGGTTATTCCTTATTTCCTAGGCACTCTTTGAGCAATGTTAGCTAGTTGACTTGAGTGGTCCGATGTTCTTAAATTGGATACTTACCAAGAAGTCTGTATTTTGTAATTTTCCCAGAATTTATGCATGGAAGTTAAGGTATGGTCTTGAAACTTATATTTTAATTTTGATTTTGATTTTGATTTTTTTTTTAAAAATAAATTAATATACTAAATTTATAAAGAATACAAACAGAAAATTACTATCACCTTAAGCAAATCAAATCTGAGATTTGGACCACTTGCTGGGTATTTTCCATGCACATTTCCAATACATACTGCCAAAGCATCTATGCCCGTCTCATCAATGAATTTTTCTGCCTGAAATTAATGAGAACAACATTAATAAATCTAGCAATGTCAAGCACAGAAGAAAACTGAGGTCATAGCATAGAGGAGATTGCAACCATATTAACATCTGTTAGCCTGGCTTCATATTCTTCCACAGTCAAATCATCTTCTGTCCCTGACAATCTTCCTAGCTCAGCTTCAACCAACATATCTTTTGAGTGAGCCAATAATGATATAAATTTTGTGTATGCGGCATTTTCATTGAAGGAAAGATGTGAACCATCTGCCATCACAGAATTGAATCCCTGGAATCGTTGCATCACAAATGCAGTTTCACCTTAGAGAAGGATGGACATAACAAAGCAATAACTAACCATGAATGCATGCCGCATCATCTTTGAGATTGAAATGGTTCTAAAAGCAGGAATTTTATACAAGTAAAAATGAACATTACCAGCTCAAGAGCTTCCACAAGATCTTGCTTTGAAGTTCCATGATCAAAGTGAACAGTAATAGGGACCTGCCACATATATACATGATTAGGCAGTGAAATTCAAAGCTGCTCCAACCAATGGTTATCTAAACCTAAATACTGGCCTATGTGCTCAACTTTCACGTGCTCAACTTGCACATATTCATATAACTCAGTAACATACATGTTGTGTTAGCCTATAAATAAACATATGAATTTGAATATTTTCAGCATTGGAGATGTTTAAGCAGTGCATGTTCAAACCATAACAAAATAATTTTAGTAGATGAGGATGAAAACATTCAGCTCATAGGGGCTACTAAAAGCATTCAGCAATGACTCTTTCCTTTACTTAAAACACACTATTAAATTAATGATAGTAGCTATGGTTTCCTCTAATATAACACCATCATTTTTTTAATTAACCGATACTAGTTTCTTTTGATTCATCCTCAGCACTGGAAACACTAATATTTCAAGCTATAAAAGTTCAATTTTTAAGACTTACATTGAAAAAGTTCAATATCGAATTTCAGAGATAAACTTTTTCAGTTTTATCGAACATGCCCTCATTCCAGCTTGACAACGAACTCTGCATTCTTATTTCATTTTAGATATTGATTTACTTCAAATTATATAATGCCACTTACACTGGCTTGCTCTGCAGCAGAAATGCAACAAGGAACCAAGGGAATTCCTCCTTCCTTCAAGGCACCAGGATGAATCTGAAAATTATATAGATAACTCAAAACTAGTTTAGAGGAACCAAGTCTTTATAAGAGAAAATAAAAGAATTTTGACTCAAAAAGCCATATTATCGTGATGCACAAGCACAGAGAATGAACACATCAACACGAAACATTCGATAAAGACAGGGATGGCATTTAGTTGCCTTACAAATGATCCAAAACTCTTCATGAAATAAGAAAATCAAAATATGAATAAAATGACTTCGGCTTTAATGTGGAAAAGGTAGTCAGATTTCTGTTATTTCCTCAAACTATTTCGATCACAGAGGTGTTATTATAGCAATAAGGGCCAAGAAAAAGAATTCTACCAGGATCAATATATCAGCCACAACCAAAAGAAACTTTTCAGAAGATAACCCTGAATAGAGGAAACAACTTAACTCCGATACGTTTATGTTTGAAAGTTTTAAGATTTTCAAATTTTTAACTATTGTGCTAATGCTGGATGAAAAGACATCACACATAAATATATATCCAAAAAAGTAAAAAGCTGAAGCGATAAGGTAGTTTATAAACCACAATAAGGCATCAGTTGAATGTGGGCACAAATGGACAGCATGTATGCATCAGCCAGAGATTCTAAAGAAAATTCTGAAATTCTAATTCTAAATTATGAATACAGAAAATCATGTAATTTCCCTAATAGCCTGACAAATGGTGAAATAGATCTTTCTCTATCTTGGTTTAAAGAGTGCTGTAGTCACTACACATCAGTAAGCAGCAGATTCAGTTGCAAAGAAAATGGAACAGAAACTGTCCATCTAGACTTTGGAACTCAATAGCCACCCACTTTGGTCTCTGGTCTTGGATTCCAGTTATAGACATCCAGACCACCTTGAACTTACTTTCTATAGCAACTAGGTCTGTCACTCCAGTAGATCCTCAGTAACAGGCTTAGAACTCTTGATTTACTTGTAGCCTTTTCTGCCTTCTCCCTTTCCCCCCTTTATTACCATCAGGTTATCTATTTTTGCAATAAAGAGAAGGGATAAATACAAATCATCATTTAGAACTGATTATTTCTGACCTGTAATATAGCAGGACTTTGTTCTTCTTCTGCAGCAGAAACAACAGCCTCAACTCCTTCCAAATTATAGACGTTAAATGCTCCAACAGCATACCCACCCTTTTCAGCATTCTTTAATCCGAAAAAGAAAACAGAAAACAAAAAAAAATCAGTACTAAAGGAGAATCAGTAGCAAAACCTCGAACCAGATGATCCTTACGCTAAGAATCTCTTTTGTTGACGTAAGTCTGATTGGATGCGTCCAGAACTTCACTACTTCTGCCAATGCTCTGCTGTCACCAACGTTACCTACCAAAGGCAGATTATCTTAAATAGTAAAGAAGAAATTTATTGAACAAGAACAGAGGATATAGATTTTACAGCACGATACTCAATTAAGAGAAAGAGGGGAAAAACAACAATTACTAAATTTTACCAGGAAAGACAATGTATGGAACTCCTGGATGTCTACTTTCAGGGCCTAATTGCCACAAGGGAATGCCAGCAAGTGCTTGGCCAACTATCTTGGCACATCTTGCACCAAGGGCTTTTGTAGCAAGGTCTGAAGAGGTAATACCACCCTAGAAAGGTATTATTTGTCATTGTTCGATTAAGAACTTAGGGCATGGCCAAAATGAAAGAATATGCAACCAGGTTTTATGCAGGTTCACTAAGTCATTTAAACATGTACCTTTGCAAGTATATAGCGAGGTTTTGTAGTTATTCTTTCCACTATTTCCACCAAAGCAGAACTCACTTTAAAGTTAATGTCCAGACTTTCAGAGGCAGCTGCACATTTGAAAATAAACTGGAAGATTAAATGGAAGGACATAAAATTATATTTCCCCATTTAAATGCACTTAACTGTTGTTCTTCGAGAGTTCAGATGAAGAACAATAGTAACCTATCTTAGAGATAATCTAGAAAGCCTATAGAGTATATCAAGGTTATAAATAGTGGTCTTTGGCTTGTGCTAGTAGCACTAGCACTAGCACTTGACCTAATTAGTAACTAGAGTATATCAGGCAATTATTGTATTTGAAGAACATCTTATTATCAATATCATAATATAGTGATAGCAATTGCTCTCTCTTTCCCCTTTTTCCATAACCCTAAACCTATAATTCTTCAAAATCTCTAGCTAAGCAAGAGGTGGGAGAAGAAAAAACAAGCAAAATGGACAAAGACAAACTTTTTCCGGTTATGAGATTCCGGCTGGTCATTATAAGGGCGTCTTTATGAGCTTTAAGATATACATCTGCTAATTCAGCTGCTCTACTGATTTCCTCCTCCCTCTCCTCAGTAGGCCTCATCGTGAGTTTTTCAACCGAGACCTATTACAAAGAAGCCCATATCAGGCCAGAAAAAAAAGATTGAAAAGCAAATATTTGCATTAGGCATAAAATTAATGCCTTTGCTAAAAAGAAGTCATTATCATTTTCTCCATGAAAGGATTAATGATCAATAATAAAATGACAAAAGGAAATTTGGGATGTTAATCACCTCAATGCTTCTTAAGAACTGACCACACTGTAATTTAAGTTCTTCAACCTGTGGATTACTTGCATGAGCCAAAACCAGCAAATGGGTATGCTAAGGAGACTTGATTTGAATAATTTATCTAAATTTCATTTTTCACCTGCTTTGTTGTTTTTGGAACATATGATCCCACAACTATCAAACCACCATTCCTTTCTCTAGTTATTCCTATATCCTTTGGCAATATTGGAGGCTTAGAAATGATTCCAATACGGGCAGAAACAAAACTAGCAGCAGTGCGACATAAGAAACGTTTTCCCATCAATTCTGCCTGTTAACAACAAACCAAACAATACAGCAACATTCACATCTGTAATGAATCATGCAAAAGGGCCAAATGAACACAACTGAGAAGAAGGAAGTTCTGCCTTGATCATTCCAAGTGCGAATACAGCCATGTCTCTTTCACTCGTAGCATTAACTACGCATATTGACGCCTGCTTTATACAATAGACACAATCATAGTAAGTGGACTGCATACAGCTACTAATTCATAATATCCTAACTAGACAAAGTAAAGTCACTGGTTGTCTTCTTAAAACTTAAGAATGAAGAAACTAGAGTGCATTATTAATATCTGCACATTTGTATACCTTTTGCAGACTGCATAGATGCTGACAAACTGCATCTGGTCCCCCTTTCCTCAAAAGTTCGATAGATATAGATACAACACTAGAAGCAAGAATTCGGCCACCTGTCTTCTCCTCTACCCACTACAATTGGATAAAGAGCATTTCAAAAATTTATTCTTTACCAATAATATGAAAATATAAATCACTACAATCAAGTAAAAAAAGGAATAAAAAGGTTTTACGTCACGCAGGTTCGAAGATTTGTAGCCAAAGGCAGCATCTTTGGCAAACTCTGTGTCACCTGCAGGAACAAGCCTGCCGACAAAATGTTAAATAAGCAGGATTCCTAATGTCCATTCATAATTCCTTCCAGCTAGTTCATGAAGAATTGCAAGACATACGTATCAGAATCAGCAACATAGTGTATGTCTTTGATAGTGTAACGGCCTCCTTGAAGGAAAAAGGGACAAATTATCCATGCATCCATTTCACCTAATACTGAAACAGCTGCATCTGCTTCCTGTGCACAACAGTCAAGTGTCATTTTGCAAATTAAAGCACAAGGCTCAATATCACTGCTTAGAATATACTGTTAACTAAAAAGATCATCCTTGCCTCAGGAAAATGCCCACGCAACGTGGAATCTCCCCTCAAAACTATGGTATATTCAATGTTGTCAACTGATTTTGCTGCAGTATCTAGATTTCTGCAAATCTCTTTTATCAATGCACTGGCCTGTCAAAGATTAAATGCAAACTTACAAAATTGATAGAAGCCCATATTACTTTCTATTGAAATATCCAATAACCTAAACCCTGGATAAGAAAAGCACTTTATAATTCAGGTTGCTTTTCAGGTATTTTTCAGTATAGTAGATACTTGAATGCTGGAACTACTACAGCTCAAAATGTTATTCAGTTCAAATCTTCCATTAATGAAGGCATTACCTCTTCGTACTTCAATAGCCTGCTTTTCTATTTACAGGGCAAGAATAGGACTAGATGTTGTGCTTCGAAAAGCATAGACAGCCTATTTTACCTTTGAATATGATTCTAATTTTTCATCCATGATCATAAGTAGATTTCTTACAAAACAGAGAGATCAGAGGAGGAATATATATACATATATATATTTTCTATATTTAAGTAAATAAAGTATTAATGAATTTATTGGTGCATGTGTAAAGATATTTATTTACCTTATCAGAACTCAGTGACCTGGAGTTTGTCAAAATGAAAAAGCATTTTGGACCTTTTCTAAACTGTCCAATCAGTGACTCAATACTCCTGCAGAGGAACATGCCCAACTGAGTAACTTGAGGTTTTTCTTCAGGCAGAAGATCTTACTTTCAGCTCCCAATCTCATGATTTAAAGTATTACTGATTGAGAATATGAATAAAAAATAGCACTGATTGAACTGCCACAGCTGAGGCACTTTGGTTTGATATAGTTCTGCATATTAACAGTAGTACCAATTCTGCCAAACAAGTAGAATGACAAAAGGAAATGGAGTACACTTACCATTCTGTTAATACCTCTATATCATGAACAGTTTGTGTTCCTGTTGGATCGTCATCAAGAACAACCAAAATCTTTGAATTTCTCTCTGTTAGTTTTTGTATATCAAGAAGAGGATCTTGTGGCCACTCGGGTGGAAGAGAATGCAACACGGTGTCTTTCCTCAGAGCTTGGAGTTTTCCTTCAACTCTAACACCAGTTAGAGTCTCATAAACCTGTAAAATTAGGACAGCCCTACTGAATTATTCCAGTCATTGTGCTTACCACATATTAAGCAAATTTGGATCATATGTAAATATGGTTTGTAGAGTAATAAGGGGCATGTTAGAGTCCCACATTGGTTAGGGATATGGCCAAGATAGCCTTTATAAGAGTTTGGGCAACCTTTCCCCCATGAGCTAGCTTTTGGGGTTGAGTTAGACCCACTCAATTCTTAAGAGGGCAGAAGACTAGAATCTAATATTTCTTATTTTCTTGACAAAATCATATTAGAATTTCAGAATTTTAAGGTTTAGAGAAGGAACACAGTTAAAACTGGTGCCTGAAAGTTGCTGTTGCCAAACTAACATATAATATCATGATATTCTTGTACCAGCAAGTCTGGCATTCATATTATTACTACTACTATATACCCAAACTTAAATAATAATTCATTTGGGGCAATAACTGGAGCTTCCTACAAGAAGCTGCTTGATGGAAAACAGATAGGAAGCAAACAAAGAAATGCCCTACAAGAAGATAAAAATACAGAGGAAAAAAAAATATTGGAAACAGGAAACAAAATGAAACAATGTTGCATTTTTTAATTATTGGTGAAAGCATGGCAACTGAAAGTTAAACTGAAAACAAAGCAAACACCCTCTTAGATTGTCAACTTTATACTGAACATATATCAAAATATGAGTAACTACTTTCATAGAGCTGCTTAAGAAGACAAAGCCTAAAATTTTGTTATTTTGATCATGCTAATTGCATCTCATTTGATTCCACTGTCTCAGAAAGAACTAAATATCGAACTCTAGAGGTTCTGCTAGCCAACATTAGTTGCTCATACCTTAACCACACCAGCATCATCTTGCCGTCCCCAACCAGCAGCAGAACCTGCACAGCAATATTACAAGTTTGTGACAGCAGTTATCCTTACAGTTTTATCAAAGTCAATCGTTTCCTTCTCCATTTGATAAGTTAACTTCTACCATATAGATATTTTCTTTTTCTTTTTCGTCCACAATAACAACGTGAACATGTAAACTTCAGCCCTCCTGCAAACTACTCAAATCCATTTCTGGTGGCACAGTCCTAGTGGCTTATTATTTACATATAGGACAGGTGTATCCTTCCTCATATTGACATTGTCTGTCATATGCAGATAATTTGACTTCCACAAATTGTCCAACTGTTTGAGATAGCAGGATCTCAATTTATGTAACATGAGGGTCATTGGAAAATAAGAACATTAAGAAACAGATCCTAAATGCACCATCCTTCATCCATCAGCCAATATGTCAGATGGACAAGCTCAGCTCCTCCCCCTTACCTTTCTTCCTTTAATTTAATATGATTCAAAGATCCATATCCCCTCCCCTCAGCCCAAAGTAAAACAAGACTTTATTGCAATTTCCTTTATTTTGTGTATGTAAAATGCAATATTGATGATCAAGTCGAAGTGAAGAGAAACATAAGACCATGTACATCACAAGGGTTCAAAGTAATATACAGCACCTGACAGATACAGTTGATGAGCAACAGTTGATAGGTGAAGTGGAACTTTCAAAGAAGCCGATTCACGAGTAACGATTCCCTGTATATTAAAATAGACAGTAATAGCATAATATTACGACAACGTATTCAAATAAAGTGTTCCCCCAATAATCCTGGCAAATATAGTGAAAAAATTTGATTCATTCTGACCAGGTCCTTCACAAAGATATTAAGTGCTGAATAAGGTGTGTAATCATTGTCTAGCATGTGCGGGACACGATTTTCAAACATCCTGCAACAGCAGACATAGTTTAAGCGTAGCAGTAACACTCTCTAGTCAAATCTATGAATTTGTTTTTGTATAAAAGAAGAGTGTACTGAGAGAGAGAGAGAGAAGAGAAAGGACAGCTGGGGGGAGGTTAAGAAATCCTCCAAAAATAAGAGCTGAAAATAAATAGCAATCTATGACGGAAATTCTTTTGAAACAGCCATGAGCAGAGCACCAGAGAGTAGCAACAGAACCACAACCATGAATGATATGTTATGAATGTAACAAACTACTCAAAAAGTTACCATAAAAGAAACTATAAGCAACTTCTTTTTATTTTTCTAATTTGTTCGGGGGAAGAGGGGATGGGAGAGAGTGATCACTTCATGGAAGACACATACCAGGATGTTCCCCCACTAATTGTAATAAAATCAAACAACACTCTTGTATTCAGACCCAATCGTGCTGCAAATGCCACTGCCTCAGCAGCTGATGCTATATGAACGCCAGCAAGCAATTGGTTAACCATCTTTATACCACTAGAGAATAAAACAGATAAAAATTATATTATTATACATTCATTTGAAATAAACTTTACTATATTGACTCAATTTCACTGTCACCTTGAATCACAATTAACATAGCATTACTTGTTTCAAGCATATGGAAATTACTAGCCAAAGGACAAAAAATGGATAAAGAACGATTGACTTGTAATTAAAATATACCTTCCAGAACCACAACCGCCTTTGATAACGTAAAGCTTCTCACTTAAGGCTGATTATAAAAAATAAAAAATCAATTAACTGAAAAGTTATTTCTGAATCCACTGGAGTCCCAGAATTGAAATTGAAATAGTGCACTTTATGATAAGCACTTATTACCTGCTAGGACTAAACCAGCACTCTTAAGAGCATCATCGGATCCTGATGCCATTATCTGAGAAAAAGACACGAGTTTAGATGCCCAGTCCATAAAAGTTAAGGGCAATTTTCAATAAGAGCCAAAGATTTATTTCACACCGTAAGTGTTCCCATTGAGGCCCTCTTAACACCACCAGAAACAGGGGCATCCACCAACTTCAAATTCTTACCCTCATCTGCGATACATTCATGTCAACAGTTACACAATCACATCCTTCAATAAAAGCATTAAAGAGTGCTGTGGAATAAACAGAGAAAAACATTCAAGATGAAAGAAATTAACGTTTCTTCCGATAACCATAAAGGTAACCATGGCCAAGGTTCCACTACGGGAACCCTGAAATTGCATTATAATATTAACTATCACATGCATAATTCTTAGTCATCCTATAATTACACTACAGACATAAGAAATTATATCATGTACATACTGTTAGAGAAAAAATAACCCTAAAGTAAATGTAGATTTTACACATTTAAATTAATATTATCAAACAATTTCTAAAAAATTCAAATAGATTTTATGAGAACACGAGAAATCACAAGTTGCCTTGAGCTTTAGCCATTAGCACATAACATTATGAAAAGATTGAACACTATACATAACAGCAGTAAATCATGTTTTAGAGATAAAGGAGCTTCTAAGGTGCAGAAGTTATAGTTTATTATTGAAGCAGTCTGCTTCTGTTAATTTTTCACTTGCATGGCTCTCCAAGGAAACGCATGCACAAGTGGGAGTGGACATTTGTCACTTAATGAAAATTCATTAAGCACACTGGATGGTTGAGTATTCAGTTTAAGATCATCGCTAAGAAAGTTTGCCCATAAATTCCTCAAAGCACAAATTATCTGCTTAAGATTTTGAAGGCAAAGTATTTACTTTCTTATTAAAAAACATATTTTTGGAGGCAAAATATACTTTAATAACTATCTAGCTGCATGTACTCATCCATTTTGCATGACATCAGTAATGTGGCAGATGACTTCCATCTCTTCAAGATTTTCCGAAACAAAATGCACCTTTGTGTCTCTTGCTTAGCTAGAGACTTATAACCAATTAACGAAGTATGCTAGTTTTCCTGACTTGAATTTATGTCTCTAAGATTTCCAACTAGGAAAATCAACTTGGTGACTAGGTTTCCTTCTACTTGCATGGCATATTATTCACTCATTAGAATTCAGGCCACATTGTAACAGTAGCAAATTGAGAAGGCCAAAATTCAGTTTGCTTTTGCATATAAAAAGAGAGGAAGAAAGAAATTCAGATATCATAATACAGATCACGTAACCATCTAACTGGATAGTAACATACTATGCAATCTGCGCTCCAGCTGACTCACATACGCAGGAGAAACCGTAGAAGAAAGAATTATAGATGCTCCCGGTGAAAGAGCTACATAGTGCAGAAAGAAGGATCAGTACAGTTAAAAAAAGATACATAATAATACGGATAATGGAGATATTTATGTGCACCTGAAACTGCACCATATTCTCCATATAAAGCATTTTCTGCTTGAGCTTCATTTGTGACCATGATTATGAGAACATCAACATCTGGAAGCAATAATATGTAAATAATTTCTTGATGCAGAGGACCCCAATTGTGCTAGAATTTTTTTTTTTGGAAGGAATCTAGCATGTTCTCTTATGTAACAAAAACAAAGCATTAAAAGACAAAATGGAACAAAGGCGTTCAATAAACTAGGCACAAGCTGCTCTTTTGCCTTCTGCTCAGTGTAAATTATTTTTACACAGTCTTTCAATCATGAATTGCTACATCATTTAAATTATTTGACTTTTGCAATAACTACTTCAAAAGTCACATATATGATGATATTTGATTAGTTCACAGTATAAAATATTTTACACCGATAGTGTATCAAAATTAATCTCTCTCTCAAATTCTCAGTCTGTTTCTTCATCATTTGTGACGCAGGCAGCTCATGTCAATCATATTAAGTGACAATTGAGAATATAACTATAATAACTGATGCACACAAGAAATAAATATGCCAGATCAAGAACATAAAAACCATACAAGAACTCTTGATGACATTCTTGATACTGAAAAAAAAATCAACTTCCAAACAAAACAGACTGGAATTATTCTTACTATGTTCAATAATATGATTCTTGAACTTGCATACTAAAAGAGTTGAGAGCTTCTAACTAAGCCATCAATTTTGCAATTCATCATGACATGGGATTCAATAATAGTCCACCTTTAAAAAGTAGATAATGCATGAATAACAAATATCATGGTAAACTTCAACTTCATTTACCATGATGTAACAGCTTAGGAAAGCAATTCCAATCACCATGACCAAAATATCAGGCTTTTCATTTCTACACCAGGAAAGACTTCATCCAAGAACTGGATTGAAAGACATGAATTTATTCATCTTCTTGTTCACTACTGTACCAATTTATTTGTAATTGCAGGCTTGAAAGTATGTATCAATTTACCTTTACTAACTTCTGCTGGAGAATTTCCAATCAAGCCACCAGCATTTGCAAACCGTGTTAGAGTTGGTTTATACACCTAGAAACAAAAACAAAAGTATTTTGAAAGAAGCTTATGGTGGCCATTTCCACCTTCTGCCATGAGATACAAACAAAATTTTGATCACAGTAAGACCATACACAAAGCATACATAAGTATCAATATACCCGCATAAGCACAAAACACAATAGATGACAAAGTTAGAGAGACAGAATGCATGCAGATACGCTAACAAAACCATGCACTCTAAACTATCGTTACAGCAAAATAAGGTGAGAATCAGCTTTAGTCAAATAATCAGTGTTTGTACATCTTGGCCCAGATGATTTTTTAATATTTATACTGATGCATATCATGCTGCCTCTTCACTTGTTTTCAATAATGATTATGATAAAATATGCTGGTACCTTGTTATTTTCACTCATATCCCTATCAAGACATATAAAAATGAAGTCAACATCAAATATAACTCATTTCAATGTTTTAAAGCACTTCCAAAAGAATACACTTGCACCTGACTTTTGATTTTCCAATTTCTGATAGAAAAAATAAAATTTACTTGTGGACATCACTGCTATTGATCACTTTGGCAAACACTTGCATTATTTGCTAAGATGGTCACTGACTCACTCTTATGATACTATCATCAATTTTTCAAACAAATTTTCCATTTGTTTAATGCAATATAGATTGGGATTTGAAAGTAAGGAATTACATCATAACCAACGACGCTGAAATTTGAACTCAGCAAATGAGCTGCCATGCCAAATCCCATTGCTCCAAGGCCAATAAAACCAACCCGTCTCCCACTCTTAGCATTAGCAGTGAATTCAGATGCCAGTTGTTCAGGGCTATATACATCTTCATTTGCAGCAGCTGAAACTTTTACCCCATAAACTTTTTCCCAAACCTAACAAGAAAATGATCAAGAAAAAATTTATCTTAAAATAAAATACACTATCTTCTAAAAAAATTAAACCTAAAAAAAAATTTGATTGAAATTCTTCAAACAGATGTCCATGAAATTAACCTTAATTAATGCTGTACTATCATCATCTCCACAAGAAACAAGTGAAATCCCTGAAAAGTGAATTTGGTAAACTATGAGCTGCAAACAAGTTGCTCTCAGTAAACTGGATCATCACAAGCACTGTTTAATTTACAAAATTTTTTGTACCATGAATAAGTTGTTGATGAGTAGTAGCCAAAAGTGGAAGTGGAAAAGTAAGTGACTTGGCCGTATCCAAAATGATTTCCTTGAACAAAGCAAATTCCGTTGCCATCATGAAATGTTCAAAAGAATAACAAAAACAACAAGAATAATAAACAGTAAGTCAAAAATGTCAATTTTGAAATCAAAAGTCATATTAATAAAATATTGTGCTCTTTTCCAAGCAGAAAGAAATAAGTAGCTTCTGGATATGAAATAGAAATTTAAGGCATTTAAGTTTATTTTAAAAAGTTAATTAAGTTTTGTATTTATTGTCAACAAACAATACACCAAGACCTTAAGCTATCAGGTGGAGGCCTAGGAATGGTTTATATCTCTACCACTTCCCTCCTCATATGAGAGCTTTTTGGTGTTAGAGCATGTAAAAAGCACAGCCCTGATCAAGCCTTGTGCTGAAATTATAATTTGATTAGAAGAATGGAGGTGGTTAGAACTGAACTCCTTACCACCTGATCATAAAGTTGCTAATAGCATGTCAACCAAAGGTCCCCACAGCTTAAGCTATTAGGTGATGGTTCAAGAGTGGTTCCTTCTCTAACATTAATAAATCAGCTATCCAAATTCATATCCCTTTGCATCATATTGATTTTATAATCCGTTTAATGGTTTTTTGTTTAGTATGTCCAATCATACATGTAACCTGGAGGAAAAAGTTCTAATCATTCAAGTCTGCATGGCCAATGTAAGACTTAATGAAATCTCTTATGAGATGGATCAATGGTACAATTTGGGATATCTAACACCACAGTGTTTAATTTATGATAATCTGTAATGTCCGTACATAATTTCTTTTACACATAGTTTAAATTATATGTATAATTCTATGAAAAAAGATAAAGATTATAACCAAAAACCATTTGATGAATAGTTTCCATTGGAAATTTTTGTTCCATGGGAGCTTGTTTGAAGCCCACATATAAAGTATCTAAAACAAAAGTGTTATTCAATCAAACAATAGTAGACTAATCATATATTAGTAGCATAGCCATTCGACAAGCCAAAACACAGGGAAAGTATACAAAATTTAATTGCTTCCTATGTCTATTGATCTTACCAGGTCCTTAACAAAAGTGCTTAGAATTTGATGCTTAACCTCTCCCTTTAACAAAAGAGGAACATTATTCTTGAATACCCTACAAAAGAAATTAAGTTATCACATCCTCCAATAAGGGGGGAGGAGAAACAGAGAGAGTAAGTTAAATGAGAAAAGGTTTACATGAAACCGTAGATAGCACATTTTGATGTCGACATTCAGTTAGTGCAAAAACAAGTACTTTTCTGTTTGTAGACAACAAAGAACATGGGTGATAATAGCGAGCCTCCGTTTGCAATAATTTTAAGCCTATTTTCAAGCCTATTTTCCTGCCTTCTAAAGTTTTTCTTTTTCAAATATATAAATGAAGAGGTATGCAATTCTATGCATCCCAAAGCATCCATAAGAATAGGTATATGTGCAAGGGTTTTTAACCATGGAGTTGGCTAATTCATACTAAATAAACACGCACCATGAATTTCCAGCAGCATTGGAAATTATATCATAGATTATCCATGGATGAATTCCAGCTTTGGCACCAAGAGAGAGAGCCTCCACTGAAGCAATGAAGTGAATGCCCTCTAGCATCTCAGTAACCATTTTAACCTTACTGCAATAAGGTTGGTAAAATTTAGTAAGTTAATACAGCCAACAGAATACGACAACCTATAACAGTAACTATTTTTGTTGGGACAGACAATATAAAGTAACTTAGGACTATTACCCAAGTTAATCATGAAGCACATAGATTTTCAATTCATGTGAAAAAAAAAATAATTGCAAGACTTGGCCAAATAGAAGCATTGCATTTAAAGAATTTAATAATTAGGGTTGGCAGGATCAAAGAAGGAAGTAACCTGCCACCACCAATTTCACCCTCGAAAGTGAAAAGCTTTTCACACATTGCTGTCAAAAAAAGGAAAACAATTAACCAATATAAAAATAAATTAAAAAGAATCAAGTTCAAGCATTGTGTAACAAAATAGATCTCAAAACTTTACCAGAAAGCATAGGCCGTGCTTTTGCAATGGCATCTGGTCTTCCTGATGATGCAATCTAAACAGTTGAAGCATCAATAGTCAATGCAAGATGTACTAGCTAATCATAAGCAGGAAACTTGTTCCAGCCTACAACCGAGCAAGAAATCATAATTACGATAATATTAAGACAATAACTTACAGTTACTTTTCCATTCAAAGCATCAGACCTCCCATGAGAGACATATGCGTCAACAATGTAAGCTATCCCATGAATTTCTACAAGATAAACAAAAATTCCCAAAAATTCCCAATCACTAAATTCCCAAAAAAAAAAAAAAAAGCAACAAAAATTCCTACACCCTATCACTAAAATTCCCAAAAAAAAAAAAGCAACAAAAATTTGACAATATCATTCTAGAATACATGTATTGAGTGTATAATAGATATTGTTGACAGATGAGACAAACTATTTACCAAAATACTCCAAGAGTAAATACAAAAATAATTGCCACTTCTATCTCTCATGCAAGAGGGGAAGGGGAGAATACACCAGAAAAATGAATACTGAAACTTATTATTAGTCTGCATAAACAACATTGAGTCCAACATTAGCATCCAGCCCCCACCAATTCTATTGCAGACCATACTCACTTATAGTCACCACTAAAGATTTCACAAAATCTATATAATTTATTTATCAACTAAAACTATTTGTAGCAAAACCAAATTGCAAAGACGTTATCTTTATTGGAATTTTTAATTTTTCTTTTGCCAATAGTTTGCCTAGACTTAAAACATCATTCTTCATGTCTGTTCCTTTTGCCGCTTAGAGCTTTTGTTTGGACTTAAGCCCTGATTATGTCCCCCCAAACCCCCCCCCCCCCCCCCAAAAAAAAAAAATGAATAAAAAAAAGAGCGTAAATCTAGACTACCTCTTATTATCCATTACACAAATCAAGGGAAATTACTCAGCATTTGTCCACTGGTATCCAAAATAAATAAAAAGAAAGAACAATTCAAGATAAGCATACTTTAAAAAATAAAAAACACCACCTGCTAATGAAGTGAGCTGTTGAACAATTTAAGGGAAAAATCATTCAAACATTTAAAAGTGAAATAAATTTAATTTCCAAAAGGTAACATTTTTAAGCAATTTAAATTGGGACCAAATATAAGCTGCTGAAGATGCATTAAGTAGTAAAAATATTTCCCAATTACAAATTTTCTAAGAAAAAAAAATGTGTCCAGTTTTCCACGTCTTCTGCTCAATTACAATTATTTAGATGCCGATACAATATAAAAAGAGGAAAATAAGCACCAGCCTCCTATAACTTAAACAATTAAAATTAGATAGTATGGTGCATGGGCTAATGAAAATCATCTCTTTAAGCTATCACACAGCTACTTACCATGTCCTAAAACATGCTATACATACATTTGAAACCAAAAACCACCTTTTAAGGTTTTTTTTCGCAATGAAGATTCTATCAGATCTCTGGCACAATAAAGAATGTGAAATTCCTTAAAGTTGTTTCACTTCCGTTTTAAGAACAAGATAATAGACACATCTCATAGGCAAAAAAGAAATTGAAAGTGTCATATCCTCAAATGACCAACTAACATGACAACTGCTACGATGATCAAGGAGTTCATTCTACTTTCCAAAAGCGGGAGAATGAGGACGGTTTGCCAGGAACTCATTTTACAAAGAATCAAGCTGTTGTATAAAGCCAAAGATAACAAAGGCAAATGTTACCTGCCAGATCATTCTCCAGTTCATGGAGAACTGATGGTGATATGGTTGAACGGAGAATAAGAACAGTTTCCAGTTTTAGACCTGCAAATTCAAAAAATGAATATTCTTTGCATGAACCATGATCCTTGGAAATGAACAATGTCCAATGTCTAATGTCCAAGAGCTCCATAAAGACCTTTCAAAACACCCTCTTCCCCAAAAATTAGATCAATAGTTTGATCACCATGAGATATTAGGACAACTAAAGCTGTGACATCTGCAAGTCAGAAAGAGAAAAATAGAGAAGAGTCAATGTAACAGTGTAATTTAGATAAATTGCATAGTCGATGGCCTAGATAACACCAGTAGAACAGTTAGAACAGCAAGAACATTCCTTTCATTTTTATTTTTTTCAAGAGAAAATTACAACACCAATTATAATAATAATTAATTAATCTTAGAACTATCTTGCTATAAATGATGTTTAGTTATTAACTGCAAAGTCATGCCAAATAATAGAAACCACGGCCAAGATGTGTTAAGATATAAAACCATTCATGCTTCTCTACCCAAGATGTTTCCAAGACAAGATGTTTCCTGAATATCGTTCGCAATTTGGTTACTATTCATACAGTAACTGCCACACATCTTTCAGAAGTTTACCTTCTTTAGTGCAAGCAGATATAGATTCAGATACTAAGCCTGTTGTAGCTTTGCAGTTAACAAACTTCAGAGACAAGTTGTGTATAAGATTCTTTCTATGGAACCATAATAAGAGGCAGATCTATTCAAAAATTATTCAATTTGAATTCAATAAACCTGCATAGTTTCAAGTCTAAAAGTAAGAGATAAGCATCTTGTCACTAGGAAACTACCCAACCGGTCCATGATTCATAATATAGCATGAGAATGATGACAAGTGCTGCCCAGCCCAATCCCTCATATCATAACCAATATTTGATCATGAATTCAAAAGTACGTTCATTATTAAATTTGAAATGATATTATGCATCACAACAATTTTAACTCAGTTTAAACCAGGTACTGAAACAAACCAGAGCAAAGCTTATGAGACCACGTAAATCATAACCATAGTTTATGAAATAGTCAACCATATAGCTGAAATATCTATTTACCTCTCCCTGCTTCCAAAGGGCTTGAACATCTGATTCCTCCAAGCTTCGTAAGTTCACCTATGCTGGGATCACTTATCTATGGAACAATTCATTTCAATTGATCAAACTATTAGTGAACACAATATTTCTATGAAATAAGAAGTCTAATAATAGAAGAAGCAAAACCAAATGAGAGAAAATAATCATAAAGGATATCTGATTTATCGACACAACTACACAAGTTAACAATTCATTATCTCTTGCCTGATAATAACTTTTTTGTTTTTGCCAGACAGCAATTACATTCGTGTGACTACATTCTAACATATCCTGGTTATCAAGATTCTCAAATTTAATTTGTGCCTTTGACAATTAAAAGCTTAGCAGCATTCCCATTAATGTTGTGAGTCAAGAGAAGTTATCGTGTTAACCTCAATGTTAAATCCTTGGATGCTAGAACTCTATCTTCTTCTATATGTTATTTGACAATAATACCTGTACTTTAGTTGCACTCTTGTTTTAGCAACTATGGCTACTGTTGGGGAGCAATCTACAAGTTGCTTAAAATTATTAGAAGCAAGGGATGTGACTACGTGCCCCTTCCATTTTTCTTGTATTGATTCATAAGGCACCTATCATGAAAGCTAATTATCTAGTATATCTATGAAATAAAAAGAGAAATACACTTGAAGTTTCTTTCAACTTTATTAACGCTATGTTTTTTAATCTTCGAAATAGGGATTATTTCGAAGATCATATTTTCATTCAGTGACACTTCTATATTGCTCTATCATAGGGTGATTTAAAATTATGAATACATATTGGTAAAAACTGAAAAAATAGAAATTAAAAAAAAAAAAAAAAAAAAAACTAAAACAAAGGGCTGGCACAATAAATGTTGTCTGCAATGATGTATTATTATAAGAGTTGTCTCAAATGTTGTATTATCAATGTTGTATTAAAAGGAAAGTGCTGGCACAGGAAATGTTGTATCAAATGCACGTATTTTTATTTTTTGTTTTTTAACTGCAGTCAAGTAGCGTCTGGGTCAGCTTATGTAAATATCTACTAACCTACCTCCACATTCATGCATTCATGTCAAAGACAAGTCATGAATGTGGAGTCCATTATAATTACTTGAACTCATATTTTGGGACATCAAAGGGACATCACACTCTCAAAGACAGAGTGAGATCTACAAAAACCTTTCATCTCTATATGTGTCTCATTTAGTGTCCATTTTTTATATACAAAAAACATTTCTCTTAACATGAAGACTATGAAATTCAAACGGATACTCCTTAAGGCCTAACCCCAAACTAATTGCATGCTAGTAGCTTATTCAAACATGTGACCATGAACCTACCCACACATCACATGCTAAACCAACCCCTTACATTTCTTCAATAAACTTTGAGTATAGGAAAGGGTATTATGTTCTATATGTTTTTAATATAATTAATTGTTTCTTTTCACAAAAAATATTAAATTGGACCATGAGGTCCATGACTAAAAATTATTAAACTAAAACCACGGCCACCTTTGTCAGATCAGTTGGTGGATGTTCAAGTAAAAGTCCTTGGATTAATTTTCCTTTAAAAGTGCCAGAACAACAACTACAATGTAATTATAGAATCAATTATAATAATCGTATCAAAATATTAAATTATTTTTTTTTCCATTAAAGGGTATTACCATTTTCCTTTTATAAGCGCATGGCCACAAACTTTTTATTAAGCAAATTATGGATTGCTACGATGGTCTATGTCTAGTAGCAGTGCTGATAGACATTTTGATAAGTCATCTATAAATACTACTCTAAGTCCTTGCTAAAGCTTATGGCATGCTATAATATTAGGATGGGACGACCTCTCCTCCCAAAAGATCAAAACAAAAAGGCTTATATATGTTTTTGGTCCTTGTAAATGTTGCAAATTTTGGTTTTGGTCTCCACAATTTTTTTTTTTTTTGGTTTAGGTTCAAATATTTTCAAAAATATTTGGCTTTGATTTCTATAAAAATTTCTTTTTGATGTAGATCCTAATATTTCTAAAAATATTTGGTTTTAATCCCTGAAAAATTATGATAATTTGATTTCAAGAAGCTCAAACTAATATTTTACAGAACTCAACCAAATCATCATAATTTTTTAGGGAATTAAAACAAATATATTATTTTGATATTTGGACCAAAAATCAAATAAAATAATGGTAGGGACTTAAACCAAATGTTTATGGAAATATTTGGATTTAAACCAAAATTTATTTTTATAAGGACCAAAATCAAAATTCACAATATTTTTAGAGACAAAAACATATTTAAGCCAAACAAAAACTATTTTTAGTATTGAAACCAATGCCCAAGATATTTTCGCAAAAACACGTATCTAACTTAAATGCATTCACATGTATGCGGATCCCACACAAAATCTATGTGTAGGCCCAACTTAAACTTCAATCTATCCCCTATTTATTAAATTATACATTTTTTTTTAAGTGGCTTAATTTCTTAGTCTATTATTTAAATAATGATACAAGTCATTCTCAACTTTTCCTTTTGAAAAAACTTGAATTCAACCTTTTGTATTAATTATGCATATCTTTTTTATAATTTTAATTTTTTTTAATTTACACTTTTTATACTATTACTGAAATTTAAAAATACTCATACATTATACGAGACACTTAGTGCATGTTTGATTCTACTATTATAGAATTGATTTTAAATAGAATTAATTTTGAGATAAAATAATTTATATTTGATAATTTCTCTAAAAATGATTCTGACAAAAAGTAAAAAATTTTCATTTATCCCGAAATCAATTCTATATGATCTTACTAAATCAAATATCATCAAAATAGATTATAACTCTTGGATGCTAAATGAACATCCAAACACACTATTAATGTAAGATAGAAAAACTCCAATGCTTCTCTTCGAAGCCGAAGGCCCTCACGCCATTTATCCACACTCATGGGACCCCAAGGCTGACATGTATTGGTATAAAATTTTTGGATAATTAATTGGCTTTCGGCGTTAATATTTAATTTATTTTTATGTATTAATATTTTTTCATTGAGAAGTTAATTTGAGCAAAAATAACTTTTTAAGGTAACATTTATTTTTTTTTTAATTTTAACCGCAATACTTTTACATATATTTCTATAAGACTAATCTTTTAAACACACAATTATTTTACGAATTTATTACTTTTTAAATGTCTCTAAACTGATTTTTTTATCACTGACACTTTTTTTTTAGAGCATGTATATATAAAAGCCGGTGTAAGATGTTAGTGAAAAGGAATATCATAGTTTCTTTTTTTTTTTTCCCTCAGTCAAACTAATGCCAAAGAGTCTGATAAAAATAAAACTTCTAATTTATTGATAACTCAATAAATTTTAACTTTTTTTAATTCATTAATTAACAGGTTGGCTTCGCAAACTCTTCATTTTTACATTATTTTGATGCTCTCATATTTTGTAAGAGTATTAATATTTAATAACAATTAATAGCTAAATTTTAATTATAAATCTACTAACTTAAAAGTAATTTTTTTTTTTATATTTGACATATAGCTTCTTTTTTTTTTCCTGAAAAGCTCCTAATCAAGTTAAAGAGATGGGGAAAAAAAATAGGTAAGTCAAAATTAAACTTAACCCATTGCTAACAACCCCATTATAGAAGGTATTACTTGAGCTATAGCCAGCAATAATTATAAAGCATTCATGCTTAATAATAATAGTCCCTAACAATTATTTTAAGTTTTTATTAACATATATAACTTTTTTTTTTTTTGGTGTGTTTAACGCATATATATAACTTAATAACATAATAGTCACTAACAATTATAAAAGTACTAATGCTTTATAACAAATAGAGTCACGGGGATACTCCTCTTTTTATTTTTATTTTTATTTTTATTTATTTATTTATTTATTTTTCCCTAAAAAAGGGAAACAAATCTTATGGCAAAAGGAGTCGGAAAGAGTAACAGTCGAGGAAAGCTGGAACATTGTGATCCTTTTGAAGCCAAAACCAAAAGCGGACTATTCCGATGATTTCAGATAATAGAGTGACATGAAAATTCTCAGACCAATAAAGAAAGAAAAAAGAGGAACCTCGAAAGCTTTGACGCCATAGCCATGGCGAATGAGTAAAGACGCCATCTGCAAGCTCAATTCGTCCAACCCAACGAACCCAACCACTTCCCGAGACGCCATTGCAGCAGCTGAAACCTCCAACCTTCGAATTCGAACCTGTGATGTGAGAGTTTAAAAAAAAAAAATAGTTGAAAAAAGCACACAGTTTGAGCACTAATTGATTTGAACCGATAATTGATTGAACTATATATGAGAGTAAAATGGGGGGAAAGGGGATGGAGTTGAAGGAAGGAAAGAGGGAGGAAATTACGCCTTTTCTCAAATCTCAGTGCCAATTTCGTGTCCTTGCAAAACAATTGAACAAGTCCTTTTGTCTTGTTTCCCTATCGTTTCTCCTTGGAATCTGATATAATAATATTATAGTGATATGCTGGAAACAAATAAGGATGTTACCTTTTTCAAAATTTGAATAAAGACTTTTTTTTTTCTTTTGGAAGGGAAGATGTTTTTTTTTTTTGGCGATGAGAAGGGAAGAGTTCGAATTTCCTGATACTTGCTCTGACGGCTCGACATTTCTTTCTTTTAACTAAGATTTTGAATTTAAATTTTGAAAATTAAATTCAAAAAATAATACCGAAAAGTTTTAGAATTTAATTAATATATATTGATAGTACATGTAAATCAATAGAAATAAAAAATAATAATAAATTATAATAAATTTTTTATTATAATAAATAATTATTTATGTAAGTTAATATTTTTTATTATTTTTATTAACTAATATTTAAATTAAATTCAAACTTTTATTACATAATAATATAGGGTTGGTTATCCGCTTTTTGTATTGCTTGCTTGGCTAAGGTGCGTTTGTTAGTTTTTAAAAAAATAATTTTAAATTTTAAATTTTAAATTTTATTTTTTTAATTTTTATAAAAAAACTCAAAACAAATTTTTTTTATAATATAATTATTTTTAAAAAATTATTCAAATATATAAAAATTAAGTTTTTTAAATAAAAAAATAATTTTTTATTAAAATAACTCCAAATAAACACTCTCAATTTGTTGCATACTGCATCTCCTTGCCTGATCGTCGGTGGGCGAAGATGTGATTATTTATTAAAAAAATATGTAATAACGTAGTTTTTAAAAAATTTGTATTAACATAAACCAGCCACTGTAAATAAATAAAATAAATGAACAACTCCAAACAAAATTACACACTAGTAAATGAGCAACAGCAAAAGCATCTACATGAAGGTTATTGCCATTCTCATTGCCAGGAATTATTGAGTACTAGAATATCACTGTAAGGTTATACGTATTCTGCTTTTTAGATGTCATTTCAACCTTCCTAGTAAGATTAATCATTAATTTATATATCGATTATCTTTTATTAAAAAATAAATAGTAACAATGAATGTGCGAGTGAATGATGAATTGCAGCATTGCACCAACGAGTAAGATTAAAATAACATTTTTATTTTTATGGAGGGTAAGGATGAGTAACAACACTGTTAGGGTCCGTTTGACAATGGAATAAAAATCAGGTAAAATTTTACAGCATAATTTTATGTGTCAATTTTATATATATAATTATTTTATAAAATTGTATTCCTCATTTTTATTTCCTTGTCAAATATGTTTGGTGTGTTTGATTTGGTCATTTCTATCATCAAATCAAATACATCCTAAATAAAATGAGCACTATAAATAATTTCTCTTATACTTTTTCTGATAGTAAATTTATTATTAACTTATATATTTATTTTTTTTATTTTTTATTAGTTATTAAAAAATAAACAATTATTCCAACATTCAATATTACAGTGATGAATTTTAAAAAATAAATAAATAAAAATGCATGGAGACTATTAAACGGACGCGTTCTAGGGCTTGATGTTCCTTCCGACTTTTGGTGAAACATAAACATTAATTAATTGGCAAGACTGACGAGGATACACATTCAAAAGATCTCATCGAATATCCATAATGATAATGATGCTGAGTCATTTCTTTCTCATTAACTCATCCGTGCTGTCTCCCTCATTTCTCAGTTGTACATCCCTGTGTCACCAAACACGCATGGCATCCTTTGAAAAAAAATATTAGTGATAAATGTTTCTCACATTCTTAATAGTACATCTTGTGGGCTCTGTCTTAAATGGGGCACGTTGGGTTTTGAAGTGCGATGATCCTCAAATCTCGATCGTTGATATCAAAACGAACGGTTTGGATTAAAAAATTTTATTGCAAGAGAAAAAATTTATAATAATTTTAATTTATATTTTAATATTTATAAACAAACAATTTTACAATTTCACCCCTACTGTTTCAGGTTATTTGGATATTAAAAGAAATTGAGAAGAAATAAAATAAAAAAAATAGATAAAAAAATAAAGAGAAATATGTATTTTCTTTTTATATGTTTAAATATAAAAAAATAAAAAAAATAAAAGTTATATTAAAATAATATATATATTCTAATTATAATAAAGAATTATTATATTATTTTAATTCAATTTTTAAGTATTTTTTATAAATTTAATAAATAAATAATTTTATGATAATTTTAATAAAAAAATTTAATTAATAAAATTTGAATTATATAATTTATTTTAAAAACTTCTGTTCAAATAAAATATTATAATATAAATTATTATATTTTATTATTAATCATGAATTTTAGGGATATAAATATAACTGATAATTTTTTCTTTGATTTTTTCATGTTTTCTGTATTGTGTCGAGAAGAAAAGTTTTGAGGTGAGTCCACGCACTTTTTCTGTTTTCTCTCCGTTTTTCATTGTTAACCAAACAGTAAAAAATTCAATTTTCTTCTCATTTTTTCTCTTTCACTCTTCTCTTCTTCCAATTTTTTTCTAAAACAAACAGATGCTTTGTATTTTTCTCTCTCGTCCTTCCCTCCCATTTTCCATTATATTCACTCTCCTCTCGTGCCCTCTCTCTCTCTCTCTCTCTCTATCTTCCCCTTCTATTTTCCATTACCACGACCATCACCGCAGACTACCGTGACACAAAGTCGCTGTTTCGGTTGAAGCTGATTGCCAAGATTCGATAGGTTCAGATTAGGGAGCCGGCTTCGAACTCAGCCTTGTTGCAGCCGATGGTGACAGCAGCGCATCGTCATTATTAGAGTCATAAATGCAATTTACATTCGAGGGGATGTGTTAGTGTGTCATTCCAAGCTTGTTTCACTCATCTGGTCTGGCTAACAAAGCAAAAAGGTCATATGATGTGTTAGTGAGTGGAGGCACTCTTGGAATCTTCATTGCCACAGCCTGTGTGCCAAAGGTCTGCGAGTAGCCATTGTGCAAATTAAGGGGCACGTATGTTGGCTACTTTGAGCTGAGACATTAATCCTTGGTCAGAAAAGTTTCAATAAGTTCTTTGAATGATCGAATTATTTTTCCTCATTGTCTGTGTTGTTTTGATGATTAGAGAGAGCAAAAATGGATAAATATGTCAAGAAAGGAGCCTTCGGAACTAGTAAGGTGTGGGCCACGATGGCTGTGTAGCTGGAGGGAGGTGGGGAAGAGAAATAGGAAAGGAAGATTGAGGCAAAAGTGTAAGGGCGCATTTGGACAGACATTTTACAATAAGTACTATTTTATTGAACTTTTTTCTTTGTGGAGCTTTATTTTTGAAAAGAAGTTTGGATAGATTATATATATAAGAAATATTTTTAATTATTAAAAATACTTATAAATTTATTAGGATAAAAATGAATAAAAATATTTTTGATAATCAAATTATAAAGAAAGACATTTAAAATAGGACAGTAAACTAGGATTTAGTAAGCAAAAAAGGAAAAAGATATAAACTATAATTATTGATAAAAATAAAAGATATTTTTGAAAGATAATTTTATTAAAAAAATATTTCTATTTATATTTTTTTGAGAAACTAAGTACCACTAATTTAAAAAAAGTGGTAAAATAACTTTTTTAATTATGTTTTTTTTAAAAGCCAATCCAAAGACCCTAAAATACACTTAAAAAAAAGTGCTTTTTTTTTTCTAAAAAAGTCAATCAAAACACACTCTAACTTCATTATTCTTTTTTTCTTCAAATTCACAAGGACCATAATGATCCAAAACTTAACAAACCCCATGTTAAGATGAGCCACATTTTGTGTGTTAAAATTTGAGAGCTAACAGATAAAAATAAGATTATAAGGCGAGAAGCGGAGCCAACGGGGCCTCTATGTGCCATGGCCCCCCAATAGTTGAACTTATACATATATATTTAATTATTAATATTGGCCCCCTAAAACTATAATATGGCTCCACCTCTATATAAGACAATAGGATAGGGTTATTGATGCTCTCAGTTGCTTATTCATACTCTTTATTATTTGGTTTTTTAGAGTATTCCCTTATCCGATAATTGAAAGACTAATCTTTCGAGATATAATCAAGTGCCTAAAGGGAACCCTTTTCAACAATATTTTTTCCATATACATAAATTCTAAAATTGAACTCAAAACCACAAGTTTAAAGGACCCGAATCCCTTTAACTCGAAACAATACCTTATTGTTATTATTCATACTCTTTATTAAGATTCTATAATTTTTGTATTATTCTCATCTAAATCTTACTTTTCATTAAAAGCAAACTTTAAGCATATTTTTTTTGGTACATAAACTTTAAGTATATCAATCTTTTGTCTAATTGTACTTTACATTTTAAGTTATTTTATTTTATATCTTTATCTATGTATTAATTCAAACTATTATAATTAATGAACTATTTTATTTCTTTTCATAACTCGTTATCGATGTAAAGTCATATCATAATATAATGACTTGTTTATAATTTAAAAAATTAATAACAAAACATTGTTAAATTAAATAATTTACTTTTTAAAAAATATAAAGTATATCACACTAATCTTTCAATTATTGTAAAATATAATTGTTAGAAAATTATATTTGAATGAATAAAAATACTTTTTTTAATTATGCACCCCAAAAAAAAATGCTTTTTTAAATTTCCTTTTTTGTACGATCAAATGTCCTTCTTTATTCTTCCACTTTATGTAACTTTACATGGTTTCTGATTTTGTTTTACGATGTTTTAATATACTTATATGACAAAAGAATATTTCTTCTGTTTGATCAAGACAAGCCTCTAAAATTTCAGAAAATTTTTTTACATCACCTTTTACTTTGTTATGACCATAAATAAAAATTAAGAACAATCTTTGTGTAATACCCTGATTTAATCGAGTGTATAATTATTACAATTAAATTATTAATTACCAAATAAATTTAAAAAATAAATCAAATAGAAGAGCATACAATAGGGTAATAATAACAATAATATTATACAATTAGAAATTTTATCCGAAACAAAACAACAATGTTTCCCCTATATAGTGAAACTTTCACGAATAGATTTTTGTAACATAAGAAATTGACCCAATTTAATTATCAGGAGACCACAACTATTATATGTGGCCCGGAGTGTGCCACACGGCCAAAATCTTAAGAAACATTATAGACCACACAATTAAAGTTGATCACTTTTTACAAGAAATTATTAAAAAATCTAGATAAATATCTCCAAACCTAATTTTCTCTCATCTTCTTCTCTCTCTTGACTCGCAAACTCGAAATCTCTCACTCTAAAACCCTCCTTCATTGTTGTTTATACAAGCTCCCAAACACTTGGTTTCCTCTTATTTCTTCAACTACCATCTAACCTTTAAGCTTATTCACCATTGTCTAACATATATAGGAGCCAAAAATCTTTCTCTTTCAACAATATATAGCCTTAGCCAAGAAAGGAAAGGAACTTGTGGTTCTAAGAGAGTTTTGGAGTTGAAGCAAGCAAAGTTTGAAGTGTTTGTAAGCTTGAAAGTGAAGTAGGCTCCTAAAATTCCCGTATATGTGGATATGTCACTATATGAGCTAGGGTTTTCATTTTCTTGTTTCTCATGTTTTGGGCTGAAGATAATGTTCTATAGTCTTATTTCAATAAATTAGAACTAGTGAAACTTGAGTTGGTGAGAAAAATAAGCTAGGGACTTAAAAAAACTCACAATTGAAAATAGGTTAACCTAGACAACACTGAGCAATAGTAAATCTATGGATTATATCTCAAGTTAGGAATCTGTAATTGAGGTGGATTCTATTTTATTTTGAAACTTAGCTCATAGGAGAGTGTACCTACAAATTTTGAGATCTATTGGACTTAAGATGGACAAGTGATGAATTTTTGAAGTAGGCTATAAGCTAGAAGGAACAAACCTAAGCAATATATGTTTTAATGGGTATAACTTGCCCAATAGACTTTCAATTTGAGTGCAACCAATTTTGTTAGAAAGTTAACAAGTAGGAGAATAAGCCTATATGTTTTTAGATCTAAACTTCCAGCAAATTATTCCAAGTAATTCCACAAAATTGCCTCATACTCTATAAGTGCCAATGTAGGGCAATCTCCAATCTAGAGCTTATAACTTAAGTTCTGCTTAGTCAAATTAAGTAAGACTACTTGTTTGAAAGAGGGTTCACATAGGCATAAGCATGTAAAATTTTAGAGCAAAATAATGAAAGATGAATTTTTAGAGATTTTCCATTTTTAGGTGCTCAAGTATGTTCTAGAACAGGGCAATAGTAGATCAAACTTGAATAACTCAAGTTATATATATCAAAATTTAATAGGATCAAAGAGGTTTGAAAATAGACTAATAAAGAAACATCTCCATAGAATTTGAGACAAAAAGGTTGATGAATTGAGGGATTTCAATCTAATTTATAGTTAAATTATGCAAACTTAACTTAGAAGTCTCCAATCTATATGGGACCAAATCAAATTGAAAGGTTGAGGAATTTATGTTGGTTCTAGTACCATATTGATATACATGCCATGATATAGCTATTCATTTGGAATCTATGAGATTTGGGGCAGTTTGTGCCTTATATGATTACAAGTGTGATTGGAATTGTTTTCTCTGTTGACTAGTTGGTTGAATTGTTGTTGTAAATTTTGGAAACCCTCATATTACAATTGTCATATTGCCAAATTTTCGGCAGAAATATTTTGAAAGTAAGTTATGTAGCATAAGCATAAGTACATCAAGCATTCTCATGTACAATTATGAATAAAGAATGCATATGTAGATATGAGTTTAAAAAGTAATAAATTCATGAGCTCGCAAGATGACTATGAATTTAAATTACTTAGGCTAGAGAAAGTAAATCTAGTTAAGTCAGAGAATGTATAACTAACTTCCCTTGAATTAAGTCGAGAAAGTAAACTTGGTAATCATATATAGAAATGAGTTCGGTCCTGATAAGTAACCTATTATCCGGGAGTAGGAGAGGCCATCCACCCATTTCAAGGGTATCAGGTACAGGTGCTCATGTTAAGAGTTTAAAGAAAGAACAAGAAGACAAGTACACTTGCATAGCTCACCACATTTGCATCTGTTTATGCATATTTCATTAATTTGCTATATTATTATTAATGTTATGAACTATTTTTTAACTTCAAGTGTATGAATAGAATAAACCTACTTCAAATAAAGAGTTTTGGAAATTTATTAAATAAACTTTTATTTTCTTATCTGCTAAAAATACATTTTCTTAAAATAAATCAAAATAGTTGAGGATAATAATAATTGTAGTGCATGTGATAGTCTAGAAGAACCTATTGAGAATTTTTAGATTCTCATCCCTATTGTATGTATCCATGTCATCCTTAGATGACGTCAATGGCATCAGTGGTGATTTTCCTCGAGGCCCCTGATTGGCAGTGGCATTACAACCATGCCCTGAACTCCATGTACTTAATGGGCTGGGCACAAATCCGATTATACATATTTTTCTAGGCCTTTTCTTTTATCTTGAGGCTCCTTTAGATGGGATTCCACTATACATGACACATCCAATGTTCAGACCACCTCTGCCTTCTCCCTTGTTGGAGATGGAGATAGAGCCCTATGAGGCGAGCTCATCATCTTCTTTAGCCTTTTCTTCTAGAGGTGGCAAGCACCCACCAAACAATACTAGAGTAGCGGGCATTTTAAAGAATGACTTTTACACCCCAAGCAGGATTAGTAATGCATTTGGTTCTGCTTTTGTATAATTAATTCTAAATAAAAGTGATTTTGTTAGAATTGATTTAGTTAGAATTGATTTTGGGGTAAAATAATTTATGTTTGGTAGTTTTTCTAAAAGTGATTTTGACAAAAAGTGAAAAAATTTCACTTCTCCTAGAATCAATTCTAGAGACTAGAATTGATTATAAGAGTGGATAATCAAACATCATCAAAATCCCCAAAATCAATTCTGGGGTCTAGAATCAATTCTAGGGAGCCCAAACGGGCTCCCAAACACACGCTAAGGGAATGCGTAGGATCTTTTGGGAAGTTGTTAGACTAATGAATAGTTGTTACTGCCTTTCTTATGCAAGATGGTCTTTTTTTGGAAATTGTACATAGTTTGGGCTACAGGCACAGATGTAGTTCTTTTTGTTCTCATGTATTTTCACTATTTACTAGCCGATGTCCCTGTGTGGGCTTTTCTTTAATTTTGATTACTTTTGATGCGGGTCAAGTGTTAGGATCTGGTAGGAGGTCACATATCACATGTACTTAGAAACTTGTACTAAAATACATGGGAATGTATAGAGTGTAAAGATGTTCTGTAAATATTTATTTCAGTTTACTTTCAATACCTTTATAGTTCCCAATTTTTATTATTTCCCTACACTCTATCTTATAGGCATGCGACTATATACATGTAACTCAAATGAAAATTTTATTTCACACATTCTAGCATAGAGTGAATACAAATGATATGCAGACTTGAGTCTCTATTATGCAACCACTTTAAGAAAGAACCCATTTACGATAAATTAAGAAGTATGCGTTCCACACGTGGCCACTCTTTGCTATAACATTATAACTTAAGCATAATATTATATTCATGATGGTGGTACATTTTGTTTTATGTTAAATTGTTTTGGCTGAAATATGTTTTACTGATGGACAATTCTATATTGTTGTTTCAAGAATGAAGTCTAAAAGTGATATAAAGAAATTGATTTTAAATGAAAATGAAAATGAAAATTCATACAACACAACAAAAAAATGTTGTTTATCAATAGGTGTTTCAAAATATTTAAAAGACAAAACCCCCCAAATTGGTCCCTCTTAAATTGTGTGTCAAACAAATTGGTTCCTCTAGCAAAAAAAGACACCCTATGGTTTCTCATAATTCAAAACATCAGATAAGTTAGTCTTTCTATCAAGTCTCTGTTAAAAATGTTGACATGGCTATTAAAATGCTAATATGGTCCATTTTGTGCCACATCAAGAAGTAATAGGACAAATGAGTCTCTCAAGGACTATGAGGAATTTAAATTGATCCCTATTATCATCTTCCTCCTTCTCAAACTCTAAAACCCGAATCTCATCTTTCTTTTCCTCTTACTAGTTCACCTTGTTTTTTGTACTTCACTACTTCCTTCTCCTCCTCCTCCTCCTCCTTCTTTATTATCATTGGCTCTAGTAATTCACCCATTATCTTGGGTTCTTCTCTCTTTTACCCTCACATTGCTTTTATTTTAATCCCATTTGCTCAAACACTCTTTTCCCCTATGCTCTCATTTTCACTCACTCTCACCAGTTTTCATTCCTTTTCTGCTTCAAATCTAAACCTAACAAGCTCAGTAGCACCCTCGAGGCCAAGGCACCTTATTTTCACTAACACCTTTCAAAGACTTAGACTTTTCAACTTCATGTCTTTTCCTAATCCACCATCAACTTAACAACTGTGTTGTAACAAATTTGTTGTTTATTTCTTAGTGTTCTTTTAGTCCTTCTCTCTTCCCTTTAGCCTTGTCCCTTTTTAGCTAAGTTGAGTGACTAATGAGAAAAGTGAGAGAAAAAAACAAAAAGGAAGAAAACTTCCATCAGAGCTCTTACCCTTTTTTTTCTATGTTTGATTTATTCAAATCTCTCTTTCACATTCTCTTTGACTTAGAAAATGCCAAGCTAGCTTTTAAGCCATCATCAATTTTATGCAAGTTCGAGCCTTAAGGCTTGTGTTGTTGAGAATTTGTTTTATCCCTTTCATTCTGCTTGCAACACTAGGTTTTTTACATTATCCTTATCATACATAAAATGTGTTTGCACTATTATTTTCATATCCTCACCATCCTCATCCACCCACCCCTATTCTTCACTTCAACTTCATCTTCTTAACACTCACAATCCTCACTATTTTATCCTCCATGTCCATGTCATTTCAGTCGGAAACTAAAAACCAAAAATTAGAAACACACTCATTTTCATCCTCTTCAAGCCAAAAGCAATGCATCCTCATAAACCTCCATAGACTACAAAACCATTTCAAGTCATCCCCTTTAAACTAAATCAACCCTAAATCAATAGAAACCAAATTCAATACCTGTGAACCACCACCCATCATCCCTCATATCATCACACGCCACCTTTGCCTCTGCTTCGTGCCGCCATTGTGTTTAGAGATGACAATGGGTACCCATGGGGGCGGGGATATGCCCCTTACCTCCCGTCCCCCTTTAGAAATTTCCCCATCCCCATAACAGGTCCTCATTCCTCATGGGGATTCAAATTCCCACGAATATTCACTAGTTTATGCAAAAAAATTCAAAAAAGAGAAAAAGTTATATATAAAAAAATCTTAAACTTGAATAAAGCATTCATAGATATTTATAATTCATTATAATATTAAAACACAACACAATCCAAATTAAAAATAAAAATACATGACGCAAATCTAAGTTATTATAAATTTTATTTTGATCAAAGTTAGTCAATTATTGTAAATTTGATTTTAGTTAAAAATTTAGTCTACCATCTATTGACCATATTTTGAATTAACTTGATTTCATTATGTATTATTGTCAATTTGCAGGTCTTCATAAGGCAAGGATTTCATCCTCTACCCCACCCCATTTAATATATGGGGACTTTGTCACCATCCTTGTAGGGACCAAATCAATCCTCATACCTATCTCTATCGCGGATAATTCCTGCCGATATCCACTTTGGCATAGTTTTTTTTGCCATCCCTAATCGTGTTCTTGTGTAAGCTTCATGAACAACCATCAGCTCACCCCCGCAGCATCACGTCACCTTTGTTCCCTTTCACTTGCTCAACCATGGTCACTACCCTTGAAAAAAAAAACCCTAATGGTTGGGGAAAGAAAACCTAACATTCTATTTATATCTCTAATGTTTCATAAATGGACACATCATTATTTTTCCTTTGCAATTTATATGGCATCTACAAAAATGGCAACATTAAAATGTTTGTAAAATTTTTGAGACGTAAATAGAATAAAAAGAGTTTAGAGACAAAATTAAAACCTTCACTAAATATAAAAGATATAAATAAGGCTCTACCTTATTCATATCATGTACTATATTGTTATCTTGAATAAAGGTGGAATGAATCATATCACAATTTTATATTTATCAATTATTTTGTTTGTTACATATCAAATGCTTTAATTTTTATAAAACTAGACCAAATTATTTTTAATATACTTGAAAAGGGGCTTTCACTTTTTGTGTTGCGCAGGCACAAGTACTAATGTTGTTGTATGTATAACTTGTAAAGTGATGATTATAAGAGTTAAATCTATTATATCTATGGATTACCTCTAATATCACGTGTCAACTCCTCATTGCAATCAAACAAAAATCTTTTTGGCTAAAATACTCCCACTAATTACTCTTTCTCCTTTTCTCTACTCGCCCTATCTCCCGCCCTATATTAGTATGGGTACCCCGCTTTTGACTTTGCTGTGAGTTTATAGATATCTATGAATATCCATTAGAATGTTAAAAGTTCAAAAAATTTAAATTGAATATAAAAATTATAATATCATAAAATAAGTACAAATACTAATCTAATTCTATAATTCGAATTCTAACAACTTAATATACTTAAAACAAAAATAAACACAAAATAAGTATAATAATCCAATTCCTTAATCTAAATTCCAACAACTTAAAATACTTAGAATAAAAATAAACACATAACAGTAATCCAACTATTAGTTTAACATATAATAAGTATAAATAAATCAAACTTCTAAATTTAAATATTAATCAAAGCAATTTAAATAACTATAATATTAGCTTAACTAAATTAATAATTTAAAGGTAAAATAGTAATTTCATATCGGGTACCCGCATGTATGGTGATAGTGATCCTTGCCCCCGCTTCGTTTAATATGCGAGTATTTCAAATCCCCATCTTCATTATTCACGGGGGCAAAATCTTCCCCTCATATTCACCCTATTACATGTATCCATGGGGGCGGATTTTTTTTACATCCCTAATCCCGCTGTCCGAGAGCACCACGTGCTTGTGCTCCCAACCAATCATGTAAGTGTATTTTGCATGGAATTATATATTAGTGATGGGTCTCATATAAAATACACTTACATAATTGATCCGAGAATACAATCACGTGGTGCTTCTAAATCATATAAGTATTTCTCCATTGCTAATGGCCTTTGAAGCAACAACATTGGGCCATTAATTCTTGTGTTCCCTACACCAACTATACCCCCATTCCTATTTGTTCCATATCTTCTCTATTTCTCTTTTTTATTGTATTCTTTTTTGGGTCTGCCTGGTGTTGCATGTTCTTTTAAATCATATTTGACATGTGGATTTTTGTTGTGGCCATATATGATTGTTGATTTTTTTCGGGTATATTAGCAAGTTTGATTTAGGAGAAAAAAAAAGGGAAGGAAAATATTTATAGAGATTTATCTTATTCGTGAATTTTACTTTTGAGATGGAGAGATATTTTGGAATCTTAACTAACGTCTCAAAACTCTCAAAAACCCCTATTTCATAGTTCCTTTAAATTGGATGCTTTTTGTTGAAATTTAAATTTAATTTAGTATCACATCCCTATTTACTAATTAAAAATATTATTTGCACCAATTCAATCAAATTTTATTTCAGCTTTTCATAAAAATTATATTTCCCTCATAATTTTTTGTTAGCTTCCATCAAAATTTATTTCCTCATAAAAAAATATATAATATTTTCTAAATTTTTTTAAAATTAATATTACTATATCAGTTATACTCAATTATTTTAGTAAAAGATAAAATTATAAAAATATATTATAAATCCTTTATTTTCTTTTTTTTTTATTTATCAATTTTAAACTATGAACGAGGATAATTAAAACCCTCTAAGCCCTTTCTTTCCCTTACCCTTCCTTCTTCTTTGATATCTTTCCTTTCTTTTCTCTCATAACTTACCTTTAGGGGGCGTTTGGTAGGCGAAATGAATTTTCATTCCTGGAATAGGATTCCAAGAATGCTATTTTCGAGAATAACTTTATCAGATATGATATTTTAGGAATGTTTGGTATACAAATTGAATTCCTAGGAATATTTAATAAATTTTCAAAAATACCCTTAATAGATATGGTGGTAGGTGGCCAGCCGGCGGTGGTGGAGGGTGCCTGGTGGCGATGACAATGGTCGGCGATGGGAGTGGGCGCCGGTGGCAGAGGGTGGCTGGTGGCGGCAATGACGGTGGCCATCAGTGGTGGCGGTGGGGGTGGTCGGCGGCAAAGGGTGCCCGGGGGGCAGAGATGATAATGGTTGGCGGTAGGGGTAGCTGCTGGTGGCAAAGGGTGGTTGGCGGCGGCGGTAGGGGTGGTCGACAGTGGTAGCGGTCGGTGGTGGCGGAGGGTGGTTGACGGTGGCGGTGACCGATGATGGTGATCAGCGACGGTAGTGGAGGGTGGACTGATGGTTGCGAGCAGTAATCAATGGCGGGTGGCTTTGAGTGATGATAGGGGTATTTTGGTATTTTCACAAGGATAAATATTCCCTTCTCATTGAAATATTGGATTCCTATGTGAGAGGTGGTAATATTTTGGGGGTGAAATTTTTTTTCCAAAAATATAATATTCCCAGAAAATATTACTTCAAACCTTCTATCAAATATGAGAATATTTTAATATTTTCAAAAAAATAAAAATATTCATACATATCAAATGCCCCCTTAGTGTTAGGTAGACTTTTTCTTTCTTTTTTTTTTTTTGCGGTTTGAGAGTAGGAGCTGTTAATTTAAATTAGTTAAGGGGCGGAAATAAATTAAATTAGAGAGTAATTTAGAATTTTATTAGGTCATAGTTTGCTATAATTTTTTTTATATAATTATAACCAAAAACAATAAAATGATAAAAAAGCAACAATAAAACTGAAAATTAAAAAAAAAAATGTTCGAAAGTTTTTGTTATCTTCTTTGACTGGCTTTATTGAATTTTAACTGGTTGTTCATTTGATTTATATTTGTTTGATTTCATGATTAATTATACTATGCTAACATTATTGCTTGAGTTGAAATTAATTTATTATCAAATAATTTTTATTTTCTTAGAAACTTTTATCCACGCAACAACTCGTGATGCTCGTTGTATGGTTTATTATCCTCAAGTGTTTCAGAAATTAATTATATCATATATTTTATACTGTCTTGGGCCTATACAATAGTGGAAGGACCTTGTCGTGAGAAGTTTATGATACATTTCAATGCACAAAAAAACTTATTTTAATTTGGTAATAAACAAAAAAACATATAATTTATTTTAGAAAGAGTAAACACAAATAACAAAAAAATTAGAATTTAATTGGGGTGTATTGACAGTATAAATTTTTTTTACACTGTTATCCAATCAAATCCTTTTATTTGCATGATCATTCAAGTAATGAATAATTATAGTAAAGATTTTTACTGATATGACAATATCTGATTGAATGTCTATATAAAATTTTTTTATACTGATAATACATTTAAATTAAATCTAAAAAATAATAAAAATATCAAATCTAAAAAGGACGTCAAAATAGACCCGTATTATTATGGGATAAATAATAGTATTTTTACTAATTTAATAATATATTAATAAATAATAATATTTTTACTAATTTAATAATACATTATTCGAAATCTGATAATTGTGCAATTTTTTTAAGAGCTATAGTATATAAAAATTAAATTCCATATAAAATCGTTGCTAGATAATTTAGGAATTGATTTTCGTTTTATTTATTATCATTCATTCTTTATTTATTCACGATGATGACGTGTACATTTGCTATTGGTTTACGAATTGATTTTCGTGATATCCAATTATCCAGCATTTCTCAGGTATCCATGTGAAGACGTACGTTACAAACCATCATCGCACATCAAGTTGACTCCTTGCGTTGACCGAGACGACGTCGCTTCGTTCGGAAAACCGTACCAAAAGAAGTGGAGAAGAAGCTAGCGATCTCAGGTTAGGTACCCTCTCCTTCTTCTGTTTGGCTTCGGAGAAAATTTCCTAGTAATTTTCCCTCGTAATTTTCTCAGCTCATTAGGGTTTCAAACAAACAAAGTTAGTTACTTACGCTGCAACAAAAATTTCTGCAGTGTTTCGAATTGGCTGTTTCCTTTGTGTGTTCTCTGAGCTGATAAACTGAGCGTGAATTCAACTGGTTGAAGCTATTGGTGGTAGATTGTGAAGTGTGCGTTTTTTTCCTCCATCGTTGGTGAACAAAACCGATTCTTCAAGGTGTGAATTTCGTGGTGCTTGCATTTGGTTACTGCATTATGTATAGAACCTTTTACTCTCTTGGTTGTGTGAGGTAGTGACGGTGTTCTTGTTTGTGAAGTGTGCATTTTGGTGATGTTTTGCTATGTGATTGTGAGTGGGGGTTGTGTAAGAAATTAACTTACTTTGAACTAGGGGATTTCTATGTGCATTGTTGAGTTTTCAATTTTGATTCCGATGAGTGATTAATTAATCAATGTTGTTGCAGTCCTGCAGAAGAATAAAGAATATAGGAGAGAAGGAAAGAAAAATCTTGGCTTAGTGACATTTTGAATGCAATACAAACACACACACACACACACACCCGTGGTGCTTTATGCATTCAGCATAATTTGTTTGTTAGGAGCATTACTGAACTATTTTAAAATGTCATAGGAAATTTTGGAGAGAACTACATGAACCTAATGATCTCATTTTTTGGCATTAAGTGCAATAGCATGATTTGGGACTTAATGCAAAACATGGCACTTAGGGGAGAGTATGTGTCCATTCCTTTATGTGGAGGACACGTAGCAGCTAACGCTTGATTTTCTTGTGCCTTCCCTGTTTTGTTGTCAGCTTGCTGTCTTTGTAATATGTGACTCAGTTTTTGTTTCTTGCCTGCTTTGTTCTTTGTTTAATGAATGAAACTCTTATATCATTACAAAAATGGCGGAAAATTTTGTAGGGTTTGTTGATAGCATAAGCTTATGTTAAAGAAGAACAACTGTGAAAGTTTTTACTGTTATTTCCTGGACCAAGTTTGCCATTTGTAACTAGGCAATGATTGCCCAGAGTGTCGCAATGAAATTGTGAAACTTCCTTTTGAGCTGTTTGTTAGGGGCACATGTGAGATGACCTTAGGGCGCATGTGTGGAGTGAAAAGTGTAGGCATTTATGTCCTGAAAATTTTTAAAAATAACTTTCTTTTTTGAGTAATTTAGATGTTTTAATGAAGAGTAATAAACACTAATCATTAACATGTGCCTTAAATGCACATGTGAAATGACCTTAGGGCGCATGTGTTAAGTGAAAAGTGTAAATATTTACTATCATGAAAATTTTATAAAAAATAACTTTCTATTTTCAGTAATGTAGATGATTTAATGAAGAGTAATAAATGCTAATCATCAACATGTGCCGTAAGGGCACACATGAACAAAACTGTTATTGTCTTATACACATAAAAATGTTTAGCTTTTAGTCTCACATGTGTGAATAGAGAGAGGAGGGAAGGGTTACAAAGGTATTGATGAAATAAACCTTTCATTGATTTATATTTTCATGGTAGAACAGCTTTTGTTTCCATATTTTTGTTCACTAACATGCAACATCTGTTGAAAGCAGTGCTAGTTCCTAAATGGATAGTTCTGATGAGGAAAAGGATGGAGTCTTTGGGAATCATGTACCTAGGGATCTGAGTTGCTTAGCATCTAATGGTGAAAAATTTGTCGATGGAGTTCTTAATGGTCACAACGAACTTTGTCTGGAGAATTTCCGCATGGATAAGCACATATTTTACAAGTTGTGTGATATGCTGCAAGCCAAGGGTTTATTACGCCACACAAATCGAATAAAAATTGAGGAGCAACTGGCCATATTTATGTTCATTATTGGACATAATCTTCGGACGAGGGCTGTTCAAGAGTTATTCCGTTACTCTGGAGAAACTATCAGTCGCCATTTTAACAATGTTTTGAATGCAATATTGTCAATTTCACTGGATTATTTTCAGCCTCCTGGCTCTGAAGTTCCATCAAAAATCTTTGAAGAACCTAGATTTTATCCATATTTTAAAGTAAGATTTCTAGAAATGTGTTTGATGAGTACGTTGTTTGGGGTTGATTCTATCTCCTTTTTTCAATATTCTTTAATAGGATTGTGTTGGAGCAGTTGATGGTATACATGTACCAGTGACGGTTGGTGTGGATGAGCAAGGACCTTTCCGTAATAAGAATGGTTTACTTTCACAGAATATTTTGGCAGCTTGCTCATTTGACCTCAAGTTCTGTTATGTTTTGGCTGGTTGGGAAGGATCTGCTACAGATTTACAAGTTTTTAATTCAGCAATCACAAGGCGGAATAAGTTGCGGGTCCCTGAAGGTAATTTTTATCTGTAAAATGCAGTTTTGATTTGGGTAGTACTGTTCGAATTCTGTCAATTGACAATTGACGGGGTCAACTTCTAAACTCTAGTTCTAAGAATTCAAAGTGATTTTATTTATATGATTAGGCAGAACTAAACTTTTTGTCTTTTAAGTTCACATCAGGTTCCTTTCTTTGCCAAAAGTTTTATTTGTTCCATTTATGTCCTAAATGAGACTAAAAACTTGCAATGTTTTCCTATTGGCCAGCTCCATCCTACATGTTGCCTTTGTGGCATTTTCACCATCCACCTAAAAGTCAAAACCAATTATTGAAGTGAAAATAAATAAATAAATGAATAAATCACTTCCTACTCAGAAAAAACGATGTGTTTGGTTCATTGTTAATTGTTGTGAACTTAGTCATGGTTTGGTTCATCACTTCATTGTCAGCACACGACTGAGAAAGAAAATTAAAAAACAAAACCAAAATCTTTCTCTATCGTCTCTCTCTTCCTGCACTGTTTGAATTATGAACATTGAACTCCGCTTTCTCTTCCTCTCCAACAAGTGATGCAGCCAGCCTGCACCATGAAAATACTGGACATGAATCCTGCTAACTCACCAATCTTCCAAATGATTTCTGCTCAATTCTCCGATTACTTACCTTGAATATATCACCTTCAAGCTTCTTCAATCCATTTTTCACTCCCTCGACTGATCCATTTGGCTCATTGTCAGTCCCTCAACTTGTCCCAGGCATAGTTCCAGTCTGTTTAGCAATGACTCTTCAATCGATACAGAGGTGATATTGGAGCTGAGTTGCTAAGTTGACAAAGTCCACCATGGACTCATTGTTGGGCTTACTGGATTTTAAGTTCTCTCTGCAGATGTCATTATTTAGCTATGTAAACTTGTATTTGGTTGCTGTTGCAAGAGATTGATAGGGGAGATGCATGTCACTGCCTCTTAGGTGACTCGTGATAAATGCTGTTAACTATTGAGTCAGTCAATAGGAAGACATTGCACCTTTTTTGTTACATTTAAGATATGATTGGAACAATTAAAACTTCTGCAACAAAGTGAAACTTCATGCAAACTTAAGGGACAAATGTTCAAGTTTTTCTGTATGAATACTATACACTTTTACTTCAAACATTAGATTAAAGCACTTTTTATGATACAGGGAAATATTACCTTATAGACAACAAGTATCCAAATGTGCCAGGTTTCATTGCTCCATATTCCACTACTCCATATCACTCCAAGGAACTCCCCAGTGGTTACCACCCACAGGATGCAAGTGAACTGTTCAATCAACGCCACTCATTGTTAAGAAATATCACTGATCGAACTTTTGGGGCTTTAAAGGCACGATTTCCTATTTTGATGTCTGCTCCGCCATACCCATTACAAACACAGGTGAAGTTAGTGGTGGCAACATGTGCCTTACACAATTACATTCGGAATGAGAAACCAGATGATTGGATTTTCAAAATGTATGAAGAGGGCATGTCACTTCCAATGGAGGAGTCACTACCGCCTGTAGAAGGGGAAGCATGGCCAAGGTCAGATATTGAGTCCCAGATCCAGTCACTGGATCTAACTTTCTATGCTGATGAAATTGCGCTTGCTTCACAGTTAAGAGACTCAATTGCAACTGAAATGTGGAATGATTTTATCCATGGTTTGCCCGCCATATAGATTTCTTTACTTAAGACTATTCTCATACTAGGTTTGATCTTTCTCAGGATCTACAGGATATAAGAGGCTTAAATTTATACTTTCATAGTGTACATTGGCATGTTGATCATACAACAGAAATGTGCCAGTAAATCACATCTCATCATATAAACTTGGTCTTTTAATTATAACAAGGTGGATTATACTCTTCAATTTCGGGGCAAATGAATTTTTCGATCCCTTCAGACGGATGAACACTAAATGATATTGCTTAGGGTGTGTTTCGTTCAGTTTATTTTTACAGAAAAAGTGATTTCTATCAACTAAAAAAATTATTTTTATAGAAGTTATTTATTATAGTTTCTATTCAAAAGTTGAAAAAAAAATTATTTTTAGCTTTTCAATAAAATCTGAAATAAGTAATTTTTGTAAAAAACATTTTTAGATAGTTAAAAAATTACTTTTTCCTTATAAAACAGTTAAAATAAACGCACTCTTATTGTGGCAAAGGTGGAGTTAAAAGCAATTCAGAGAACAGAACAATTGGTTTTGCAGTCATGGGGAGCCTGCCTGATCGTTAGAGCATTATTCATTCAGATTTTCAGTTGTAGAATTTGTTTTAGGCTGTAGCCAACAAAATTTGCTTTAGGATTTTCTTCAAACATTCCTGGGTTGTCTCCTTTTTTTTTATTTTATTTTTTATAAATTTGTGTAGATTTTACCAGACCCAGATGATGGAGTAGACAGTCCAACTCTTCACCAAGAGGTAACTCGTGTGGCAGACTATCATACTATGGTTGAAGCCGGAAGAATGTACAATTGGTGTACAGTATACTCAATGTTCATGGGACCATTATACAGGACATAACGACAAAGATTATTGCATAAGTGACATTGAATTTAAGGGGAGATGAGGATACATAAACACTGAAGTGACTTAGCTTGCAAGGTTAATCATGTAAAGTTGTAAACTTCATGCGGTGGGGTTTTGGTACTTTGGATGCAGTCTTTCACATCATATATAATATGGAGCTAGACTTCTATCAACTTTTTATGTCCACTTGAACTAATTTTTAAATTAAACAATGATATATAAACTTTTTTTCTTTTGAAAATGAGTAATTTAAAAGTTAAAAATATACACTCTTTTGAAAAAAAAATTATTTACATATCATTTTTTAATTTGAAAATTAGATGAATCAAATAAAAAAAAAAAAACTTGACTAGGTTTTTTCATATAATATGGTGGCATTTAACATAGACCCTCAAAAATGAAGTCCATTGGTAAATTCTTAATATTTTGTCAATAAAGTATTTGAATGAATAAGATATTAAGTTGAGTTGATATATATGTTTTTTAAGTAGTCTAACATTTTTTCAAGTTTTGCAATTCACTTTGTCGTGCTGTGATAAGGTTTTTAAATTCCCTATTTTAAGCTTACCCGAGTATGTGTGAATGACACGACTCGAACCCATCCTAGCTATAGCATCAATTGTATAAGACAATGCATATAGGAACAAAGAGCGAGTAGGCAATGCGATCAGGGATGTGGAAGATAGGTAGGCGGAAGATGAGGGCGGAGTTGGTGGGAGAGAAATGAAGATATGTGATCAAACCTCGCAAAAGTTGCAAATGAGCAATGCTACATGACTAGAAAGATGTAATCAGAATTTTTGCCAGAAATTATACTGGTGGTTGGATGATATAAAGTGGTAAAATTTATCTACTTATCCAAGGATTAGGAATAATGCCATATCATTCTGATACTAAAATTCTAGTAAAAATTCTGAATATCTAGCATTTTCCGTTACAAATACCCAAATGAATGAAAGAGACCTTATGTTTGAAAATGAAGAACATATCATCACAAAAACCACAAATAAGTAGATAAATAAAGGATATTTTTTCTCTCTCTCTCTCTCATCAATAAATGACAAATGTGTAATTTTTAGCAAGGACTTACTTGTAAATATTATTACTAATAGTACTAATTTATTATTTTAAAATGAGAGTTGTATTATAAATACTTTCTCTGATTCATAATATCTGTAATTTAAGTAAATTTCTTTTGTTCAATTTATCTGTCATTCTCACATTTTTATAAAGAATTTATTGCAAAGTTTCCAATTATATCATCTATATAATTCTAAGCACAATTTATTATAAAATTTTCAATTAAATCCTTTACATAATTCTAAGCATAATAAATAATAAAAAAATTAATATAATAAATTAATTAATAAATAAAAATATTTTGATAAATATATTTACAATTAACCCGTGATTTTAGGTTCTTTAATAACCTATGCAAATGATTAAAGTAACATATATTATAAATCAGATGAAGTATTTGTGAGACCCAATAATAGATCTAAACTTAAGAGTTCGCCTTGTAAGTCATCTTATTATATTTCTCGCTTCTTCTTTTTTTATTTTTTGAATTTTTATTTTTTTCGATTAGCCATGAACTTCAAAACATTTTGAAGATGACACTTTTCCTTCAATATAAATGAGTGATCTTTGTGCCTGAAACTTTTCACATGATGAATCCGCACCTCCTAAATGAACTGTAAAGTTAAAGGGAAGATACTCGCAAACCCCACGGGTTTAGTGTGAACTACTGAACTAGGAAGGACCATGTGAGTGTGATGTGGTAGACCTCTTCCATTATGATGGCATCACTTTCTTCCCATTTCATGCAATTTCTGTTGTGGTCTACATATATTATATATAGCTTGATCCTATCAAGTATTATGTTTGCAATCCCACAATAACGTTAAACGAGTCATGAACTCTTCACGAGTGAGCTTTTGCTCCTCTGCCTCTACTCTGGTTAAATGCAAAGGGTTTCTTCTTGCCATTTGCCGCTTGGGATGATGGTGAGAGAGGTAAGAGCATTATGCCATGGGAAAATATTATTGGACGAAAAATTCTTAGATGTTAAAACTACTTATCACTCAACACATCAGTTTTGTGTTCCATTTGCAATGATCGGTGTGTTATGTAATGATTATTATATAGTAACTCGCGTACATTATGTAATGATTGATATAAAAATATAGAGCTATTATTTTTACATAACATTTTTTATACACTTGACATTCGTTTAGAAAAGGGAGTGAGAATAGTGTTTTTACTTGTTTCTTTTACAATGAAAAATAATATTTTCATTACCTTTCAAGTGGGTGTCACAGGATACATAGGTTGCTGAAGAATGTTAAAAATATATATATTCCATAAAAAATGTGAAAAAATAATTTATGAATAACAAAAATGTCAACCTTATAGTAACCATTTTGTTGCACCATATAGGATACATATTTTCAGTGGGACAATAATCACATCATGTGATAGTCCCTTCCAAGCTAGCTTTGGCTTAAATTAAAGAGTTGACGCATCATTTTCATGTAATTTACTTAGATATAGTAACATTTCCTTGTTCAAGTTGATGCAAAATATATAATTAGAAAAGAAATTCAGATTTGTCTGCTACATTGAAATGTAGAAAGCTGAAAGTAAAACATTTACGCTCTCACCAATTTAAGCCCCTCTTAAAAATAAACGTGAATTAAAGTAACCCCCCCTCCCCCCAAAAAAACACAAACCCCTTCTTTCTCTCTCGCCTCCTTTGCCAAACAACAATAAATGAAAACATTTTTATCATCTCACTTTATTTTCACTCTTCTTTTTTTCCTCTCTATTTTTCACCTACTCAAACACGTATAATATTATTTAGTTTAGTAGTTAGGGAGTTAGTCCACTACAACATGATAAATTATAATTAAAATTTCAATTGAAAGAGTCATTTACATTTAAATATCCCACATCATTTGAAAAGATTATTTCCCATAAAAGATACATGTGGGCAACCAAAAAAAAAAAATAAATAACACTTGAGCTTTGTTCACATAAGTTAAAAAAAGAAAAAAAGAAACATTTAAGCTTTGTTAGTATTTATAAGTATCACTAGCTTATGATCCCTGCTCCCCAATTAAAACATCTATTATTCTACAGTATATATGATCTTAATGCCTCAATTGTTGTATCTGGTCAATCTTCAGATGTTTCGTACAATTGCATAAACTTTTCTTCTGAATAGGAATTATAATGTTTTAGAATTTGAAATTAGATTGATCTCCTTGCCCATTTCTTAAAGCATATTATTATGCTTCATATTATTGTTTATTTTTTGCAACTTACAAGCATCATTAGTTTACCAGTGGTCTATCCCTGCCCCCTATTCAAAAAAAATTTATTCTACAATTGATCATAGCCGTTCAACTACTGTATCTCATCAGTTTTCAAGATTTAATTTCATCAACATTTCTTCTGGAGAGAAGCTATAATGTTTCAGAATGACCATTCCTTAAAGCATATTATAATGCCTAAAGTTTTACTTCATAATTATAACGCTGCAATTTCATTCTTCAGCTTATTATAGGAGCCTTTTGCAACTAATGTGGCTCTGCTTGAATGTCTAAAATGTTTCCTGCCCTCTATTCAACTAGTGTTATTACAGGATATAACTTTAATTTAAAAAGCAACCTTGGTTCATTAGGGAATCACATAAAAATTGATTTGTTTCTCTCTCTCTCTCTCTTAAGAAGATTTGTTTCTCGTTGTTATTCACAAAGCTAATAGCTGATTTTATTTTATTTTTTGGGTACATAAGCTAATAGTTTATTTTAAAAGCTGCATCTTCAGCCTAACATTGCATTTCAAACTCTTCATGAAGGAACTCATTTCCTCTTAAGAAATAAGGAAACAATGAGTAATATGAAAGAAATCACATGAATGGCAAACATTTTACATTATATCACACAGCTATGATATTCTGCTTTCAACTACTCCAACCAAAAAAGTAATCAGAATAGAAAATCTGTTCTCCACAGAAAAAAGAAGAAAAACTTCAATCACCTTTTGGAGACAATAACATTAATCCAGGCATCTTACCTAATGTGTTTTGACTTATCCCTCCATCTTTTCTCAAAGTTAATCCATAAGAATTTAAAAAGTTGGGAGAGATGGAAGATGGGAAAGGGAACTAAGCAATCAGAAAAGAATTGGTGTTAGCATGGGCCATCATCTATCATTATCATTTCGGAAATTCATATCTCTTGTATGAGCTGTTTCTATCTAAATGGCACCGTCATTAACTATAATTTTATGAACACTGTTATTGACTATTAGAAGAATGTTGTGCACATTTCAATAAATAATTTGATAAGAAATAAGGTAGAAGGCAGAAGCCATTTCTTGTTTATTTTTTTCCTTAAAATTTGTGAAAAGGGTCGATATTTTACTACATTTAAGTATCTAAATATAAATGGGATGATATAACATCGTTCGACTCTGTTTGAAAAAAAAATAAAAAACCTACATTATGAATATAATATTCATATCAGTCCTTTTACTTGACTTTTTTTCACTTTCTTTTGAGAAGGCCAAATTCAAAAAGGTTTCTTTTTTTTTTTCTTTTTTCAAAAGAAAAAAACTCTGGCTATTAAATTTAGTAGGCCTCAACCCTTAATATGACTCTTTTAAAATGAACTTACTCCTAAAGTATCAAAGTGAGAGATGTTTTAAAGTTATCTTATATAAACATAGCAATCGAAATATATCTATCTTGACATTTATACAATCTCACTGTCAAAAAATATTTATATTTATTTTTATGTTTTTAAAGTGCTCTCCCATTCTATCACACGACTCTCGAGTTATGTGTCTGAGACATGAGATATACAATTGGCATTTCTCCATAAAATGTTTCTTACTTTTTCATTTAAAGACAAGCTGGTTTTAGAACAAAACTTTTTCCATGACTCTTTGCCTACCATTGATAGCGATAATACTAGACTCCCTTGCATAGAAGCTCTTGACATCATTCTCCCAAAGCTGAAACACCCATGACCCAGCTGGTTAGCAATAATCATTTCAAACACAGTCCTCTTTCCCTTTGATCCCCACAACACCCTTTTTCATCCATTCACAAAACTATGAATTGTGCATATAAGACCACACAGCCACAAACTCACACATTACCAGTAAGTAACGATTAACCATATTCCCCAAAACCTCTATAACACCCCATAGAGAGTTTCTCCTCTCCCATTCATCCCTCATCACCACACACAACAACAATGCTAGATCCAGCCACTGAGTTGGTGCCACCACCATCTTCCCCCACCATCTCTTCCATCTCCTCCTCTGATCTTGACACTGAGGTACATATTCGTATTAACATAACATTCACATTCACATAAGCACACTAACCAAAAAAATCACCTCTTAAATTCTTCAGATTTCTTAAAAATGTCTCCCTCTTTTTTTCCACCAATCAATTGATTCTTTCTTCACCCCAGATTTTCAAATTTCTTAAATTTTCAATTTTTAACATGAATTAATTTGAAATTTTCTTCCTATTTTTTTTTTCTTTTAATTTTGAATCATAGTCCACAGGATCATTCTTCCATGACAGAAGCACCACATTGGGTACTCTCATGGGAGTGAGCTTCCCGGCCATTGCATTCAGAGCTCCGTCGCAGCACCGCCGCGACCCACACCCCGCCGCCGCCTCTGTCACGGAGGCGGGACCGAGGAGGGCAGCTGGGTCGAAGAAGAAGAAGACGGCGAACGCGGCGGCGGCGGCGGAGCGGCGGAGGAGGTGGTGGCAGCTGTGCAGGGACGGCGATGCCTGTCCGGCGTCGCTGGGCGAGTTTCTGGAGGCGGAGAGGCGGTTCGGCGACGGGGCGTTCTACGGCACGGCGGCGGAGCTCGAGGGGATGGTGGCGCCGGCGGGCGGCAATCAGAGGAACGGCGGGAGGGTGCTCTTTGCTGACGGGATGGTTCTTCCGCCGCCGGCGGAAGTCGACAACAGCGCCACGGCGGCGGGGAGCCTCTGCAATAGGTTTCCGGTTTCGCTCGCCGGAATTTGTAGCGGCGGTGCAGGATAAGAATCATAGAACTCTCGAACTTTTTTATTTTTTTAAAAATTTTTGGATTTTTTTTCCCCAAAAAAAAAGAAGGGGTTGTTAATTGGTGGAGTAGAGATTCTTTTTGCCTGTGTTTTACGTGCAACAAAGCATGCTTCGGCTTTTGGGCTTTTTTACTTTATCTCCTTTTGATGTTGCTATATATATTTCGATGTTACTACTGTATAAAGTGGTCCACTTCATAAGCAATTTTATTTTTATTTTTATTTGGATACAATAATTATTTTTATTTAAATACACATATGCTTCATTTGATCTACCTTAAATCAAATTGATTAATAAAACGTGGATTAAAAACTGATCAAAGTAGGGCTTTAATGAAAGGTGGGTTTATCTCATCAATCAATGCAGCTCTACGGTTTCCTACCTTATATTAGTGAATGGCTTTCGGATTGATCCTTTCTCACCTAGGCAAGGAGACCCTCTCTTATTATACTTGTTTGTCATATGTGCTGAAGGTTTTTCTGCACTTCTCCAAAAAGCAGAAAACTTGAATGAAATATTAGGAATAAGGGTGTGTAGAGCTGCTCCTAAGATGTCCCACTTGTTTTTTGCCGGTGACACCCTTTATCTTTTCAAAAACCAAAGACATGGATTGTGAGGGCATTCTAAGCATCACTCAAAAGTATGCTTTAGCCTCAGTTCAGTAGATAAATATGGAAGAATCCTCATTACTGTTTAGTCCAAATGTCACCCAACATGTGCAGGAGCAGACTAAGGATAAGTTTGCTATTAGATTAGCGGTGTTTTTTTGATAAATACTTGGGGCTTCCTTCCGTGGTGGGAAGATCCAAAAATTTCTCCTTCCAAACAATTAAGGAGAGAGAATGGACAAAGTTGGAAGGACAAACTATTATTTAAAAAAGGTAAGGAGGTTCTTATTAAGATAATAGTACAAGCCATACCAACTTACTCAATATCCTAATTTTTTAATCCCCTGTATTTTATGTAAAGAATTGGAAAGTCTTATGGCTTAGTTATGGATGCAACTGATCGAGATTTGATGGCGGCACCGCGGAAAGGGGATATGGAAACAAAGAATCCAAGCTTGGCTGAGCAAACTAGTAGAGAATCTAAGCAAACTAGTAGAGGATCCTATTTAGCTCTTCCTACAAACAACAACTAACCTTAGAAGCTTCAAGAGGGCACAAGCAAAAAGAAAGAGGGAGACTACCTTCAGAGAGCGCAGGGGATTGCTGATAGCTCCACCTCCTAGAGTGCTCAAAGCCAACACTAATGCATCCATATTTGAGGAAGAAGGCGCGAATGGAATAGGTATTGTGATTAGAAACAACAGAGGTGCAGTAGTGGCGGCCAAATCAATGAGAATCAAAGGAGCCATGGAAGCCCATCAAGCCGAGGCACTCACGGCAATGGAAGGCATCAAGTTCGCTCTAGAATTAGGGATTCGAACCCTAATAGTAGAAGGAGATGCAAGATTGATTTTTGAGAGCTTCAAGAGAATTTATCATACACAAGGAGTATTCTCTCTAAGGCTTATAGCCTAGCTTCTAGATTCTATTTTTTCAAAGCTCAATTTGTGCTTAGAATGTGTAATGTTGTAGTTGACAAATTAGCTAGGACAGCAAGAAGAGAGGGATCTCAAGTCTGGATAAATGAGTCCCCCCTTTGTATTTTTGATATATTAGCCTTAGATGCTTTGAATTAATGAATTCATATTTCACATAACAAACAAAAAAGAAAGAAAAAGAAAACTAATCAAAATAAGGATTCGTTTGATATGCCTGATAATATAAGGTTTGATAGGATAAGAGCTGATAGTATAAGGTCTGATAGAATAAGGGTTGATAGTATAAGGTCTGATAAAAATTTAATACTATATAGTGTTTGGTATGTCATTATATAAGATATTATATTATATAAAATATAATCAAAAGAAGATATTATAATAAATATAATTTTTAAATAGTTATCATAATTATTTTAGCTCTTTTTTATTATATATAAAAATAATTTTATATTAAAGATTATTTATTTATTTATTTTTAATATTTTTTTTATAAATATAAAAAATATGAGAGAGAGAGTGAGTGAAATAGAGATGGAGTTTTTATATATCAAAATCTAAATAGGCTTACTATCACATTCTTATATTTGATTGTATTTTTTATTATATATAATTAAATTTATATTAAAATTTATATATTTTAATAATAAATTTTTATTCTTATATTTTTATTTTAGTTTGAATAATTATTTTACAATTTTTTTAAAAAATATTTATTTATTATTAAATAATATTATTTTTATTTATATATTTTTATTTTTTATTATTTAGTTAATAATTAATTTTTTTAATAAAATATATTAAAAAATAAAAAAAGTGAAAAAACCCTTATATATTAAAAGCTAATTAGGCCTAATAAGTTATCCATCGTTATAACGTATAAAGGAGGTTTGATGGATAAGGTTATACAATATGTTGATTGCACCAAACAACAAATAAAATCATAATATATTGTATAACCTTATCCTATCATGCCTAATACAGTATGCCAAACACCCCCTAAATGTGATATTGCTTATTTAAGAGCCAAGGTATTATAAAATCAATGTTCAAGTAAGTTAACAAATCAAAGTTTGGTATTGCTTATACAAGAGTCAAGGTTCAAGTGGCATTACTATTAAGAGTGTGTTTGTTTGAGATTTTTTTTTATGAAAACTCACTTTTTTCATTAAAAAAAATTAGTTTTTGTATATTTGGATAATTTTTTAAAAATAATCAAAATTTTAAAAAAATTTATTTTCAATTTTTTTTATAGAAATTAAAAAAAATAACTTTAAAAAAAATTAATTTTCAACTTTTTTAATTATATATAAAATTTAAATTTCAAAAATATATTTTTTGAAAAACTGAAACAAGCATACCGTTAGTTGTCAACGTTTGATTTTGTTGTTAAATTCCTTTGTCTGAATTTGTAGTTCAATCATATCGATGCTTCTATAACATACTAACATGTCATCAAATTTTGAACTTTGGTTGAAATCAAAGGGGTTTACAAAATATGTTTAATTTTTTTTATAAAACTAATATATTTTACTTGAATTAATTTAATTCCAACCAAATCATATATTTGTTATTGAAACTCTGAAACTCAAGCTCAATCAATGTTTTTCTGTTTTTTGTCTCTTTATTTTGAAAAATCAAATAAGGGAGGAGGCTTTCTCCATAGTCCATACTTCCCCCTCCTCGATTCTTGTCCCCCGTCTCTCCTATGCTGCCAAAACAGATTGCTGTATTCAAACAGTAATAGCAAATTGATTCAAAATAATAATAAAATGACTTATTACATTTCCAACAAAAATTAAGTATAGTAATTAGCAGTTACAATAATTTAAGTCTTTGTTGATATCAATTATATAAATTTAAAAAAATGTAGTTGTGTCATATTATAAATCATAGTTATATAGTGATAAACACCAATACTCTTAAAAGGAAAATTAAAGTTCAAATGGTGAAAAAAAAAATAATTAAAAGGACTTCTTAATCGCATCAATGGATGAAAAATTAATCTTGCAACAATATTGGTAATATATTACAGCATTGTTTATCGCCGAACTTAATTGGAAAAGACTTAATAGTTGTTACCGTACTTTTCCTATGTGGACATAGCAGTAATCTCATTTTCTGCATGCAGAACTGTTTGAGTAATGGATCTCAACTCCAAGCAGCTTAGGTGGCTAATCCACCAATATGGATATAATCCATATAATCCATATCAATTTCTTCATGGTCCTAGACGTATACATTACTTCACAACAAACAAGCTCACCAACTCAGTCATATACATTAATCATGCAATTGTCTTGCGGTTTGACAAAGTAGGTTCACTACTAGCATGAAATGTGGTTTAGCTGGTGTTGGTTTTGGGCTCATAATGTAGTTCAGCTTGAAATGCTGCATCTTCTAAAACAGTAGCTATCTATTTGCATTAGTTAACACAACTACACCTTTTCATATTGTGGGAAACAGTTTTTTTTATCACCAATGAAACAGCATGTAGTATATACTTGAAATTAGAGAAACTCCACTGCTTACCGGACAGTATCTCCTGATAACAGATGCCAAACCTCCAAACCAGGTTTCACTAATGATAGCTTTTTCAACATGCTTCTAAACAGCGACACTGTAATGTTGTCTATGTAGAGTTGTAAACAATAAGTAATGAGAAAATTTATCCATGCATAAACCAAAAAACTCTCTCCAAATAAATGTTTCTTTGATATAATAATATTGTACATGTTTTTAACATGCGAAATTTCAAAAAATTACAATTGAGGAGTTTACAACAATGAAAATGATTAGGAGTTTTGAGAAAACTGAAACAGATTAGCCGATGTCCCAGAAATCGCTTCATACACAACATCTCATGTTAAGTAAAAAAGACATCATGTGTTATTCAAAATGCTAAAAAACATAATACCAGAATTTAATCAGTATAATTTCTTTTGTTAGGAAAGTATCAACTGACTAGCATAGTATGACTTAATGTTTGGAAAGGTTAGATGGCTACCTTAACATGGTGCTACTTAGGCCTTGATGTGAATTAAAGGGAAAAATAATATGAGTTAGAGGAAAGGGGATCAAGTAGCAGGTTGATTTGGAAAGTAGAAATGAAAACCATATAGCTCTGGAAGAATCGTTAATCTAGTCATTCAAGTCAATCAAGAAGAACTTTAGGAAGTCGCATCCTAACATACTACACTGCTCATCATAGATGTCAGCAATCAAAGAAATTAGCGCAATGCTCACTAGGCTATCAATGATTGTGCTGTACATGACCACAGTAGGCTTAATCCCTTGCCTTTCAATCTTTCTCAGCAGTTGAATGGCAGCTCCAGTCAATCCTATCTTACACAGCCCATTGATCAAGGTCCTATAACTAACTACATTGAACTTACACGGTTACACCCTTGTGCTACCACTCTGTCATGAAAATGCAGCGCTTTCTCAACCTCACCGCTAAGACAGAGACCTTTCATAAGTGTATTCAAGGTTATGGTATCTGGCCGATAACCCAATTTGAGAATCTTCGCAAATGCAGAGAAAGCGAGAGCCATTTGACCAAGGTGGCAGTAACAATTGATCAAGATGCTCAAAGTAAGTATTGCCGGGACGATTCCCCTGAGCTCCAATTGTTTAGGAAGAGAAATAGCAGTGGGACAATGCTTCATCGTCACAAGGGACCCTAAAATCTTGCCAAATTCCATGATGCGTGGCGTAGGACTCATACAGAGCATGTGATTGAATGAAGCAATGGCATCGTCAAGGAAAAGGTTATGGTTATCAAAGGCAGAAACTTTATGAAGGGACGGGGGCAGAGAATGAGAGTATATATAGCCTTGAAGGAAAGCAAAGTAAAGGAGGCAGCTTTGGGATGAGAAAAGCATACCTTAACCTTAACGTTGACAATGGGAAGGATGAGAATGTTGTTGTTGCATTCAACATGTTATGTTTTGTTTGTTTGTTTGTTTGTTTTAAGGATATCTACTCAGTTCCGCTGCAGATTGTGAGTAACAACTACGAAATTTTGTTTGGGTTGGTTCAGTGTTTGTTGGCGTGAAAGTGCCGAGCTTTGGTTTGCTCATATACTAGGCGATGAGTCTCTCCCTCCCTTCCGAGCTCCACCCTGTGACTCGGGGTTTCTGTTTTGATGTAAAGAAAATGTGGCATTTTTTTTTTGACGAGGACAGTGAAGGTTTTTTGACCCATTATCGATAATGAAATTTGAAACTATGTCATCGTGCAATTTATCCAAATTTTTTATCATTAGATCAATTTGAATAACTTATAATAAAGATACATTTGATAAGATACAATTAATTTAAAATTAAATATTTATTTTAGTCTTTGAAAAAAATTTAAGGGATAAATTAATTTTTTAGGATTTAAAAACTTTTAAATAATTTTTTTATTATTAAAAAAGGAGATATATTAATTTTTTTATATAAATCTATATTATTAAACAATTTTATATAAAGGGACTAATATGTCCCTTTTTTTGAACGATGAGAAACCACTAAAAAATTTTTAAATTTTAAAAAACTAATTTATTTCTTAAAATTTTTGCTAATGGCTAAAATGAGTATTTAATTCAAATTTAAAATTTGAGTATTGTAATATGAAATGAGATCTACTAATTAATGGATTTTCTTAGATTTGAATTAATTTGGATAAAATTTTATTTATGTCTCTCATATTTTATAATAATTTCACCTTAATCCCAAAATTTTTTTTAATTCTATTTACATTCCTTACATTTCCAAAAGATTTTTAATTTTATCCTTTTTATAGATAAAATTCAAATTATAAATAAAAAAACTTATATTAAGGTCAAATTTCAATATTAGAGACATTCAAATACTATTAATAGAAATTGTTTGCCTTCAATTTTTCAAGAAAAAGCTTCAAATATGAATTTTAGTATGAGAAAGATTAATTGAGTGTTAAAGAGATTCAAATTAAAAAGAAAATTTTTTATATCTTACAAAAATATGAGAAAAAGTGATGATAAATAATATCATTTTATTGAGATAAATAATGAACATATTATTACTAATATTATAATCTGATCTTTATATTAGTTTTTTCTATTTATAATTTAAACCCTAAACTCTAAGATTGAAATATTTTAAAATCGTTAAAGACGTACATAGAACAAAAAAAATTTTTGGGACTAAATTAAAATTATGTAAAATATGAAAGATATAAATAAGGCTTTACCTTAATGAATTTTCTAAACTTAATTTTGAATTAACTTAATTTTATAAATTAACTTTGATGAGAAGTGAGTTTATACTAATGTGATTTATATTTAAAAATAGATTTAAATATGTTTTTGGTCTTTATAAATATAGTGAATATTGGTTTTGATCCCTATAAAAAAAATTTGATTTTAATCCAAATATTTTCAAAAATTTTGATTTTAATTTCTATCATTAGTCTATCTCTATTAAGTAATAATATGGATAATGGAGAGCCACGTCACCCTTTCTACGTGGCAATTTAAATATAATATTAGTTCTTATAATTTTGATTTTAATCCTTTTTTTGGGTTTTGATCTAAACATCTCCAAAAATTTCAATTTTAATTTTTGAAATTAGCTTACCTCTGTTAATTGATGACTCAAATATATTTTTAATCTCTATAATTATAAATCATTTTAATTTTAACCCCCTCCTCTCTCTCTCTCTCTTAATTTTAACCCCCTCCTCTCTCTCTCTCTCTCTCTCTCTCTCTCTCTCTCTCTCTCTATATATATATATATATATATATATATATAAACCAATACCTCTTTCCACTATAGTCCCTTATCCCACCCTTTCCTCCCTCTCTTCCCTTCCCTCCCCTACCCAAACCCCTTTCCCCTCCATTCCCATCACCTTCCACCACCCACTTCCCCTCTCTCTATAAAGAAACCGTGAACACAATACCATCGCCACATTCTTTGCCTAGTCAACATTGCTGTAACAATTTCGTCACCTAAGCCTCTATCATATAGTTGCCATTCATCGTTTGCCTGGATTTTCATGGCATTTTCACCTCCTCCAAATTCTATTATACTTTTTTTCAAGAAAATAAAAAAATATCTAATTATGGCTAATTATGGTATTTAATTCCATTGAATTCCCCTACACTACATTTCATTGCATCGCGTTTCATTTCATCCACTGTCAATTATCCGAACATAAGCATTACATTCCATTTCATCATCTATCAAATATCCGATCATAGACTAATATTTCCTTTTTTTATCCCACAAAGTATAGCACATGTTGGTTTAAATCCTTTAAAATAATTTTGTATGGTGAAAGAATCTTATTTTTTCTAAAGTGACCGTAAATGATCTTTGACGGATTATTTGAGAGTATTGCAAAATGGTTCATTTATTTCTGACCTCTTTTTAAAAATGAGAGACTTAAACCACATAAAAAAAATTATTTTCTGAGATTAAAATTAAAAAGTGCTATATTTTTTGAGACAAAATATATTTTAGCTATTTCATTGCTTTTTAAGAAGAAGAAAAGAAGAAATGTTATTCAATAGTAAGACAAGTTAGCAAACAATAAAAATGTTAAATATTTTGGAACTTTTTACAAAATGAGATACAGATTAAACGTGGCACACAATTAATATAAATATTTGATTTGAGACTGTATTTTTCTCTTGTCATAATTTGTTGTATATCTTACCGGATTGAAGTTTAATGTTTCTAATAAAAATTAATGTTAAACCATTGGTATTAAATGATAATTTTCGTAAAAGAATATTTATGTAAATATTCATAATATATAAAATATTTTATTCTATAAATTGTCCCTAAATTCAAAGAGTTTGATCTTTAACACATTCTTATTTTATCTTAAAGTTTGTTCAAATGAATTCAGATATTAAGTACTTTTTTTTTAAGCTTGTTTGTTTGGAATTTTTCAAAAGATAAATCGATAAAAACACAAATTTCATTTTTTTAAAAACAAAACATTTTCAGCTTATAAGAATAATTTTCAGAACACATAATTTTTTTTTTTTTGGGTAGGACCACGAGGTTATTTAAGAAAAATGTTGTTTAAGAATAAAAAATCTTTTTCAAAAATTATATTTAAATATAAATTAAAAAATTTCTTTTAAAAAATTCGTCCAAATAAGTTTTTAGGGCTTAAAAAATAATTAATTAATTTTTTTGAATACTAGACCTGTAAGGCATAAAATATATTTTTACCTATTTAATTAACTCATTAAATTAAACTGATTAAAATTAGTGCAGGGAGAGAGAGTTTTTAAAATCATGATAAAATTCATGATAAAATTCATGTTTAAATTTCATATTTTTTCTCTTTTGTTTTTTTCCAGATTATCCATCTTTCTATCTATATATGTGCAACGTAGCTGTAGTTCGGCAAAAATTATTGTTGGCATATGGACAGACTAATTGTTTCACCTGAATACTCTTTAGATGTACTGTTTGATCAAGTAAAGAGAGTAGACAAAACATTTTTGCTGGTAACAAAACTGTAACTCACATTTGAGATCCGCTACACTGAAAATACAACCAACAATGCTGTTGTGAACATACTGTCGTGTAACTAACATTGGTTCACAACATATCCAAATAGGCACACAGAATTTAGAGCATTTACCCAATTTGCACACTCACTATTTACAGCACCAAACTGCAGCTTCTCATAAGTCATAGCTATTTATGGACATCAAAATATAGAATTGATTACAACAAGTACAAAGAATTGTGTGCAAACAAATGGCACAGCCTGATAATGACTGCACTGCAAATTGCAGAAGCGAAACCAACCAACCGAAAAAAAAAAAAAGGAAGAAGGAAGAGGAAAGGAACAAGACTGAAAAGAATCACAAACTTGAATGAGCATGTAAGTTAGGTGATGGCCTTTAACCATTCACTTTTTTTCATCCCAAAAATACTATACAACTTGTCCTCCATTTCTTATCTGTAGAATGAACAAAGAATTTGGTTAGTTGTATAACTGTTTTCTATCCTGCAGGGTGTCTTCAGCAACTCGTGATGATTGAGCCTTCCCATGTCTACCTGGTGCGCTTGGTCCAGGCACTTGAGAACCAATAACCGGCTTCTGCGGTGGCTTCAGAGCCGCCATTATTTCAGCAAATGTAGGTCTCAACTTTGGATCTCTATGATATGGAAGAGCATCATTCAGTCACACAAAAACAAGAAATTATTTTGCGGTATTATATTTATAGCATGCAATATCTAAAATACATTGCAAATTCATATATCTACAGCTATAGATCAAGTTTATACCCTTTGCAAGATCACATGGGTATTTCGTGTAATTAATTGTAGAGAAACATTTGAAACAAAATATGTCTACAACTGTTTTACCACAGTAAACTTCTATAGTGATGCACCACATAAAGCCACAATGATAGTACATTAACAACCTAGCTATAATGCAAAGATTAATTTCTCAGAGTGTGGCAAGAGCAGCAATATTCTATCTGTTTCAATGAAAGAATACAACATTCAGGTCATTTATCGGTAGATCTCTAAGCAAGCATTATTTGTTGGATGAAACAACCATTAATCATGATATTGTAGCTGCAAGCATCAGGAGCCACTCCGCCTTGGGCCATGGCGTTGAAAACATATTTTGCCTTGTTCACTTTTTTAACTAAGCAATAGCCATGCATTAAACTACTATAAGTAACAGTATCAGGTTTTTCACCATCTTTAATCATCACAGCTAACACACTTTTAGCTTCTGTGACCTTTCCTTCCTTACATAATGCATCAACAATTGTATTGAAGGTATAAACATCTGGGTTGATATTTTTCAACACCATTTCATTTATCAAATCAGTTGCTTCCTTCAATAGACCCACAAGTTACAATCCATGGATTAGAGTAGTGTAAGTGACAACATCAGGAGAAATCCCCCTGGCAACCATTTCAGAGTATAAATCTTGTGCCTCACTTATAAGTTTATCTTTGCATAACCAGTCAATGATTATACTGTACATGAACACATCAGGCTTAATCCCTTGCCCTTCAATCTTTCTCAGCATCTGAATGGCAACACCTGCCTGTCCTATCTTGCACAGCCCATTAATCAATGTCGCATAACTAACTACATCGAACTGACTCCCTTGAGCTACCACTCTGTCATGAAAATCCAGTGCTTTCTCAACCTCACCATTGAGACAGAGACCTTTCATAAGTGTTGTCAAGGTTATGGTATCTGGCTGATAACCCAATTTGAGAATCTTTGCGAATACAGAGAAAGCTTGAGCCATTTGACCAATGTGACAGTAACAATTGATCAAGATGCTCAAAGTAACTATGTCCGGGACGATTCCCCTGAGCTCCAATTGGTTAGAAAGGGAAATAGCAGTGGGGTAACGCTTAATCCTCACAAGGGACCCTAAAATCTTGCCAAATTCCATCATGGGTGACGTAGGACTCATACAGAGCATGTGGTTGTATGAAGCAACGGCATTGTCAACGTTATGGTTATCAGAAGCAGAAACTTTATGAAGGGATGGAGGCAGAGAATGAGAGTATGGCCTCGAAGGAAAGCAAAGCAAAGGAGGCAGCTTTGGGATGAGAAGAGCATACCTTAACCTTAACGTTGACAATGAGAAGGATGAGAATGTTGTTGTTGCATTCAACATGTTATGTTATGTTTGTTTGTTTGTTTGTTTTAAGGATATCTACTCAGTTCACCCAGATTGTGAGTAACAACTGCGAAATTGTGTTTGGGTTGGTTCAGTGTTTGTTGGCGTGAAAGTGCTGACCTTTGGTTTGCTCATATACGAGGCCATGTGTCTCTCCCTCCCTTCCGAGGTTCCCCTATGATTCGGGTTTCTGTTTTGATGAAAAGGCAGTGTAGTTACATTTGATAAGATACAATAAATTTAAATTTTTTTGTATCAAAAATAAAATAAAATAAGAATTTAATTTAAATATATTGATTTTACACTGTCAATTAATAGAAATAATAAAAAATACTAACTCATACAAATAACCACCTATTATAATGAAGGTCCACCATAATTTTTAAATTTCTCGTATTTCTATTGGTCGATAATATAAAACTATTTTACACTGTCAGAATATATCAAATAAACTTATAAAATAATATAAAATGAGTATTGTAATCTGAACTAATTCCTAAAAGCATGTTAAAAGAACGAACTAACTAACTAACAAAGTTTGCAGACTTATAAAGAATCAAATGGATTTATAGTGTGTTTGGCTTCACATTGCATCCTTCCAAAATCAATTATAAGTCGTGAGAAATGATTTTGACCAATTTTATGTTGTTTGATTGTACACTCCCAGAATCAATTCTTATTTTAGAGGAATTACCAAACATAAACCACTTTACTTCAAAATCAACTCTACAAAAGCAAAACCAATCATGCATCATAAAGTTGATTTTGATCTAAGTGAATTACTGCTAAGGTGATGTATGCTTGAAAATATTTATTTAAGTGATTTTGGTAAGAAAAATGTCGAGCCTTTCAATCAAAATCTCTTTTCGTGCATAGGAAAGAAACTTGAAACTCATGGGTCTCAGCTTGCTGTGTGCTTACCTTGTTTCTCAACGTAGCATGCCATAAAAGAATTAGATCCCTACTGAATTTGCAGAGACGATTATCCAAAAGCACTGCTTAAACCATTTGCACAAGAGAAAAGACACCTAGCTAGAGGTGAACAAATAACTCGAAGTAGTTTCTTTTCTATATACGTACATAGAGCTAGTAAAGCATAAATTATTATACACATAGAGCTAGTTCAGAAATTTTTGTCAAGTTTGCGCAGTTGACTGAGAAAAAAAGAACGATACTTCAAAATCAATTTTGATAGTGCAAGGTTTACTTATTGTTCCTTCCCAATGATGAAAGTTGTTCATTCTTTTCCAGGGCTACTATATAACTTTGTCAAGGCATAAAGTATAATAAGATACTTAAAACATTCATTGTTATAAGTACAAGCACTTTTCAGTGCTGAAGGTGTATGAAGAAAATTTCTGTAATACCATTCAAATAATTCCTGAGACTTGTTTGCTGGATTTTCCTGTAAATGCGACATTTCAAGATATTCTTGAAATTGTGTGCACATGAACAGGTGTTCGAGTTCAAGCCAGCCAAACACTATATCCATGCTCAAATAGAAAATCTAGGCCTACAACCTAGAAAGGTGTAATTCAGCAATGAAAGAGGATGCACACCAAAAGAACCATTTCCATCGAAAATTACTTTGGAGCTTCTGACTAGAATACAGCAGGATTTGACCTCATTTATTGAAATAGGGTGAACAATTAGTGTGTCAATAAGACTGGGGCACACCCATGACTTCTTAAGCTTCCAGCCAATCCAAAAATATATTCAATATCCTCATACAACTACTAACAGTAGTTGCTTTTATAATAAAAATTTGACCATTTATCTAATAAATATCCACATCTCCATCCCCCTCACATCAAAATTTTAAACATTTTATCTTGTTCATAAGAAATATCATCCCACTTTCATTCCTGCAGGATTATTGTAGTGGGGGTAACTTTCTGAGAAGACTTCACTTGAATTGTTTTAAGTTGCTTGAAAAATGATTCTTGACAATCAAGATTTGGAGAAATGATTGTGAAGACAATACTCCAAGGACAGATATATCCGTATGCCGAATTGAGGGAGGATGTGTCAGTAGACTCAACTATATAGTAGTTATGACTTTGCTATCTCCGCTTATTTTTCGGTCTTAGCCTCTTAAAAGCCATAAAAGTGACTGCTGCAGAAAGAGAATACCTGCCCCAAACAAAAATGAAAAAATAAAATTCATCAAGCCAAATTTGATTACGTAGAAAATAACACTTGATTCTGACTAATGCTTTGATTAGTTGATTTCAATCACATATTATTATTAGTTAAAATAATTACTACTACATAACCTATGATCTTGCCTGTCAAACATATAAGTTAGTAACATTATAGTGAATGCTATGGATGCCTTCAACCTAAAGAATCATCAGCTAAAGTAAAGAAGCATATGTACCAATAAAATAACCACAATTATTCAATAAGCAAGGAGAGAAAAGAAAGTTGCACACCATGTCAATGTGTAGTTTAGGTGGTCCTGAGGCATTACTGAACTTCGAATTAAGGTATTGACATCCTTGGGAACAGGGTAAGGATTACTTGGATTGACATTTTCATTAATATCTTCAATATAGATAGTATTTTCTGGAAGGCCACAAGCACGAGCAATAGCAGGAACATCAACATAGAACCACTGGGAAGATTCAGGATCATTTGCTGGAACAAATATGCTTGGCTTCTCACTTCCACGAACTACGCCAACTACTTCTTTAGGTGCAACAGAAGGGGCATGATCCTGTATATTGCATCAAATCAAAGTAAGTTTGAATCTTCAATTTTCTGCATCAAACAAGGCACGCAAAAATGACCAGAGGCAAGGACAACCTCAATGACAACAGGCTTTTTAGACCAAAACCTCCACCAAGATGTAGTTCCATCGTCCTGTGAAGGGGAAGGAACTGCATCTACAAACTGTTTATCTTGTGCAGCCTCTAAATATTTGTCTTTCCAACTACGAGGAACCCATCCTCTGTTGACAAGAACTGGAAAACCAACACTGGAAAAAAAAATACATGATATAAATTGAAGAAACTCAGATCAAGCAACACTAACCCAATAAACATGGGACGCATGCATAACAGCATATGTAGCAACTGCTCACCAATGATTAAGATAAATTTTGTTGATATAGACATGTTATCTTGAAAATGTTATGACTTAAATCTTATGAAGTGTTGAGAACAGCCACAGATTGTGCCCATGAATATATTGATGAAAAGAGAAAGCCAATGAAATTAAACATACATATTGGGCCACATGAAGTGAGTAATATCTCACCAAAATGAAGAGCTTAATAGTAATCCGGGACTATCGAAGATTGATATGATGTAGCTCCAAAACAATAAATATATAAAGAGAAAGTTGGTAACTTGGTACATATTACATATTAGACTAAATAGCCATTTACATTAAATAGTACTACTATTGAAGATTAAGAGCAACAGTTTCAATATCAAGTAATATTATCGTAAGAGATAATGAATTTTTCATCCTTTGATCAAATCTTGTTGCAAACATGAAGTACTGACAAGGATTACTTTTGATCAACTATACGTGTAAAGAATTTTACACTACAGTTGAACCATGTAATGCCAACTATCTAAGAGATTTAGAGAAAGTGAAAACCTAATTTAATGGTTTAGCAACTTATAGTTTATTACTGATACTGAATAGACTATAGAATTCTATACTTACATTGGACGAACTTCAAGCCCTACCAATAAACACAATTTACAAGGCACTGCAAGAGATTAAAATTTTACGATGACTTGATGGATTACTTTCATTGATCAAGCTAGTAATAATTTAATACTGATATTTTACCTGTCTGGGTAATTGTGAACTGGCATAAGAGGTGTTATAACATAGTAGCCATTTTCAGTAACTCCTGAAATGCTTCTTGAACGTGGTCCCACAAAGATTGATTTTTTATCATCAAAAACTCCTTTGCATACCACCTTTCTAAATTCCAGAGAATCTAATTCCTGACTTGATGGGTAAGCACTGCAGAATTGTAAAGGTTCCATTTGCAACCTCTTCTCTCGATATTCCAACATTTTAACCTGTAACATTGAAAAATGGAAGGAATTTTTATTTTCAATGTGCTGATCTGCTTGGCTAGTACCTAGACATGGAATCACGTAAATCCATATAAAATAAAATCAACTCGCAAAACTTTTTCCAAATATTTATAACAAATTATCAGGTTGAACTGAATAAGAACAAGATCATTATCTGCTACCTTAATCTCCATGATCTAATATATGTAACCTATTTGTAAAAATATTAAGTTCAGATCATAATAAAATTCTTATAATATCATCCAATACAATTCTCTGCCATTCATGTATCATGATGATGGACATAAAGAAGGCATAGTCCAAACATGAACCTGTGATAAGAAATCTTCTTGATGGATTCAAAGAGAGAGGGTGGCACATATAATAATTGTAACTTGAATAAAAGAAGAGCAAAATGCTGACATATTATAACGCCTTAACACATCAAACCTATTGAAGTTACCCAGATAACTAAAATCAACAAAATTGATTCAAAATTTTGCAGACTATAATCGATACGCATATCCAGCTAGAGTAGTTAGGAGAAAGTTCCCACTATAATTGATACGCATATCAAGCTAGAGTAGTCAGGAGAAAGTTCCCGCCATATTTGATATGCAAATCCAGCTAGAGTAGTCAGGAGAAAGTTTACAGTAGCACTGCACATCACATTCTAAGACCACAATCCATCAAGGTTGTAGACTGATGAGTCCTTTACTTCATCCTCATCACAAAGCACATATTCTAATTTTCCTGATTCACTTGCCAGCACCTCGTTGAAAACACAATACTAGAATAATATTAACATTACTTCCACATAACTTTCCCTTACTTAACTCACATAACATCAATCAACACCACCATTCCTTTCCTCCCTCTTCTCGCAATGGGGCTCTCAATTCCTATTTTAGACTATGCGAACAAAAATTATGTGAAATCAAGGGCCAGATTAGTTTCAGAAAAACATTTTCCATTTCCATTTCCTATTTTCAATGTTAATTCCAAATTTTCATTGTATTTTCTATCTTCAGGATTTTGTCCAAAAAACAAGAAAACATCTTCACTCAAAGACGAAACAGAATGAAAGCAATGTGTCATTTTTATAACTAAAATTAAAAAAGTTCTAAAACCAAACACACCCTAACATTTTCCTAATCACCATGAACTTAATGCCAGAATAAAAAAGACACACCTTGTCTTGTCTCCTGAAAATTTGCCAAGTTCCAAGGCCAAACGTGATTGCCCCAGGTAGAAACAGCAACCATCTAGACCCTTTTCCTTCAACACACCCCAAACCAAAAATAAATAAACAAAAAAAAGTAGTCTTTTTAAAAAAAAAAAATCGCATTTTTATGAACACAGATTCAGCATTGCAAAAAAACAAGATCGACCCAGATGGAGAATCCATAAAAGGAGCACGAACTCGTACATACCCTTTGATTCGGAAGAAGAAGAGAGTGTTGGGTCGGAATCGGATGATGCTGCAGAAACAGCGGCGGAAGTAAACGGCTTGGATGTGAGGAAATGGGTGGCGGCGGTGGCTGAGCGACGGCGGAGCGGTGCTAGCCTTCTGGCGGTGGAAGCCATTGTCACAATGTTTGATGCGAGAAAGCGAAGAGGAAAATGAAGGTTTGAAGGGTTTATGGGGTGCGGAATCTGGTGTGTGCGGGAGCACTCTTGTGCAGTTTGAACCGTAGCGGTCCATGATTTGAAATGTTGGTGCTTTGTAGAATTTCTGCACAACCTGCTACTTGCTAGATGTCCATTATCCAACTAGGGGCTGTCTACAATGCTCCCAGTTGGTCAAAGGTGCATTATGCACCTTTTGAACAAATAATTAAGATCAAATAATGTATTAATACGTCAATTGCTTATTATGATATTATGTAATAATTTTTTGGGGGTGGTTTTGTTTCAACGTATGCAGAATTATCGTCGGGAATAATCACTTGGGAACAGTATATTCTCCTGTTCGTTTCAAATTTTTAAAAGATATTCTTAGATATTAATCATTTCCAAGAAACTTATATCTCTATTAGTGTGGTGATTCGTGAGATGCATGGAAGAAAAAAATGTATGAATAAAATGAAATAATTTAAATGTTAATTTATGCAATGATAACAATAATGAAATATTGTTGTATTAGATTCCAAAATGAATAAAATTGTGAATTTACACAATGCTCAAAATAACTTGTGTTATAACTGATGATTTATCTACACTATATCTTTGATGTCACAATTTGAGGTTGAATAGAAAAAAGTTAACAAAAAAAAATTTATAATAAAATTAATTGATAATAAGAACATTTATAAATGAAAATTATAATCATGTAAATAGGTGACTAATATATGAAGCGTAATATTTTGTAAAGAAAAAAATAGTTTCTGTAATATAAAATCATAGATACAACATATAAATATTTTGTATTGCAAATAACGTTTAAGAGATTTCGTTTACTCTAATAATAATTTATTATATGTATTCCTATCTTTTTAGAAATAATAGTGTTGTTAATATGTTTAATATTTATATAGAATATAAATAGTAAAGTATGTGTGTATGCACAATTTGATGATACATCTGGCTACGTAGAATTGAAATTTGACTATTGATACATACATACATACATATATATATATATATATATATATATATATATATATATATATATATATATATAATAATTTTTTAGATATGAAAAATAAATGAAATTTACAAATTAAATATAATGATATAAACTGGTCTTAAAAAAAATACTTTTGTGAAATTATAGTTATAGTTGATAGATAATGATAAAATATTTATGAATTAGGAAAAAATATACTTGAGCGTAAAAAAATATTTTTGTGAAAAATATTTGAGTGTTTAAAAAATATTTGAGGGTTTAAAAAATTTTGTAAACTGGCCCCAATTTTTTTTTTTTTTTGTATTTATTATCTCATAATTTACACCGGATATCTTTCTAAAAAATTTAGTATAAATTTTACTAATTAATATATGAGATGATATAATGTTGACTTGGCACTTTAATACCTTGTTTTCTTTACGACATGAGTTGCAATTTATAAACCTTGTTAATTCATTAACTTATCACCTAAAGTAGTTTAAAAGAAACATTGTGGTCAAAGTATTATTTTGCAGGCTTTTGTTAATGATTTTTTGATCTGCAATAATAAAAAATTTCTGTTAAATTCGTATTCTTGCTAACACCTTGATTGTGTTGAAGAAGTTATAAAGAAAAATCTAAAATGATGTCTAACATGGAAAGTTACAATTCATCCTACTGGCAACATCAGATATGCTAGAGAGAACCGAAAATGGACAAATGAAATAGCAAGTAGATTCACTTGGGTCCATTTTATTATAATTACTATAGCAGAAAATTAGATAATTGATACACCCATTCACCTAGGTGCAACATCCAAACTGTTCAGATTCAAACAACGACCATAACAAAACACTTCCAAAAACCAAAATCATAGTACCACCAACAGAAACATTACATAAGATCCCAGGCAACAAAATGAAAAAACTAAAACTGAAATAGAAGGAAGATCATTCCTTCTCAACTTTGACACCCTTCATCTTTGTAGTGGAGAGATCACCATCATTGACTCAGAGGTTCATTTTGTAGGAGTTAAGTTAGGAGCTTCATTGTCACACTGGGAATATGGGAGGCAATCTCCTTCAGCAAATTCATTCATAAGATCCTATAAGCAAAACAATTGGAATTAGAAGACAAAAATAGTAGATTTCTGTTGAGATCAGTACAATGTAAGTTATAAAAGAAAAAAAAAGTCACAAATGATTTTACCTTAGCAATACTTGATGATTGCACATCCTGAAACTCAAGGTTCAGTGGATTATCCCCAAGTGACACTCCAGCAGTGAGGTCAGGCTACAATATTTAATTCAAACTATTAAAAAGAAATCTTTAAAATTTAGGCATTCATTAATTTCAAAATAGTAGCAAATTCATACCTCAGAATTTGCAATGTGAGCCAACAAATCCTTGAATTTGGCTATGATTTTGGAATCTTGGCAAGCCTCAATTATGTTAAAAGCTGGTTCAATTTGTTTTGTCGCAGGTTCCTTAATCTCAACTTTAAAAATGAATGACTTTTCAATAAGGATGTCATTGAATTCCCTTGGTTGAACAACAAATCTTTCAGCCTACATATATAAGTTATAATTGAGTAGTTGTATAACAAATAACTACAGAATAAAAATGTAGCTATTAAAGAAAGAAATTAGCAAATCTTATTAAATCTCACTTACAGTAGTCTCAAAGGTTTCCAAAATATAGGAGCATGATTTGCCTAACAGTTGATGAGCAACCCGATCCAGCATTACAAATGTTGCACTGTCACTGTCATCAATTACTCTAAATTTGATTCTATACCTGAAAACAATAAAAAAAGTGGTTAAGGAAAAGAAAATTGGCAATTAAACTAAAGCAAATATATTGAAAATAAAAACTCAACCTGGGTATGACAATCAGAACATGACTATCACAGCAATTGCAAAAGTAATGACGATCAGCAACAGTGACTGTGTTGCCACACTTACAAGCAGCAAACCACCAATCTGGACCTTCGCTAATACTCTTGACAGTGGCAAACACCAAATAGAAGCCAACCTATGTAGGCAAGTTTGTGAATTTAAGTGAACATCTAATATAAACGTAGCAGTGAGCTCAGTTACTAAAAACAAAAAATCTGAATATAAAGTTAACGTAAAAGAGAAAACAAAAAAAAAAAAAAAAGAAGTACTGACATCTTTTGTATCCTTCACTTGTTCAATAGTCTTTATAATTGAGCCTATAAGAAACTCATCCTCAGCAGACTCTAATTTTTCAGTTTCTCTCATAGTTGTCGCTCCAACAAAGTCATCTTCAACAGAGTTTAATTTTTCGGCAGTAGAGTTTTTTTCAATGGAACACATATATCTCTAAACTTAGAGATAATATCCTCATCAGTGCACACCCTCAGAACTCTAAAAAAAGGTTCAAAGTGGGAATTTTGTCTTCCCCTAACCTCTATTTTAAAGATGAAGGATTTGTGAACCAATAATTTATGAAACTCAAGATGATAAGATTGTGAACCACCATTCTCTTCAATTAGCAACAACAAAGAACAATACTTGACTTTTACTTGTTTTATTCTTATCATTGTAAAGAATGAGCAATGAAACTAAATAACAAAATGTTAGGAACTACAACTTATACACTTACCTTGGAGTAACATTAACAACATGGGAATAACATCGCTCACAATAATACATTCTAGAATCGGGAGTAACTGCTTTGTTACACTTGCAAGCAGCATACCACCAATCTGAGGTATTATTAATTGCAGTAACTGTTCCATAAACAGCAAAGAAGCCAACCTGTATAAAGATAGAGATGAAAATAAAATTAGTTAAATCAATTTATTATATTTAAATTGTTTTAAGTGTTAGAATCATATTTATAAATTAAACCTGTGCAGATTCATTAAGTAGATATTTAGATATTTAGTAGATATTTAGATAGTATTTTATTCCTATTATAGGGATTGAGAATGAAATTATTATGAAAAATATCAAAATATCCCTCAATTATTTTACTTTCTTTAATTATAAAAAAATAAATAAATTAGGGACATTTTGAGAATGATTACATATGTTCCTAAGAATATGTATTATAAACCAAACAAGTTTTAACTTATTCCTAGAAATTCAAAAAAATATTTCCAAGAATTTTTAATGTTAAACAAACAAGTTTTTAAAATATTCAGAAATGACATCCGTTGGTATAACATTGCTAGGAATGTGGTTCCTAGAAATGTAATTTCGAACCTTGAAATAAACGCCCCTTTAAAATTTATTTGTGTGATCACAAAGTTAAACAAAATTTATGTATGTGATTCTGAAATTAAACTGAATTTTTTGGGAATATTCTAGGATTATGTAACTAAATTGTAGTCACTTTTAAAATGCATTTAATCATAATTCTAAAGCTTAGCTAAAATGAAAAAATTACTACAATATATCACAGATAATTAATATACTAATACACCATTAAATTTTATTCACTAGGTCACAAGGTGCTTAGTGCACCTTGACTTAGAATGTGCACCATAGCATCCGCCATCAAACTAAGAAGGCAACGAGTTTATAAGAAGTTATTTCATATTTAGGGCACGTGCTATGATGCACTAGGCTAAGAATGGTGCACCACGCACCATCTTGATTGATGGAGACAAAGCAAGGGCGTATTTATACACCAAGTATGTATAATGCGTGCTAGACTTTTCACTATCACCTTCAGAAGAAACCAACCTCATGTCCCCCTCTCCTTCATCAAAAACCTCATCAATGCTATAACCACCATCAATGGCATCGTGAAGGTGATTCAACTTCCATCCTTCAAGATGTTGCACCATAGTGAGCAAACCCTCTTAGCATTCCTCGACACCTTGATTGCCAACCATGTCGTGCGGCAGATCCAACCAGTTCCGGTCTTCATGCTTCACCAAATCCAGTGGTCGTGATTGGTTCGGACCGGCAATGCCTCCATTAAAGCATTGACAGAAGAGGGGGAAAAGTATAGCAATGGTGGTGACTGATGCCGCCAGCAGCAAGATTGGGGATTTTGCCGATGAAGGAAATGATGGAGCTCTTGATACAACGGAGGACGGTGATCAAGCAGGGAAGGCGGAGGAGGACAAGTGCGATCTCAAAGGCGGTAGAGATAGTGTAGTGTGGGGCGAGGTGGATGAGAGAGTGCAATTTATGGCATATAAGATGTAATTGATGTATCAATACACTATCACACCTAAACCATTAGATTATAACAGTGCGTGATGTACCTGGTTAGCCGAAGGGCATGTTAGACAGCGCCCATATTTAGTGATTTTTTTTTTTTTGGACACACCTATTTGGTGAATTTGATTTGAAATAATGCTCCAAATGGGGGAATTTATTTTTTATATGGGGAAGAAGTGTAAAAATATGAAAAATATGGAAAATGTGGGAATATTAGAATGCGTGGGACTTTTTTGGAAAATCCGATAAAATGGTCATCGAATTCCATTAAAAAAAAAAGGATAGTGGCAGTGGCGATTGATGTGATGTCACCAGTTGTCTGTCACCTAATAGAATCCACTGCTTTTGCAGCTGGATAGCAAGATACAACTTGCCACGGATGAGACAGTTGTCCGATCGATGGGCTTGCTTTTGAGGGTTTCGGCTGCCTTAGAGCAGATGCTTGTAAATCTGCTTTTGCCTGAACCAGATGCCTAGTAATCCGGTTTGCTTTTGACGAGAGTCCTACTACTCGATCCACTCATATAAGGACCAAATATTGTGGTTTAGCCATTGAAAAAGAATGAATGAGAGATAGAGACAGAGAATGAAAGAGACAAAGAATTAAGCAAGGGAGAACGAGAGTGAAAGAGAGACCATGAAAGGAAGGAAAAAGTTGTGGGAAAAAAGCGAAAGAGTGGAAGAGGGGAAAGAGTGAGGAGTGAGGAGTGAGTTTTGATCAAATTGAAATAGAGTTATGAGAGAAAATATTTTTAAAAAAAGATAGTAGTTTAGAAAAAGGGAAGTAGTAAAAATGATAGTTCCAGATATAACAATGGATCCATGCAAGTATATTTCAAAGGCAATCCATCAAAATAATGTAATGAAATTATTTTATTTTGTTAAGATTCATTTATTCATTAATTTATCATTTTTTACTATTATAATTTATTTGTTTACTAATTTATTATTTAGTTATGTAGTGGAAATTATATATGAGCATTCAAAAGTAAAATATAAGTTAGTAATTATATTATTATTTATTTTTAGTTATTTAACATTTTACTTTATTTTATATTTTTTATTATCAATAGATTAATAGAGTATAATAGAATCGAATAGAATAGAGTAGCAACCTAGTGTAGATTAGTGAAAGGGTTTAGGGTTCTTGATCATAATAAAATATAATAAATTAGTTTAATTTATCCAACATTGATGAGAATGCAAACTAGAATATAACTTAGTTGTTATATTACTATTTATTTATAGCAATTCAATATTTTATGTTGTTTTATATATGTTATTATCGGTAGATTAGTAACAATGTTTTTCAGTGTAGAGTATAATAGAATAGATTGCTTTTGATTTAGATAGATTAGTGATATGGTTTAGGGTTCTTGAATACAATAAAATAAAATAAATTAGTTTAATTTATCCAACATTGATAAGAATCCAAACTAGAATATAATTTAGTGGTTACATTATTATTTATTTTTAGCAATTTAGTATTTTATGTCATTTTATTTTATATTTGTCATTATCAATACATTAGTAATAGTGACCTTTAGTGCAGAATAGAATAAAATAGAATAGAATAATCTTGATTTGGATAGATTAGTTATAGGGTTTAGGGTTCTTGAACATAATAAAATAGAGTATATCAGTTTAATTTATCTAGTATTGAGGAGAATTCAAAGTAGAATATAACTTAATAATTACATTATTATTTAATTTTAGCAATATTTATTATATTATATTTTATATTTGTCATTATCAGTAGATTTGTAATAGTGTTCTTTAGTGTAAAATAGAATAATCTTGATTTGGATAGATTAGTGATAGGATTTAGGATTCTTGACAAAAATAAAATAGAATAGGTTACGTTAATTTATCCAACATTGAGGAGAATTGAAACTAGAATATAGGTTAGTAATTATAGTATTATCTATTTTTTAGCAATTTACTATTTCATTTTGTTTTATATTTGTTAATTTTATTTTACATTTGTAATAATGTTCTTAAATATAGAATAGAATAAAGTATATTGCACTTGATTTGGATATATTAGTGATAGGGTTAAGAGTTCTTGAGCATAGTAAAATATAATAGATTAATTTAATTTATCTAACATTGAGGAGAATTCAAACTAGAATATAAGCTAGTAATGATATTATTATTTATTTTAGCAATTTACTATTTCATTGTATTTTATATTTGTCATTATCGATAGATTAGTAATAGTGTTCTTTAGTGTAGAAGAGAATAGAATAGTCTTGATTTGGATAGAATAGAATAGTCTTGATTTGGATAGATTAGTAATGGAGTTTAGGGTTTTTTACAATAATAAAATAGAATAGTTTAGTTTAATTTATCCAACATTGAAGAGAATTGAAACTAGAATAGAGGTTAGTAATTATATTATTATCTATTTTTAGCAATTTACTATTTCATTTTGTTTCATATTTGTTAATTTTATTTTACATTTGTCATAATTTTCTCATGTTTTTAATAACATACACTTTAGTCAAAATATTGGTTAGGAGATTCAAATTTTGCAAATTCGGCACATGTTAATGGAGAGATCAGTGCTCGAGATAAAGCACTACTTAGAGGTTGCTGAACTACTTCGTGTTGCTATGATTGGCACGTTATCGATACATGTGGAGCTTGTTAGTGTGCTGGTCAAGTGATAGATATCAAAAACACACACTTTTCACTTTCCCATTGGAAAGTGTACGATTACATTGGAAGATGTTGCAGTTTTGCTTGGACTTCGTACTGATGGTTGAGTGATCAATGGATTTCGAATTTTAATAGACAATTAATAGAAGAATATTGCGAGAATCTACTTGGTGTTCGCATAGAACAAGGTGAAATTGATAAATCTGGAATCAATTTGGGGTTGTTTAACCGGACTTTTAAAACTTTCCAACCTAATGCTGATGATAATGCAATTCAATGCCATGCTCACGGGTATATTTTACGACTGCTAGATGAGCGAGTTTTTCATGACAAGACTAGTTCGACCATCCACGTGAAGTATCTTTCATTATTAGAAGATTTGGAGTAGGTCGGCAGTTACAGCTAGGGCTTTGCCTGCCTTGCTTATCGATATCGCTGTTAAAGCCATGCAACGCAAAAGACATGTCAGGAAATGAGTGGATGCATGGTCTTACTTCATGCTTTGGGCATGGTACTAGTACTGGCTGCCATTTCTGGCTCCTATTCCTCACCTATAGATAGATTTCCCCCTAATTTCTAGGTACAAACACTTTATATATTTTGTTTATTTACCTTGATATTGTGAAATTTATATTTAATCAAAATAATATGCCACAGGTGGCCGGACGCATCCTTTCCAACACAAAACGAATACCGGGTTAGGCAATCTCAGGTTGGCCATTGACTTCATAGAATATAATCAAGTAAGGACTAAAATAATATATGCTTTAATATAGCAGTTACTATCATTGTTATAATGCAGTTTTAGTGACAACCTTACCCAAACATTATTGGCTACATTCCAGTGGATGTGAGGGGATGGCAAGCACAGTGGTCGGCCATCATTTCACTTGTATGCTTTGAAATTGTTGAGTGGCATATGAGTGACTGTGTGACGTGCCAGTTTGGGATTCAACAAGTATCCCTGCTGAGCCCATGAGACTCAGGGATTCCCATAATCAAGATTTGAGAGGAAAATATCATCTTAATTGGGTTGAAGAGCATAGGCATTATATCATTTTGTGGAAGCATAGACAAATGTACATATTACGTGGGCCTCCCATGGACATTTCCGATACATCACCTAACTATTAGAATTGGTATAAGCAGTCTGCCTTGAGTTTATGGTTATCAGTGAAACCCTATTTGCAAGACCCTAGACAACAGGAATTTCCTTTAAGGAGGTAGCATTAGAAATTCTCCCCTGAGAGGCAAAGGTATTATGCCCAAATAGAGCAGCTGTATGCTCAAGTGCCTTACCACCTTTATCAATGAGTTTAATAATTATTTACACATCAAATAATTTAAATTTAAATTACTATTATCGATTTTGTATTTTGTGCAGGTGCTGCCACTGCCCCCATATAGGGAATAGCCTTGGGGTCATATGCCTCCACCACCCCCTCATATGAAGTAGCCTTGGGGTCATATGACCCCACCACCCCCATGTATGTAGCAGTCCTGGGGCCATATGCCGCCACCACCCAGCCCTTGGACAAAGCAGATTATGGTAGTATAGAGCCATAAAGAACATTGATGTTTGTCAACCGTTAGTTTATTCATGATGATATTGGATTAAAGCAGACATGTGGAAGAATGCTTGTTGACTTATGCAGTGGGATATACCTGAGGGTTGGTAGCTCGTTCATGTAATAGAGTAAAGCTTGCATTGGTGAATCGAGACATAGTGGACATGACTTTGATTTGACCGCCAAATCTAGCTGGCGTGGTGGGCATTTAGGGTATGGATTTGAGATGACTGCAGAGTCTAGCTAACACCATGATGTTGACCTTAATCTAAATGAGCCAAGCTCTAAGCATGAAGAAGGTGTGTATCGGCCACTAACATCGGAGAAACATCAAGCACTACCGTCACATGAGCATCCACCAATACCATCACTAGAGCCACAGTGGGCAACAACCCCTTTGATTACGCATTCCTCTACCTCAATATATTATCCAATCAACTACTGTAGGTTGCTAAGATAATGCAATACTATCGTAGTTTTCAAGAACTTCTCCAATTGACTGTTGAGATGATGCAATGCTATCAGTTTCAGGCACACCATCATAGTGACCCACAGCAGCAACAGGAAGGACAATGTCACATTGAGCCACATCACGAGGGGGTGCCATAACATCATTAGGGCAAGGACGATCAGGAAGAGGACGATGTCGACGAGGAAGAGGAGGGCTAGGAAGGCAAGGATCAAGAGGACCAGGAGGACAAGGACGAGGATGATGGCAAGGACGGCGACAATGATGATGATGATGTACATGGTGGAGGTGGAGGCAAAGGTAGGAGGAGGTAGAGAAGGAAAGGGAGCTCAGAGTAGCGGAAGGTTATCAAAGAATACATGATATTAGCTACACTCAAAGATTAAGGTGCCAAAGAGGTTCACTGCTAGGATGGTGTGGGGGAAGAACAAGGCTGACTAAGATTAGAGTTGTTATGTGTTTATTTAGGGATTTGTTATCTATTATTTCATAACTTGTATTTGTTTATGCACTCTCCCACTAATACTTACACTTATCACTTATTTTATCTTTAATATCCGCAAATTTTTTATTTCATATGCAATTAGCTTATTTAAAATAAGTACAAGTCAATAACAATAAAGAAAAGTTAAGATATCATAATACATGAAGCACAAATCAAGTATTTCATTATAACAATTACTTTTGACATTTTTAAATGAAACTTTAAAGAAACTTTTATAAGGGGTGTTTGGTAATCTCAAAAACCAAATTAACATGGAATAAAGTAGAACTAATTATGTTAACCGGTATAAAAATGAATTAGTTTTTTATTGAACGTTATTTGGTTCAAAAATTTAAAATTAGCTTTAATATACATTGTCTTCTTCTTCTTCTTATTTGGTGCCTCTTTCTTCTTGATTATGTCATTAAAAAATCAATCTAGTAGACTGTGGGGGCCAACAGTGATGGATGGCGTGATACGAGCTCAGGAGGGCAAATTGGACATTCCAGCACTAAAGGGCAAGATGGAAATTTCAACATGCTTGTAGGACCTATCACAAGGGCAAGAACAAAGATGTTGAAAGAAAGCTTTGGGAACTTAGCCAAGTCATTTGTGGAAGAGATGCATCAAGAATGGGTTAAGGAAGAGAAAACAAAGCTAAATGGGCCACTTAGTGAAAGCGGGGAGCCCAAAACTCTAATTGTGGCACAATGGAATTAAAATGTATTACGTCCATAATTGGGCCAAGTTTTATTTAATTAACTTTGTTAGTTTTTATTTAGAAAACATTTAGTTATTTTGAGGTGTTTTATTCAGCCTAATTGTTTGTTTAGTAAATTGGGCCTTTTCTAGTAGGCTTAGGTTTAATTTAATCTAATGTAAGAGGTATAAATACCTCATAAACAAGTGCAGCGGCAGTTTTCTGATTATTGAAATTACATTTTCTAGTTTCTTCTAAGAAACTCTCAAGTGTGTGCAAGTGAGGAGTGATCATCTTTATTTGTCGCATCAAGAAACTGAACAAGCTATTACAAAGGTAAATTCTCTTGTAATATTTGTTCAGTTTCATCTTTCTTTATCGCAATTATCTACATTTCTAAGAACGGATTTGTTAGAGGTTTAGTAAGGAGGGTGTTTATCCTATTACTTGTCTCCTATCAAAGTGTGTGTTTGGGATTTTGGGATCGTTATATCCTTGGGGTTCCGCATCATTTGGTATCAAGAGCAGACTGTAGATAAATTTTTATTTATCTGCATTTTTGTTGGCTGCATTTTGTCATTTATTTATTTTTTTTGGTTCTAGGTTTTTCTCTGTTGTTCCCATTTTTCTATTTTGTTGTTTCTATTTTGCTATTTTGTGTTTTAGATAAAAAAAAAAGTGAGAAAAAAAAAAGAAAAACATGAAAAAAAAGAGATAGTGTCTGCAGAATTCATTAGAAAAAAAAAGTGAAAAAAAAATGAAAAAAAAAACTACAGAATTTCAGGATTTTGGTTTAGTAATTATGGGTGTTCTTATGAATTTTGGGTTAAGTCCTTGCATTAATTTCGTATTTCATCACTTTTAATCCAAAATTGAAACCAATTTTGGTGTGTTTCTTGTTTTGTTTTTTGCTGTCACTACTTTCTTTGGTTCCAATCTTGTGTTTTCTTGACACATTCTTGATCTTAATTTGCACCAATTTTTCCTTCATTTGTTAGTGTCTATTTTTTTCTTGCTAGTTTTTGCATTTCCTTTTGTCCTAAACTAGAGTTTTCTTTTGCTGGTTTATCATTCATTTTCTGTCCCAAATATTACTTGTGAATTTAAGTTTGTTTTAGTTTGTTTAATTTCTAAAGTGCAACAACCAAAAGTGGTCAAAAGAGGTAAAAGACGAAAGTGTTGAGTTCAAAAGAGGGTAAAAGCCTGAATTGAGTACAAACATGAGTGCACCCAAATTTCTGAGTGAAAACACGTAAGAGAGTGAACTGTGAGGTTGTTTTATTAACACTTTGTAGGTTGTTCCAATGGCTGAAGAGGAAGCTTCCATGACACCAGACATGAAGGTGATGTACCAAGCCTTTGTTTCTCAATTTCAGAAATTGAATAGTAGACTTGATGACATGGATGAATGGAGAAGGGAAGTGACACAAGCTATCTTCGAGAGTAGCAGACGGGGTGATCCGAAGCATAGACGAAATCACAATGATTTCAATCGTGAGCCATATGAGGAGGAATCTGATGGAGCTGAGTCAGTTAGAAATAGGAGAGCTAGGAACCGAGGAAGACAAGATAGCAATATTAATGCTATCAAAATGCAAATTCCTTCATTTAAGGGAAGAAATGATGCTGAAGCCTATTTTGTATAGGAAAGGAAAGTTGAGATGATATTTGCATGCCATGATTATATTGAAGAGAAAAAAGTGAGATTGGTTGCAGTGGAGTTTTCAGATTATGCACTAGTTTGGTGGGATGAGCTAATGAAGTCTAGAAGGAGGAATGATGAGCGGCCTATTGAGACTTAGGAAGAGATGAAGCAAGTGATGAAGAAGAGATTTGTACCTTCTTCTTCTTACAGGGAAGTGCACTAGAAATTACATAGGCTCACACAAAGTTCTAAATCAATGGATGATTACCACAAAGATCAAAGCCAACATAGAGGAGGACATGGAAGTGGCTATGGCATGATTTATAGGTGGTCTAAACAAAGAAATTGCAGATGTGGTGGAATTACAGCATTATGTGGAGGTGAATGATTTGGTTAACATGGCAATGAAGGTAGAGAAGTAACAAAATCAAAGGAGGGCAGCCAAAACATTTTCCAATTCCAACTCAAAGTGAAGTTCTAAATGGCCAAAATATGAGGACACCAAGAAGAATAAAAGTTCAAATTCCAAGGAAAAGGGCTAGTTAAAGAAGAAAGGTATTTCTAACTCATTTTCTTCTATTGCTAATTCTAGATATAGAGATATCAAATGCTTCAAATATCAAGGTTTAGGTCATTATGCATCTGATTGCCCAAACAAGAGGATGATGGTAATTAGGGGTGGAGAAGTTGTATCTGAATATGATGATGGTAATAAGTCTAATGCGAGTGATAGTATGCCACCTTTGGAGGATTGTTCTGATGCTGATGAATATGTGGAGTATGCTATGCATGGTGAGTCTCTTGTTGCTAGGCGTGCTTTGAATTTGCAGGTTAAGGAAGACAACTTGGAGCAAAGGGAAAATATATTCCACACCAGGTGCTTAGTTGGTGGAAAGATATGTAGCTTGATCATTGATGATGAAAGTTGTACTAGTGTTGCGAGTACTACTTTAGTTGAGAAGCTAAGGTTGAAGTGTGATAAGCATCCTAATCCATATAGGTTGCAGTGGTTGAATGATAGTGGAGAAGTGAAAGTTACTAGACAGGTTGTGGTTGCATTTTCCATTGGAAAATATTGTGATGAAGTGGTGTGTGATATAGTATCCATGCAAGCTAGTCATTTGTTGTTGGGGAGACCACGGCAATTTGATAGACATGTGCAACATGATGGGTACAAGAACAGGTATTTCTTTGAGCATAATGGTCACAAGTTCACACTTGCTCCATTATCGCCCAAAGAGATGCATCTTGATCAAGTATAACTTCAACAATCCTCTCTTGGGAATTCAGAAAGTAAGGCAAAAGAAAAAGAAGAGAGAAAAGAGGCCATGAGAGAAAAGAAAAAAGATAAGGGCCTAATGGTGAGTGGAAAGAAAGGAAAGAATCTGAATAGTGAAAAGAAAGAGATGAGTGAAAAAGAAAAGAAAAGAGTGAGAAAAATGAAGAAAATGAAAGAATTGAGAGAAAATCATGTTTCTATGCAAAAGAGAGGGATTTAAAAGGTGATTTTCTAGACAAGAAAGCAATAGTTATGATAAGGTTTAGGGAGGTTTTTCTTACTGAAACTAACCTTAACCTAAATTTGCCCGATAGATTTATTTCTTTATTGCAGGAATTTGAGGATGTTTTCCCTAATGAGGTGCCAAGTAGATTACCACCATTGAGAGGGATTGAGCACCAAATTGACTTCGTGCCCAAAGCTAGCATTCTAAATAGGCTAGCCTATAGAAGTAATCCTAAGGAGACAAAGGAGCTTTAAAGGCAAGTGGATGAGCTACTAGCTAAAGCGTACGTGAAGGAAAGCATGAGTCCATGTGTTGTTCCAGTTTTGTTGGTTCCAAAGAAAGATGGCACTTGGAGGATGTGCATGGATTATCGTACAGTCAATAAGATAATGGTAAAGTATCACTATTCTATCCCTAGGTTAGATGACATGCTTGATGAGTCGAATGGTGCATGCATATTCACTAAAATTGATTTGAAAAGTGGATATCACCAAATTAGAATGAAACTAGGGTATGAATAGAAGACTACATTTAAAACAAAATATGGTCTTTATAAGTGGTTGGTTATGCCTTTTGGGTTAACTAATACATCTAGTACTTTCATGCGCTTAATAAACCATGTTTTGAGGGATTTCTTAGGAAAGTTTGTGGCTGTTTATTTTGATGATATTCTAATTTACAGCAATTGTTTGGATGAACACATATTGCATGTTAAGGCTGCATTAGAAGTTCTTAGAAAGGAGAAGTTGTATGCCAACCTTAGAAAGTGCACATTTTGCATTGATAGAGTTATGTTTCTTAATTTTGTTGTGAGTGCACATGGTATTGAAGTTGATGAGGAGAAGGTAAAGGCCATTCAAGAATGGCCAACACCTAAGAGTGCTTCTGAGATAAGGAGTTTTCATGATTTAGCTGGGTTTTATAGGAAATTTGTGAAAAATTTATCTACCATTACTGCTCCTTTAACTGAAATTGTTAAAAAGAATGTTGGGTTTAAATGGGGACAGGAACAAGAACTTGCTTTTATCACTTTGAAAGAAAAATTATATTCTGCTCCTATTCTTGTTTTGCCTAATTTTGATAAGACTTTTGAAGTAGAATGTGATGCTTCTGGGGTTGGTATAGGTGCTGTTTTGATGCAGGAAAAATGTCCCATTGCATTCTTTAATGAGAAGTTGAATGGAGCTCAACTCAAGTATTCTACCTATGAAAAGGAACTATATGTCTTGGTTTGAGCTTTGGAGGTTTGGCAACATTATTTGCTACCCAAAAAGTTCGTGATTCACACTGATCATGAGTCTTTGAAGCACTTAAAAGGTCAATATAAGTTGAACAAAAGACATGCCAAATGGTTGGAATTCATTGAGACCTTTCCATATGTGATTGCTTATAAGCAAGGAAAAGAGAATGTAGTTGCTGATACTTTATCTAGGAGACATGCTTTAATCACTACACTTTCTTCTCAGTTATTAGGATTTGAGCACTTGAAAGATTTGTATGCAATTGACTCTGATTTTGCTAATATATATGCTACATGTGAAAAGGGTGCATTTAATAAGTTCTATAGGCATGAAGGTTTTTTGTTTCATGGCAATAGAATTTGTGTGCCTATTTGCTCAACTAGAGAATTGCTTGTTAGGGAATCACATTGTGGTGGATTGATGGGTCATTTTGGTGTGCATAAGACTTTGGATGTGTTGTCTGAACATTTTTATTGGCCTCACATGCGAAAAGATGTTGAGAGAATTTGTGCTAGATGCATTGCATGTAAATAGACTAAATCTAAGTCTATGCCACATGGTTTGTATATACCTTTACCTATTACTACTCATCCTTAGATTGACATATCCATAAATTTTGTGCTTGGATTGCCTAAAACTAGGAAGGGTAGAGATAGCATTTTTGTTGTAGTGGACAGATTTAGTAAAATGGCTCACTTTATTGCATGCCATAAAACTGATGATGCAACAAATATTGTTGATTTGTTTCTTAGAGAAGTTGTGCGTTTGAATGGTGTCCCTAAAACTATTATTTCTGATCGTGATGTGGAGTTTTTGAGTCATTTTTGGAAAGTGTTGTGGGGTAAGTTGGGAACAAAATTGCTTTATTCTACTACTTGTCACCCACAAACTAATGGTCAAACTGAAGTGGTGAATAAAACTTTAAGGATTTTATTGCATGCAGTTGTTGGTAAGAATTTGAAAACTTGGGAAGATTGTTTGCCTTTTATTAAGTTTGTTTATAATAGGACTATACATTCTTCTACAGGTTTTTCTGCAACTGAGATTATGTATGATTTTAATCCTTTAATTGTTTTGGATTTAATGCCTTTGCCTTTGAGTAATATTGTTAGTTTAGATAGTGAAAGCAAGGCTGAAAAGGTTAAAGAAATACACATGAAGGCACGTGAGATGATTGAGAAGAGAAGCAGATTGACAGCCCAAAGAGTCAATAAGGGCCGTAAACAAATTGTGTTTGAACCTGGTGATTGGGTTTGGGTTCATTTGCGGAAGGAGAGGTTTCCTACTCAAAGGAAATCCAAGCTTGATGCTAGGGGAGATGGTCCATTTCAAGTGCTAGAGAGGATCAATGACAATGCATATAAGATTGACCTCCTAGGTAAGTACAATGTTTCAGCTACTTTTAATATTTCTGACCTTTCTCCATTTGATATGGATGTAGATTCGAGGACAAATCTTTTTGAGGAGGGAGGGATTGATACGAGCTCAGGAGGGCAAATTGGACATTCCAGCACTAAAGGGTAAGATGGAAATTTCAATATGTCCATGGGACCTATCACAAGGGCAAGAGCAAAGATGCTGAAAGAAAGCTTTGGGAACTTAGCCAAGTCATTTGTAGAAGAGATACATCAAGAATGAGCTAAGGAAGAGAAGACAAAACTAAATGGACCATCTAGTGAAAGCGGGCAGCCCAAAACTCTAATTGTGGTACAATGGAATTAAAATGTATTACGTCCATAATTGGGCCAAGTTTTATTTAATTAACTTTGTTAGTTTTTATTTAGAAGATATTTAGTTATTTTGAGGTGTTTTATTCAGCCAATTATTTGTTTAGTAAGTTGGGCCTTTTTCTAGTGGGCTTAGGTTTAATTTAACCTAATGTAAGATGTATAAAACCTCATAAATAAGTGCAGCGACAATTTTCTGATTATTGAAATTACATTTTCTGGTTTCTTCTAAGAAACTCTCAAGTGTGTGCAAGTAAGGAGTGATCATCTTTACTTGTTGCATCAAAAAACTGAATAGACTATTACAAAGGTAAATTCTCTTGTAATATTTGTTCAGTTTCACCTTTCTTTATCCCAATTATCTATGTTTCTAAGAACGGGTTTCTTAAAGGTTTAGTAGGGAGGGTGTTTATCCTATTGTTTATCTCCTATCAAAGTGTGTGTTTGAGATTTCGGAATCGTTATATCCTTGGGGTTCTGCATCATGGTGGCAGCCGGTGGTGACGGGTGGTGGAAAATGGTGGTGGCTAGTGACGGCAAATGGTGGTAGATGGGACAGCAACGACAACAAATAGTAGTAGATGATGGTAATCAATGGTGACAATCAGTAGCGGTTGGCGACAAGCGGTGGCGATCGCGATGGTAGTTGGCGGTAGGTAATGGCGACCGCTATGCTAGTCAGCGGCAGATGATGGTGGGTGATGGCAGCAGATGGTGTTGAATGACGGTGGCTGACGGTGGTGGACTGCGGCGGCAAATGGTGGTGGACAATGACCGCTAACAATTGACAAGGTCAGTGAAGAAAGAATTAATTGGTGTGAAGTGAGAAAAATAAAAATAAGAAGATATAAAATAGAAAAAGAAAAATTGGGACAAAATAAAATCAATTTAAAATTAATTTTTTTAAGAGCTGATTTTAGGTTCAAATTAGTTCAAATAAAAACTAATTTTAAAATATTTAGGTAGTTACCAAACAACAATTATTAAAAATCAGGCCCTATTGTACTTAGTTAGCTAATTTTTCTAGTTTGTCAAATACCTCATAGTGTTATATTGTTTTTGCCTTTATGATCTATTATTCTATTATTAAAAGACATTTCTTGATATTAAAATACTTATTTTAAATAACAACTAGATTATGCATTAAGTAAAATATAATTTGCATTAAACAAAAATTTCGAAAAATAATTTTAACCTTTCTATTCTGAAAGTTGTGGGTCCTATAAAATAGTTACATAAAAAAAGTTGATAATATTAAAGATAAAAATAAATTATTTTTTATTTAAAATAATAAAAAGAATTTAAACAAAAATATAACCGATAATAAGTACTTAATGTCAATTTTTTTTATTAACAAATAAAAAAAGAAGAGTATTTTTGAGAGATTAAACAAATTATATTTGAATACTTAAATCTAAATAATTATGTTAAATAAGTTAATTGTGTACAAAAATAAAAGATTGATAATATTAAGGATAACAATAACTTATTTTAAATTAAACTAAAGTAATAAATTTAAGAGAACTTAAAAATTATAATATATATTTTATAATTGGTTATCATTTTTTTGTCCTTTTAACAAATTTGAACAACCAGATAATGCAAGCCAAATTTAAAAAGGAGAAACAATATTAAATATTTAATGGAATTTTATTGTAATAGTTTTTATTTTTTATTCTTTTTTGTTTAAATTTTTTTAAATATTTTAAAAGATAACTTAACCTCCCCTTAAATTCGGCCAAATAAAACATTTGTTTTAAAAAAGATACTTAGACTTGGGCCAAAAGAGTGGGCTTCACCCTTTTTCCAATTTTTTTAAAAAGTTCGGAGAAAATAAGGAGTTCACATTATTTAATAAACACTTATGGATCACTAATAAATAAAAAGTCATGACTGCCTTATATGAGCCATTACATATTCAACTTATATTAAATAAACAAACTAAGCCAAATTATTGTACTTATCACTACAAGCTTGGCCTAACTCTATGTCAGCATTATCTATGGCTGTGTCCTTCACCTCCACAAAGGCCACAATGTTTTAGCCTTCGAATCTCACGCATGTCCATGTTATTCAAGAAACAAGTTGATTTGGGCCTCCCTTTCATTGTGCACTTCAACTCGAGATTCGAATGAATCCTTTGGCCATGATATGGCGACCATGTGCTGTGGTGGCCATGGCCTTGAACTCCTATTCATACACTTTGCAAATGTTGTCCATACTATAAACTGGATTGATGTAAACTGTCCAGCTGATGCCTTGATTGGAGCAACACGCAATTACATGATGATAAGGATATCGGTTTGTTTGAAAATTGCCACAATCACCATGCCCATCCTTCATATCAACTCTCAAGTCTTGGCCTAGCTCTTGAACATTAAAACTCTCATGTCTTCTTGCAAATGAAATGATGCGCATGTTTCCGGATGCTTGTTGGTTTTCTCACAATGGTGTCATGATGGTTTCTGAGAAAATATTTCCTGTAGCTCTTCGAGCATAAACCTTTGTATCTTTCCTAGCAAACAACTCAACCAATTGAAAATATGTTGTTCTAACCAAGGTCATAATCGGGAGATTGTGAGCCCCCTTTAACACCAAATTCATTCACTCAACTAGGTTTGTGGTCATATGCCCGTAACAATGTCCACCATCAAAGGCTTGAGTCCACTTTTCTTGTAAAATTTTGTCAAGCCAATCTATGTAGATAGTACCATGTTGGCGCATTTGGTCATAGTGATGGTTAAACTCTGCTCGGTCCTAAAATAACCTGTGAAACACAATTTGCCTGGATTAGTATTACAAAAAAAAAAAAAATCACATTTTTAAATACAACTAAGTGTCAATTTATCTATGTTAACAACAAGTCAATGCAAGTTGGGCTTCTTAAACCTATGCAAGAAATTGGTTGCAATGTGTCTGATGCAATACATATGGAATGCTCACAGAGGTTGCCACTAATCACCGCTCCTATTTATTATTGCTTTAATCGACTTGTGCCGATTAGAGATAATGACAACTCTATCTTGAGTGACTACATATCTGCAAAGATGAGATAGAAAAAAAATACCACACATCCACAGTCTCACCTTCAACAATTACAAAGGCTCTTGGCAATATGTTCTGATTACCATTTTGTGCTACTACAATCAACAGCATCCATTTATATTGTTCGTACAAATGTGTTATATCAACTTGGACTACTGGTTTGCAGTGTCTAAATGCTCTTATGCAGGGAGCATAACTCCCAAATAACCTTCGAAAAAATTAATGTTCTGGCAGCTGCACTTCACTATGGTATACCGGTACAGTATCGAGTTCAATGATTGAATCTCAAACTAAAGTAGTAACTGTTACTAACCACTTAGGTATCTCCTCATAGGAGCTATCCCAAATGCCATAAACTCTCTCAATTGCCTTTTATCTTGCCACCCATGCTTTCTAGTATTGATATTATGTATCTGAACTGAGATCATTATACCACTGTAATCAAAGTTTTACTTTATAAGATGGGTCCGCTTGCACCAGGGGTGCTGTGTAATCATGTCAATATCCACCTTCGTGTGGTCTTGAGAGATCATCATTACAGTACAAGTGTGTGGGTCATTATACTTTCCAATTTCCCAGACATCCTTCTTCTTTTTGAGACTGGCACTAACAAGCAATTCGCACCTCTGCTGAAGTGTTTGCACTTACAATAAAAGGTTATTAGCTCTAACTCAAACACTTTATAATCAACTGATTTAGGTATATTGTAGTCCTTGATTGCTCAGATTATAGCCTCTATGTCACTGAATTCCATTCCAATACACAATTCATCACCTGCAACATCACCACCAGCCATATTTATATACTTTAGAAACTCAGGTGCTCCCATAACATCAAGATCTAATGGACGCATGAAGGATGGAAGATCCTTCGGATGTTAAATGAAAGCTCCTATGGCTGGTATGTCCTTATCATCAGTATCATCATCTGCACCCTCACCTTGCTTTCGTGTTGTCCTTCTAAATACTCATCCTTGCTTTTATTGTCATTAATTTCACATTCTTCTACACCTCTTAATGGAAATGGGCTCAGTCAATCTTCATCAAAATGTTGTTTTGTTGCACAATTGTTAGTAAAAAATATCACGCAAACTTGTGCAATACCAATATTGTATTCAACTAAAAATTAAATTCCAATGTTAACTAAAGTATTAACGAGTCACAAGAATTTAATAAATAAATACTAACACAATTATTAAAATAGAACAATTACACAACACAATAGTCAACAAAACTTACAATTACTTAATTATTTGGACTAAATAACTACATAAGTAAATAAATAAATGAATAGAAAGATATGGAAATTTCACATAACTAACTAACAAATTATAAATAAACTAACACATTAATTCAAATAAAATAGTTACGCAAAATAATAAACTAAACTAAACAATTAACTATTTAGCAAGTAAATAAATAAATTTGTAAAATAGTAATAGATTCTTGAAGATTAACAATAGGAAAATTAACTTTGAAATAAAAAGTATTTATAGAATGTATAATGATTTACCGGATATAAATTGGGAACAATTTCATCGTAATGTTGTTGAGCCATATGTGAACTAGGATTGGCTTTAGTAACAACAACTTCCTCAAAGTCAATATACAATTCAATGATAGAAATGTGTTGTATATATCGCCATACGTCCTAAATATGACTCGCAAATCCTAGTCGCTACTTATTCTAACGGCATAATATTTCATATTTTCGTTAACAATCGATATCAGATGCCTATATTTTATTCTCACCACTATTTTTTCAGTGCTGACATTTATGCTCTTATAAAGTCCAACATTTAATTCCTCAAATGAAATGGTTTGTGGAATTGCAAAATATGCTTGCTTGCTGGACATAAATATCACACTTTCATCTGTATTTTGAATAAAAAAATCTATTATAATATATAAGAACTGTAATCTCTGAACTGCTATCTATCTTTTTTCCTTTTCTTTTATTCAAACAATCTTGTTTTTTTACTCTCTCTCCACTCTTCACTTCCTTTTTTTCCTTCACTCTCTTCCCTCTCTTTTTTCACACTCTCTCTCTAATGAATTTCTCCATGTATCTTTAAATGTTAAGGGCTGTTTATATAGGCCCAAGGTGGGAGTAAATATTTGACCACGTGGACCGAAATCTGTTGCCACATGCCTCAAATTACCAGGGATCAGTAATTTTTGTCATGGATCCCTGCAATCTATTCCAAATCACAACGGATCTCCTTTTTTAATTATAATTTTATGGAATGCGTTTAGATTATTACCGGATCCACAATTCGCTTAAAAAAAATAATAAGATCCATTATTATTATAATTGGATTCCTTCTTTTTAAAAAAAAAAAATAGGATATGCTATTTTAAACACCAGATTCCATTTTCTTTTTTTTTTTTTAAATAATCCGATTGTTTAGGTGTCCAATTTCTATTTATTTATTTATTTATTGATTTGAAGGTATCCGCTATATATATAACCGAGTCCTTAAAAAGCCCCATATTTCTCCACTTTTGCCAAAAATCCCATATATTCCCAATATCACACTCAAAAATTCATATTAAAAAAAAATCACCCCTTTTTAGGTGTGGGCTTATCATTATAATTGACGTAAAATTTGTGAAATCATTAAGGGGTTTAGCTCACTTCATTAATATATTACACTTAATTATAATACTCTCATGTTTTTTTATTAACATAAAAGTGTTATATTATAAGAGAGAAAAATATAAAAATTAAAATTGATAACTTAATATAAATAATAATGAGTTTTAATATAACAAAATTTGTATATTTTTCTTATAAAATTTATCGGTGAATTTTTCATTGTCATGACACCAAACTAACAAGGTAACAACCATGCTATTTTGAGAGCTTTTTGCACTTAGATGTCTTGATGCCATGCCGGACAGTTTGTAAAACTCAAGTGTGAGTAGGAAAAAAAAATTAAGGGAGTGTTTAATTTATTTTCTCCTTTTGTTTTTCATTGATATATTTTAATCGATATCTATAAAAAGATATTAATTTTGATGCACTATCAGTGTAAGGAAGTTTTGTATTATTAATTCAATCACATACCTTTATTTGTAAAACTTTTAATATAGTGGATAGTTAAGTTAAATACTTTTATTAATGTGACAATATATGAATGGATGTTTATATAAATTTTTTTTACACTGACGGCGTATTAAAATTAAATTCCTATAAAAACCCCTTATTTTTATTTTATTTTTCTACTTTTAAGTTTTGGTAAAAGAAATGTTGAAGATAAAAATTTTCTGATTTTTAATATCTTTTTTACAAAATATTAAAACCAGAAAATAAAATAAAAACACAATAATATTTTTTACAAGTAATAATAAAAATATATCAACTGAAAACATAAATAAAAAAACAAATAAAACAGCTGTGAAGTTTCACATAGAACAGATTACCATGCTCTCAAGTCCTCAAACAGAGAATAAAGCATCATTTGGCTCTTATTATTTTAGTTTTCCATTCATTTTGCCGAAAGTCATCTTCTTTTAGAAATTAAATTATAAATAGAGTAACATACTAAAAAAAAGAATGGTTCATTTTGGCTCTTCTCTTTGCTTCATATCTTTTCCCAAAGCAAAATGCTTATTTGCACGAATATATTTTCGCATATATTGCATGAAGTGTTGTAATTGGTTAATTTCCTTTGACTTTTCTCGTTTTCCTGATTTTTTTTTCTAGCATGATTTCCGCTGTCTCCCCAATTTTACATATTTTTGCTTTTTTCGTATGAAATACTATCGAGTAATTTAACACTGCTCCTTCTCAAATTGTTTGAACATTATTCTTGAAAATGAGATTAACATATACGCTGATCTGATTGATATTCTCAGGATCCTTAGATTTATTAATCTTAAACCAGAAGTGACTCTTAGTCACCTTGTAACAAATAGTAGTACAGGTAAATTCATCCTAGAAAATATTCCCTTTTCACTTAATCAAAATTGTTTCTTGTTTAGTTGTTCTCCATTTTCGTTTGCCTCTCTTTTCATAACAATAGGAACTAGGAAGACCCCAAAATTTTATTTAGTATCCTTGTTTTTCTTTGCTTTTTGGTTTGCCAAACTTGTTCATCTGAAAGATACTTCATTCTTGGTCTCTTAATTAGTAGCTATCTAACTGGCATCATGTTGTAACTTGTATGTAATAATTAAAATCGATAAATAAGGGAAAGATATGTTTTGACACTGGCTGCGGCTATTATCATTTAGCAGCAATAATCACCACTCAACTCATACATCAAATGTTAAAAAGTGGTTATATGTGCAGAGACTTAAGAAACACAATTTTTATTTAAAAAAGAATATATGGATTTGTTCAATCAGGCAATGGCACCACTATGCTCTCCTACTGCAACATTCAAAATTCAAAATGAATTGCTCTAATCATAGCTCTTTTTTTTTTTTTTTTTTTTTCGGGTCATGCTCTATTGATAGCTCTAGGAACATGCTTTCCACGCACTTTGTAATTCATGACATGAAATTCCATAGAACCAAGCCCCCAAGAGAAGATTGAATAGCAAACAAGCTCATAATATGACTTGTTTGGACTAGTACCCAAGTAATGCCCACTTTATGGCAAATTTTCTAAGTCTAGTTTGTGGAGAATACTAGAGCAGTCAACAAAGCAACAAAGCCGGGCACACCAAAATGAATGATTCCATATGGAGTAATCATTTTTGTTGAACTTGTAGCTGTTGAAGATGTTGAAGCCGAAATGTAGTCTGCAGGGTTTATGTTTATACCTAGGAGCAGCAAATATAGTTCTTGTTATTACATGTTGATGTCATCACAGTTGCTCACATATCTCAGAGCAAGGTATGCCTATCATAAGTAGATTTCTCTAGCTAGAGAAATTATTGCATGCTTCTGGCACTTAGGCTTATGCTCATGCCATTCAATGGATAATATTTCTGGTTAAGTTAATGGTAGGACTCGCCACTAATTTATATATTTATTGTTTCTGCAGTAAAAATTCTCCTGCGATTAGTTCTTATATGCTCTGATAGCAAATCAATGCAATTGCTTGTCAAATAAGCTTTTGTGATGGTTAAAGCCTATAAGAGTGAATGGTTGAGAAAATAAAGGTTGGCTGCAAAGCTAATGTAGTAAGCAATCAATGGATTAAAGCAAGAACAATAGCTTACTTCCAAAGCATATAAGAACTTCTCTTCTCCTTGCGCATGTAATAATTTCTCATTCCAATTATAACTAGCAGAACAAACCTTTCCATTTGCATGATCCGTTTTGAATTAGCAAGTTAGGTAACTAATATTCAAAGCAGCCTAACAGATTAATTTAGTCCAAATTTTGTTCAATTTGTTGAATAAATATTCCAATTTTTCAATGTTCCAAACACGGAACTTGAGTGTTATACCGCTGGTTGATGATTTACCTGTTGTTGGTGGTGGGCCTGCTCCTGCAATGAAAAGAAACAAAACAAGTTGAATGTTAAAACCAGACCTTCCCTGCAATGCAAATACGAAATTTGAAGGATAAAGCTATGGGAACAGGTTATTAACAAAGGCTTCAACTAATTTGTGTGAAATTCCAACACAACCCAATGAACATTCCAGAATGCATGTGTTAATTGGGGAGAAAGGGAGGAGTAGGTGAGAACTTCCCCAAACTATATGAAGTGTTCATCTACATGTTTGCTTTAAGAAATTTATTAGCTACAAGGATTCCTCAAATTTATTAGAATTCTTATGATGGCAAATGCAACTTCTTAGTTGATAGGGGATATCATGCAGTGGCTTACATTACATTGGCGATATTGCCTATTAAATGAAAAAATGATTCCAAAAATTTTATAAACCAAACAAGAAGAATGAAAATTTGATCACCTAAAATCCCATCTGCAATGCCAACAAATTAAAAGTTTTCTTCTCCTTTGTGGGAAAAAGAAAAGAATGAAAAAAATCAATTTGCAAAGGCCAACAACATGATTTACAACACCAAAAGAAGACCAACTCCTATTCTTTTCATCTTTATCGTGCCTTATGCTGCAAGCAGCAAAACAAAATGCAAACAGCCATAAACCACACCAAATTCCTATGATTATAACAAATGATTACATTAATTTGTTGCTAGTAATAATTTTTTCATGTGAAACAAATATGCCATCACAAGGCGGTTAATTTTTCAATTTTGATATGAAAAAACCCAACAAACGAACCATTGATTAATTTAGTTACTAGTAGTCCTGTTTTCATGTGAAACAAATATGTCATCTTAAGGCAGTTAATTTTTCAATTTTGATATAAAAAAACACAACAAACAAACCATTACAAATACAATAGATTAACTTAGTTACTGGTAGTTCTGTTTCCATGTGAAACAAATATGTCATCTTAAGACAGTTAATTTTTCAATTTTGATATGAAAAAGCACAACAAACAAACCATTACAAATACAATAGATTAATTTAGTTACTAGTAGTCCTGTTTTCATGTGAAACAAATATGTCATCTTAAGGCAGTTAATTTCTCAATTTGTGATATGAAAAAACACAACAAAGAAACCATTACAAACACAATATATTTTGCAACTAAGTTATGAAAAACAACCAACTCATGAAAACCATACAATACAAAACAGATAGAATCAATTACCAGTGTTGCATTTGGAAACGTCAACAGCTAATCCACAAGCACTGGGAAGCTTCAACATGTCATCCTTAGAAATGTTCATGGACGCAATCAACTCTTGGTTGTTGAAGAAAGAGCATAGGCATTTGGTGTCATTGGTTACCATCTGATTCATAGGCGCACAGCAGGCTGGAGGAATGTTGGTTGGAGACTTCAAATATGGCTTACAAGGCAACAGCTTCTGCATGCATTGTGCTTCTTTCATTGCTCCAAAATTTCCAATGCCCCCAAGAAGCTGGTCAAGGCCATCAGAGAAACCCTGATGAACACATGAAGAGAATATGAGGAAGAATGAGAGGAGGGCCTTGGAAGCCATGATCTTCTTCTGAAGAGAAAAAGAGAGAAAAAGAAGAACACTCACACAAAAAAAAAAAAAAAAGGTGGTTTGGTTTCTTCTATTCCCCTAGTGCCTCATTGTGGAGGAAGTTGGTTTATAATTAGAGGGACCTTCTATTTTTAAAAGGGTCATTTTGAAGAGGAAATTGAGCCAGTCATCTCTTCATAGCCATATATATAAATCGACCTGGCTGATTTTATTAGCTATTAAACTCTTTTTCCCCAATATACTTTGTATTGTTTACACTTATTTATCTTCAATATTGAAATTCACAAAATTCAAGTGTAGAAAACTTTTCATCATATAAGGGCTAATGGTTTTCTCAACTGTTTTATCAGAAGAAAGAAATAACACTGTAATAAGATGTTGGCCACAAGTTATGCTTGTTCCTCTGGATAACCCAAAAATGTAATACGATGAAATGTGCTTTTTCGTTGGCCGTTTCATGTTGGTTGTTAGGATTAAGGACAACACCTTTTTTACTTAAATTTTCAGTTAGAAAAGTTGACTAATCAGGAGCTGACTCTTAGGTGAGGGTTACAAGATAACTAGATTGAGATCTGCGTATTGCACAGGCAAATAAAATATAAGAATCATTTAATAAATATAGTAGGAATAATTAGAAATAAGATGATAATGTAGTAAAATTAAAATATTATTTATTTATGATAAAATGAAAATCTAGTAATATAAGAAAAATAAAGATACATGTTTTTATAGTTACTTGGAATATATTAAAATCATATAGATGTCTAATATTTAAAATCTGCTACATCCTTTTGATGCCATCTTTGTATTTACCCTTTTTTACACATGTCTTGTTTTATTGCACTTGTTTTGTTTTTTATCTAGGTTGCTTGTAAGTCGTGCTTATTTGGATATGCTTCTTTTGAAACTTCAAATTAAGATTAGTTCTTTATCAGAAGTTGATGTGTGTTTTATTTCCATTAATTCTTCTACTTCTTCTTCTTTTGTAGATTTCTTTACCCAAAGATATTGTATCTTGGGTTTGATAGTGATGTTTTTTGCTTAAGCTTTCATCGGATGATATTGCTATTTTGTGAATGTGACTTTTGAATTATGTTCGGGATAAATATTAGAGCTCAAATTTATTTACTTGATATGAAGGCAATTATGTTTGCCATGTGTTATTAATTGATTTTGTAATTTTGGAGTATTAAATATGTGAATTGTGTGAAGAACATGGCTAGTGTAACCGTTGATTAGTAGTCTCTGTAACTGTTGCTACTCATTTGTGTTAAAATTAATGAGACTGATTGACAATTATGGGAGACTAAAGGGGTGACCTTTCTTTTGAACCCTCTCAACAAAAAAGGTGAGTAAATAAGAAAATGCTAACTTGAGTAATAAGCTAATAATGTGGCAAACATAAAATAGATAAATGTCAATGCCTCATAATGCCGCATCTTTGGTCTCAAATTTAATAGATTATAAATTTGGTATCAGGAGAGGCATGTCGCAATAATTGAGAGTAGTTTCGGACTCGTCTTTATTGATCGCTTGATGGTTAGTTAATCCCACTTAAGAGTATGTAACCAAAAAAAATAAAAAATAAAAAATCCCACGTTAGAGTTGTAAATTGTAAAAGTTGAGGCGTTTAGGGTGGTTTGCTAGCAAAACATGAATCAGCTTTTTTGAAGGACAAAATAATGAAAATGATAGAAATTGCATTTAAGGTTTCATATTGTGTACTCAAAAGTGATAGTAGATCCTACTGGAAGTGTATTGCATTCCTTGACAAACTCTACTTATAATTTACAAATTTAAATTATGAAATCATCACATTAAACAAAATTCTACTTAATTAATACCCTTTACTTGAAATTACGTAAATAATTTCTACAAAAAATGGTTTCACCTTATGTAAATACATAGATAATGAAGATCTATGCATGCCAAGTCCTGATACAAGCATGCTAATCTGACAATTTATTAACTTTGTCTGAAAAACTAACTATACTTTGTTTCGAAGGGAGGATAATATCAAAAGAAATTCAAATAATAAATAACATCAGCTTCCTTATGCTATGAAAAAAATTGAAATTAAATTAAATTTATTTGGAATATAAAATATTTTACAATAGCAACAAATAAAAAAATACAACATACTCATATCAGGTAAGTGATAACATCTCTATTCCAATTAAAGAAGAAAAAAAACTTCTCAATTTTCTTTTCAATTCTCATTTTATAATTCACAATGAAGGTATTCCTCTATTTATATTTTTAACTAACTAATTATTTATTCCCAACTAACTAACTAAGTAATTGAGGTTGTATCAGAAAAGCTTTACCACTAGCGGTAAAAAGGACAATATATGTTTCATTAGTTCTATAATAATCATTAAATATCAACATATCACCATTGAGTCCCTAAACCATGATACGATATGTATCTTGGAGTATCACAATTCATTATGTCATAATCAACTTGAAATGAATATAATCTTTGGCACTTCAATTTTTATTTTTTTGATATATCATCGATAATCAATGGCAATAAGGTTTAACCACGTAACCTTATACATATTACTCAAGTCTCGACCCTCTCACCATTAGACGACTCTCATGATTTTTTGGTACTTTAAATTTGAACTTAGAAAAATGTGCCCAACTCACCAAAATATACTAAGACTAATGTCAGATAGTCCAAATGGGCTGCGGAGCATAACGACATTTGTCCGACTTAGTTGACATCAATTAAAGAGTAGTCATAGTGAAGGGTATAACGTCCACAAATTTGTATCATTTTTGTAATAAATCTCCTCCTTTAGATCCTTATTTTCTAGAATTTCTAAACCAGAACCTTGCATAAAAAGCCTTTTCCTCAAAATTAGAAAAGCTCGTAGAATACTCTCATGTTCTTGAAGATGCCCAAATAAAAAGCATAATTCCACCTCTCCTTAATCCGTACAATGTCTTTAAAAGAAAGCAAGGAAACTTTAGATGGCCTCGGAAAACACTCATCTCTACTCCATAACCAGATGTTAAGGAGTACATCCAGACTACCAGGCAAGACCAGTGTGCCTTTCTAGCCACTAGCATTGAGCAATATGTGGATTTAGAGATGAGTATTTTCCCAAGCAATCTAAAGTTTCCTCGTTTCCTTCAAGACATTGTGCAGAATGAGGAGAGCTGGAATGTTACTTTTTATTTGGGCATCTTCAGTAGCATAAGAGTATCCTATGAAGTTTTCTAAAAAGGGATTTTATGTAGGGTTTTGGTATAGAGAAAGTTTTAAACAAATTTTTTGACTGCCAATTATTTTCCATATTCTAAATGTATGTAAATGTATTCTATTAATTATCAAAGGTCATCCTGTTCACACTTGGCCTTAAAAGTTATATCCATTACAATCTTGCGAGTAGAGTAACTACCATTTTTTTTTAAAAAAAATTAGAATGTTTCTTCAAACATTATTATATTTTAGATTAATCCCTCAAGCACTATTATGACCAAGAGATCCTTCTAATAATAGTTTTATTCAAAAGTTTGAACTTTGGTCCTTTCTCTAAGAGTGCAAGTCATTTGCCACTATAGTCAACCCTTATTGCTAAATATTTGCTATAGTTTGCAAAAGCTCAATGAATTCCCAAACGAATCAATTAAAAATTCTGATTTTGTATAAAGGACTTGCCATTTGAGGTGCATGTTGCCATTAGAATTAAGGCCTATTCTGGGGTGCATTTGACAAATATGATATACCACACACCATTTAACTTTGACTAAGGTGTAGGGGACGAGTTGGCCACAAAGTCATTAGCCACATTTAAAAAATACAGTTAAATGCATTTTGAAAATGTGGCTAAATGCCACACATCCACTCTTCTTCGTCACCATCATTGGCCACCACCTATTCTCCTCCTAGTTACCCTCCCAAGCCAGAACCATCACATCCACTAGTGAGACCGTCAAGGTTATTCCCCCCAACCTTTGGAAATTGGTGCACATAAAGCTTAAACCTTCAAGCAAACATATATGACTATAGAAAGCTCAAATTTTGAGCAAATCAAATGGATCACAACTCATAAACAAAATTTTGAAAAGTTTTTGAAGTCAGTAACTTACCACTTAAAGCTACAACTATAGTTTCATATTACAATACCAGAAAACATGTCTTATTAGAAAATGATCATGAAATCCACTTAACCCAAACACATTGCTTAAAATAAAAAGCAACAACATTAATGAATCCCAAAATCGAAGCATCAATAGAGTGACATTGGATGTAGCAGTGATTAGGTAGCTAGCAATGCTAGCGATGAGATGCTTTAGGTCGACGACAGAGAAGCAACTATTTATGGCGGAGGTGGAAAGTGTTTAAACTTGACAGGTGGCAGAGATGACCCATTGGGTTTGGGGCGCATTTTGCTATGCTCCTCATTATATATGGTGCACTATGCACCAATGAGGTGGTAGTGCCATATTTAGTTGGAGCATGCATACACCACACAACAGAAAAGCACTATAGACACCCCTCCCCTTCTTCCATTTCTAGTTCTATAGCGGCGTGCCAGCCAGGACGACAGCGGGCAAGGACCAGCTGCGACAGCCGCAATACACCTTTCCTCCTACTTCGTGGCTTGTTCTCCTCCGCTACCACTGCCACTAACGCCCGGCCCAATACCCCACCGGTGACTCCACCATCATCTCATACTCTTTCTGTCTTTCTCTCATCCAAAGAAAGAGTCGCGCAATGACCATTAAAATAAATCGACAACCATAACCCACCAACCCAATCCGGCAACCATTGTTATCTGTTCCATGTTGTGTGTGCTGAGCAAAGCAAAACTGAAAAACAAAGTAATGGTGCCTCAAAGTGAGATGGTCGCCATTAGCATCGTGGCCACCATGTTATTCTTGCACCTATTGGTGGTTCCAATGGCAGCAAGTGGAGGGAGGCTTGACGGAGATCATGTCGTATGTGCTCCTGCAAGGTGGAGGTGGTGATCAGAGGAGCAAGTCACCAGAGGGTGTGTCGGCGATGACACGGGGTTGGCAGTGGCACTGATGTTGGAGAAAATACAAGAGACAGAAAAAAGCAAAAAGCAAAAAGAAAAGAAGGAGGAGAAAGAAGACGATGACAGTGGAGCGGCTATTATGCATCACATGTGGTGGGTGTACGTTTAGTCTGTCGGTTTAGATATAGGACAACTCCAAGGTGCTTGATGCACCATGATTAAAATGGTATATTACGGACAACACCTTGGGTTTGGTCCTACCAAGGAGAATCAAGGTATTTTTTTTCAGTTTTAGAAAAAATAAAATAAAAATAAAAACTCTACATCACACCATATGCTGGAGTTTGCTGGAACATTTGACATAGGGTGGCGACGCAACCCCATGCTGGAGATGGCTTGAAGTATGGTGTAGATCGATGAAACAGGAGATTGGAGGAGGAGTTTATGTGGTCCAATATTTGGCTTTTTAATCTCTATCATTGAATATCAATATAACACAATAAAAGGTTTGAATGAGATTAAGATCTATGGGGCATTTTAAACCGATATACTACACACTATATTTAAACTAATGCACAGCTTAAGTGGCCTAGAATTAAACAATAAATAAACTTTTGAGGTGCATACTGCCATCAAAATGGCCCAAATCACATAAAGTAAAATAAAACCCCTATTTTTCGGAGAAATCGCAAATGTCTCTTGCCCATTAATTTATTTGTTTTTGGGTCCACCTCGTGAGCTTTTATCTTTTGGGAGCGAGAAAAAATAATTGTAAGTTTCAAATCAACACACAACTCGACATTCCGTTATTTTTTTGACCAATAATTTCAATAAAAAAATTTAAATATAAAAAAATTATATATATATATATATAGAGAGAGAGAGAGAGAGAGTTTAATTGGGATGCACTTACAGTCATCCAATCAAAATTTTTATTTGTATAACTATTCAAGTAGTAGGTGATTATATTAAAAATTTTTGCTGATGTGGTAATATATGATTGGATGTCTGCGTAAAAGTTTTTTACATTGACAATAAATTCAAATTAAATGCACTGACAGTGTAAAATAGTTTTACGCTGTCAGCTAATAGAAATAATGAAAAGTATCAACTCACATAAATAACCATCCATTATAATAAAGGATCCACCATAATTTCTCACTTTCCCCTATTTCTATTAATTGATAATATAAAATTATTTTATACTGTTAATACATACCAATTAAACTCATATATATATATATATATATATATATATATTGGTGAATGTTGACTGGGAATATCGATATGCTCTAGGTTGATATAGCATCACTACTTTTGGGACGGCACCATTATAGAACACGGACTATAGATCTAGTATAGAAATTATATACTAACATTACATGAATATCGAAATACATGTATATTAAGCTGAAATATATGTATTATATATTTATGTGAGAGTAATATTATAGTTAGTATCTTATTATAATATTTAATTAATATAAGGAAAAAAAAAACTCACACAATTATGTATTCAACATAGTTCTTACTCATAGGAAATTAATCCTTAAAATTATTTCTTTCTATGATAAAATATTAAATAAAAACATAGGAAGACACAGTAAAATTTAATGTAATAAAAATTAGAACAGTAGTCTAATTAGAACTCAAGTAACACCAAGTCTATCTAAAAAATGCTGATGCCATTAAATATATATTTAGATATGTATTTCACAAATCATAGATATTTCATATTTATGACTTTATCTGAATTCATATTATCGTGCTTTATGTATTTTTATCTTTTGTCATACTCTGAAGCAAATCAAATCAACAATTTATGCTCAATCTTCATAAAATTGTGTAGATAACATCATTCAGAGATTATTCAACAGAATCAATCATAAGTCAATGATAAAAATATCTTGAAGAATTGAAGTTGTTGTCCCTTTTTCACGTCAGGTGAATGCTGCAACTAAGTCTTTAGTCAACCTAAGTTCGATCTATGCGATAATTAGTTTCCAGTTCATTGTCAAGTACATTCATGAGGCTCTTGTCTGGCAAACATGCTACGCACCATGCATGTGCTAGCTCTAAACGCATCATTTCTAGTTTTAGATAAAACCAGAATTTTAATGAAAGTTAAAAGGTGTCTCCAGTGCTGAATGGAACAAGACAATAAGTCAATAACACTCTTCGGCACCACCGATGCAAATTTAACGACAACCCCAAAGTGAAACGGAAATAGACTCGTCCAAGTTTGCCGTCTGATGATGTTATGCTTTCTATACATACATACATATATATATATATATATATATATATATATATATATATATATATATATATATATATATATATATATATATATATATTGTCTAAATCACCGGAATCCGGAGTCTATAAACTCTAATTAATCTGATTTAAACTGGATTAATCCATTATAGAGATACAGTCAACATTAGTTTTTTTTGTCCCCAAGACTCAAACTTGAGATCTCCCAACCTGAGATCTTGTTTAAGTGAAACAAATGTTCAACCACTTGAATTAACCAAATATGGTTATGAATTAGGTATAATGTACTTAAACAAGATAGTCATTCATACACAATTATTTATACATTATTTTTAAGTATCTATCACCATATAATATATGTTTATCATTATATCAACTAATCATCACATAATATATTAATTATCCATTTATCATACAAATAGTTACTTACAAAATAGCGTTAATCTTGAGGAATAGTACATGTAATTAAGTGTATGAAAAACATATAACTGATAAAAGGTTCACATATATAGTCCAAATAGATACTCTCAGAAAAAACCTATAACATCATATGAAATATTGGACATAGATCAATTAATGTTTGTAATTACCACAAAATGTTCCTCACTTATATTGTGAAAAATATTCTTTTTTCCAACACCGCATTCTATGATTAGTTGCTTTCATTTTGGCCATCACTTCTTTGTCCACACTTCATGCTGCCTCTACTTTTATACCTTGCACAGCTCAACTTCAGCATTTAGAAAACTCCTCAACTTAGGGAAGCTAGAGAGAAGGCTAAGACTGCTTGCTGAAATTCACAGCAATGGCAAGGCCAAACAGGAAAGGCAGTGACAAAAACTTAGAGAGTTTATTGGACTTAGACAAACCAGGAGCAGCAAAAAAGGTGAGTCAGCTGAGACCCCAAAAGTCCATTCCTGGCTCAGGCCTAGAATTCAGCAACCTCTCCTACAGTGTCATAAAGAAGCAGAAAAAGGATGGAGTCTGGATCAAGAAGGAAGCATATCTTCTTCATGACATCTCTGGCCAGGCAAACAAAGGTGAAATTATGGCAATCATGGGGCCTAGTGGTGCTGGCAAATCCACATTTCTTGATGCCTTGGCTGGAAGAATTGCACAAGGGAGTCTAGAAGGATCAGTTAGAATTGATGGAAAACCAGTAAAAATATTGAACTACTATACCATTTCATGTTTTCTGCTGGATTCAAATAAAATAGATTTCGATCTTTTTTTATTTCTTTAGTTAAAGTTAATTAATGTTCATGTATATATGATGTAATTATGCAGGTAACCACGAGTTACATGAAGATGGTATCATCATATGTGATGCAAGATGACCAACTTTTCCCTATGTTGACAGTTTTTGAGACATTCATGTTTGCAGCTGAGGTTAGGCTTCCTCCTTCCATTTCCCGGGAGGAAAAGAAGAAGAGAGTTCACGAGCTCCTTGATCAACTGGGCTTGCAGGTATAGACAGTAGGCACGGTCTATCACATCATTTCCTAGGCACTCATATCAGTATTTAACATATTTAAAAGAATACTTCAAAAGAAATTTTTAGATGCTTTTAAAGTAAATAAAATATTACTTTACATCATTCATAATTTAACATATCAATTTTAGCGATCATTATTATTTTTCACTTTTCTTATATTTTTAATATAATAGCTGATGTGTCAATTGATAAATGATACAAAAACAAAATTTTTTTCTTATTCTAATAGCATCTAAAAATTTTTCATATTTTAATGATAAGTGTCCTTTTATTATGGTTCTCACGATCTAACATATGTCAAGTAATAATTTGCATGTTAGATCATGCTTAATCACTTCACTGTCACACATACACCCATCTACACAAAAACAATGGCATATTATTGACTTAATGGTTCTCCAGAGTGCTACACATACGTATATTGGTGATGAGGGAAGGAGGGGAGTATCGGGAGGGGAAAGAAGAAGGGTGTCCATTGGCATAGACATCATCCATAAGCCATCACTTCTGTTTCTTGACGAGCCAACCTCAGGCCTTGATTCTACAAGTGCTTACAGTGTAGTGGAAAAGGTTAAAGACATAGCAAGAGGAGGTAGCATCGTCCTTATGACCATACATCAGCCTTCATTTAGAATTCAGATGCTCCTGGACTGGATCACCATCCTAGCAAGGTAATATTCATCTAAACTTTATGAAGAGCCTGAAATGAGGAGACATACAAAGGTTAGAAATAGACAAAAACATATATATATATAGAAACCATTTTGGGACCTTTAGCTTATTGTTAAGGTTGTAAGCTGAATGCATGATTAACATGGTACCAAGTCTCTATATAGTAGGCCTAGGCCCGTTTCCCATAATTAGAAAGGAAAATGTTTTTTGAACTCATACTATATAGATATCATATGGACATTGTATATTAATTTGAATGTGTGTATGAATATTGAGGTAGAGGTTTGAGATAAGATAGACATATTGTATGTTTATGTGAGAGAGGTGTTGTAGTTAGTATTGAAGTTTAATTTCAAATAACATCACTCTAATTAGAAAAGCTAGCAAAATGGTAGCAATAGGCTTATGCTTTGTGAATTTCAAGTCAAAATGCATGGTATAGGTATATAAATAAATAAATAATAATGATGGAAAAAGTACTAAGAAAGAACTCCTAGTCTACTTTACATAGTGAAACTTTAATAATATATTTATGACTAGATGCCCTTGGGCTTAAGTAATGTGACAAAAGATGAGATTTTAGGTAGACAATGCAGATTCAATTGCATATAAACCAGTAATGTATTCATAAAATGACCAGATTCGCTACTGTGATGTATTGATGTTATAGGGGAAGACTTATATACATGGGAAGGCCAGATGCACTTCCTGCTTACCTTTCTGGATTTGGAAGGACTATACCAGATGGAGAAAACAGTATTGAGTACCTCCTAGATGTTATAAAAGAATATGATCAATCAACCATTGGACTTGACCCCCTTGTTCTATACCAACGTGATGGCCTCAAACCTGATCGAGCAGCCCAGACACCTGTCGCAAGAACACCTTGCATAAGGAACACCCCTGGTGCTTCCAAACACATGATTAGCCTAAAAAGCCAAGGATTTGCTGCTGGAGCATCAGTGCCTGATTCCTCACACTTGAGTTTCGGTTATAATTATGAAGATGTTGATGATGATGATGATGAGAATTTCGACAACTCCCTTGAGAGGAGAAGTACTCAAACACCAAGGACTATGGCCAGTGGTGTCCACCCCCGTTTGGCTTCTCAGTTCTACAAAGATTTCTCAGCCAAAGACTTTTCTGTCTGGCTTTATCATGGTGTGGTAGGAACCCCTCGCCGCGCACCATCATGGACACCAGCAAGAACTCCAGGATTTACACCTGGGAAGACACCAATGTCAGGACCAAGAAGTGCCATTTCTAGCCAACACTGTGCATCATATCAAGACCCTTATCGCCCCAAAACACCTGCAATAGTTAGCCAGCAATCCATGGACACCTATGCAACTTCATATGAAGAGTTTGAGATTGAAGACGTGCTTGATGTTGAACCAAGCCTTGGATTCAAGTATGCAAATCCATGGCTCCGTGAGGTTGCAGTGCTTTCTTGGAGAACAGCACTCAATGTTATCCGCACCCCGGAACTTTTCCTTTCTAGGGAGATTGTCCTAACTGTTATGGCACTTGTCCTATCCTCCATCTTCAAGAATCTAAGCCACCTCACTTGCAAAGACATCAATAGGCTCCTCAACTTCTACATCTTTGCAGTGTGCTTAGTCTTCTTCTCTTCCAATGATGCAGTCCCATCCTTCATCTTGGAGAGGTTCATCTTCATAAGGGAGACTTCACACAATGCATACCGTGCTTCTTCATATGTCATCTCTTCCCTCATTGTTTACCTCCCATTTTTTGCCATTCAAGGCCTCACTTTTGCTGTCATAACCAAACTAATGCTCCATCTGAAAAGCAGCATCTTGTACTTCTGGCTAATCCTTTATGCCTCCCTTATCACCACCAATGCGTATGTGATGCTTGTAAGTGCCCTTGTGCCAAGTTACATCACAGGATATGCAGTGGTCATAGCCACAACAGCACTTTTCTTTTTGACCTGTGGTTTCTTCCTCAAGAGAACTCAGATACCCTTTTACTGGAGGTGGCTCCACTACATTTCTGCCATCAAGTACCCTTTTGAGGCACTGCTGTCAAATGAATTCAACAATGAGAAATGCTACAGAGGAAACCAAGCAGATTTGTCCCCTGGTCCATTAGGAGAGGTGAAGTTCAGCAGCCACCATCATTTTCCCAATGATTGCATACTGATAGGAAAAGATGTCTTGTCCACAATGGATATTCAAATGGAGAACATATGGTATGACATCTTGATCCTGCTTGCTTGGGGTGTTCTTTACAGGTTCTTCTTCTATTTGGTTTTGAGATTTTACTCCAAGAATGAGAGAAAATGAATCATGCACTGCCTCCGTTTTTGGTTCATGATAACCTTTTAGGCTTTATGTACCATTGCCTGGTTTGTTGAAAAATTGAGACAATAACAAATACATAAATTGATGCATTATTGCTTCCCCATTATCATGAATGATATACGTTAAAGAAGCTTCTGAGTTTTCAGCTGTACTGTCCTCAAAAGTGCTGAGAAAATGTTGCATGCTTCAGAAGTATAACTTCTAATCAATTAGAACATGACACATAATACAAAAATTTTGTGTCCCTACCATTGAATTAACTTTTGAACATATGAACAAGTCAGGTTAAATGCTCTTGAAATGTTACGTTTATGAAATGCCATAGGTTCGGTTTAAGTTAATTGCTCCTAAAGGAGCCAAAAAATAAAAAAAAAATCTCAATATATAAGGTAACGTCTACTCATTCAGGAAAGCTATATGGATTTGCAACCTACATGCTGCAAGAGAAGTGCTAAAACAAAATAGCATCACACTGCCCTATGACATCAATTATATGCGAGAATGAAGCTTCAGAAGAACATGGCCTAACTTTACGATGAGTAATACCGTGGTCTCACAATATTTCTATATAAATATAAATATATATACACATGTGATAATGAATCCAGTTAGTGTAGGAGTAATTTCTTGTATACTTACTCTACTGAATTAATTTTTTTATATAGATGGAATTTTTATAAATTTAACTACTAAATCATGTGATATATTGTCTTAATGATCAAACATATCAAAATTTCATAAAAATTAAATAATAATAATAATAATAATAATAAATACGCATATTTGCTTATATTTTTAAAAACATGTATACAAGTGAAAGTATGAAACAGCTGAAGAACTATAAATAGCAATTCCTATATATATATATATGTTTCTCGGATAAGAAATACAAGATTGAAATCATTTAGGCCAATTGAGGATTGAGCGACCTTAACACAACGTTCACATCCATTGCATTCGAATCTCATTCGCGTTTCTGTCGACGTTCATTTTTTCTCTTATGAAACATTATGTTATTTGAATAAGATGGCTGTGTTTTACAGATGATTTGAGTTCCTCTATCTGATAAAATTTTCTCAAGATATTCAACATTTTTTTTCCTTCTCATTGTAAGGTTTATAAATTCATTTGTATTTTTCAAATTGTACACATAAGTATATATATATATATATATATATATATATAAGACGACGACTAATAGCTTGTACTATTTTGCTGCCGTCCTCCTCTGCCATACTTTTGGCGTAAGTTATTCATAAGGAAAATCAATTCCGAAAAGATAAATTACAATTGAAGAAATAATCTTGTGCCATTAAAATTAACATAGTCTTTCATATGGTAACTATAATTGATGATAAAAATAATTATCAATACTTTCTTAAATACATATGTGGCACATTAAAATTGGAATAAGAGGGCAACTTTGTTGAATTGCAGTGCTGAAAATAAAATGCCAATGAAGGTTGGCATAGCTAATAAGAAATGGATTCGTATTTTACAAGAAAGTGAGTTCAATTCCCGCTGCTAATGCAAAAATCTCATTGATAGGCAATCTCGTAAATTATTAATAAGTGTTCTTTGGACCCAAAGGTCATGCCTTGACCAGAGTGGGATGACCAACACCAAACCTCCCTAAACTTTCATGTACTCGAAAAAGTATTGAAGATAAAAAGACTTTGTGAAATTTTGAAGACCAGCCATCCTTGTAGACTGGAACAAGAATATTTTAAGAAATTCTTCGGTCTTCATTGAGTATTAAATGACGCAAAATGAACATTTTTTCTTACTATAAAGAACATTTAAAAATTTCTCAAATAAATTTTGGGAAGCAAGATCCTGAAATAGATTAGACGCTTCTTTAATCCATTGTCATCCACTGAAGGAGATATAACACAATCTAATTAAACAAGAAATAACCAACAACATCAAATGGTGAGGAATCAATTGCCCCTTTATTCTGCCTTTCTCCCATTTGTGGGACAAATGCTATTCCATAAACCACGTTTGTACATTTTAAAAGAGAGTGATGCATGTAATCCTGTGATGTGGATGTCTCTCACTCTTGATCAACCAAACATATTTTTGAAGATCAACGATTCCTAGACACATTCTATATGTAGCTAATAGTCCAACTTAGAATATATTCTATGTCAAGTATCGTTAGTATTACTGGCCTAGTTCAGTTCATACATCACATCTCCATCTTAGTTTTATAGTCTACCAGTGACATTGCTACTTTTTTGTCCACCAGATTCTTATAAACTCAAGACAAACACAACATAATTAGTCCTAGTCGTCACTTTTGGTGAGTACGAAAAACATTGGTGTAGTGTCAAGATTTAGTTTTGATGTATTATTAATGTAAAAATTTTTGATAAAAATATCTAATTATTTATTATTACATCATTGAAAGTGTTTAAAACCTATAATAACTATCTTAAAACTCCAAACACATAATGCTATATGATTTGTTGACAACATAAAATATTATCATACATTAATAGTATATCAAAATTAATCTCATATAAGAATAATTATCTAATCCAATGAGATATTTTTATATATTTGGTATAAAAGCATTGTTTTTCACATAACTGATGTAATACACGTAATGTAGTATATTTAAGAATCTGACGTTCTGATTTAATACAGGCTAAGTAATGTGCTTTTGAGAATGTGTGGGGATCCAATAACTAATGCAATTAGCAATAAAAACCTTTTAATAAATTGCAAATGGCTTAACGTTCACTTTCCTCAAACATGATTGATATTAGCAGTTTTCTTGGGGATGCAGGAGATGAACTGTTTTATACAAGAATGTAATTAGCCATGTGACAACTGAAAAGATATTAATCATTGATCAAAACTTGCCATGCTATTCAACAAGTCTTAATTTGATTTGGACACTAGCATCACAATGAATCTGAATATGATTCGCTGTTATACATCTAAAAACAATAATTACACAGCATGATGAAAGTCAAAAATCCATGATGACTTAGCAAGATCTTCATAGGGTAGTAAAATGCTACAAAAAATAATAATTATGAAAGGCTCTGGAAACAGAAAATATAGGAGACAACAAAACTCGGACAAAAATGCCTGTGAAATTGACCTAGAGATCAAAATAATTGATCTTACAATTACAAAGGTACATTATCCACACATGCTCTTGGCAAGGGCTAGTTGATGGCTGGTAGAGAACAGGGACCAGAGGAGTTCATGGAAAAACTAACAGCAGCTGATCCAGGAGTGCTGCATTCAGGTGATTTCTTGCTCACATGGTATGGAGATGTGTTCATGACCCTGAATTAAGTACAAAAGCAAGCTTCAGCCTCAGAAACTCCCTTTAATGGAATAACATCTAACTAAAATGCTGTCATGCAAGCATGGCCCAAAAGGAATGATGCTAATGCTAGAGTCATTGAATATTGCAAACACATGTCTGCGTGTGTGAAAGAAAACAAGTTTATTAATTTTCTATATCTTGTATCATAATCAAAAACAATAAGTTGTAGAGAAGTTAATATAGAATTGATCCTAAAATTACCTTTCCTTTCGCTTCTCCAAAAACCGAGCCAAGGATGCTTTGCGTGCCTGAGGCAAGCCTACTGGAAACATTTCAAAATTTTGTTATTTATCACAGTGCCTTGCATAAAGTTGTAGAAGATATACATAATAAAAGAAAATAGAGACCAGGCACATATGTACCTGTTTGAACCATTTCTTTAGCTGCAGATCCTACAGAAGCAACAACTTTAGGAGATTCCAAATGGTTAGTAGGGGTAGTTGAAGGTCCTACTGGTCTTATTATTGAGATTTCATTGTTGCTAGAAGATCCTCCCCCAGGCTGAGAACCGGCAAGAGAAGTCACCGGGAGAGGACTTGGCAGGGTTGAAGGACAGGATTGGCTTATAATGAAACCATCTTTGGAGGGAATAGAGATTGCTGGCTGCAGTTTAGCTGTGGAAACTGTCTTGTTCTGACTTGGAGCAGATCCATTTCCAGCAAGTAACATGATAGCCTGGGCCTGACAGAGTGAAAATCAGAAAACTAGTTATATAAGTAAGATTTAATTTTGATACACTATCAGTGTAAAAAAAAAAATTTACACTAACATCCAATAATATTCTGTTACATCATCAAAACTGTTTGACTCTTACCATAAGTACCTCGGAAAGTCAAAAGTCACAAATATAATGACATATTATTGGCTGACAGTGTTTCATATAACATATGAAAAAGGGTTAAGTTTTGAAGTTTTAACAGAATTCAGAGAAGTTTACAGAAAACATACCTTCTCAGGAGATATGTCATCATAAACACATACTGAACCAGCATAGAAAATGGTCAGCTGAGCAGGTGTGCCAGAGGATTTGGGACAACTCCTGCAGAAAACTCAAATTTCAGATGTGCCACTCTACATTTATCAACAATACCAGACCACCCTTCAACATCTTTAGCGGAAACTTTCAGCAAGTATTTTCAGTGAAATAAAAAACTATAACTCTTCAGGTGTTTTAAATTTATAATACCTTAAGTCAGTAGAGCCAACAACAGAACCTACGGATGGATGAACAGATACAGGTGTGCCAGAGGATTTGGAACCAAGAGGTTGTGGTTTTATGACTGAAGTGACCATGTTGGGTCCGGTAGGAGCAAGGTTAGATTGAAGAAGAGGACTCACTTGATTTGATTGGTTGGAAAATGAAAATATTCTTGCTCCCGGACAGCTAGCTGAATGTGCATCAGCACATTGCAGAGGATACACAGTCATTCCATGATTGTTTCCTGCTTGCTTGCCTATGGACAAATTTCTCTACAAAATATCAAGGTAAGAAGGTAAGATTAGCTGCTGAAAAAAATCACAAAAAGCATGAAATATGACTGTCACACATCTCCGCTTCTTTCTTCAGTCATATCAAAAACCACTAGGAATTCACAGAAGTTAAAAATATTGTTCACAATTATAAGATAAATGATAAAACATTTAAATGTTCTACTTCAAGGTGAAACTTCTTTGCTATATGAGATTAGGCCCTTATAAGCTAGTCTTATAAAGTTAAAGTATATCTTCCTTAGAACAAGAAACAAACCTGGACCACACTCAAGAATGGTTTCTTGTCAGAGTCAAAAGCATCCTTAGTTGATATGGTCATATATCCAGATGAAGCTAGTGGATCAAGAACAGTCTTTCTCTGACCATCTTCCGGAGTGGCCTTGAAGGACAGGAACTGAGGAATGGCTGAGCCGTTGTTTGAGAATGACCACTGCATTCCTGAACCCCTCACTGCAGCAAATTAAGGACAAAATGGTGAGGAACACCAGATCAAGCTCATGAGTAATGAAAACATGCAACAGAAAATCCAACAGTAAATAAAGATGATAATACGTTGCATAGATACCTCAGAGATAAAGAAGTTTAGCACTTTGATGTGATATAAATCACCAAACCAAAAGAGTAGAGTAATTGCTTTACAAACTATGAAACAGAATGATGATGGTCTTGAAGGTAAAATATTCTCATCGTGCTCACAAGGACCTCAAAGTGAACTAAACTAACACATATCAAATCTACAAGAAAAAAAACTCTCGGCCTGTTGCAAACCACCATCAATACATGTTGGTATCAATTGATGGAGAAGATGTTCCACAACCTATATTTCAACAATGCACCCCAATAGCCAAAATAAATAAATGAGTCAGAAAATAGTAAAGGTACAACTAACAAACTGAAATGGCGCAGAACAACTTTAGCAACAGCAGTGAAATACTGAGAGAATTACTCTCCACTAAATTTATTCTGTAGAAGCTTTGGCAGCACTTTCATCATAAGAAGCCAAAAGTCCTCGTACAATTCACATATTATAATTATATCACACGTTATCATGTTAGTTTATCGTAATGTCGGTAGCATCTGGCAGACACACATTAGAAATACAAATTTAATAACCAAAGTTTGCAAACATTAACTACTTGTGAATCTTAGCATTCCTTAAAAACCAGTACCTTCGCTTTATATATTATATTGATAGTCCAACATTTAAGATATTGGATTACTGTATTAAATGCCACTATTCTTTATTGACTTCGAATATTTTATGCTGTTCTGCTTTTTTATTAAAATGTTCCCTTCTGTAAGTATATTTTATGCAAACATTATTGCACCGCCAATCACTAACATCAAAGTTTCAAGGCCATTCAACACGTAGCAATAGCATCAATCGTGCCCATGTTAACCTTAGATATAATATCAGCGAGAGTAATGTTAATTAAAATAATGATTTATATATTAAACAAAAGGGAAAAGGAAAAAAAAACATAGTCTAATCCTTTTAAAATATTATTCACACATCAGTATCCATAATAATTAATAGAAAAACACATCTGATTGTCCTAATCATTTAAATATAGCACATCAATCTAAAACTGAAAAGGAAGCAAGAAAAAGAAGAAGCACATTTTACAATAGAAAACAACAAAAAATAGCACCAGACAGCCAAGACCACGTTTTTAAAAACCACCCAACAAGAGAAGAATGTATTATTTATTTATTTACAATCAAGACAAGTAACTTTCTCTCCTCGCCCTATGAAAGAATTGTAAAAAAAAAAAAAAAAGGTTACATTCACCAAAAAGGAAAAAGGAGACAAAAAAAAAAGGAAGTGCCATTCACCTATTTGACCCTCTCATAAAACAGTGACCCATGAAGAAGATGGCAAGTCACTGCAATTTGCCATTCTCCACCATGCATCAAAATCAACTTTTCACATTAAATACCATATGGAACCGGATGCAGTGCTTGGCCCCCTCTATACCATTTTTCTTGCACAGGTACATGATAGATACATCAACTGATTAATGCAGTTATGTAGAATAAGAGATTGCAACTTGGAGGTAAATGCATTCACTTTATAATAGAGACCCTTAATCTATTCACCCCCATGAAAAGGGCAGTTACAAACTTGAAACTCTTGTTCTTATCCATTAGAGTAAGGGAAAACTCAAATCAACCAAGGCCCCTGAACCTTTGTTCCTTCTTCTATGTTTTAGCATAACTATTTTCTCTTTTTGGTACATGTTCTTCCTTATTTTAGCTTCTGAGAAATTAAACCAAAAAATCCATAATAATAATAATAATAAAAATAACGAATAAAAGGGTGTCAAGAAGATCCCAAAAATTGAACTGCAAGAAAGAAGGCAACATATAAAGAGATGAAATTGAAAATAAAGACAAATTTCAATTTTTTTTCCTCAATTTTCAGGACTAAATAATGAATAGACAATTCCAAAAACAAACTAAAATCCCAAAAAAGAAGAAAAAATAATAAATAAATAAAACAGTTTTGGCCTCTAAGCAAGTGCAAAACTTACAAGTTTCACAACCTCATCAACTGCAAAAAGAAACATCAACTTAAGAAATGCAAATTTTTCTATAAAAAAAATTGGAAAAAATTACCAAAAAAAAAAACGCTACCTGGGTCTTTTGTTTTGTTTGCAGCATCCTCTTTCATAGTAGTCCCTGCCCCATTTTTGGAGCTCAAACCAAAAAAATCCCTCTCCATATGGCGAAAACTCAGATACCCAGAAAGGTTTTCTCTTCCAAGTTACACAAAGATTAAAACTTTAACAAGCGCAGAGAGAAAAATTAAACAAAATAATAAATAAAAATATTGTAGTTTGTTTTGCAGTGAAAGACTGCTTGCTCAGCCGAGAAAAAGTACGAAGAAGAAACAGAGGGAACGAAACAGAGACATATATATTAAGAATTGAAGTGAACAATAATAACGGGTTCCGGTTTGAAGCGTTGAATGTGGACCGTTGGATCAAAAGAGATTCGATTCTTCCGGTTGACCGGTTGGGCCGGTCTGAAAACCGGTCTTTGCCGGTCAGTGACCGCGTGCACTCGGTTCTTGGTGGTGACGATATCGCTTTTCACTTTTAAGATTTAGATACTCATTATGTGTAAATTTTATCAAATGATATAAGAGTAAACTTATGCTCACCTTTTTAACTTTACAAAAGACTCAGCCTTAAAGATCCAAACCAAGGTTAAGAAATCGGAACAGACATCAAATTGGATAAGATAAGGGTTTGAAAATTCAAAGATTCAATCGATTTAATTAGAGGTTCAATCGAGATATAATAAAATATATATATTTAATTATATATATATATATATAATATTAAAAATATATATAAATAATTAAAATAAAAAATTATAATGTAATTAATACAAAAAATATAATTAATTAATTAATTAATTTTAAAAAAATAATATTTTGCAAAAAAAATAAATAAATAAATCAACTAAACTGATAAATCGATAGAACCGGACCAATTCACATCGATTCATCGATTTTCACCGATTTACTCTTGTTTGACAGCGATTTTCAAATACAGTGGTTTAACTTACAAGATCAGACCAAATACTAGGCCAATTCTCGATCCAACCAACCAGTCTAGTCCAATTTTTTCTTCTATGTCCTAAACTCTTATTTTTAAGGTGAAATTTAGAAAATAAGTATTTAAATTTTAATTGAAAAGTTAATTGCACTAGCTCACTTGGTCATTATTTCATTCTTATGTTATCATAATTTGAGTTTGATGCTTTGATTTGTAAGTTTCTTTATTAATAGATAATTTATAACTATTTAATAAGTTCAAAGATATATCATGATCACCCTAAATTGAGTAGAACCTACCCCTTAACATAAACTTTTTCGTACCCAAAAATTGGAATTAAAAAATGTATATTGTACAACGAGTTGGTGTTATAAATGTTTTATTATTTTAGCCTTTTATGCTTCTTTTGGTTGAATGGTCTTCAGACCATGTGGTTTAATAATAGTTTTTAAGGTTAAATCAAGAAAAGAAATATTCAAATTGTTGTTAAAAATCACAAATAGTAGATGTGATTGGCCCTGTGAGTCTTTCATTTTTCTTATTCTTTTGTGCTTTTTTATTGAATAGTCATTTTACACTTTATAGTATAAAAATGCATTTTAAGTTAAAAGTTGCAAAATAAAATATTCAAATTTGTCACAAAAACGCACATAGTACACCGAGTTGTCTTTTATATACATTGTTGAATAGACTTTTACACTTTGGAGTAAGTCCTAAAATAGTTCATATATCGAATAAATTAATTTTTAGTAAAAAAATAAATTAATAAATTAATTTTTAATTTTTTAAAATATTAAATAATTTAATCCCTTCATTACATATTATAACATAATCCATTAAATAGTCACTATCATTTATTAAAATATCATCATTTTGACAAAACTTCTTTAATTTTTAAGTTAATATATTTAATTTTATGTTCTAATATGATACAAATAAAAAAAGTTTTAAACAAAATGACATCATTTTGATAAATAAGAATGATTAGAATGACAAAGTGGAAGATAATAGTGATATATTAACTATTTAATGAATAATATCATTATATTTAATTAAGAAACTTGATGAAGGAACTAAATTATTTGATATTTTAAAAAATTAAAGACCAATTTACTAGCTTATTTTTATTAAAAATTAATTTATCTGATATAAAAATTGATAGGAGCTATTTTGAGGATCTACTCTATACTTTATAGTGTAGGGTTACTTTGTAAGGGATTTTATAAAATAAATATTCAAATTGGTATTTAAAAGCATATACAATGCATCGAGTGGGCCTTTTAGATGCCTTTTTTTTTTGGGGGTCTTTTATGCCTGATTGCGTAAAAATAAGTATTGATTTGACTAATAAGTTAATGTTTAAAGACATATTAAGTAATATATTATTATGGCTACTCTACACTCTTGGGGCATATATGTGCATGTGAGGTGACAAATTATCCTCCCATCAGCAGTTTTCTTTTCTCTCTGTCCCTGTAGAGCAAATTAGTGAAATCAAAATCAAGCTTTTTACAAAGTGAATGTAGATGTCACTATGTTTTCTGAGCAGTAAGCTCTGAAGTTGGAATCATAGTTTAGGTTAGGATTAAAATGAACACTTCGTGGCAGCTAAAGCTAATACATGTGTGTTTTAATTTTTGTTTGTAAATATAAAATCATGGTTTAGACAATAATTAGAAGAAATTTATTTTTGCCCCAACCACAATTTGGAATTTTGCTAGTGCTGGGTTTGCTTTTGCATGGAAAATTGGTTGCATGTGTTATATTGGAGAGCAACTCTAGTATACAAATGTTTGGAAGATTATGAGTTATATCTCTAATATATGGCTCAAGTTTGCAAGAAATCTTTTGCTTTTCATCATAAAGTTTGTGAAGAATAAATATTCTTGTATGTATGTGATATATATATATATATGGGGAGTTCGTCTGGTTTTATTTGTTTTGGAAAGAGCTTAATATTGTTATTATGAAACTGATTTATTTTATACGAAAATTTTTAGTGGTTGATTGATTGCATTGTGATTTGTGACTCTATTTTTAATTCCATCCGTGTTAATTTCTGTAGATTTCTCTCTTTTATAGTTATCAACTCAATCTCATATCTTTCGTTTTTATGCCATCTAGTAAGGCTCATTATTTACTTTTTGTTAAACTCTGATTTAAGTTCGTAATAAGTCCTTAATTCAAATAGAATAAAGGCATATTAACGAATTGAATTGATGCTTTACACTAATGGTTGAAATTTTTGAAGTATTAACATGATGTGTCTAAAGGATCAATTATAGTATTTATTCAATAAAAAAATAAGAAATTGACATGTAAACATAAAGCATTCAACTCATGTGTATTAAGAAATTGATTTTTTTTTAACAGCAGCAAAAAAAGTAAATGAAATGTTAATATGTTGTAAATTATAATAACTAATAATTAATTAATAATATATTAATATCTTATTTGTTTTTAACACACACAAACTAAGTGCTTTAAAATTATATATGAAAACTCTCATAAATACAAAGGCCAAAAACAAAAAAAAAAAAAACTCCATTGAGTGTTGAATATAATTGTAGTGATGTACCAAAAACAAAAATTATTAATGTACCAGAATATAACTGTAGTGGCGCCGCTGCATTTGACACGTGGTGCGGCTGCCTCGTTTCCTTCGCATATTTTTATATGAAATATGAATATGAAATGGATTAATTAAGTTTCACATTTTATTTCCCGTCAAACAAAGAGTATCACATTTTAATTTTGACTTACGACTCACATGTTTGGCTATTAAATATTCTTTTATTTAATTAACTTAATGTTTTTATTTTAATGGGCAATCGTTTCACGAGACAAAGTTGTTAGATCCTATTTGTCTGTGGCAGCCTGGCTGGTCATATACTATATAATAATATTCAAATTTTTTTATATATTTTATTTAGTTGGCTGAGTGTGTGTGTGTGTGTTTTTTTTTTCTTCAAACGAATATCGTGCCAATGTTGGTTTTATTTGATTTTGCATAATTTGTTTTTGGCAAATCTATTTCCCTACGTTAATCATTACAATCATTTTAAGTTATCATTTATCTTCGTTGGCGTCAAAGAAAAGACAAAAACAACTTTTAACTCTAAGGTTTTGAGAGGCAAAGATTAAATCAATATATATTATTTAGAGCTTTTATTATGCTCTTATACTTCAAAATATTTAGAATTGAGTCGTCTTTCAAATTTAAATTATATCGATATAAGTTTTTACACTATTCTTACTCTATTAAAAATGTTTATTAATAATATTTTTTTATTAAACTTGCTCCTAAACTAGAAATTTGTATCCTTTATTAACATTGGTGTAAGATTTGGCACACTTACACATTTAATAATGTTTTATAAAAAATAGTTCTTATCATTTCAACTATTAAACTATAACTGCATATCATGTAGATTATTTGTACTAAATTTTAAAAAATTGAATACCGATAAGAGTGCGATTAAATAGATCATTTTTACATATGTTTAAAAAATATATATTACATTGATTTAAATGTATATAAAAAATGTACTAAACGATTTTGAATCAATGTGAAATTTTAGTGACGTAATCTATAACATAAACTTTTAATCCAATAGTTAATTTTGCAAAAGATTTCTCCAGTAAAAAGTTATTTAATAGTGCAATATATGAGTTTAACTTATACTGATATATATATATATATATATATAATGTAATTTTATGTTAATTTGAAATTTTATAATATATTTTAATATAAAACAAAATTAATGCAATATGTATTTTCAAAATGTATGAAAATAACAGTTATTAGATCACATTTTTTATTAATGTTTAATTTTTAAAAAAATTGACTCTAATAATCTACATAATAGATTTTTTTTTACATATATATAATAGATAATTTAATTCTACAATTAAATCAATTAAAACTATATTTTATCAAAAAATATTGAATATTATATTATAAATACGCTAAGTCTTATACCAATCTAATTTGATTAAAATAGAAATTTTGTGAATGCATTTTCCATTTATAGAATATCAACAATCCAAAGTCATTAGAAGAGTGGATTAGTAATAAGAGAATCGATTTTTTTTTCCTAATTAAAATAAAAAAATTAATTTAAAAAATACTATAAAATAACAATAATTACGAAAATCTTGGAAAATTTGAATCCGAGAGAAATCGGTCTAGGTGGGTCGATTTTTTTGTATTTGTAAAATCAGCTCAGCTAGGCCGATTTTCCTTCAAACGTTTCCTATAAAATCCCCTCCTCCTCTCAGATGCTGGAGATCATTTTCATTTATTCAAGTTAGTGTGTTCTTAAGTGAAAAATGACTGAGAGATTTTTTATGTTTATTCACCACAATGGTGAAATCACAAATAAAGCAAAGAGAGCAACATTCTGCAATCAAAATCCTGTTGCTGTGAGTGTTTCTTCATCTATCACTCTTTCAGAGTTGCAAAACACAATATTGAGGAAGATAGGACAACTGAATCGGAAGCAAATAACTAAAGTAGTGTATAGATTGCCTACTGCAGTTGTGCAGAGTGTGGTTCGCTACACATCTTTTCTAGTTGGGAGTGACGAAGATGTTAGTCTCATGTTCTATACTCACTCCCAATGTCCTGAGATTCATGTTATAGAGCTGTTCATCACCCTCGAAAATACAAATGTCAGCTTCGGAGGATCAGTTCCCAACCCACTATATGTTGGAACAGACTTTAGTGCTAGAGGATCATATCCTAATTCTGTAGTATATCCAATTTCACTTATAGTGCCTTCTCCTTCTCGAACTTTTGCTTTGTCCAATCCTTTACAGAATAAAGATGTTCAGCATGGAAATATAGAGGATATGGGGGATGGTAGAAGTTTCAGATAGCTTGCAATGCAAATTACAGAGCCACTTATGGAAGGCAGCCCAATTATGGGTTTTGATAGTTTTTATTTTATGATAGAGATAACGAGGAAGAGCTGCTTGAAGTACCAGCTGATAGTGATGAAGGTGAAGACAAAGATGTAGCTCCTATTACTAACAGCAAACCGTCCATCACTCGATTGGAGATGGCCTAATCTCAGGATCATCCACATCACTATTCATCTTCGAATTTGGATGCTATGCAGCAGAGCATATTTAGAGGGCTCCATGGACCTGTATGAGGTGACAATGTGTTGGATAATGCAGGGGAGAATAAGTTGTATATTGGGCAACAATTTCCTAATAAGGAAGTTGTGTTATTTGCTGTAAAAAATTACAGCATCCAAAGATCCGTTGAGTACAAGGTGTTGGAGTCTAATTAGGTGACATACCACCGGAAATGCAAGCATTTTGGGAATGGGTATACTTGGAGTATGCACATTACATATCGCCGAAAGAAGGAGTGGTGGGAAATTCGAAAGTACAACAAACCACACACATGTTTGTCCACTCCTCTTTCCCAAGATCATCCGAAGTTGGACACAAATATTATATGTTCCACCATATTTTCCACGGTGTAGGCTGATTCGACAGTATCCATTAACGTGCTACAAGGATCGGTGGTGGCAAGATATATTTTCAAGACCTCATACAGGAAAGTGTGGCTCGCTAAGCAAATAGCTATTGCTAAGGTTGATGGCGATTGTGAAGAGTCGTATAATGAGCTTTGAGATGGCTACAAGCTTTACAGATGTTTATGCTAGGGACAATCATCCAATTTACTATGTTGCCATACTTTAACGGGAATTTTCTTGATTGGAGCTATATAATGTTCTGCCGTTTATTCTATACATTTCAATCTTGCATTGAAGCATTCAAATACTACAAACCATTCATTTCACTCACTCGTATCGAAAGTATGGTGGAACACTCCTGATGGTAATCGCCCAAGATGGTAACTCTAACATTTTGCCAATTGTATTTGCTATGGTAGAGGGAGAGACTAGGAATGCCTGGTCCTTTTTCTTAACTAATATGCGCCAACATGTGATACCGCAACAAGGAATTCTAATAACTTCTAACCGTTATGGGGCTATCAAAGCGGCTATAAATTCAGAAGATAGTGGGTGGCATCCTCTAACGTCCTATCACACATACTGCATACGTCACATTGCTTCAAACTTCGCAGTCCAATTCAAGAGCACGTTGAGCCCTCGTCAGCATATGCAAAGACTTAGCGGGAGTTTGCATATTATTATGGCCTATTGAGAGATGAGGACTTAGCAATATGTGCATAGGTTGACAGGATTCCGAAAGAAAAGTGGACATAGCCGTATGATGAGGGAAGCAGATTTGGGTATATGATGATTAATTTGTCGGAGTGTATTAACTCTGTTCTCAAGGGCACCCGCAATCTTTCAATTACAACTCTTGTAAAATCCACTTACTTCCATCTTATTGAGTTATTTGTAAGGAAAGGGCAAGAGGCTGAGCACCAACTTGTGAGTGGACAAATATTTTCGCAGACACTGATGTGAGCAATCGAGATCAACAAACAATTGATCGCCTCCATGAATGTGTCCTAGTTTTCACGAGCAAGTGAGTCGTTTGTAGTGGAAGAACTAGCACCAACAGCAGGTTGGAGTCACCAAAACTATAGGGTGAACTTACGAGAGCATCGATGCATCTGTGGGTACTTTCAGGCCTTACATTTCCCATGCCCCCATGTACTTGTTGCGTGTGCATATGCGCGAGTTGATTGGGCTACTTATGTCCATGATGTTTACCATATTCAACGTCTACAAATTAAAGTTTGCACCCGTTGCAAGTGAAGATTATTGGTCTGAATACCATGAACTTCCAATACGGCCAAATCCAGAGCATAGACGAGCTACTGAGAGTCGACGGGTTTCAACTAGAATCCGTAACAACATGGATGAGGTTGAACCTGGGCCACCAAAGTGATGTGGTCTTTGCAGGTAAGAGAGGCACACCAGATGAAGATGCCTAACCTTACATGCTTCAAGTTCCAACTGTCCTATCACAGGCAACTAATTTTCAATTCTACTTAATGTGTTTGTTTTCAACTGTTCTTAATGTACTAATTTTTATTTTTATGTACATTAAGATGTCTTCTGTTGTATTATAGAGTTTGTTGAAAAAAACCAAGAGAATCAAACAATGAATTCATATGTTCAAATCGATATATATATATATATCAACGACCCAAAAATTTAACAGTGGAGTTGTCTTAAGCACGTTAAAATAAAATTTTACCATTTTTAGTATACCAATACAGAATCTAGAAGTTTGATGGTGGAGTTGTCCTCGGCACATTAAAATACAACTTTATCATTTTTAACATACCAAGAATCCAAAAGTTTGATGGTGGGGTTGTCTTTAGCACATTTAAATACAAATTTAATAAATACGTCTAATATTTTACGAAATAAGAAATAAATGGATTGGAAGGGAAGGAAGGTTGTTATCAAGTTATAGTAAGAAAAGGAACGAAGTGAAGATTGGTTGCAAAGTTTTAATAACATCGACCAATTAAGTTGGTTAGATTGTGAATCAAGTATACTTTTGATTCAAACATTTTTTTACTTTAATCATAGTTAATTATTATATAATCATAATTTTGATTAATTGAATTAATTCAATCATTAATTAAAAAGCTTAGTTAGTGTCTTTTTAATTTATTGAATTTTGAAAATTTTGATCAATTTTTTTGTCTAAACTATGTTTTTTTTTTTAATGAAAAGAAATTTTATTAATCAACAAGAGAGTCACCCAAATGAATATGAGCTAAAAAGTCAGAGGGATAGCTCATCTAGATTTTTTGTCTAAACTATCAGTAATTAAAATTCATTAAACTTTAACTAAGCAGACTAATTTGATTTGTTGATATAAAAGTTTATCTTTTTATTCACAATATCCAAATTTAATATTATTCTTAAAGAAAAAGAAGTGTTGAATCACTTCACTTAAATTAACTAAACTTAGGATGAAAACTTTGATCGGTTGGGTGAACATAATATAAAAGTGAATTGAATGGAAATAAATAAAATGCACATGGATAAGAATAAGATAAATAAAAGGGGGTATAATAAAAGAGAGAGGTAAGGGAAGCATGTGGGGAAGAGGGAGATGGGGACAAAAGGAGCATGTGATTGGTGAACATATTTGGCACGCGACGTGCATGTGCCTCCTTGCGGCTTTGGCCCCCTCGTGCCAATAATAACAACGGCCCTATCATAGTACACTCCATTTTATTCTTACTTATTATTTTTTTTATTCTCTCTATCTTGGCCACATTATTTGACAATTTGTTTTGGCACCACATGATGACAGGGCTGATGTAACAGGTTCTAAAATAAGGTAATGTTATTCATAAATGAATCCTTTTAAATTAATAACGAGAGATCACGTATAATAAAATTATTTAAAAATTTAACATGAAATAATTTATTTTCAATGTTATATATAGAAGAGGAATCTAGTTAGGTAGTTCTTAGTCTTCATTATTCTTTTTTTTCTTTTAATTATTAGTATATTTTTATATGATTTCCTTTTTTTTAAGTACTATATAGTAATTAGAGATCATCTTGATCATTAATTTTGTTAATGTTCAAATTTTAATCATATTCTTAATAATATAACTTACTTAATTAGTCAATATTGATCGTTATGTATCACTTAATTTTCTTCTTAATTTATTTTTTCCTTTTACATATTAATCAAGGAAACAAATGATGGTAAAATTTGAAGGAATTTTTTTTATATAATAAAATTATGAGAAATATTGCTTTCATAATTTCGAAGAATAGGACATTTATAGTTTTTTCCCCTCCCAACAAATGCGCTTTTCAGGATTCGAACCTGTATCCTCTGTTTTATGGGAAATTAAGTTGCTTACCATTCATCCAACAGCTTGTTGGTATTAAAAGGATTTTATTACAAAAACACGAGAGTTGCAAATCTCATGCTCCTACATTTCCCAAATTGTATGTAATAGGTTTGATAAGTAAACCCAAAAAAAAAAAATTAGAATCTTCTCCAAAAGAAGAAAATTGAAAAAAAAATAGAATAGAAAATAAATTGTAGGTAAATAATGCAGCGCAGTTTCCATAGTTGATGCCAAATTTGATTTCAACTCTTCATGCCACAGTGATGATTTATCTATAATAGATCTTTCCACTTTGTTAAATAACATGCTTGCTATATAGGACCTTTATTCTTACACACTGAATTTGGTATTACTCCTTTTTGCAAATAGTACATTGTATGCTTTTTTAAAAATTATAGTTTAGCATAGAAAAAATTATAATTTTAGAAGTATTTATTATGAGGCAAGGGCTGTGGTGCATAAATTTAAGTATGGTGCACCACACACCATATAAAAAAAAAAAGGATATGCTTTTCAACATATGCTATAGTAAATTGTTTTAACGTTGTAATATTTTTACTTTGCACCTTAGCTTTTCTATCCTATATTATGAATTTTTAAAGGATAATACAATGTACTGCCTTAAAAAATAATACTACGCTTATTCTTAATGATATTAATACGTAGGAGCAGTCAATAAATGTTATCTCGTCTTTCTTGTTAGGGTCCCATCAACATAATTTTTCAAACATAATTTTTCAAATCATTTTCACTAATTTCGACATGACTAAAATTGGTGATTCAAATCATTATACTGAGTGCTAGCCTACTCCTAATATTTCTAATATTATTAATATTAGAAGTAGAATGCCTCGAGCGATCAAGTGGTGGCTGGAACTGTCTCATTCAGACACGTGTCTTGTATTTTAATTCTTAATTTCAGCCTCCACCTTTCGTCTTCTTTGCCAATTTCTTATTTGTTTTCTTTATTTGGTGTAAAGGGGAACGTTCCCACCGACTTTGTCGTCTCTCAAAAACCTAGAAGTCCCCTTTCGCAGTGTACATATTTAAAATGAAACGTAGGACAGGGTAGGTTTCCACCGAGCCAATTTCACATGATTGATTAGATGAGTGACGTAAGTACTTTAGTAAATGGGATTAGAATAAACTAATCCTTAATTAAGCCCATTTATGTAAATAACTTAATTACGATCTTATATAAAAGAAAAAAACTCAGATTAATTTTTTGATATTTATTTTATCTAATTTTTAAATTAAATAATAATATATGAATATTTTTATTAAAAAGAGTGTACACTTTTAATATTTAAGTTATTCATTTCATAAAAAATATTTACATATTATTATTTAATTTAAAAATTAGTTAAAATGAATATAAAAGATTTGATACAACTCTTATCCCTTATATAAAAAGAGTTTTTATAAAAAAAATTATATAAAATGTAACTTATAAATAAATTATTTTATATTTAAATATGTAATAATAGAATTGATTGTTTTAATTTGTAATATTTATTCTTAAAAAATTAAGCAAGAGACTTATTTTAAAAAATTAAATATTTTAACTTTTTCAAGAAACGCTAAAAATAAATTTTAATAAAATAATAAGTTATAAATTAATTTGATGTATACATATATAAAATAATTTTTTACTTCTAAAAAATTAAAAAAGAAAAGTCAGAAGTAGTGCTACTGAATCGCACAATCAATTGCATACCAATGGTTATATGCTATTTAGGAGTTGATATATATAATGAAAGCAAATAGTTGTTTTTCTTGTAAAACAAGCGGCAGATACAAGAGGTGTTTTGGCAACAAGATAAATTGTTTATTTTTGGTTTTTAATCTTTAGTTTAATTATATATTTAATTTAATATTATAATTGAAGTGACAGATATTTTGTTTTGGGATGCACTTGGATTAAAGCCAAGATCCCAAATCTTCCACCATGGATTTTGGATCAAAACACGGGCCATTATCTATGCATCACAATATTACCATGCAAACCTAAATGCAGAATTCGCTTCCACAACTATTTTAATGGAATCATATAATGGAGAGAATTAAGGAAATTGAGGGCAGAATATTCAAAACTCATAATTAGTCCCTAACGATAATACAAAACCCAGGTATCATTATATAAGAAGTGGAGGTGAGTAGCTAGGTCAACTCCATTCACCTTGACCTGATCCCTATAGATGAGTTATTTAGACTGGGGTGATCCACATTTTACATAAACCAAACACAAGTTGCATTAATATCGCATGATATTAAATAAGATTCATATCTACTCACGTTTAAATTGTTTATAAAGTAATATTAATATTTAACCAAATGAGTCAGCTCCCATTAATAACTTTTTGAGTAAATATGAATTTAATTCCCAAAAAGTGTATATGATATTAAACTAATATTTAAAAGTTTTTTTCTATCAAATAGGTCTTTAAAATTTTAATAATGATATCATATTAATCTTTAAAAATTTTTGACATCAGATAAATTTTTAAAAAATAAAATATAACATCACTTTAATCCATAAAAAATGCACTTAAAACCCAAACTTAGGTGTCCAATGCATAAACTAGCCTTCATTCTCCTTACTCTTCTTTCATTCTTCACCACACCACTCCAACATACAATGCTATTTCACCGGCTGCAAACTAATGTTCATATGCTTTTCAACAATACATTGAAAGCAAATGCATATTTATTTATCTTTTTCAAAACAAGCGGCAAAAACAACGGGCTGAGCCGCTAGGTTGAGTTTTTTTTTTTTTGGTAATCAAAGAGAAGAAACACAAAGCAACCAACAGAAACTAGAAAGCAACCAATTCAGCTGCTAACAAGTGCATCACACAAGCCAGAGGAGCCTACTAGACCCGAAGAGGTTCCTGCTTGCTAGTACCCAGCTTTGCCATCCCATCCACAACCATATTGGCTGATCTATAAACATGTTTAAGTTGCATAGACCAGTCTTTATTAAGCCAATCTCTAATTTCTTGGCATAAAGTCCCCACATCATCTCTATTGGCAGAATTAGTTGTAGACAGGATCCAGTAAGCTTCATAGCTATCTGTTTCATAGTAAATCACACGATTACCTGTTTCCCAATCCAACTTGAGGCCGTGCAGAATTGTTTGTAGCTCAACGTGTAACACATCAATGGACACACCTTGTGCTGAAAAACCCGTTAGCCAGTTCCCCTCAGCATCTCTAATAACTCCTCCACACCCACTAACACTCGCTTGCATCCAAACGCTACCATCCGTGTTAAGTTTAACACAACCCACTGAAGGTGGTTGCCAAATCATAGCATGTAAACCATTAGAGTGAAAATCCATACAAGTAGAAGACCTGAATTCTAATACAGAAGTCTAGATATTCCTCAAAACATAGAACACACTCCAAACCTCAGAATCCAATGCTGAGTTTAATCCCATCTCCATATCCACCAAACGCTTGACAAAAACAAAACAGGTGAGGCATTCGTAGTCACCCAATCATGCATGTCACTACTAAAGAAATTAGCATTTGTAGAATAAGGGAGATGACTCCACATCGATCGAGCCACAGGACAATCCCTCAAACAATGCACAATACTCTCCTCCTCCAGATTACATCGATCACATAGAGCAGAGAATACTAAACCCCGACTAAATCGCATGAGATTAGTAGGAATAGCATTGTGAAAAATAAGCCAAAACAAAAATCTAACTTTCTTCGGAGCATGTAAATGCCAAATCGAGGACCAATTAGAGTTCTCCAACCAAGTTCTATTCCGGGACAAAAGCCAAGCATAAGCAGAAGAAGTTATATAACAATCCAATTTCCCAAGGGACCAGCACCAACCATCATCCATATCTGAGCCATCCAGCCCAGGGAGAGTGTTCACAATCTTCTTGACGCTTGATGGGATCCAAGAAGCAAGCATATTCCAATTCTAATGGTTATTTTGCCACACATCGTGGACACAAAGCCCTGAGTCTAAAATGTGAACGAAAGATAACTGGTTGCAGAGAGGCCTGGCTTGAGTCCAATTTGAAAACCAAAAGGAGCTGTTACCCCTTCTCAATCCAAAAACCCACCCATCCTTCAGCAATTGTACAGTCTTGCATATACTCCTCCAAACATAAGAAGTATTGGGAGAAATGTTACAATCCAAAACGCAACTTGATTGCAAGTATTGCTGTGTGACAATATTAATCCCAAAGCTGTTGTAGTTCCCTCAATATATTCCAAATTAATTTCCCCAGCAAAGAGACATTAGCTAAATGGGTGTCCCTGATAGCAAGCCCCCCAAATTTCTTAGGAGTCATCAAAACATTCTAATTAACTAGATTAAAACTGCGACCCTCCATTTTCCCACTCCAAACAAACTTTCTAATTGCAGCATCAACGCTCAAACAAACGTTTTCAGGAAGCCACATAACTTGCATGAGATGAACTGGTAAGGAGCTTATAACCGACTTAGCAAGACAAACATGGCTAGCCCTGTTAAGTAATCTACTCTTCCAAGAAGCAAGCCTATTCTGCACCCTTTCCAGCAAATCAGAAAAAGCATCCTTAGAAATTCTTCCACTAATAAGAGGAAAACCCAGGTACTTCCCAAGATTAGTTGCAAATCTAATAGAAGAAATTCCAGTAAAATTCTCCCTTCTGGTACGAGTAATATTCCTAGAACACATAGCTCTAGATTTATCAACATTAATTTTCAAACTTGAGGCAGCGCAGAAAGCCTGAAAAGCATCCATGACCAAATGGACTTGATAGTTCCTAGCTTTGCAAAAAAGCAACACATCATCAGCAAAGAAAAGGTGAGAAATACTAGGTCCGTTTCTAGAAATATGAATAGGAAGCCATCTGTTCTCCACCACTAATTGATTCACATAGAGAGCAAATTTCTCCATACACAAGACAAACAGGTACGGAGAGATTAGGCCTCCCTATCTAAGGCCTCTGGTAGTCAAAAAACCCTCCAAACGACAACCATTCCAAAGAATAGCAAGGGAAGAGGATTGAACACAGCACATAATTAATCTCACAATAGCTGAAGGAAACCCAAAATCACCCAACGTAGTCTGAAGAAAACCCTAATCTACCCTATTATAGGCCTTTTCCAAATCAATCTTGAAAGCTAATGCCCCTTTTTTTGGTCTTAGTCTTGTTCATATAATACAGAACTTCCTGAACAATAATGGCATTATCCCCAGTACCACGATTAGGAATAAAACAATTCTGCCAAGGACCAATCAACTCATCCAAGTAAGGTCTCAATTTGTTCACCAGAACCTTAGTGATCACTTTATAAGCCACGCTGCACAAGCTAATCGGCCTAAAATTCTTGAGATGAGTAGGATTATCAGTCTTGGGGATGAGTATGATAAGTGTCTCAGCCAACCTTAAGTCAAAGGAACCCTGCCAGAAAGCATCCTGAACCATTCTGCAAAGATCTTCCCTTACAAGGTTCCAATATTGTTTGCAGAAAAATGGTTGAAAACCATCCAACCTAGGAGCCTTAAAAAGACTTCATACTCATAACCGTAATACGCACCTGTTCCCTGGTAATTGGGGCCAAAAGAGCATCACAAGCCAAGCAACTCAGTTTGGGATGTTAATGAATCTGTAAAGCCTGAGGATTAATAGTCACCTCGGAAGAAAAGAGTTTCTAATAAAAACACCAGGCTTCCTCCCTCAGAATAAGATCATCCGTGACCCACGATCCATATAAACAACCCATGAATCCTGTTTCTCTTTTGACGGACCACAGTTTAAGTGTGAAAGAATTTGGTATTCCTATCCCCAAAACGCACCCAATTCTGGCGAGACTTTTGGTAAAACAACAATGATATTGCACCAACCAGGAATCAAACCCAGGTCTGTACCGTGGCAGCGTACTATTCTACCACTAGACCATTGAGTTGAGTTGAATGAGTTTTTGAAAAAAAAAAATGTTTATGTATAAAAATAAATATTTTATAATTGAGGGCAATACTTCAATAGTAGTTTTATTTTTTAAAAAGTTTGAATAACGTCAGTATATCATAAAACATATTCCCTTAAAACAAAAATCTAATTATAAGACTTATCAGCAAAAAATCTAATTTTAAGCATGTACATTTCACAAAATGAGTTCCCCCCCCCCCCCCCGCCCTCTCTCTTCTATTTTCGTAACAATAAATCCATTTAAACACATTAAAACATGATAAAAAAATATTAAAAATACCAAGAAAAGCAAACACAATAAAAATGTACAGTAGAAGTTGGTGCTACACGTTATTGACCGCTTAATAGCTCTAACAATGAGGCTATAAAAGCAGTAGATTCTAAGGATCAAGTTTACAAGTTCAGAAATTTATTTGCATATGCAACTTCTGTTACGTAACTTGCAGAAGATTTATGGTGAGTGGAAGCGAAGATTTTGGTGGGTATAAAGCAAAATATTTATATCGACCACATATTTCAAGTGCATCTGTAAATGAATTTGTCAGCATAAATAACACCACTCTGATTTTTTTTTTTTCCGTGGTCAAAATAACACCACTCTCATAAACATCAAATCGAAATCGAAATCGAAATATATGAACGAGTTGGGCCTAATTATATGCATAACATCTCTTTTATAAGGCCTGATAGTACAACAAAAACCAAATGTTGAAATCAGGATCTCGGCTATAATTATACTGCAACGCAGGGGTTACTAAGTACCATAAAACTTTAAGGTTATGAAATTGAAACTAGCCCAAATGAAATCAATCAAAATGAGGCGAATCAAGCATTGTGGGTCCTGACCCAAAAAAGCCATTGTGGGCCATAGCGAATACACAGCAAGACTATGGGATAGGCGTGCAAACAATATTAAGCCCGAAGTATACACCCAAAAACAAGGAGCCCAAAGTTGGGCAGTTTTTGGAGCAGAAGACAGAAAGGCCCATTTATAATTTCGTAGTTGATTCAAAACGACACCCCCAAAAAAAAAATAATAAGAGAATTTTCGAAAAAGGGAAAATAATAATGATAATGAAGTATTAGAAAAAATTTGTCATGTTGTGTTTACACTTCATACACAACATGAGGGAAGCTCATATACGGAACTTGAAGAGTGAATATGGTTCTTAAGGGTGTGAATAGTCTTTTAATTGATTTTAATTTTCATATAGTTTCAATTGAAAGTGTTTTATTTTATTAATAAATCATATGTTATTGGGTGCACTTGTTTCGGATTTTGAAAAAAGTGATTTTGAAATTTAAATTTTATATATAACTGAAAAAGCTGAAAATTAATTTTTTTTAGAAGTTACTCTTTTCAGCTTCTCCAAAAAAGTTGAAAACAGATTTTTTTAAGAATCTGATTATTTTTAAAAAATTATCAAAATATATGAAAACTGATTTTTTTAATAAAAAAAGTGATTTTTTACCCCAAAAAAGCACAAACAAGCGCACTCATTATGCATATGATTTATAAAGTAATTCACATAAAATTAAATACTTTAAATTTTACATTAATGCATAATTTTTTGGTAACAATACATTAATGCATAATTAAATGATAATGAAAAATTTTCCACAAACCATTATACTAAAATTATTTTTTTATAAAATTGCTAAACACACATATATAAATATATTTAATCATGTGCATTTGTTGTGAAAGACCATGTTAGAGTACAAAGAAGCCAAGCCCCAAGTGCTACTACAAGTGTGTATTTGATTTGGTGTTGAGAAAGTTCAAATCATGGTTTAAATTGTAGAAATTGAGTTTTAACTCATTTTATTAAACATTTGACAAAATCATATTGAGTTATATTTTAACATAGTAGACATAAAGAAAACAGAAATGGAACAAGATGAATTGCTGGCATGTGAGGAAACTTGGCGGGCACAGAGATCCAGAGCTAATTGGTTAACACATGGAGACAAGAATACGAAGTTCTTTCATCAGAAGGCTTCCCAACAATGAGAACGTGACTAGGTCAATAATATCCAAGATGATAATGGGCTGTGGTATCATGAGGAGGAAGATATTGCAAAGGTGATCACAAATTTCTTCCAAGATCTTTTTGAAGCAGATGAGTTGGTAGGAATGGAGGAAGTGGTAAGAGTAGTGGAGAATAAGAAATGAGGAAAATTTTGGAACCACGATTCATTATAGAAGAAGTCCACCAAGCACTGAAACAAATGCACCCTACAAAAACCTTGGGACTAGATGGACTACCAGCACTATTTTATTAGAAATTTTGGCATGTAGTGGGTAAAGATGTGACAAAAGAAGTACTACAAGTTCTTAGTGAAGGCAAGCCGGCCAAGGATCTAAACCATACTTTCAAATGCTTAATCCCAAAGGTGAAGAAACCCAGGCATGCAAAAGAGTTCCCCCTAACATCTCCATGTAATCTTTAAACTTATTACAAAGACTATTGCTAATAGGTTGAAGATTATTTTACCTTATATTGTTGACTCTTATCAAAGTGCTTTTGCACCTAGAAGGCTTCTTACTGATAATGCTTTAATTGCTTTTGAGGTTTTTCATTTCATAAGGAAAAACACCATAGGAAAAAAGGTGTTGCAAGTCTGAAGCTAGGTATGGCAACAGTATATGATCGAGTTAAATGGCCTTTCCTGGAGAGAATTTTAAAGAGCGTGGGGTTTTCAGACCACTGGATTTCTCTAATTATGAATTGTGTTTCATTAGTTTCCTTTGCAGTTTTGTTTAATGGAAGCCCATGTGACACCTTTACACCAGAAAGAGGACTTCGACAAGGGGATCCACTATCACCATACCTTTTTATTTTATGTGCTGAGGTTCTCTCAGGTCTAATTAGAAAGGTGCAAGAAAGTCAAGCTATCCATGGGGTCAAAGTGGTGAGATCAACACCAGAAATTACTCATCTTTTCTTTATTGGCAATAATATTCTTTTTTTCAGGACCAACCATCAGGAAGCGAAGACAGTTAACCAGATCCTCTTTCAATACCAACAAGCTTCAGGACAATTGATCAATCTCAACTAGTCTGAAATCTCTTTTAGCCGAAGTACACCTACAAACAAAAGGAATTTACTCCAAGGATGGATGAAAGTTAAGGTTGTTGAGAACCAGTCCAAATACTTGGGTCTACCAACCTTTGTTGGAAGGTCAAAGACGCAAGTATTCGATTTTGTCTAGGATCGAGTGTGGAAGAAGCTGAAGGGATAGAAGGAAACAATACTCTCTCAAGCAGGAAAAGAAGTTCTTATAAAATCAGTGGCTCAAGCAATCCCAACTTACATTATGGGTTGTTTTTTACTCCCGGTGGGTTTATGTGAGCGTATAGAGGTGCTTATAAGCAGATTTTGGTAGGGTAGCAAAAATGGGGAGAGAAAAATTCACTAGACACGTTGGTCAAAGTTATGTGATCCGAAAAAAGACGGTGGCATGGGCTTTCGAAACTTTAGATCTTTCAATCTAGCAATTCTTATGAAGCAAGGATGGAGAATGTTACATGAACCGGACTCTCTCATGGCAAAGACTTTGAAAGCTAGATATTTTCTGTGGAAAAATGCCTTAGCAGCAAATGTAAGATTTACTCCAAGCTACACTTGGCGGAGTATCCATGAGTCTCCATGGGTACTACAAAAAGGAGGCTATTAGAGGATTGGGCAGGGATTTGATATGTACATATGGAGAGATTGCTGGATTCGTACTCAAAATGGGAGCAAGTTATGGAGCCCACCGACTATTTTGAAGAAAGATGCAAAAGTTGTAGAGCTTATTGGCTCTCAAAATTTTTGTTGGAAAGAAACCTTGATCAGAGAGTGTTTTTATCCATTGGAAGCAGCACAAATCCTAGCAATTCCACTATTAGCACAAAATAGAGAAAATAAGTTTTGTTGGCAAGGGACCAAGAATGAGATTTATAGTGTAAAAATAGCATACCATATGATCAGGAACGTTTCCAATGATGAACCACAAACTAGCAACTTAGCGAACCATGACAAGGTTTGGACCAGATTATGGAAAGCTAACATCCCACCATGCACAAAGCACTTTCTTAGGAGATTACTGAACAACATCTTGCCAATGAGACAATAATTAGAGAAACGTGGCATAGCAAGTGTCCCAATGTGCCCAAGATGCTACCAAGCTATTGAAATTGCAAACCATGCAATTTTCAATTTTGAAGAGATATCGTTACTTTGGTTTCAATCACCCCTTACACTGCATATGAACTCTTTACAATTGGCTGACTCTGGGGATTGGCTACGGGAGCTCGTCATCAACAACCACAGTGATATAATGGAGATGCTTGCAATGATTGCTCATGGAATATGGCTAGATTGAAACAAGCTTTGTTTTGAAGGAAGAAAGTTAGAACCGCAGCTGATAATTACACGAACTTTGTCTATCCTTAATGCATAGCAGAAAACTAACACCCCTTAGGAAGTAGAACCACAAACATCTTTAGTCACAGAAGACACAACCCATTTGTGGAAACCTGCAAAAGAAGGTATAGTCAAAATAAACACAGATGTTGCTGAAGCTGGTGATTACCGATGGGGAGTAGGAGTTGTCATACGTGATCAGAAAGGGGAAGTTTATGCAGCAGCAGGTTGGCAAATTTTTTGTGGTCCAGAAACGAGACTTGCTGAAGCTCTTGGGTTGAGATTGGGGTTAGAGTTGGCATGAGACATGAGCTTCCAAAGAGAATAGAGTCAAACTGCAAGGAACTTATTGAGGCCCTCTTGGAAGAACGAGACAGCCCATCATATTTTCATTCTATTGTCAAGGAATGTATTAGCATCAGCAACAACTTTTTCTCTTGCTCCTTTAGTCATACTAGGAGGGGAGGTAATAGAGTGGCTCATGGGTTGGCTAAGATTGCTTGCAACCACGGCAATACACTATGGGCGGAGGACTATCCTCATGAAGTCGCCCCCCTTGTGTGTAGCTGATTGTACCAATCTTAGTTTACAACCGAATTTCAATGTAAAAAAAAATTCATAATTTTGAGCATAAATAATAAAAAAAATAATTTTCCATTAATCTATAATTTGTTAACTATAAAGCAAAACACACTGTAAGAGAGTGTTCAGTTAGGGGTAAAAATTAGAGGAAATTTTCCATGAATGAATTTTATGAGTAAAATTACATATATAGCTTATCTATAAAAAATTTCTCACTATTTTTACCCTCCAACCAAACATACTCTTAGTAAAAAGAAACTATGACAATGATCTTTTGGTTTCATTGATTTAGTTTATGCAATTTCGATTTCAATTACAATAAATAAAATTTCGATTTCAATTATAGATATTTCAAGTTAAGGACTACTTACTTTAAAAATAAGTTTGTTATATACTTATTCAATTGAGTAACTAGTTATAAAATATAAATTTACTCAATTTAACTAGTGAAGTATGTGATATTATTTTAATAATGAAGTATACTAAATTTCTGATATATTGACATTCATAAACATGTATGGTTTAATTGTTTATTAATTGATTGATTGACCGACTGTGTTAACACGTACACTACAATTTTATTTTACAAAAACTATTAAGAGCAAAAAAGACATAAAGATTAGTTTTGCATTTTTAATAAAAATTCAAATTATAGCAAATTAATTTACTATATTTCTCAAATATGATATTATTTGGTGTTTTAAAGTTAACATTAGTTGTAATATAAATTTATGAGTTTAATTTTTATACACTGATAGTATAAAATACTTATATATTATCATCCAATAGAAATACAAGAAATTGTAAAATTCACATTATAGCAAATTAATTTACTATATTTCTCAAACATGATACTATTTCGTGTTTTAAAGTTAACATTAGTTGTAATATAAATCTATGAGTTTAATTTCTATATATTGATAGTGTAAAACACTTATATATTATTGTCTAATAGAAATGTAAGAAACTGTCGTGTTATTATAGGCAATTGCATGAATTTAAATTTAAAAAAAACATGAAATGATACATTCTTGCATTCTTAAATTTGATTACATTGTCAGTATATAATAATTAAACTCTAAAATTATTACTATAAATATGAAATTAAGACAAATTTTGCATTATACATAGGCACGAATGCCATATAGTTTTTAATATATAATTAAATTTTAGGATAATTAAGCGTCATGTGAGTAAAGGTTATGGGGTATTACGTAACATGGGCAGGGAGACATAAAATGAGTTCAATACTTCAAGTGGAGGAGTAACCAATTGGTTCACCAAACCTTGACTCAAATTACATGTCGTTACCAACAAGCTCTTAGACAAAAGATAAGTAGCTTGGTCCCCAATAAGAATGAGGACTTGAGTTTGAATCCCGAAAAATACACTTGTTAGGGGGGAGAATAACCATAAATACTTCATCACCTAAAATTACAATAACAATTTCTTCCACAATTTTATATCAAAACATCACATGTTGTCCAAGTTTGAACAGATCTAGTGCCTACAAAATTACGTTATTGAACAACACACAAGCACATATACACACACATGCCAAATTGAACGAAAAAATTGACCCAATCAATGACTTTTGCAACCACCTCATTGGGCCGACTTGAATATAAGCTACCATCGAGATCATGTCTTACCAAAATTGGATTTCTTTTTCCTGTCATATGTGTTTAGACTTTATTTGCTTTTTTCATTATCTAATTATCTATAAAATATAAATTTAATCAATTAAATTGTTGAATCATATGATATCACTATGATGACAAAATGTACTAAATTTAGATAAATCAAAGATTTTCTTTTTGAAAAAAATTAAAGTGTAATAAAAACCATACTAGTAACCGTTAAAAAAAAAATCCTAGTACCTTTTTTATTAAATGAAAATAGTAATTTATGAAAAAATAAAAAATAATAAAAGCACTATTTAACTCTTAGACAAACACACCTGCAGTTTAATAGTGAATATTTACTTATATTTTTGAAATTTTATTTAACATTAAAAGAAAATCATGCAATAAATTATCAAATGATTTTTAAATCATACGAAATTGTTTAGAGTTGTTCTATATAATGTGAACTTTAAATTTTTTTAGATAAATTAGTAGTAATAAGATTTGAATATATAATTTTATACAAGCTATCCAAACCTTTCATCACTAGACCACTTTAGTGGCTTTGAGCTTTCAATCTAATCATTTGATAATTAAAATCTAATGTTTATATATATTTATATATTGTTCAATAAAGTAAGTGTATCCAAACTTAATATTGAAATAATTGGATCCCCGCCTATATTTCTCAAATATAAAAATTAAAATCAAGAGATATAATTCCTCTTTTAAATTAGTTCCAAACAAAAACTAGTTGTAATACTATTGTAAATCAAATTTCTTACATTTTTCGTAAAATAAAATTTTTCTTACAGTTTTCACAAAATGAAATTTTGAAATCATAAACATATTAAATATCACGTCTTTCAATGCACATCTATAAATGGTAAAAAAAAGTTAATGTGAAAGTGTTTTTCAAAAGCCAGAGTCATTGTTCTTATAATTTTTTCTTTAATGTGGAAGATTAATATTTTATTAATAAGACGTTAAAATACAATCACATATCACCTAGGAGGAAATGACTGCAAGACTTTCTTCTAGCCACAATATTGCTGGATTGTTACATGCAAATTTTGCAGGCCAATGAGCTACCGTATTTCCTTCCCTCTACATATTGATGGAAAGAGCAAGATCTAAAGTATTACCAATAACCAAACAATCCAAAACAATAGCAGGAAAATAAGAAGGACTAGTTTCCTGCTTCTAAAGTGCTTGCATTAGTTCTTGACAACCACATTTGGCCTTTATTTGTTCAAAACACAAGTCTTTTATAAGGTTAAGACCCATGCGCATACCAATACTTTCTATTGTTCTTACATCAAGCCCGCTCAAGATCATAGCTGCTAAAACATGTCCTTGCTCATCATAAATGACCATGCCTACACCCTAGCCAGAGTTTGTGGACTTCGCAACATCCATGTTGAGCTTATACGAGTCAACACATGGTGGAGTCCATCTAATTGTCCCTGCATGTGAGTGAGCAGGATCTTCAACAACTTCCATGGTGGGATTACTCACTTTCTGACAAGATGCTAGAATTGTAAAGGCCCTTGAGGTAACCATAGGCAGGTTTGTTACCCTACCTTTGAAACAGATCTTGTTCCTTAAAAGCCATATTCCATGCGCAATAATCATCGGTAGCTCCACAACATCCATAGATTCTCTTGCAACAAACTCTCGAAGCCATTGTCTCCACTCCTATTTTCCCATGTAATAATCTCCATAAAACAACCTACTACAAAGAGGAATGCATATCCTCCAATTTTTTTTTAAGCTCCATCACTATTCTTATTATTCTCACTTGTTTCTAGGCTATCTGCATCATATGTTCTAATAAGGTGGTATGCAAAATTCACCTTATATATGCAAAGTAGATTGCTAGAATTCATTGTGCTTCAACAGGATAGAAAGTCTTTGTAATGATATCTACTGTCCAATAATGATTTTCATGTTCTATTAATTCGATCACCCGTGTATCTTCCTCCAAGATCAATGGTGGTAAGCATAGTTTATTTTCATTTTGCATAGGTATCCATCTATTCTTCCAAACTTGAATATTGAGACCTAACCCTATTCGCCAATATCCCCCCTTATGGAGATGGAGTAGCCAAAAAAACTCATGAATATTTCTCCAGATATAGCTTGGGACATGACCTATCTTTGCATGCAATACAATCTGCATCAAGAAATATTGAGCTTTTAACATTTGCGCCATTAAAGAGTTTGGGTTTTGTAAGATTTACCATCCTTGCTTTGTAATAATAACAATGTTAAAAGCTCTAATATTTTGAAATCCTATTCTACCCTCTAATTTCTTATCGTAAAATTTGGCCTACCTTCTCTAATGAAATTTCTATTCTCCATTCTTGCATTCTTGTTGCCCCACAAAAATGACTAATCATATATTTAATGCGATCACAAAAGCTATGGGAAGTTTAAAAAAATAAAAAACCCTCATTATGTATATTAGGATTGCTTGAGCTATATATTTGATCAATACATCCTCACTTGCTTGGGATATAATTTTTTTCTCCAATCTTTGAGTTTCTTCCACACCCTAGACAAAATCAAATACATGTATTTTGGATCTCCCCATAAATGTTGGAAGTCCTAGGTATCTCAAATGATTCTCCACTTCCTTTGCTTTTATCCATTCTTAGATCATAATTTTTTCGTTCGTAGGAATGTTCTAGCTGAAAAAGATCTCTGATTTATCTAAATTGATGAATTGTTCGAGCACTTTCTAGTATTTTTAGAGAAGCTAATTAATAACCATCGTTTTCTCTGTGATTATTCTAAAGAAAACAATACTATCAACAACAAAAAATAGATCTGAGTTCTCAAGAGATGTTATTGCTATTCTAACATTGTATAGAGCTCGCTCTTTCTATTTCAATATTAAAATAAATAGACAAGGAGATAGTGGGTCCCCTGTCTAAGCCCCCTTCCATCGATTAAAAGCCTCACATGGGCCTCCATTAAGTAGAACCAAAAAAGATAAAGAAGATACACAATTCATGATGAGTTATATCCAATGGCTGGGAAAACTTATACTTCCAAGCACCTTATGAAGAAAATCTCATTATATTCGATCCCATGCTTTAGCCATGTCCAGCTTCAAACCTGCTACACCTGATTACCTGCTACGCTTATGTAAGGGCATTATTTGTAATAAGTTTACCTGGAACAAATGGACTCTAATAAAGACCAACAATAGATGGTAGAATAATTTTCTGCCTATTTGAAATCTTCTGTGTGCTTTGGCATTTTAACCTTTAGAATGAGACAAGTATATGTATGGTTCATATCCCTAACACTTGCAACTTGGTTCAGCACAGTTAGCACCAAGTTTGTAATTTTCTCGCTATTAAATGACAAAACTTCTGCTAAAAAAGGGGATGTGAGACCATCAGGATCCAGAGGCTACAAAGAATGCATTTGTTTAAGAGCATTATAAATATCTTTCCTTTTGAACTTAGGCATCAAAATTGCCTCCAGATCATCTCTTACCTAATTTCCAACCACCCAAATTATTTCCTTAGTATCCACCAATTCATCTATTGTGAATAGATCTTTAAAGTATTTTGTCACCGCTTGTGCAATGTCCTCCTCTACAATAAACCACACACCATCATCATTCCTTATGACATCAATCCAATTGTGCTCCCGTCTTTTTGATGCGTTATGATGGAAGAATTTGGTGTTTTTATCTCCATGTTCTAACCAAGTTGCTCTTGAGTGTTGGGTCTGCCATGTTTATTCTTTGGCTAAATGCTTATCAAGTTCTCCCTTCGCCTTGTCTGTGTCTACAAGCACCTTGGCTACTTTTTCCTTGTTATGTAGAGTTTCTAATTGTTTTTGTTTTTCAACCACTATCCCACCTCACCAAAAAAATTATCACCTTAACCGCCAAGAATCTCCAAACAATACGCTAATTTTGCATGTGTAGGTGTACAGCAGTTTACCAATGAGTCCGCAACGAGGTGATCACAGGTCTTTTCTTGTAGCTACAATTCCTCAAACCTTAACATTTTTGGTTTATAACTCCTCCTATGTTTCTTCACTGAAGTAGCCAACATAATGGGCATGTGATCTAATTTATATCATAATAAATGTTGAACTTTGGCCCTCAGAAATAGATCGCACTAGTTCTGCCTAGCTACATGCCTGTCTAGCCGAGTCTCAATATTCATCTCTATTTCCTGCATATTCATCCAAGTGAACATGTTGCTTGTGAATTTCAACTTCAACAAACTACATCATGATGAAACATTTTTGAACTCTTGTAAATGGGTATGACGAGGAGAGCTACCTCTTCCCCCCTCCCAACGAAGCAATAAGATAAAAACTATTTGCATTCTAATTATCCTAATTATTTAAAGTCCGCTTATAAAAAATAATATTTTATATCCCCTAATTTTGGTGTGTACAATCTAGCTTTGGGTGAATTAATTGAGATGTGGATATCCTAACTTTGATCTTAAGAAAAAACTCTGTCAGAAAATAAAAATTTTGTAACACTCAATTTGAAATTAGTTATTGATCAGTAAATCTCAATTTTTTAATATTCTAAATCTCCTTGCATCTTTGTGAGTAACCTAAAAGTTGCTTGGCATGAATTACGTGGTATCATTAATGGCATGGATATAATATGGCTTTTCGATTCTTGATTTTATTATTTTTATTTTATAATTTACATTATTCTGACACATCATATTGGGACATAGATTTTAACCATGGGTATATGTCTGGTATGGTATCCTAAAGGGTGTTAGCTGAAAGTAAAGGTCAAGTTTTTTTTTTTTTTTTCGATAAAAGATGCCTTGAAAAGCTTATTTTCCATTTCAAATATAAATCGAATACACGTTAAGTGCATGTTAAAAAAGAAAAAATATACACGTTTTGTTTTTTTGGAAACCAAGTTTAGACTTTGTATTTATTTATAGGACGCGAATCATCATGGAGTAATTTGTTTAGTAATACAATCGATGCAATATCAACCTTATATTTTTTATAAAAAAATTAAATTTATTTTTGATATATTATCAATATAAAATTTATATAATCATAAAAATCATATATTATAATGTTATAAAAAAATATGTAACTCTCACAATAATTACAATGAAAATATGTAAAATATAATATTGATTGGTTGATAACGTAATTCTACAATCATAATATATCAATATTATTCTAAGTGTATGTAAATAATAATATTTTTTATCTTTATAAATATTATGAATTTGGGTTTTGGTCCTTAATTTTTTTTTTGTTTAGGTTTAGATATTTTTAAAAATATTTGGCTTTGGTTTTAGTCCTGAAAAATTATAATAACGTAATTTTAGAAAATTCAAACTAATATTCTAAAAGACTTAATCCAAATTATTATAATTTTTAGGGACTTAAAACAAATATTTTACTTTGGTACAAGGACTAAAAACTAAATAAAATAATGGTAAGGACTTAAATCAAATGTTTTAGAAATGTTTGAATTTAAATCAAAATTTATCTTTTCTAGGGACCAAAAATCAAAATTCACAATATTTTTAGAAACTAAAATTATATTTAAGTAATTTTTTTTAAAAACTGTCTCAAAATTTTTTTGATTATAAATTATTTCAAACTCAAAATAAACTTATCCGAACACACCTTTAAAAAACAGAGAAATATCTTGCTATGATCTATATATTGTTGCAGCATTAGTGAATTTGGGTTACTTTTATATTCTTAATCACCAATATATATTGATATGGTAAATAGAGAATATTTGAAAGTAAGAGGTTTTTTTATTCCATAAATTTTGAAGAATCTCTCTAAAAATATTCAATTTTTTTGATTTAATTTATATATATTATTAATATGAAAATTTTTTACACAAGTATATAATTATGTATTGCCATATTAGTAAAAATATTTGACTCAATCACCTATTATTTTGAAAATCTTATAAATATAATTGTTTGATTAGATAATACTATAAAATTCTTTTATATTGTCAATACATCATAGTTAATCTCTTTCTTTTTAAATTATAAAAAAAGAGAATCACATAAACTATAAGCATGTTTGGATAAGTGTTTGGGGGGTTTAGAATTAATTTTGATCCTCTAAAATTAATTTTGCTAATTCTTGATGATGTTTGATTTTAAGAAATAAAAGTAATTCTTGTCTCAATAATTGATTTTAAGAGAACTGAAAGTTTTTTATTTTTTATCATAATTATTTTTAAAAGAATTATCAAATATAAATTATTATACCTCAAACTTAATTATAATCAAATTAATTCTAATAAAATTAATTTTATTTATAATCAATTTTATAAAAATAGAGTCAAATATGCTAATGGCATGTTTGGAAACTCGTTTGCAACATTTAGAATCAATTCTAGCCCCTCTAGAATTGATTCTTTCAAATTTTGATGATGTTTAGTTTTTATTACTTAAAATTAATTTTTGTCTCTAAAATTAATTCTGAGAGAAGTGAAAATTTTTTACTTTCTGCTAGAATCACTACCAAACATGAATATCAAAATCAATTCTAACTAAGGGTGCGTTTGGATAAGATTTTTTTGCCTAAAAAATTACTTTTTTCACTTAAAAAATCAATTTTGATATATTTAAATAAATTATTAAAAATAATCAAAATCTCTAAAAATTCTATTTTCAATTTTTTTTAGAAATTAAAAATAATAATTTTTTAAAAAAATTAATTTTTAGCTTTTTCACTTATATATTAAATTTAAAATTTAAAATCACCTTTTTTTTAAATTTAGAATAAACACACCCTAAATCAATTCTAATAAAATTAATTCTACTCAAAACCAATTCTATAAAAAAAAAAAAAAACCACCAAAAGTCTTTTGATCTTGGTCATGCAATCTTCAAGGTTGAAAATCGAGAATTAAATCCCATTACGTCAAAAATTTTATTTATTTATTCATTTTTATTTTTTTGATTAATTATTCATTTTTATTTAGCATGCTTGTATCTACCCCCAATTTCTCTCAATCTCTCTCTAATCTAATCTCCCGTGTCTGATTTCCTCCCAGGGTCGCATACTTCTCTCTTCTTGCCAAGTCCCTCAGTCCACAACAATCAAACCTTTCAACATAAACACAACCACTCTCAAACCCTTCTCCATTCACACACTCATCATCATCAATGTCGCTCTTTGCATCATCATCATCATCATCATCTAACCGACGCTGCTAGTGCAGCGCCGCCACGTCATCACCACCACTACCACCGCCACCGGAACATGGTCTTCAGGGGAAGATTCTTCTCCTCCTCCAAGAAATCCGATTCCGATGCCTCCTCCAACAGCCCCCGATCCCTCCCTTCCAACTCCCCCTCCAGATCCGACAAGAAAAAAACCAAATCCCTAACCTCCGCCGCCGCCGTCGACTCAGCCGGCGGTGGCGGTGGATCCCTCGGAACCGCCGTCGCTTGCCGCCAGACGCAGGTGAAGGACGGGACGACCAAAAAGAAGGACGCTGTTAAGGGAAAGGAAGGTCAGACTCCTCCCGGCGGGAAGGACTCGTCGGCGTCGGCGTCGTCGAAGTCTAAGAAGTCGTTGCCTGCGGCGGCGGACGGAGGAGGGAAGGAATCTTCGTCGCCGTCGTCCTCCTCGGTGTCGGTGTCGGTGTCGCCGATCCTGGCGTCGTCGCTAGGGTTGAACAGGATCAAGACGCGATCGGGGCCGCTGCCGCAGGAGAGCTTCTTCGGGTTCAGGGGAGATAAAGGACCGGCGGCGGCGCTGGGCGCCAGCAACCTCTCGAGGCACGGGGGCGGCGGCGACGGGAGCTCGGGGTCCGGAACCGGCGGGAAGAAGAAGGATAGCAAGGTAGGGTTTCAGGACGGTTCCGCTGGCGGCGGCTCTGGCTCCGGCGCCGGCACCGGTTGGGTTGATAATGGGAGCAATTCGGATAGCATGTCTACTGGGAGTGGACCGTCCAGGGAGCAGAGTCCGATTGTTCTGGCTAGGTCGCGGTTGCAGAACGGAGAATCGTCTTCTGAAGCAGGTGTGTGTGTGTGTGTGTGCAACTCTGTGTTGGTGATTTGTTCTGCCAAGATTTTTACTTTTTTTTTTCTACCGTGAATTTCTCTCATTTGCAGCAGAAATGTCTCATGTTTAAATGAAAAAAATTGATTTCATTGCTTCGGTTGGGTTTTTGATCAATTAAGTGCATGATCATAGTTTGGAATGTTTGATTAAAATTCTGATCGAGAAGAATTATGAGGGGTCCATTAGGCTATTATATTTGATACATAGATAGATTGTATCATAAAAAGAGAGTTATAATGGTATAAACCAGTTGTTTTCAATTCCGTGGGATTGGGCTCATAAGTGGAATTCTTATTCCGATATACACACCAACTAATATAATTAAAAATGGAAGGTCCAATTCCAAGGCTCAAATTCATGTCCTATCCAAATGGGACCTCATTGATATTGCCAGTTGGCATAGGAGGGTGCTCGTGAGGAGAAAAATTTTCCTCACCCGCAGAATATACATCAACGGTTGTCTCCTTTGGTGCCAGGAATTGGGCTTGGATTGGAGCTTAGAATTAGAACTGAGCCAACTAATTCTAACTTTTATGTTTGGAAGGCCTTGTGTAATTAAAATTGTAATTCCGTATAACATTTCTAAGGAATGAAAGAACAAACTAGCCCTTCCTCTTTTCTATTCTTAACCTGACCCCTGTAAGTTACCAACTCTGTGATCTTGGAATCAAAATTTGTCATCTCCTGACTCTCCAATGACTATGATGGATGTGCATCAAGAGATTTAGCTCAATCAGCATGTTACAATAATTAAGAATATTTTGCAACCAGCCTTGTGTAAGAGACAAAAAAAATTGTGTAGCTCAGTTGACAAAGTTAAATGTTCTCATATATTCTCCATATGACAAAATCTATTTTTGAAAATCATATTTTGAAGGGGACCAAGCTGCTGGTGTTTTATTTTATCATTTAATCAGCTAAACACGGCTCGGCTTGGTACTTGTTGGTAAAGTTGTGGGGGGTAATACACAAATAATTGGAAACACATCAACAAAAGCCTTTTCATGGGGTTGGGGCTACAATAATCGAAAACACTGAGATTAGGAATTTGGAATTATTTCTGGAGGGTTTGGACCATAGTTGTAACTTGCAAAAGCTGGATTTGGCTTATCAAATGGCTGGGTTACTATTCGACTACTTACATCACACTCGTTGGAGCTTTGCACAATGCATGGGGCTGGGAGCCAATATGGCTGTGTCTAGTGTGAAAGCTTGGGGTGTTTGTGGTGTAGCCATGTAAATTTTGGTTTGATATCATTATTTGTTCAGTTTTACCCAGTGCCAATCAGCAAAATTGTGATAACTGTTTCTCTGATTATTTACATTGAAGTGTCTGGCAAAACTATTTTGTTTTATTTCCTGAAATGTTGCTTTTTGCTCATGTTATACAGGGAGACAGACATCATCATGGGCACAGACTGGAGGCTTGAGAGGTGCAGATGTTTGCACTCCAGAGGTACTGCTGGGTGTGGAGAGTGCGTGAGTGTTTGGGTTTTATTTTTTGGGGGGGGGGGGTATCTTTCTTTATTACTCTGACTAATGTAACTTTTGTTTGAATTAGTTTTTGTGTTCTGTTTACTCATTTATTGTGGCAGAAAAGTTTACTGTTTTCTTTTCAGACAGCATATGATTATGAAAACCCGAAGGAGTCTGAATCTCCCCGTTTTCAAGCTATATTACGTGTGACAAGTGCACCCAGAAAGAGGTTTCCTGCAGACATCAAGAGTTTTTCTCATGAGTTGAATTCCAAAGGTGTCCGACCTTTTCCGTTTTGGAAGCCTCGAGGGTTAAATAACCTGGAGGTATTTTAGTTTTCATTTCACATTGTATTTGGAGTTGATGATCTGTCTCGTAGGAGGCATTACTTTATAATTGATTTGCTTTGTTATGCAGGAAATCTTGGTTGTCATAAAGGCAAAATTTAATAAAGCAAAGGAAGAAGTGGACTCTGATCTGGCTATTTTTGCAGCAGACCTGGTTGGAATTCTTGAAAAAAATGCAGATACTCATCCTGAGTGGCAAGAGACAATTGAGGACTTGCTGGTTTTAGCTAGGAGCTGTGCTATGACTTCAGCTGGGGAGTTTTGGCTTCAGTGTGAAGGCATAGTTCAGGAGTTGGATGATAGGCGTCAAGAGCTTCCTCCAGGGATGCTAAAGCAGCTTCACACTCGAATGCTTTTTATTCTCACTAGGTGTACCAGATTATTGCAGTTTCACAAGGAAAGTGGTTTGGCTGAGGATGAACACGTTTTCAATCTCCGTCAATCCAGAGTCTTGCATTCTGCTGAAAAATCTGTTCCTCCTGGTTTGGGAAGGGATGCTAAAAGCTCTAGTGCTGCAAAAGCCTCGAAGACTTCAACAAAAAAAGCATATAGTCAAGAACAGAAAACCTTAGGTTGGAAGAAAGGTGTTACACAACCAGAAAACCTATCACTTCCTGCTGATGATGACCCTTCAAAACAGTTTGAGTCTCCTTCAGGAAGGGATCGAATGGCTTCTTGGAAGAAATTCCCATCTTCATCAGGAAAAAGCCCAAAAGAAGCTGGTCAGTTGAAGGACCACAATTATGAAAGGGTTGAACCTTCAAAGATATCAAAAAATAAGAGATTCACTTCTGATGGCGATCTCTCTGCTGCTAAGGCATCTGAGCTTATTCCTATCAAAGATTCCCAGGACCATGCTTCCAAGCACCACCACAAAGTTTCCTGGGGATACTGGGGAGATCAGCAGAATAATAGTGAGGAGAGCTCAATAATTTGTCGTATATGTGAAGAAGAAGTACCTACTTCACATGTTGAAGATCATTCAAGGATTTGTGCAGTTGCTGATCGATGTGATCAGACGGGTCTGAGTGTTAATGAGCGTCTTGTCAGAATTGCCGAAACACTAGAAAAGATGATGGAGTTATGTACGCAAAAGGATACCCAACAAATAGTGGGAAGTCCTGATGTTGCGAAAGTGTCAAATTCAAGTATGACTGAAGAATCTGATGTACTTTCCCCCAAACTTAGTGATTGGTCTCGCAGAGGATCAGAGGATATGCTAGACTGTTTCCCTGAAACTGATAATTCTGTTTTTATGGATGACCTAAAGGGTTTACCACTTATGTCATGTAAAACCCGTTTTGGTCCCAAGTCTGAGCAAGGTATGACAACATCATCTGCAGGGAGCATGACTCCTAGGTCTCCTTTAATGACACCAAGGACAAGTCAGATTGACATGCTTTTGGCAGGGAAGGGTGCTTATTCAGAACATGATGATCTGCCACAGGCATGCCCTTTCTTTACCTCTTTTATAAAATAATTCTGTTTCTAATCTATTGCCCTTTCTTTATGTCATGGATGGTGTTGTCCATTCAATTCGGCATTTTGTACCAAATGATCTTTCCCGTGTATTCTTTTATGATGTTTGGTGGTACATGTTCCAGCAGTCATAACTGTCCATAAAACACTGTTACTTGTTAAAATAACATCTTATTAAAATTAGTACAACATGGTAGATATCAAAGTATGCCTGTATTGGTTCTGACTTTTTAATAAATGTGGCACGTGTCTATAGTTGTATCAAGTTCAGAATATTTTTCGCAGAAACATCTTATCTTTGGCCTTTTATATTTTAAGAATATGTTGATTCTTAGAAAATGAAGTGAATAGGAAAAAATTCAAGGATTGAGGAAGCATGTGAAATTTGAACTTGGGTAAAAGGGGAATATGATTGGGTGGGGGATTAAATAGGTATGGCCATGTATGCTAGGTAAAGAAATTTGTGGTCACGTGCTTTCTCATACTAAACTTTTGAGTCATTTGAGAAGTTTATTATTGATCATGTCAAGCTACTTTTTGTTGTGGGGTATTGTAGATGAATGAACTTGCTGACATAGCACGATGTGTAGCAAACACACCTCTGGATGATGATCACTCAACATCGTATTTATTATCTTGTCTTGATGACTTGCGGGTTGTTGTAGACCGGAGGAAATTTGATGCACTTACTGTGGAGACCTTTGGAACACGAATTGAGAAGCTGATACGGTTAGTATTTTTCTGCTATATCTGCTGAAAATCTTCTCTATAATTAGGAAAGCACTTCAAGTAAACGTTGAGCATTAATGGATGGATTTCTAATCAATAAACTAGGGTAAACTTTTTGGTTAAAGATACATTTGATATAGAATATCCGCAACTGTATAACTGAATATGAAATACCATTTACCATATTGATATAACTGCTTCTATATTTGTATCTGATTGTCTGTCTGAATCTATCTCTGGCATTACTAGTCAGAACTTCCCTCAATTTCAGCTCAAGTGTATATTTCCTTTCCAATGTTCTGTACTTGTGTCTTTCGAAGTTTTTCTTTGAAATCTTTAGGTGATATTCTTGATAAGTTGTCATTTGGTTTGGCAGTGAGAAGTATTTGCAGCTTACTGAGATGGTGGATGTCGAAAAGATAGATATAGCGAGCACCGTAATGGATGATGATGTCATCTTGGAAGATGATGTGGTCCGAAGCTTGAGAACAAGCCCAATCCATTCTTCAAGGGATCGTACCTCTATTGATGACTTTGAGATTATAAAGCCTATAAGTCGTGGGGCATTCGGACGGGTTTTCTTGGCCAAAAAGAGAACGACTGGTGATCTTTTTGCAATTAAAGTAATTATACTTTATGCTTCTGGCTTGCTGGTTATTGTTACCCCGCCTTCCAGGTGTCTTTTTGTGCATGCATGTGCTTGTGGCTTGTAGAAGAGTTGATTAATAATGTGAGGTTATCAATGGTTAAATTATATGTTTGGAGTCTTAAAACTGTTTTACATATCACTTTTATTTGATCTTTGTATATTTCACTATTTATTGTATCTTTCATATCAGTTGTAGGCAGTGCTACATATGAAATTTAAATCTGCATGGAATTCTTGTATACTTTGAATCTGATCTTGTATTTATCTCATTTTCTTCGCTAATAATTTTTCTTTTCTTATCTGGTTAAAAGTTCAACATTGAAGAATTATTCTACATTATTTCCTGGCACTCTTTATTACTTTGTCATATTTACATATTTTCGTGGTTCTATGCTTCCAAGGTAATTTAATGAAATAAATTTTGGTGACATGGCTTTTACTCTTTAGTTCTTTACTATATTGAACTTTTTTGTTACAGGTTCTGAAGAAGGCTGATATGATCCGTAAGAATGCTGTGGAAAGTATATTAGCAGAGCGTGATATCTTAATTACTGTTCGCAATCCTTTTGTGGTGAGCAGGTCTAACTTGCTAAGTATTTTATGTTGCTTTGAGAAATGGCAACCTTGTTCTAACATTATCTGAACCTCATCAGGTTCGATTCTTCTATTCTTTCACATGTCGTGAGAACTTGTATCTTGTCATGGAATATCTTAATGGAGGTGACCTGTATTCATTATTAAGGAATTTAGGTTGCCTAGATGAGGAAGTTGCCCGAGTATATATTGCTGAAGTGGTAATTATTGGCTCTCTCTCCCCCTCTCTCTCTCTCTCTCTCATCATCAAGAAAAATGAACTTTTATTACATTGTCTAAAACTTAAGTTTCTGTCCAATGATAGGTGCTTGCATTAGAGTATTTGCATTCGCTGCGTGTGGTTCATCGTGACTTGAAGCCGGACAATTTATTGATCGCACATGACGGTCACATTAAGGTAACTAAGTACACTTTTTCCCCCTTTTACTCTGAGGACTAATGCCGTCAGCCTTGTATTTTAACACAATCAGCTTTGTGATTTTTGGTTGGGGTAGCCCTTTTTAGGTGCCATAGTGATGATTTGGAATTTTTGAATTTCGTTTGGGCCTGTATGCTGTATCTATATCTGGTCATTCAGTTGTACATTTTTACTAGTATTAGCTTATTTTCACTGTGCTACCAGTATCATATTTATATTTTGTGTTTTATACCAAAATAAAATAATTCTCTATTTAAAATGCTTTTTGCTAGCATTTATGGCTTTGTGGTTTACCAGGGGAGAGGATGATCTATGAACTTGAATATTCACCCTTTACAGATATATGTTAGGAAAAGAGATTAAATTTTTGTCTGGATGTGCTTTTCTTGGTTTAAAAAAGGGACTTTGTTTTAATTACTTTTGTGCTTCAAAAAAGAGAGTGAGCCTTGGCTCAACGGTAAGGTTGCTAGGAGTAAGGCTGCATACGTCTACTCTCTCTAGACCCTATCAAGTGGGAGCCTTGTGAATTGGGCTGTCTTTTTACATTTTTGCTGTTATAAAAGAGTTTTTGGGCTGGGTTGGATGATTTTTTTTAATCTTATTAACAAGAAGAGAAGAGTATTACAAAGAGCATGGAGGACAAGGGATCCTCAATACAAAATGTAAGAATAAACAAAAGAATATATCAAAAGAGCAGTGCTTTCCCATCTCTCTGCATATTTGTGAGGGACACCCCTCTGAAAAATATCATGCGCCTTGCACCATGTAGAAGCTAGAAACCTAATCCTATCCCACAAGACCTGCTTATCTGAAGAGTTACACTCCAACCAAATACACCAAAAATGGCGCAACACACTGCCACATAGATTTGGCTTCCTTCCTCCTCCCAAAACCGATAAAACTAGTCAACAAGAACTGATCTAGAGCTCTAGGAGAGACCCAAAACAGACCAAAGATACCAAACAAAGCATTCTGTAAAAAATCAGCCATAGAACAATGCAAAAAAAAGGTGTGTAGTTGATTCTGAGCTAGGCAACTGGCTCCGTACATAACACACATCAGGGAGATAGCCTTAAGTTGTCTTCAAATCTGAAAAAGATCTTTTATTGTCAGCTGTTTTTGAGAACATATTTTTAAAAAACTAAAAGTTATTTATGTTGGATGTAATAATTGAGATTTTTTTAATAAATGTATTAACAACTTGTGTATATTATTATTATTATTATTATTTTTAAAAAAAGCATTTTTCGATGAGCACAAAAGTCTTGCTAGAAAAAAATTCTGTTGCACATTGCATGCTTCTGAGTTTCAACATTCTGCAAGAACTGGACTAGAGATGAGAAGAAAAAGATGAAAAGAACGGAAGACAAGTAATTGTTATTCTTCCTCCTCAAATCTATCTGGAGAAGACAGATATGAGTTGGTGTGGAGAATTGATACAAGAAGACTGAAAAAAAGATTGGATTCTAGAATAGCACTTGAACAGAAATCCCCTTGCGCCTCAACAACTCCTTAAGAACATACGAGAGCCCTTGGCTCTTCTTTTCAATTGCAAGTGAATTTTCCCCTTGGGAGATTCCCCTTCTCCATTATGGCGTCGTTTGATCATTGAGCCAACCCCACCTAGTGGGAGAAAGGCTTGTTGGCTGTTGTTGTTGTTGGAAGACTCCCCTTCTCCTCTCTGTATGAGCTGATGCTGTTACATCAGTAGCTAATTCTGTTACAACCTTAGCTGTCCATTTGACAATGACTAACCCTGACCTCTTCCTTGTTCTTCCTATTATGAACTTTTCTGATAGGAGGTCTTACACATTCATGTAAACTAGTGGCTCTCTTGAATAAACTCCATACATACTGATGTTCACATGGTCAACTTGTTGAAAGTTTTGTTTTTTGTTTTTGTTTTGTTCCTTCTATGCAGTTAACGGACTTTGGGCTTTCAAAAGTTGGTCTCATCAACAGCACGGATGATTTGTCTGGTCCAGCAGTGAGTGGGACATCCTTACTTGGGGAGGATGAGCCTAACATATCTACATCTGAGCATCAAAGGGAACTGAGGAAGAAACGTTCTGCTGTGGGTACGCCCGATTATTTGGCTCCAGAGATACTTTTGGGAACTGGACATGGTTCGTATAGATCCATTTTCATGGTTAAGGTGGTTTGATTTCTGTTTTCTAATCCATCTTGTAAAATACAGATTATAATTTTGTCAACATTAAGGGAACTTTTTTCTCCCCCTACAAAATAAAGCATTATGGAAACATTATTTTCCAGATTATGTTCTTAATGGTGCTGAAAAAATTGGAAGCATCATTATAGTGAAATCAAATGAAAATCTTTCGACCATTGCAGCTTGCTGAATGCTAATTTAGTGGTTCTACAGCATGTACTGGTGAATCTTCTCATGTATTTGTAGTGTGTATTTATTATTGCAAAGATAACATGACAAAGTATTTTTTCTAATTTTACAGGGTATACAGCTGATTGGTGGTCAGTTGGGGTCATTTTATTTGAGTTGCTTGTTGGTATTCCACCTTTCAATGCAGAGCATCCTCAGGTTTATATCATACTTTGTGTGATGAGTTTATATACATGGTTTTTTATGTTTCTGTTCTTATTGCGTTTTGTTTTTATATAGTTGAGTTCTTACTGACTGATGATTTCTTTTGGTGTGTTTGTAGACTATATTTGATAATATTCTTAATCGTAAGATACCTTGGCCTGCAGTTCCTGAAGAAATGAGTCCTGAAGCACAAGATCTCATCGATCGGTAATCACCATGTTATGTTCTTACTATTTGTATTTGGCATTTGCAAACTTATTTGTTCTGAAGAACATTTTAGAATATCAGTGCCTTGTATATGTTTTCAATACCTCGAGTATTTTAGCTGCCTGTTAATGCAAAGATGGCCTTTACTAATGTATTTTGTTTAGCAATCCTGATCCTATGTTTTGTGATGTTTAGGAAAGCCAATGACATTCTGGCTACTAAATTTCAACTGCTAAATTCGTACTTTATTTTAATGGAATCTTATCACAATGATGATTCTTGTTTCATGTTTCTCATGGCAATATACTCAAACCATGATGACATTTTAGGACCTTTAAGTTACTTTGGAGTGATCTCGAGTTTTAGTATTGTTGCTTTGTCAATTACATAAGAGGCCCATGATTTTTCGTTTTTCCTCTCAGCAGTAGTAGGGAACACCTATTTCTTTTGAAACTTGGTCTCAGGACTCGGGATTACTTTTGTTCCCCTGGAGCTGAGCAAACCAAGATTTTTCACCATTAGTTCTGATGGTTGCATGATCAAAACTTAGAACTGAGGCTCTGTTTATGAAAATTCTGCAGTGGTGTTTCTTTTAGGGGTCAGATTAGTCCCTTTCCTTTAAAAGAAAATAATTCCAATTGTAATCAATCTACAAACCCTAGTCTTTATTCTATTCCTTTTACTTTTTTCTCTAAGTGCCCTTAGTTGGGTTAGTTGGGTGTTGATCTGTCGAGACATTGTTACCTTTCTTTGTTTGTCCTGAGATCTATCATCAACTCCAAATTAGAACATAATTTTTCTGAAGGGCATCTTGACACTGGAGGAGTTTAGTAGGCCTGGCCTGATTTGAGTCCTTTATAGCTGCTGAATATGTTCTTTTATGATACATATATTTGAATTTGTATCCTGCTTTACTTGCATTATTTTAGCTCTTAAGATTTGTTGCTGTGCTTTGGATATTTTTAGTGTTTATAACAAGTTATAAAATCTACTGACAAAAAAAGAAGAAGGGGGGGGGGGATGTTCTACACCGTCTATATTTTTCCGGTGCAATATAGTGTCTAATTTTTTGTTGATATAATAAGAGGTATTTTAATGGTTTTACATTGGTATTGTGTTTATACTGTTGTATTACAATTTATGCTTTCTATCCATACAATGCATATAGCTCACCTTTGTAAAATGGCATGATCTACCCGATATCTGTTCCAAATGTTAATCTCTTTTCACCATTTAATGTAGTGTATTTACTATTTAGTTTTATTTCATGAAACTCTCGAAACCCATATTTTGCTGGCTGGCAATAAGGGCTTTTGAGATTAATGCTTTTGTCCAATAATAGTGGCATAGAACATTTTAAATTATGATTTCTTATCATGGGGTGTTTTGCTAAGTTGCACTCACAGTTAAGATAGTTGGATGTTTACCTCGTTTAGTGCCTGAGATGTTCCATTTTCAGATTACTGACTGAAGATCCTAATCAAAGACTAGGAGCTAGGGGCGCATCAGAGGTGATCTAATGTCTAATAATCATATAGATACTTGTTTCCCATTTTTTTGATAAAGCTCTCTTTTTCTCCCCTTTCAAATGTCAAAACTAATATATGCTTAATGATCCAGGTGAAGCAACATGTTTTCTTCAAGGATATAAACTGGGACACACTCGCTAGACAGAAGGTATGTAATACTTTGCTTGAGTCATAAATTTTATTGTTAATTGTACTGCCTGTCCCTTGATTTATATGTTAATGCTGAACAACATAATACATTTGCTGGTTTTGCAGGCTGCATTTGTTCCTGCTTCTGAGAGTGCTCTAGATACTAGTTACTTCACTAGTCGCTATTCATGGAATACGTCAGACGGCCTTGTATATCTAGCTAGTGATGCTGAGGATTCTAGTGATGCTGATAGCTTAAGTGGTAGCAGTAGCTGCTTGAGCAATCGCCAAGATGAAGTGGTAATGCATTCATAGGCATTGCTAAATGTAAAATACTAATTGTTAAATCAATTTGAAGTATTTTGTGCTGACTTCCTCTTGGGAACATCTATAAACAGGGAGACGAATGTGGGGGTCTTGCTGAGTTTGATTCTAGCTCATCTGTCAATTACTCTTTTAGTAATTTCTCCTTTAAGGTGATTCTCTCAAATTATATTTTGTTTCTTTATTATTCAATCATCTAATTAGAATTAACTTCAATTATGCAGTCTGCTATCCTTGTTTTCTTCTCACTTAAGACTGGGATTTAACAATGTGATGAATAGGAACAAAAGGCTTCTCTCTGTGCTTACTAGTTTTGCCCCCTAAATTTTCTTTTGCCCCCGCATGTGTAGCATGTTGTGTTTTGTTGATATTCAGTCTCATATAACTTTTTTTTTTCCCCCTCTTCTTTCTTCTTGGGCTTATGTTCTACTTTTCCAATTCATGCCTATTATATCCTCTCTCTCTTTTATATTAATGTTTTCATTTGGTTTTCAGAATCTCTCCCAGCTTGCATCAATCAACTATGATCTTCTCACCAAGGGATGGAAAGATGATCCACCAACAAATCCCGGTGCATAGCTATCCCATCTTCTGTCAAGTCCAGAATTTGGTTTTAGATATATGATCCATGCAATTTTGGGGGGCACAAGCACCATTGTTTGTATACCTTGTACATGTATGATTCTGCAAAACTACCGTCACTTCATCGTGTCTTATTTATGCATCCTTGCTGATATAATTTGTATTGCTGGATTTTGCAGAAATTTAGAAGCTCGAACTGATTCAGCATGTACTCTGCTTATTGGGTTACAGGACAACACTGGGGGGGTTTCAATCTTTCGGTTTATTTTGTGTATGAATTGAGGACTGTAAATTTGAAAATGCATACCAGTGTTGGCTGCTTACATTGTTCTCTGGTGTACTGCTCCTGCTTTCCTTAATGTTGTAGCAATGAGAACACATGCCACTGTAATATTATTCACTTTATAAAACAGAGATGTTGTGATTATCTTCTGAGGCCCCTTCTTCGAGGTTCGAGCACTTTCGGACACTTCTTGACCATAACGGTCATTGAAACATATTTCTATTCTAAAGCCATTAACTTGTTCACTTGGTTTCTATTTGTCTTAACGAACTTCGTTGGCCATTTCAGCTTGAAGGAAACATCACTTTGGACTCACATTATTTGTCTGGCAGCCTAGTGATTAATTAGAAGGTATTGCGAGGCGGACTAAAGTTATTGGATTTCATGTGAGTTGGTGCTAAAAGTAGAGGTTAATTCATAAATTCAGAACTAACGTTGGAGAATATAATGTAACTTTCTGTACCTGTCTCTTTCGAAACGATTGGTCTGCTAAATTTCAATGTCATGTCATTAATCACACTGGTTAACACAAGTTATTGCCCATCTTCTATTTATTTTTTCACATTAAATTAAAGAGACTTTATACCGAATGGAAGTGAATTTTTTTTTTTGAAAAAAATAAAATAAAGAAAATTGCTTCAGTAACGCGGAGATGCACCAATAAAGTCAATTAATATCGAGGAGGGGCAAAAGTTTATCCTTTATTTATGGTTTGACACAAGTTCATCTGTTACAGGGATGCCTTATCTGGACCGGAGCTCAATAAATTATTTTTTTTGATGCATTAACAATAAAATTTGAGTTTAAAATTTCATACAAATTATTCAAGTTTCTCATCAATAAATTATTCCTAACGTTGGAGCTTAATAAATTACTTAGACTTGCACTCAAGTTCAAAAAAAGAAAAAAAAAGAAAACGCCAAACTCAAAATGAATACATACCAAAAAAAAGGAAATTAAATATACTGGCCTATTTTCCCATCTGATACTTAAATATACCTATTCACCTATTTTACAGTCAGTTTGTATTAAATTAAAATTTAATTTCAAATTAATTAGTATTTTTGTATGAAGAAAAAGCGTGGAATATTCTTAAGTTACATATTTTTAATTACATGATAATAAAATTCAATAATAATTTTTCAAAAACTATATAAAAATCTGTTGTGTATTTATTGTAGTTATAGGTCAGGTTCTTCGGTAATACATTGCCCAGCCGCGAACTTAGATCAGATAAATTCAAATAAAAATATGCAAATAAAGGTTAACCTTTTGTTGTTTTTTTGGGTACAAAGACAAACCTATTTAACTGTACCCAACCCGGACTCAAATGAGGAAAATCTACTGCTGTTGACGAAAATTGGATTCCGATCAATATATTTGATTTATTCACAAAAGCTTCAATTCTTTCTTGGCACTAATTATTAAAAATGGATTTATTTTAAATTTGCACGCATATATAATATATCAATTTTTTTTTCGTCATTCATCTAAATCTTTCACCTCTTATACAGTATATTTGATTTTGAATATTTGCACCTACAATAAGAGAATTTCATTAGTTGACATCTTGAGTACTGGGGCCAAATATAATCCTGCAGTGTCAATTTGTCAGAAAGAGAGGAACAACGTCCAATGTTTGTGCTTGTGCTACCATAACTGTCCGCAACTTTGAAAGAGAATAGGACAACAATGGACAAGAGGCAAAAGCATCCCACATAGTAAAATGATGGGATCTCAATCTTCTCTTCCCCCTCATCACTTCCTCATTCCTTTGTTTTCAGTCTTATTTAAATGCAGCCCCTCAAAAATATTAACAAAATAAAATATCAGAGAGTCTAGATCACTAAATGCCAACAAAATATAAACATGAACTTCAATGAAGTAAGATTAGGACCACTATATCAGAAGCTTTCACTTTATACTGTACTGCACCTCCACTATGTGCTTATGTGAACCAACTTTGGTCCACCACAATCATCACATCCACAAATACATTACCTTTATCTTATGGTATGAACTTCCATCAGTTCAGTTTGTACTCACCTGAGAAAAATTATTTCAAGTGCCAGCCACTGCCACGAGTTGGAGTTTGATTTTTGAAACCTACCTTAAGAAAGGATAAGAAAGCATTTGCTTAACTTAAATGCTGAGACTCGCTAGTCACTAAACCAAAATTGGCTTGTGGGACCAATATTTCTGTCCCTACATGTTGTACACTGCAATATGTAGTATAGTAGACATTGTTTGATAATCATATATCACATTAATTTCTGAATTATTCAATCCCATGCTTAACCCGAAAACTAGTCTCCTTTTCTGACAAAATATTATTGCATTATCTCTAAATCTGTAGATATATCATATCAAACTTTTTACACATGGCCACACTGTTTGACCTTGGCATTTTAACAAATCATGTAATCACCTTTTAAAAATTTGCCTATTATGTTTCTGCTGAAAGTATTTCCTGTCTTTTTTAAAAACTTTCATGATGAAATAGCACTCAATCTAAAATTCTAAGTCTCCCTGCCAAGGGGATGAAGAGTTAACCAAAGTTGGTTCTGGGTAATAAATCAGCAATCTTTACCAAGGTGGGGTTCACAACAATTAAGAATGCGATACATGCCACCTAGGAGATACCACATCCAACCAATCACAGCGACTATGATATCATCTCAGTTCCAATAGAGAAAAGGCTTCAACTATCAACAAAAGCAAAAAGGCAATATTAAAGCAAAGGTAATAATTACATCAACCAGAACCCACTAACAATTACTAATGGAACAGATATCCACTTTCCCAAGGTATTGATTGGGAAGAAGGGGGACTAACACAATGGAGATTGATGAAGAAACGGAAGAAGTTGGGAGCTGAAGAAAATTGAGGCCTAAGCTAAAAATAGAACATAAGCACAAGATTTAAGAAGAAAAATATGGGCTTTTGACAAAGCCAAGAAGATCATTTTAAGTCCATCAGTAATAAGATGGGGGCTACAACCATTACCAAACTCATCAAGAAGATACATCATCTACAACATTGATCAAATCAGGTTGCTGGTTTTGGTCTTGATCCTGATTCAAGCTAGATCTCCTTAGCTCTTCTATGCGGTATCTCACTTCAGACATTGAAGGCCGCTTATCAGGATATGTGGCTGCACAATCTACTGCTAGTTGCAGCAACTGAACCATCTCCTCTTGAACATTCTGATACCTGAGGAGCTCAAGATCAAAGACCTCAGAAGTCCACTCTTCCCTAACAACTGATTGCACCCATCTTGGAAGGTCCACTCCTTCCTCATTCAAGATTGCATGAGTAGGAGCCTTTCCAGTCAGAAGCTCCAAGAGCAACACACCGAAGCTGTATACATCTGCCTTCTGAGATACTTTTTGAGGATCGGTTACCTCAGGAGCACGGTAGCCAGCAACCCTGTTGGGGGTCGATGAGGGACTAACAAGGTGTGCAAGGCCAAAGTCAGATAATCTGGCTTCATTGGACCTGGTTAGGAGGATGTTAGATGACTTTATGTTTCCATGAGATACATTAGGCCCCTGTGAATGCAGGTACTCAATGGCACGAGCAGTTCCAAGTGCAATGCCTGACCGGAGTTCCCAATTCAGTGGTGTCCTACCGGCTCCTTTGTTTCCTGTGATAAAGAATTATAAACTGTCAATTTACCACTGTTCATGCCAATCAATGTGATGTCAGGCTCTATTTAATGTTTGACATAGTTACAAACTTACAATGAATCATATCACATCTTATCAAAGTAACAATTCCAGATGGATGTAAGAGGAAACAAGTGAACTGAATGAGATGCAAGACAAATTGTTGTTCTCAGAGAATGCTACTATGCTCTCTTCCTCCTTTGTTTTTGTCAGATGCAATGTAACAAATTGTTGTTTTTGTCAGTGATTAATAGCAATTATGCATTCCCCAGAAAAGATAAAGCACAAAACCCAAACGAATGCATTCTACAAAACATATATATGCAAAAAATGATAATATTAAAATCAGTACAGAAAAATGAAAAATCTGAAGTCATAATCACAAAACTTAAGGAGACAGAACCATGAGCATGTTAAAAAGGAAGCAGATGATATCCAAACATTCACCATGCAAGAGTGCAGACAAGCTTCCCATTGGCATGTAATCATGAACAAGAAGCTTCTCATCCCTGCTATAATAGTAAGCCCTGAGAGGGACCAAATTCTCATGGTCCATTGCTCCAACCACTTCAATCTGCTCCCTGAATTCCCTCTCAGAAAGGGTCACATCCTTCAACCTCTTCACAGCCACCACAGGCCCAACCTCCAACACAGCTTTATACGCAGTCCCAAAAGTGCCTTTCCCCAAAACCTCAGCAGAAGCTCTAAGCAAATCCTCCAAATCAAACACCTTCCTTGAATTGCCAAAGAACACCAATTTCTTGTCCCCACCACCAACACCACCATTCCCTCCACCCCTTCCACCACTCCCCACTGCCGCCACCGAACCACCATTGTCCACATCAGAAACATGCTTCTCACCCTGAATTCCCCCTTCACGAACCTGCTTCAAAGTTGCAATATTTTCAACAGAACTAGTCCTGTTACCACTCTTCTTCTTACGCAAAAGAATCAAAGCAAACACAACCAACAAAAGACCCACCACACACCCAACAACAATCCCAGCAACGACGCCACCACTCAACTTCCCCTTCTTCCCCTTCTCATCCTCATTCCCCTTCACCCCACCATTCCCACTGTTCCCAATACCCCCCCCAACCACACCTGAATTTGACCCATTTGCCCCCTTCCCACCCTCACTCCCAGGACACAACACCTTCAAGGGCTTCCCACACAATGCATTCCCCAAAAACGAGTCGTTCGAAAAACCCAGCAACCTCTCAGGCACAGAACCATTCAACAAGTTATTAGACACATTAAACTGAGCGAGCTCGCCAAGTCGACTCAACTCGGGTAACGACCCAGAAAACCGGTTATTCTCCAGATAAAGCGTCCTCAACCGAGTCAAGTTGTTGAACCCGGTACGAACCGGACCAGAAAAGCCGTTATGCCCCAAGTTGAGCCGAACCAGGCTAGTGAGGTTGAAGAGTGAGGAGGGAATCTCGCCGGAGAGGTTGTTATGGTGGAGGTAGAGGTTGCGGAGGGAGGAGGAAAGGGAGAGGTCGTTGGGGAGGGGGCCGGAGAGGGAGTTGAGGCGGAGGGAGATGGTGCGGAGGTGGGGGAGTGAGGGGAAGACGGCGGAGGGGAGGTGGCCGGAGAGGGCGGCGGCCGGGAGGCGGAGGGAGATGACCCGGGTGTTGGTTGGGTCGCATTTGATGCCTGGCCATGTGCATGGGGAGGCTGGCGAGGTGGGGGACCAGAGGAGGAGTGTGCGGCCGCCGTGGGCGGTGCGGAGGGCGAGGAGGGCGGCGCGTTCGTCGGTGAGGTCGGGTTTGGCGGCAGGGAGGAGGAGAAGGAGGAGGAGGAGGAGGAGGGTGAAGAGAGTGAAGAGTTTTTTCTTCTGCATTGGTGTGTGTTTTGTTTGTGATGCAATGTGTTTGGTTTGGTTGTTTTTTTCTTTTTTTCTGGGTGTTTTGTTGTGTGGGGTGTTGTGGTGTTGGAAGAGAGTTTCACTGAGTGATGATTCAGTTACTACTCCGTTTTGTTTGTTTGTTTTGGTTGGCTGGTTTGTGTTGGGTACTGTTGAGGGTGCTTCTGTTTTTTTTGTTTTTGTTTTTGGGAGTGGGGTATAAAAAGAAACAAAGACAATGGTGGTGGTGAAGGGGTTATGGTTTTGAGATGACGATGATGGAGCACATTGCTTGGTTTGGGGTTTGGGGGGGTTAGGAGTGACTTTGGAACACAGAGAGAGTATGTCTGTTGGGAAGACAACCGAGGCGTGAGAGAGTTGAACGTAAAAGGAGGTTGGGCTTCGGGTAAACCGGCATTTCTGGCTAAAGTTTTTACCTTGATGATAATGTTGTATTAATTTTAATCTTTAACTAGATAAATAATTTTTACTTCTTTTACTTGTTTAATTACCTTTTAATTTTCATTTTTTTGGGTCCAATCCACACCTTCTGGTAAATATTCCCCCATAAAAGAATTTTGGTCATTTTTTACTATAATATTAAGAAATGCTAAATTATGAAAATTGTTTGATAAAATAAAATAGTATAAACTACTCATTTATTTAAAAATTAACAGCATGTTATACCATTATTTTTTTCATATTGGGAATTACTCATATAGCCTTAGGATAGAAGTGATAGTGAGATAAAACTACCTCCAAAATAGTAATTTTAAGATTTGAATTCTTTATATTACAGAAAAAGTTAATCTAGAATTGATATTATATTATTTTAATAACTGAATTTTGACAAGCTTTTTTAATTTTTTTATTTTTTAATCTAAATTATTAATATCTAAAATCTATTAAATTTCAACTAATCTAACTAAAAATAGATCGATCCATTATAAAAATAAATCTTTTTCAATGTTAATTTTTTTATTTACAAAACTCAAATTTAATACATTGCTTAATAAGAATAAATATCAAACTATTTGAATCAATTCAATATTAGGAACTTTTTTTTAATGTACTAACTCTTTTGTTTTCTTAAATTTCCTTTTTTTGATTTTTTTTCCACTAACATTCATAATTCATTAAACTTTAATTAATCATTAAGTTCATAGTGAACAAAAATAAATCTCTTTCAATTTTTATTTATAATACTCAAACCTAATATTTTATTTAACAAAATAAGCATTAAATTATTTAAATTAGTTAAATTTAAACCATTAAACTTCCATTTTTTTTAAAAAAAATTATTGTGTGGATACTGAGTGAGAGAGTGGGAAATACTTTTTTGAGATTTTCTCCTATTAGTTTTCTCTCTCCAGTTTAGAGATTTCAGAGAGAGATGAAGTTGAATGTTATTCAAGACTCAAGAGTCCAGGCTGCGTGCTTATGAAGGTAACAAAATGAAACTCTATGTCTGCGTGTATGTGTGCAGTAAAGTGAGGGGTCGGCTGACTTTTCCTTCTTATTTTTGGACTGGATAATCTCTCATCTCCTTTTATTATTTGAAAAGATTAATAATTCTGGTTATAATGGGAAAGTGTCACTCTTTTTTTAATCCTAGAAATTGTTATAAATGTGTAAATGTGTCTGTCTCGGTATCCCATGTTACATGTACATTACCATTAGCTTAAGAGAAAGCTATATGCAATGGACGGGGGAATATAATGTAAATGTTTTTCAATGAATTTGCAAGTTTGTATGAACAATTATTATTTTCTAAAGCCCTAGTTTTGACTTTTGGGTGAATTTATTCATTTAGTAATGGTTGTGCACTATTAATATAAGCCTTAAAATAAGCTGACAATCAATTAATGTTTGAACAATAATAAATATTCGGCTTCATAAACAGACATATAAAGTTTTTTTTTTTTTTGTGCCAGTTTTTAAGTTTGTTGCCCCTTTTTTGTTGCGTTAAGTTTTGTTCGAGTGTTAGCCCTTCTTTTTGCCTTATTTTTTTGGTTTTAGAACTTAGTCACTTCTTCTTGCTAAAACACATGGAAAGCATTTAAATATGAGGCTAGGATTTGTTAAAAGTTTGGAATTGCTATTTAATTCCAACAATGGGGTATCCTCCCATTTTCTGACCTTTTGTAAGGTTGATAAATAAATAAATTAGTCACAAAAGTAGCACTCTTGTTAAAACTGGGAAGGAAAAAAGAGAGAGTGCTCATGCGGGCCCAGCTTGATCAAGTACTATGGATATCATTATCTCAATCAGGATTTTTTCCACCTTAGTTGTCTAGCACTTTTGACATCGCATAAAATATTAAATTTAAAGAATTTAATTTTAATATATTGTTAATATAAATTTATTTTTGCCATTAACTAATTATATGTTATCTTTTAAACAATTTTTCGAGTACTGAAGTAATTATAAAAGGCATTAAACTCTTTTAATAACGAAGTTATATTAGATAATATTGATTGTAACCAAAAAAAATGTATTAAAATTGCATTAAAAAGGAAAAATTGGAGGAAGTATACGACTATCTGCTTCATCAGTTGCAATTAATTATTATATATGTTGAGATATAATGGTTTAGGCCACTCTAATTGAAATATCTTTGCATCGTATTTTTCAATATAATTGAGTAATTTTCCATAATCATAACTTAATTTCATAATGTGTCACATGTTCTTTTGCGATGCAATTTAAGGGATTAATTTTTATGTATTGATAATATAAAATAATTTTATTTTATTAATAAATAAAATTATAAAAAAATATTGATGAATAATATTTACAATAAATAATTCTCTAACATAATTAATTATCTTAATTATTCACCAATATTTTTTTATAATTTTATTAATTAATAATATAAAATTATTTTATATTTTCAATATATAAAAATTAAATTTATAGTTAAAAAAAGTAAAAAAAAAATTCTGTGGGCACAATATCTACAGTGTGTACACCCTTTTTTATGGGAAAAAGAAAACGATGCATCTTATTATTAGCATTGCTATGCGAAAAGGGCAAACGGATGAGACCAAGAAGTATATTAAATTTCAGTTCAAAAAGAGAAGTATATTAAAATTTCTTTTGATTTGTGTGAAAGTTATAGTTATACCAATGTATATTGTGCCGTCTTGACCGTTGATATCACCAATTTAGAGATCATACTTTATTATTCTTTCATAAATTATTTATCATCAAAAGATAAACTTTGCCAAACAAATGTTAGTTATGACTTATGAGCGCCAAACAACGTTATAATTCTTTCTTCCCGGCATTTTGGTAACTTAGACAAAACTTTACGTGAATGCATTATTGTTAGTTGTAAGCTTTAGAGCAACATTATATTTATACAAAGTTGGTGGGGAAATTTTAAGCGTATTGACCAAGTGATTAGTCATTATAAGATGGATGTAGGACAATCCAACAAACAACTAACTTCTCACAATATTAATTATTGATAATAACTTCAAGTTTAGAAAGCAAATAAGCGGTGAGAATAATAAAAAGAAAGTTATGAACTATTTTTTTTTTAAATATTAAAGAAAACTATGAATCTCTTTAATTTCAAAGAAAAGGTTACTTGTTTTATTTTTTATTTTTAATATTAATTCCAAAATTGTCACATTATTTTTAAGATTTTGTGGGAAGGAAAAAGACAAAAAAACAGAACAACCTTCCATAATAGAATGGATTTTGTTTTCATTACATTTTTTTATTTTTTATTCTGTTGTGGAAAACTTCCACATTTTTAAATCACAAAATTTTAAAAATAAGGAACATAATAAAAATAAGATGATAGTCTTGTAGTTAATATTGAAAAATAAAAAAAGAAGAAGCAACAAACGTTTGTAAGTAATATTAAAAATAAGAAATAAAAACGTAAAAACATTTTCTGAAATCAATCTAGAACCTACCTTGCAATCCATATCCATACCAAAGGTACAAACTAAAATGAAAAATAAATAATAGAAAGAAACGTGTAGGCGAGATTTTTGTGTATACTTTCTTGAGGACTTGATAGTAATTCGCGTCAACAACCAAAACACACACATGCGACAGCTAATAAAAAGTTAGCTATTTTGAAGGGCATACAGTTGGAAAGATAGCCTCGGTTGCATTTCCACACTCATACTTTTCGCACCGGGAGAGATAAGGCAATAAATTTCTATTTGGGTTACCCATGTGATGACCAACTTAATTCACCTAGACCTACTTTTGCAACTGCTTAAACTCTAGTTTCAAAATCCTCAAAACAATTTTCCTTGCATTGCCTTGTATAGGTCAAGGAGGGCAACCTATTTCTTGTGCTCCATAAATGGAAGCTTCTTCTGTCAGCTTTTGTTAAGAAAACGCATAATTAGTTATTTCAAAGTGTTGTCTTCTTGGTTTAATTTGGTAGTACTATATGAAGGGATATTTTGACTTATAAAAAGTATAAACTATTTTTTTGTATTTGATAAATTAAAAAATTGGAGTACTTTTGCTCTTGACTTTTGAAAGCCAAGGGGTGCTCTCGGAAGCTCTCATTAGATATTTTTCAGAGTTGGCTTGTGCTCTTTAAAATTTAAAAGACTAGTATAACCTTACTCTATTTAACGACATTAAAAATAGAAATTATTCTTTTTAATATTTATAACCATTATAGTCATTTTAGATATTAAGAATAATTTTATTAAATATTACTTTTATAATTTTTGTTTATTAAGAATAATTTTTATATTATTTTATCAAAAGATACTATTATAATCTTTTGAGAGTAGTTTTTAAAGAGCCAAAAGAATTTAACAGCTTTTAAAAAGTTACAGTAATACCAAATATCTTTAAGCACTCCAAAAGATTTATGGTTATTTGCAGGAGTTTGAATTAATAATTGATGGATGTTAGTAGGATATCTAAATTGTAAGAAGAAAATGATATTTGTATATAAGTTTTAGATTCCTCTTTGAACATCTAGAGATTGATATATAAAGAATTGGGTATTTTAGTTATGTTTCTGGTGAATGTAGCAAGGAGGGATGGATCTACTTAGGTAGATTTGGGAGCATATACCCCACTAAATTTTGAGAATTTTTTTCTGGTAGTATATATATATATATATTCTCATTATTTTATTTAGTTTGATCTCACTCTAAAATAAAAATTATGTAAAACTTCTTGTTATGTTTACATACTATCTTTATCCCCACTATAAAAATTTTTTGCATCCATCATTGGTAGTAAGATAATCAATAATATATAAATTTTTTTTAATAGATTTACTATTTATTTAACTGAAACTTACAATTATTGTTATATAATTCTCAATATTTGTTTACAAATAAATCCATCACTTTTATAATTGAAATCTTCACCTATTTATATATAATAATTCCACATATATCATAAACAATATCCACCATCATTATATGCACATAATAGTATTCTACAACAAATGAAGTGACACTTACTATGTGATTGCCCCACTCTTGTGGGGAAGGATGTGATTTACGAAAAGTCAAGTGTTAACCTATTGGGGAGGTTAACGTGAGCATATTGCAAAAACATAGAATTGCTGTTTTCTATAGTATACATGACATTGAAATAGCGGCACGTTTTACGGTGTATTTTGCTGGTGAAGGAGCGTGATATATCAATCACCTATGATATACTGTAGTAATATTTAATTTTAAAAAAATTTAAAAATATAATTAAATATATTTTAAAAATTAATTATCATATATTGACAGTATAAAATTACACTGACAGTATAAAATAATTTTACATTGTCAATGTAATCAAAAATTTTATCAGTATAAAATTTTATTCTGATAAAATTTTTTGATTACACTGACAGTGTAAAATTATTTTATACTACCAGTATAATTTTATACTATCAGTGTATGATAATTAATTTTTAAAAATTATAAAAATTTTATCAATATAATTTTACTTTGTCAATATAATTTTATGCTATCTTTCAGTGTAATATTATATTGATAGTATAAAATTATTTTATATTATTAATATAATTTTATATTATTAATATATTAAAATTAATTTTTAAAATATATTTAATTATATTTTTTAATTTTTTAAAAATTAATATATTATTATAATACATCATAGATAATTAATATATCAATATATCTCACAAATTTCTACCATATAATATATTACAGTCACAAGGTGCACTAAACACTTAGACCGCCAACGGCATAGAAGTCGGCCCCTGAAATAGATGGGATTATCGGACGCTTTGATGATAAACGACACTTGTAAGTTGTTTCTTTAGTTTGGCTTGACATGCAATTTCTTCGAATTTTGACTTCTGCATTAGCACGCAAATGTTCTAATTAAGCAAGTTTAAACTTTAAACAAAACATCACCGCCCACCAAATTAATGGCCATATGTAGAATTGATTAGATATAAAAGAATAACCTAATCTTGTCACACTATGTGAAGTCCGCAGCTTCGATTAGACAGCATCAAGTCCTATAAGTTAGATTTTTTTTTGACGGTGTCCTATAAGTTAGTCAATTAGACATAATCGGTTAAAAGCAATATTTGTGTTCCATCCCTTGTTTTGAATAGTGCTAGTGAAAAACGTCCCTAAAAATTATTTGATGGTTGTATTTAATTGTTTTAAGCTTTAGTAATTGGGCTTAATAGGTTAAAATTTTTCATAATTAGGGATGGTTTCATAACCGGTTATTATGAACATAGTCACTTCTATTTAAAACAATCAAATCCAAATCTAACTTTTGTTGCTACTAGCACTAATATGAAATCCTAGTTAAGGGTGGACACCACGTTAAGTCAACCTATCAACCCACAGGTTTTAACCTAACACAATCTACAAAATACAAGTTTAGTTAGGTTGACGGGTTGTATTAGGTTGAAATCTTTATAACCCATGAAATAATGGTTGGGTTGTAAGTTTAAAAATTTTCTAACCACAAAACCTAACCCAACCCACCTTGAGAAGTTAATGGAGTATTTGGTACATTATTACAATGAGAATTTAGTGGATCATTTGGACAATATTGAATATATTGAAAAAATTGAGAATGAAGTTAATAATTATGCCAATCCATATGCTATATATGATATCTGATTTTCAATAGGCTCTTGTAGTTTGTTATTTTTTTAGGATTTTAATATATATATATATATTAAAAATTATTAAGACTTAAATATGCTTTTTTTAAAATTTCTAGAATTTATGAATATTTTTTAAAATTTATTTATATTAAAATTGCCATGTTTATTAAAAAAAATTGATATTTATGTTATATTTTATGTTATTTATATTTAGATTTATTATATTTGATTATATATTTTGATATATTTGAATAGATAATTTTTTTAAATGTATTTAGACTCATGTGGGTTGGGTTGGGTCAGGTTGGATTTAAAGGAAAAATTTGCTTAACCTAGCCCAACCCAACCCAATGCACATCGACCCGTAATCCTAGTGACCATAAAATACTGCAAAATGTCATTACACTTGATTACCTGAAGACCAAAAGAAAAATGGTGCAGAATATTTCCTAATTGATCTGATAATGGGAATTTGGCATGCCATAAATTAAGCCGTGGGCCATAGCTTAATCCCCACCAAATCTTCATTCTATTTAAAATTCTTCATTGGATCACCTTGGCAGCCTGTATATACAATGGAGAAGTCTCTTGTACTACAGAACATAAAGGAGAAACAAATCTACAAAAAGTACCTTACCACCACCACCACTTGTGCTGAAAGAAATTTGTAATTGGTGAATGCTCCTAATGATTGCAAGGAATCACAGTCATCGCTTTTGAGCCCACAAGCGGGGTTTAAGGCTTTAGGCAGTGTGTGGCTTATCTCAACTGAGGTGAAAATTTCTGCATTTGGACAAGTTCAACCATTGTTGACCCAAAAAAAAAAGGGTACTAGATCAACCATAATTTTGCATTCTAAACTTTTTAAGTGGTGATGCTGCCACCATGTCAAGAGTTGTCAGAAAACTTATTTTATTTTTATCTAAATCATCAATATATGTAGCCTAATAAATTCTAATTGATCTAGTTCAAACTAGATCGACCAATTATGAAGGCGAAACTTTTCTAACACTAATTTTTTTCCATCCACAAGACTTGAACTTAAGATCTTATTTAAAGAAAATAAATACTGATCACTTGAACCAACACGTTGGCAGCTTGATTAAAAAAGCTTTTATTAATTTTTAAGTTTCTTTAGAATCCTATTATTTTTTTCAAAAGAAAATAAATAAATAAAATTGACCATTAACTTTTTTGCATCTAGATTATCCAACTATTAATACTACATTCTCAAATAGAGTTATTAAAATACTATCAAGTTTTGTGCGGACAGATTCACGTGCAGTTTATATTCAAGGTAAGCTAAGCATAGGACTTGGCCAAACCTTATAGACTAGCATTAAATAAATGCTTGCCACCATGCATGTGCCAGATTGTAAATATGGTATGCTTTATTTTAAATCATCTAACTACTCACAGTCCGCCACTTCTCAACTATAGTCATATATCATTGCACTGCAATAATTAACAATAAAGACTTAAAAACTTTTGTTGAATCACATGACAAATTTCTAGTCTTGCAGCAAGGCAACTAGATATATTAATTCCACGCCATACAGCATGACCACATGACTGAAAAACAATACTTCAAATGAATTACAGGTTCGAATTACTTGAACTACTTGCAAAGAGAATTTATCCATTTTCAATTTTCACATGAAAACAACAGAGTTGAGAGTTTCAATTTTATCAATATGTTAACAAAAGTCAGATTTGGAAACTCGACAGTAACGATTTAGAAGAATGCTCAACCAACTACATGAAGTATGACACTCTCTCTTCACTTTCTTCAGCAATTTACAAATATTCAGGATTGTCACAGCATGCCAACTTCAATAGAAAATTTCAGTGTAACCTCATATCTTAAAAATAGTGGACAGGAATATGTATCAGCATAGGCTGCCAAAGATTGTTAAGATTAAAATTTAATCTTCAGCATAGTTCCTCACACAGGAACAAAGAAGCAAACAGCTCACACAGACAATGTGCCCTGGCCAGTATAGGATGGAGTAAGAAAGGAAAAGCAGGTGAACTAAACTCACTCATCTTCGCTCAAAATGAGTGTTTTGGGGTGTACCTGGGCTTAATAAAGGTTGGGGACAATTTTGGAAGAAAATTACTTACACTTGATTGGTATAACAAAAATGTGGGGTGTTGAATCTGGAGCGCAACTCGTTCTCTCTCTACTCTCACAATTTTGGTCTCTTGGAGCATGAAACTAAGCTGAGAATGATTTTTCACCCACTTTCAACCTCTACATCCTCTACAAGGCACCAAGGAATGAAAATCAAAACATTTCCATCCCAGTCCACTTTCACTTCCCTTCCTATTTCCCACTTTTCTTACCGACCGTACCCTTAATTGTTTTCATTGAGTGTTCTATTGATGGGGGACCGGGTTCTCTTCTGAAATAACAAATACTTAGACTTTGCTATAGATGCAAAAAACCAAGTTATAATGAAAATAACATAAAAGGAATTCAGGACTGAATTATTTTGGTGGCCAAATCTCCACAATGATGCTGATGTATCCAGGCTAATTGAAGCAAACCTTTCTTCAGACTGTCCTCCCCTGTCATTCAAGAAATATCTGAGAGTCCTAATCTACATTATTTATGAACAACTTCTGCTTGGAAGATTAGCTTTGTCAAGAGCTTCAAGAATGGTGAAGCCTTCTTACTTTATTCAAGAAAAGAAACTGTTTGATTGTTTATACTTAATCAGAAAATTTAGCACATATAGTACAGCTTTACTGATATATACCTCAAGAAATTCTGAATTGATCTCCATAGGGAACCAACATGTTTGATTCCCTTGCTTGAAGCTTGACCTTTTGGATCCCTCCTTATGAATTCATTAAATTTTCCATTGGGTATCCCTGGAAAGCATGGTTGCAAAAAAATCTTGAATGTTTACAAATTCATTTATGTATGTTCTGTATAACTTTAGCCTATTTTACTTAATCCAAAAGTGTCTGGGTAAAATGAACTATTACCAGTGACAGAAGAAGGCAGTGAATCATCCTCGCTAGATGCTCTTAGTGAGGCTAACTGCTCAACAAGAACACGTTCGGTGCCACTAGAACAAGCAGGATAGAAGGAGAATGAAAAGAAGGAAGGTAAGCAAATAAAATAATACTGAAACTGCCGCCCCCAAGAACCACAATCAAAGTACAAGTATTCCATGCAAAAGCTCCAAAAAGAAAAACTCAAAACTTTTCAGTGCTTGTGAAATGCTAAACTAGACAATCAATGGTAAACTCTTATCAATAGGAATATAAGAATTAAGAAAGAAGTAAAGATGGTTATAAAATACAGACCTGATATATTTAGGAATGAGAACATTCACAATGAAGTAATGATCGCCTCGAAAAGATGGTCTATTCATGTCTGGAACTCCCAAACGTGACAACTTCACTGAATCTCCGGGTTGAATCCCAGAATGAATTTGGAGATCCCTTAAACCTTCAACAGTTTCTACCTGAAGTCACCTAAGTTTAAAGTCGGAACAAGTTTCAAAGACATACAAAAGCTACAGGACATTTGTTAATGTTATGAATGACTGAAGCACTAAATGATGCTTGAAAAATACAGAATGATTAAACTTGTATTTCTGTTGCCATTTATAGCACAAGAAAATGTGGATAAATAAATATTATGGACTTCTACAAACTTATAAGACATCTCCAAAACACAGAATTGTGGGATTATACTATTGGAGATCACAAACAATGCCTATCAAAGCATGCCATTCGTGCCAATAACCACATGGATTATATAGAAATTTTTAATGTTCTCAGCAAATATTAAATGCAGAATATCCAATGGCTAGCATGGTTACCTTGGAAGCATGACCATCTAGGCCTAGAGTCACATTAATGATATTATGGTTCTAGCAAAGAATAAGGGCAGAATACAAAATTGCTAGCAAAGAAGAAAGACCTGTTTGGAAGCAAGATACTAATTTAATCAACTGTATTCAGTTCAACATATTTTTTTAAATAAAAAGTAATAATTTATTAGACAAAGAGGAGGGGAGGATAATGAATCTTCCTAACTTGAAAAAAATAAAAGAAAACAATGAGCCAACACAGCCACCAAAAAAAAAAAAAAACAAAACAAAAAGCAACAAAGCTGTCAATCTCTTTGCATCAGTTATTATAAGACCTCCATAGCAACCACCATGAGCTGAACACCAAAGTAAAGCAAAAAACAGAATCCTACTCCTAAATCTTTAAAAATGCACCAGCAACAATTCTGTCCAAATGTCTACATGACAGGTAATAAGGTTATGTTATAGAAAAAGAAATTTCATTAGAACAGAACAAAAGAGCATAAAAGAAGATAAGACATCCTTACAAACATTCCAAAAATAAACAACAAAATCTTGAGTGGATAAACCATGCAACAACGCTTGCCAATCCCTTTGTATATCGGTATAAAGAAATATCATTAAATAAACCATGTGCATAGCACCAAAGGGAATCTTATCCCAAATAAAGCCTACAGTCGAAAAGGAATCATTGAAAATTCTAGCATTCCATTCCAACCAGATATAGCAAAGCACAAAATAAACCAAGGATTGCAACAAAATCTTTGCTTTTTTATGAGAGCCAAAACCTCTGAACTTAATAAGGACTAATTGATGTACAGACTAGACTAAGAAAGAACCAGGAGCCCTTGAGATTCCATTTCCAATAACCAGGAAAAATAACAAATCCTCCAGATTTAAACACCATAATCTCTTATTTAATCAATATCCAAAGCGAATAATAAAAGGCAACTAAAACTGTACTTATAACTCAACAATGGCCAAACTCTAGTGAAATCCTAATCAATTAACTTAGTAAAGTTACGATCCTGAAAATAGGGAAATATTCTTAAAATAAAGTAAAATACTTAAATAGCAGAATTATCATATAATTCCTAAATGTAAGGAAAGATCCCAAAATAAGATAAAATCCTTAAAACCATAATTATCCCTTAATAACATAATTATCTAAGGATTCAATTTTGATAAAATGTTAGTATAAAAGAATTTTACATTGTCATCCAATCATGCATCAATGTATCATTATAAGTTTTTGACTCTCCAAATAACTATCTTAAAAATCATATATATGATAAGATATGATCATAATGTAAACAATTAAACTCATTATCTAAACTAACATGCTTCTCCGTTCTGCATCACTAATGTTACTTTTCTTTTTTGGGGTTAACTAATGTTACCTGTTTAACAGATCCCAGTATTGCCTCTGTGAAGTCAATGTTAATCTTTGAGTACAAATGAAGACCCTCTCTCCAAATTCCCTCCTTTTCATCTACATGGAGGACTACAAAAAGATCCCCACTTACACGCCTGAAAATTAAGGCACCAAATTGATAATTAGCACTTATGAGTTCAATTCATGGTGATTCTAACCATATTTCTGCTTCTGGTTGCAAGTCAATAGCCTGATCAAAATAAGACCCAATTTTATTTTAAACAAGTTCTCTTGGTTATCAGAATAAGCACACAACTCCTCATAATGGCAGTAAGCCATCTTTGGGTCCTCATGGATTCATGGTAAATTAGTTGGTGGATTTGCTGAAAACAATGAATTTGGCAAGGTAACCATACATACATAGAAACAATTTCATATTTCTTTATTTTGTAAACAACAATGTGAAGAAGCTCTACTTTGCAGCCTATATTACAACTTCTGATTTCCTTTTATTATGCCCAATTAGAAATCACCCCACAAATCACAGCATATGAGCATAATCAAGTCAATATTAAGCAAAGATTTTATGCTTGCAGCCAGTTCATGTATTACAGCTATAGTTCATATTTTTTATGCAAAGCTTGAAGTGATCAAATAAACAATCATTCTATGGGGGTGTATAGTTGAAAGCAAAATATTCATTGGCATGCTACTAACCTCTTCTTATCAAAATTCCCTTCCCCTCGAACTTGCGTTGTGTCTCCATCACTGATGCCAGGAGGAATGACCACATCCATTGTTCGTTTAGATTTCACCTGACCACTGCCATCACATACTTGACAGTGATCGGTGATTATCTTGCCAACACCACCACACTTAGAGCAGGTAGAAACCTGAGTTTCACACAACAAAATGTCACCCTTTTGGAATAATGTGTTAAGTAATTTCAATATAATTGCCAATATTGTCCCTCCCTAATTAAATACGTTTGATTTAAATTACCTGAGACATGATTCCAAAGGGTGTTCTCTGAGTTTTCATTTCTCCTCCTCTGCCACCACAATTTGCGCATGGTTTAATGCAATTCCTTGATTTAGCTCCTGTACCATCACAATCATTACATGGCTCAATACAAGAAACTTCAATCTCCCTCCGTCCTCCAAAAATTGACTCTTCAAAGCTCAAATAGAGGTCATGCCTGCATGGCAGAGTAATATAAAGTTAATCCCATATGTTTTGTGCTATTTTGTCGGCATTTCCATGTGTCCAAATCTGTTGTACAACAGATAACTTCATCTGGCTGCTTTTTGGTGCTTGGCTTATGGTCTTTTAAAAGTGTCATTCAATTAGATTGGAGGGCTTCATTGTTGCAGATAAATTTCCTCTTTTTATACAAGAAACCAGTAGATATGATAGAATGCAATAGTTTCATTTGATCCATGTACCGGCTCCAACTAATGGGAAAAGGCTTTTGCAGTTGTTGTTGTATATACTCCCCCCCCCCCCCCGGCGGGCGGCGGCGCACCCAAAAAACAGAGAAAAAGGTGCAAGACAATGCTAAACACAAAAAAATAAAAAATCTCAGTCATAAAGGCAGTATCCTGTAATCATTTTGTTAATTCTCAAAGAAACTTGTCAAGCATATGAGTGAACTTCTGCCAAGTGCCTTTCTTTGTAACACAAGACAAAATCAAATTGAGAAAATAGTTACCGAATATCAAGACCACGGTTTCTATTGTTTCTAAAACTGAAGTTGATGCCCCCTTCATCACTTTCTCCAAATAATCCATCCGAACGACCGAAGAATGTATCAAATAAATCAAATGGATCAACCTGATCAATTCAAAATACATCAGCAGGAACAAACATTAATTATAGGACTTTATCAACATATCAAAGAGTCTTACGTTCATTTGAACATTGCAGAAAACATAGACTTGAAATTAAACATACCCCGGAAGCAGTGGCTGACCCTCCATTTTCTCCTTGTAGACCTGCCTCACCAAAGCGGTCATATAAAGATCTTTTCTCATCATCTGATAGGACCTATATACATGCTTTGTTACTATAAGAATAAAAAGGGGACAGATAAAATATAGTAAATAAGCAATTATTGTCCATGATGTCATACAATTAACTATAAATTAACTAATTCAATATCCAACTTCATATCCAAGATGGAGAAAATATTACAATGCCAATGCTCAGATCATAAGCAAATAGAATAATAGAAAAAAAGATAAAAGAATGATAACGCATGGTATCAAGAACGTAGAAGAAATCCCTTAAATGAATCCAAAAATGTGTCAAACCTGAGCAAATGTTGCTGATAATAGAAAAGGTATCATTCTAGGGGAAAGAAGAATTACCTCATATGCAGCACTTATCTCCTTGAACTTCTCATCTGCCCCAGGGCTTTTATTCATATCTGGATGATACTGATCCCGAAATAAATACAGAACCTTAAGTTGTATATTACAAGAACTCTAGATGCACCAAATGGCTCAGACACATATTGTCATACAACTTTTGTACAGCTATCTTCAGTTAAATTTGATAAATAACAGCACTAAAAAAATCAATTTAAAATTACTAATGGCAATAAATCCTGCTGCATTGTGGTATAAAGAGGGTGCAATCATCCATAAATCAAGAAGTTATTGCATACAGATTGATGGAGACGGAAGCATATAAAGAAGAGAGTATACTATTTGAACAAAGAAGAAGACCAACTAAAATATTGTTGTCATCTCCTCTACCTTTTCATTTTGGCTTTTCCTTAGTTCAGATTAGCAAATGATATTCATTAATCCAGATATCCCAATCACAAAGCTAAGACAGGATAGCCAACATTGTGGAGATGAAAATAGTTAATTCGTAAGGAAACATATTTTGGCTAACAAAAAAATCCAGAAACCGATACCCAGAATGATACATTTTACAAAAGGGTGCTTCTTCATCTTCATGTCAAATTGTCAACCTCAAAGGTCTACTTGATTGAGTAGTTTTGAAAATGGAAGTGCAAAACAGAGGTGGAGACATGAAATGAAAACGATTTTCAACCAAAGTTACGCCCCCTAGTGAAAAGTACAAAGTGAATTTTTACCTTCTCATATTTTCTTATACCAAGCAAGTGTAAAGTGATTTTCATTCCATTTTTTTCATCCTTTCACTCTCTACTTACTCAACCAAATTAAAACAAAAAAAAAGAAAAAGAAAAAAATTTCAGCTGCAACTTTAACAAAGCACTGAATCAAGAAGCTATAAATTAACAGGAAAAAAAATGTTCAGCAACAATTTCCCATAAACAACCCAGAAACCTCACATCCCGGATTTCAACTTCCCTCCTTTCCCCATCCTTTCTACTTTTACTCAACCAAATTAAACAAAGAAGTAAACTTTAACAAAGCACTGAATCATAAAGCTAAAAACTAACAGGAAAAAATGTCAATCTTCAATTCCCCATAGAACAACCCAAAAACTTGATACCCCACATATCAATTCCCCTCCCTCCATTTCCCCACAAACCAAACGTGACCCATTAAAATTAATTACCACATAAACATGCCAAAACACATGAAAATCTCACCCCACAAAACCAAAATCCTAAAAATTAATAAATAAAGACAAACCTTGCGAGCTAGTTTCCTATAAGCACTCTTGATTTCTTGCAGGGTAGCATTACTGCTAACATTCAAGGTGGAATAATAATCGGTTCCAGCGTTGGCTCTGATCGTTGAAGCATCACGGGAACGGTTCCTGGTGGTAGAAAAAACGAAACTTGGGATGTGGGTATGAAGCGTTTTGCGCAGGAACTTGGAAGGGGTGGCACTGAATCCGAAGGTGGCAACAGTAACAGTGGAAGGTGATGATGATGCATTGGAGGAGAAGGAGCAGTCGGTAAGTGGGTTAAGGGCGGCATAGTAGGATGATGGTATGTGTATCAGTGGCATCGGTGATGTCTGATGTGCTTTCGGTTAAGAGATTTTGGTAGTGCAGAGGAACAGCAATGGACAGTTCACGATGATGAGGGTTTTAGGAGGGTCCCTAGTTATCTGGTGTCATGACGGTAGCTGAATACGTCAAATCAAAGCGTAATATACATGTGCAGAAATTAATACTAATGGTAATTGGGTGAATCTTGATACTAACATTCGACTCCCAAAGTCCCTAATTTTTTTTTTTTTTCAATAATATATTTATATTTTATGAGATTATTTTTAATATATTAATAAAATATTTTATATTATCAATCAATCAAATATTATCCTTATATAACTTTTAATATAATTATTATAAAAAAAATTTATATTATTAATATATTAAAATTAAATCTATATTTTTACATATAATATATGCCCTCTTTTTTGGTGTAAATATAAAGGGTTTTATATTATTGTTCAATTATGTATTACTATATACGTGATTTTTAAAATAGTATTTGTAAAAGCCAAACATGTTTGATAATTTAGTAATCTATGATTAAATACTTATATAAAAAAATTTATACTTAAAATAAATCAAAATTAAATTTTTTAAGGTTAACTATATTTATCTTTGAAAGCCCTTATTATTTGCTTAAATAGAACCTCTCTGTTTTCCACTCTAGCTATAATTTATTATAAATGATTCAAATCATTCGCATGCCTTGTTACAGCAAGATTGAACTTCTTTGACATATATGAATTGATTGAACTATTTACGTTCATACTTCGTGTATCTGCACAACTGGACATTTGATGCTCCTTCTGTCATGCGTCAGCATAAGTTTGAATGGCAATTTAGAAGAGCAGAAAGGAGTACAGAACACGCAGAATGGTTATTAACAATTTCTTAATCCCTCAATGTAACATTTTATGCTTTATCCCCTCCGGCAAAGCTTTCTTCTTGGCCAAACCATTGAAGAGTTCCTCACTTGGCTTCAAAAAGTCAATGCCTATATACTTTGTACATTGCAAGGAAATCTCCTTGGAAAGCTCAAGCAACACACCACATAACACCAAAACCATCATGGACTAACCCTCTACAAATACTCATAAACATGTAACACCACATGTGCCATCAATCAATCACCTAGAGCTTCCTCTCTTAATTATTGATCATCACATTAATTAGCTATCACAAATCAGCACCAAGATGCGTTGCAGACCCCGATTAAGCGTGTGCTGTGTCTACTTCACAATCTACACCATTATGGTGTCCTTCATGATAGCCTTCATCCTCTTTTGGATAATCATATCCCCATCAAGTGTCAAGTTCTATGTAACTGAGGCCTCCCTCACTCAATTCAACCTCACCAACAACAACACCTTGCATTACCACTTCAAGGTCAACATCACAGCAAGGAACCCCAACAACAACATCATAGTGTACTATAGGCGGATCACGGCAATTGCTTGGTACAAAGATAGAGAGTTTGCTAGTGTGAGCTTGGCACCCTTTGACCAAGGCCACAAGAACACAAGCTTCGTTCAACCTGCAGTGTTTGAAGGGCAAAGTGTGATTAGTCTCAAGCCTCACCATATTGCTGAGTACAACATGGAGACAAGTGTTGGGATTTACAATGACTTGGCTTTGGATTTGGATGTTAGAATCAGAACCAAGTACGGAAGATTCAAGAGCAGCCGTTTCAATCCACCAGTTGTGCAGTGTCGTTTGAGAGTTCCTTTGATTTCAAATGGTAAATCAGCAGCTTCTTTCAATGTTACCAAATGCAGCAGTGGTGCTTTCTTTTCAGATCGTGATGCTGATGCAGCAGGCCCTTAGAAATCTGAGTTGAGAATTTGAATTTGTACACAATATTTCCATTATTCCTCAATCTGCAAAAAGTTGTGCATTTATATATATATATAGCCATAGTAGTAATGGCCCTAATATGGTATAGCATATGACTAAATAAAATCCACATATGTATCACTTTGATTTGCTCATGTTGTATTTTATTTAATTTTTCAATTTGCTGTTGGGTTTTCTAAGTTCTAAGGTGTGATTCTTGTGTGCTTCTTTGCCATATATAGATACAAGGTTCAATTTTGATTTCCTAGAGAGCATGTGTGGATAGAGGTAGCGGCTTGAGCATTGCACTTCAGTTTTGGCGACTAAAGAGAATTCACACATGCAGACTAAGCTTAAAATACTTAGAATGGTGGCGTATATAGTTTCAATAGTTTGACATGATTAGGATGGCAACAGCCAAAAATATACACTTAACCAATCAATCTTCCTCTCAAGTCTCAACCATGATGTTTCTTGTACGGCCCCAATGAATCGTTTTCAAAGCTATAAGAAAGTTTGACGTTGACATTTAGAGTATGGAATGTCAAAAATAATATGAAATTGTTTGGAATGGTATTGATTCACTTACAAACATTTTACTACAAATTACTACAAACGAATTCATTTCAGTTTTTATTTTTATTTAAATTACTAGTATTCTAAGTGTACTATACTTCAAACAATTTGTTCAAATTAGGTTAATTTATTATAAAAGTAAAACTATTTTAATATTAATTTTTTCTACCTGCATAACTTGAAATCAAAATCTTGTTTAAGAAAAATAAATACTAAATCAGTAGGGCGAACTAAATATTGGTGAATTTATTTCAATCTTATAATTAACTTTTGTTCCGTTTCACTCTCTTGAAAAATATAGCTTGAGAACCCTCTAACATGATAACTATCAACAATTTGATTAGACATTTAAGCATAAGGACTAGTTAACTATTTGTATATTGACAACTCTTCATTTTAAAAATTATATAAATTGAATGTCCAGCCTTGTTGTCTCTTGTTTTAACCTCAATAAATTGTACACTGAGAACAATACAACAAAGAAGACAGGTTGCAAATGATGATGCTAATTATTTCCATTTTAGCATTTTGCATTATATTGCTAATTTTCTGGGAAACTACGTAGGTAATATTGGTCAATGACTCATTGGATATTTCATATTAAGCCAGGTGGGATTGCGCTCCTCATTACAGGTAGAAATTGGCTAAACTTTGTCGTTAACAGGACAGTTTTGTAGATGGAGTATTATTGAAAAGAAAGTATCCAACTCATTCATCCCTATATATTTGACTTGTTAAAAACTAATAATTAATAATGCTCACTATTTAACGTGAATATTTTTATCGAATAATAAATCCTCATCGACTCTTTCTTTTCTCTATTGACAAAAAAAAAAAAAAAAAGTTTAGAAGAGGAGGAAGTTATCCCATTCTAAATTTAAAGCATACTACAAATCTTAACAACGACTTATAATTAATAATACTTCCAAGTAAATTATTAATCAGAAATCACTCAATTCTAATTGAGAGATGTGCCTATATTTAGTAATATTGTAATCGACCATATTTTTAACAGAATTTCATCGAAATATTGAGAGGCAGATATGACAATGAAGCATGCAGTATCCTTAATATAAATAGCAAAAACACTTTGAATTAAATGGATAGCAAACATCAATTTTAAAAATCATTATCGGGACTTAAAATTCGTTGAGTACCAAACGATTTGTGCACCCGTTGGTCAGAAAATTGATCAGAACGTAATCTGATATCCAATAACCATTTCAAATTCTTACAACTTTGTGGAAGCCATCGAAGTCAACAACTACATTAACTGCTATACCCTTATTATAATTGCTACAGAAGTCATATATAATATGAAAAGTTTTTGCTCTAAATCATAAATACTCAACACTTCAGTAATTATGTTAAAAATAGAGTTCAAGGGGAAGACAATAATGACCTACAAAATTAAAATATTTAGCATTAAATAGTTTAAAGCAAAAAATATATATATTCTAAAAATACCTAAGAATTTTAATATAAATTTTGAAAAGTCTATTTCAGTTTATTAAAACTTTACTGCACTACCGAATCAGCTTAAATATGTTTGGATAATAAATAATATGAAAAATGAAAAAGGGAATGAATTTTCTTATTTAAGGGATTTAACTGCAAGTTAAAAAAAAAAATGAACTAGGAATTCTATTGCTTCTCTTTTTCCCACAAAGATCTACTTTTTATTTTGAAAATTGGGGTGATAAGTGAGAAAATAAATTTATAACTGTAAAAAATTATAATTGTTTTATTTTGTTCCTTTGTGATATAACTTTCAAATGTGATTAATCAGTTCTGTTCCATTTTTATTAAGCTTTCAATTCAGCAAAAAATAACTTTTTTCAATCCCTTCCTTTTTCACCCCTTTCGAGCCCATTTGTATTAATTCTATTCCACCGCATTAATGTGAAAAAGTCCCAACGTATAGTGTTTAAACTTTCACGGGTAAGGATATTATTATATCTTTTTTATTATTAATTGAATAAATATTGAGAGTGAGCTAATGCGTTTCACTCTTACAATGATATTGGCTATACATAACAAAACAAGATAAGTATTTTAAAACTTTAGCTCAAAATTTATAACTTATGTTGTGTGGGAAAAAAATTTTTGTACCATATATCATTACACAGTTTTCATCACAAAGTTGTTTTTTTTTAAAAAATAATAGTAATAAAGCGAATACCTAAACAACTCTTTAAAAGAAAAGGTCATCTTTTTCACTCCTTAGATGATATACACATGTAATGAATGGCAAAATTTAATACACGTAAAAGCTAATTTCCAAAGTAGCCATCCATCTTTGTTTCATAAATTTCTTATACATGATGTAGAAAAGCATGTCATGCTTCGTAATAACCAAGTCAAATAAAAGTAAAGATAAATTTTATGGGCACGCTTTCATCTGGATATTACTACTAGCTAGGTGCTTATGCATGCAGCATGCCGCAATTAATTACCTTACCTAAATGTTGAACTTGCAATTAAAAAAAAAAAAACGTTGAACTTGCAATAATGAAATTAATTTTTTTTCTCATTTTTTTTTAAGGGGAGGGAGTACATGGTAAACTATTCACAACCAGAGTCCATAGTAATTGTTCTAGCGCAAAAGTTAACCCAAACCCTCCAACGAAGAAGCATCTCAAGCATGTGCTGTTCTTTTTCGGAAAAAAGAAAAAAAGATAAGAGAAGACATAAAAATTATCGTAAAGCACAGACTCGCCAATTTAGTGGCATGTCTTTATGTTTGACATGTGTTAAGCACTGACAATCAAAGACATCTGTACGATACGTGTCAAGTATGCATATGTATTTATCCGATAGATTTTTATTTCATCTTAGACACACTTTAAATATAGCTTGGACACAGCGTCGACAAAGTTTGGTAATGTCAATAGAAATGATATCCACAAATTTTTTGGAATGAATTTAGCAACATCAAATATTGGCACATATAACATATATCAAGAGTGTCAGTTTTATTTAACCAACATTATTCCTAAAATTTGAAGGATTTAATATTTTGACCCATGACATCTATAATAGGTATAGCCCTTATGTTAGATAAGATTCTAAAAAATTATAAGAAAATAATATTATATTATTACTAATAATTATAACTTTTAGTTTAATAATAAATACTTAATTTTATAAAGAGTTTTCAATTTTTTGAAAGAAACTTAGAGAGTAATTAATATTCATAATTTAATATTTATAAATATTTGAAGTGTGTGTGTTGTGTCTGTGCTTTATAATTTAAAAAATTTAGTATATCCTATACCCATGCCTGTGTCTTGTCAAATATCTTAGTCAATTTCTATATTTCATAGCTTACAACCATGCTTCTAAAACAATAAAAGGCAATTTATTTTCTTACATAAAAGCCAAGCTTGTCAACATTTAAGAATCTTGCAACCTTGATTTTCACTATTTTTCCTCTAGCATAAAAAAATTAAAAACATCAAAAAGAGGCTTGTAATTTGAACATAACAACTGCAGTACACAAATGGACATTTAGAGATAAAAAAGTGGGTAATACTTAGCAGAATATACAGCATTAGAGCTTTTTAGATACGATTTAATATGCCTATATATATTCAATTTTATGTTATATGTTGAATGGTACTTGCATAGAATTTAGTATGTATCTGCATCCGTGTCTTTATCTTGTCGAGTATCTATGTCAATTTCTATATTTCATAGCTTACAAGCATGCTTCTAAAACAATAAAAGGCAATTTATTTCCTTACATAAAAGCATAGTTAAGACAACTGGACTGAATCGGCCGGTTGGACCGGCTCAACTGGAAATCGGACCCCAGCTCAGTCTGGTTTTCACTATAAAATCGGATGCCGTCAAAATTGAAAAAAATTGGTGAACCGGTGTGAATTAAAGCAATCAAACTCATTGACAGATTTATTTGTTTTTTTTAATTAATTTTGGCAAAAATGCTATTATTTTTTTTATTAAAAAAAAAAGAAGAAGTTTAGTTAGAACAAAAATTCATTTTTTTTAGAACTTTGATTTTTTTAGTATGTTTATTTGCTATATATTCTTAAATTAATTTAAAAATAAAAAATAAAAAATAAAAAATAATTATTACACTATCTATGAGTATTTTCTAAAAGAAATATAAGTGAAAATTAAAATAAATAAATTTCATATTTAAGATATTTGAAAAAGTGTCTCATAATAAATATTATTTTACATTAGTTATATTATTATTAATAACTTAATATAAATTTTTATTTTTTAATTAATCATATGTATATATAAAATTAAATATAGATATTTTATTATGTACCGGTCGAACCCCTGGTTGAGCCTTTGAATCTCTAAACCTCTACCTTAATCAGTTCGATATCCGATCCGATTTTCTTAACCTTCCTTAAAAGCCAAGCTTGTCAACATTTCAGACTCTTGCACCCTTGATTTTCACTATTTTTCCTCCAGCTTAAAAAAAATAAAGACATCAAAAAGAGACTTGTAATTTGAACGTAACAAGTGCAATACACAAATGAACATTTAGAGATTAAAAAAATGGGTAATACTTAGCAGAATTTACAACACTAAAGCTTATACCTAATTTAGATACGATTTAATATGCCTATATATATATATATGCATAGAATTCCACATGAAAATCATCATGGGTTGCGATAATTGCATAATCAAACCCCTTGTTGTGCTCATGTTGATCATTGCTTCCTTAATCATCATCTTGACAATCTTGCACCCCTCAAGCATCAAGTTCCACGTGACCGAGGCCTCCCTCACGCAATTCCACCTAGCCAGCAACAACACCCTATATTGCAACTTCAACGTCAACATCACAGCAAGGAACCCCAGCAAAAATATCATAGTGTGCTATAGGAGGATCACAGCAATTGCTTGGTACAAAGATAGAGAGTTGGGTAGGGTGATCTTGGCACCTTTTGACCAAGGCCGCAAGAACACAAGCTTCCTTCAGCCCGCAGTGATTGAAGGGCAAAGTGTTATTGATCTCAAGCCTAGACATGTTGATGACACGAACTGGGGTTTACAATGACTTGGTTGTGGATTTGGATGTTCTAATCAGAACTAAGGAAGGGAGGATGGAGAGCAAGCGTTACTCTCCACCTATTGTGCAGTGTCGTTTGAGGGTTCCTTTGACGTCAAATGGTAAATCAACAACTACTTCCAACGTTACAAATTGCAGCACCGGCAGTTTCTTTACGTGGAGCAAGTATTTGCACACGTGAGTCTCGACTCACCCTGGATGCCCTCTGATAGGGTGGGAGAGCAAAGAAAAATATGGTAAACATATTTTGCATTACTTTATACACTTCACCCAACCATGGATAGAGTTTTAATTGGTACGATGTTTGATATAAAATATATTTATCTATTAATTTTTGTCTTATCAAAATTCATAAAAAAGAAACAATTGATAAAAAAATTGAAAAATACCTTCTAAAATGGGGGATATATAAAGTATTCATTATCACTGTTGATAATGCTAGCTCCAATTATCATGCTATTTACTATTTTTATTACATTCACTATGGGTGTGCTTTGATATGTGTCCACCAGAAATGTACAAAAAATATTTTCTTTCTTTACAAGTCATCATTGATGCACTAACTATTATTTTATAAGTAATATTATTTGTATATATTTTATGGATTCATTGTAAATGTGTAGGAAGGGGGAGAAAGAGAGAGAAAAATAGATAAAAGTAATAGATTTTTTTTAACACCCACTACTTTTATGTTATTCTCTGTCTTAATGTTTTCACAATAAATCAATAAAATAAGTCCAAATAACATTTTTCAATTTCTTTCTTTGCTAGTCTCTGTTGTCGTGATTGCATGAAATAGAAATAAGATGTTATATAGACTATTTTAATAACTTTTATGTTTTGGCCTATAAAATAATTTTGTATTATCATTTGAATAAAATTATAGAAATTGTTATATTTATTTTGTGATTCTAATTTTTTAAATGTATTCAAATTGTCTATTTCATTTTTATTTTATATTTCAATCTTTCATTGCCAGGATCCTGTTAGAAGTGCTATTATAGATTCCCACATTTGTGTCATGGATTATGGGAGGAAGCGCATAAATGCTTATTCTTTGCACATCTTGCAGGTATTCTTCATATTCAAACTCTATAACTCCTCAAATTACAATGATTAATTAACAATAAAATTTTACTTGCAGATTTTTTGGCTGATTTTTTTTAATTTCAATAATGCTAGACGACAAATGGGTGGATTTTGCCTGCAATACTTTGAATTGCTTAATGAAGTCAATTGTTTATGTCCTATATATTACGTGAGGGAAGATAAGACCAAATTGGGCTTTCTTTGTGATGGTTTGAGTTGGAGCCATGGTATATATCCAAAGTCCCGTGGTAGTTGTATCAATAGTAGCACCAAATTAGGTTATCCACTTCTTACCATGAAATACTGACCAGGTTGTTGATTGCTTCTAATATAGAACGTCAATTGATTGACCTAGTGTTCTTTTTTAAAAAGGCTTTTCTAGTCTATTGTTCCATGCATGCTTCTGTACTAAGCTTTTATAATTATGTACCTTTTTTTTTTCTCTCATGCTAAATATTAGTTTTTGTCATCTTAGAGCGGTACCTTTTTTTAATCCTTCATTTTTAAGTTTTTGTTTTCTTTTTTTTTGGGAGGATATATTTTGAAGTTTATTAGTTTTTATTCATACATTTTACTTTTACATCATAGGTTATGGAGCCTATATAAACCTTCTAAAGGATGAAATAACAAAGCATTGTTCAACATACATGTAAGTTATGCTGACCATTTATATCTCTTAGGAAATTTATATCGGCAATTGCTGTTACAAATTTTATCCCAAAAGTAACTACGTTAAGGACTTTTTACATGTTTTATAATTTTCTTTTGCGCCTTCAGTTTTGTTCTGATGGGTAGGGTACTGTATATAGGTTCATCTTTTTTAAATTTATATTGACCACCAAATTTAATCATTTTTCAATTCAAAACTTGTTATTGTGCTGTGCTATCATTAACCTTATTAACTCACAGCATAATGATTCAGGATTAATTACTTCTAGAACAACTTACGAGGTCCAGATTACAAATTACTAATCCTGGTGCATCCTATAAAACTATGTTTCTTTAATATCTTGGACTGATTATATTATTGTTTGAGTGAATCTCAGCCTTATTTCATAGCTATAAACTAAGCTTAAATGACTTTGTTCCTTTTCATTTTAATTATTTACTAACTCAGACTGTTGGTAAATATTGGAAGTTTTCTTTGGTTTTTGTCTTGCAGTCTTCCTTAATATTTCACTATCCCTTATTCCAAACTTGTTTCCCTTTGATCCCCAGTGATTCATTTTTTGATCTTTTTTATTTTTTGTGTTTCTGTCTTAGTAAATATTGGATTGTGCTTAACGTTCAATGACAACCTTTTTTCATCTTAGTGCTTCTTTTTTTGGTTTAATCTACTACCTTCATTTACAGTGAAAAGAACTCTTGGTGTGAAATTTTGTCAATTGTGGTGCATCGTGGCATTTATTTTTTGGTTAGTTTCGTTTAATGTTTGGTAATTTTTTTATTATACTTGGTCTTAGCATACTGCTTTAGAACAGTATACTTTTTAACGTGTACAGCATTTTTTTTCTTTCTTTTATTAATATATTTACTTGATGAAATGTTTTCTTTTCTTTACAAGAGTCTCAACTTTATTTCATGTCTGGAAACCAAGCTTAACTGATTTTGTTCCTTTTATTTTATTTACTGTATTTTGGACCCTTGGTAAATATTGGAAGTTGGGTTTTGTTTCCGGTATGCTATTTGTTTGGTTATAGCTGAACTTAGTGCAAGAATCTGGCTGAATTTGCTGATGGAGATGATGCCCATATGTCCCAGTCTAAAAACTAATTTCCAAACTTCACACCTGCTAAAAGGGTATCTGATGAGTTTGATTCAGACCTTGATGGAGATATCATTAACCTTAAAGCAGCGAAGATTGAGAAGGAGAGAAGATCTCTTTTGTAATGCTTATCCATTTTGTTTTTTGGTCTATTTTTATATAAGTTGATAAGTTTATTTGTAGTAATGGTCTTTTTTTATAATGTTGGTTATTTTGGTGAAATGGCGTTTGTGGTGATATTATTTTCATTGAAACTTTTAGATGTAACCATGTTTGTTATGGTTAGTTTAGTTTTTGATATCTCAGGTATCGTGGACATATCTAAATTGACAAATGAAAATTATGTTTCAATTCAGCTTATTTTCTGCCCATGTGAAATTATGATCAATGGTTTTTCATTTCAAATTTGAGATATTATACATTGTTAAAATTATAACAGATGTTTACATTTTGATTTTTCGCCCAGTACCTATTCAAAATCACATAAAAGACATGGTCTCATTGAACTTTCTCTAATGTTGGAACCATATATATGAGTTTAATATGAAAAATCTAATTGAATAATTATGATGCAAAAATAAGTTTAGCTCAATATTAAGGATTTGAAGTTTAAAAGTTATACCTTTTAATGTCAATTCTTCATATAATATCTTAATTTTCTTTTTGAAGGACAAATTTATGAATGATTAAGGGGTATTTGTTTGTGATTTTTTTAGTAAAAAGTTATTTTTTTATTGAAAAAAATCAGTTTTCACAAAAATCTGTTTTTAGGTTTTTTTTTATAGAATTTGAAAAATGTAGCTTTTAAAAAAAATGTAATTTTTAACTTTTTTAACCATATATAAAATTTATATTTCATAAATATACTTTTTAAATGTTGAAACAAACGTACTTTAGTTAATATTGGTATGCGACTTATTATTTTCTCATATAACTGAATCTGAAAGAAACAAAAAGACCGGGCTATAGTTAACGGATAGATGTACTCTTCTTAATTGTTATATTATATACAAAAGCTATATACATTATAAATTTAATTAATCGAAAACAAGTATGTTTTAATTAGTTTAATGTATAATTCTTTGTATCCTTAATTTGTTTGACTTAATATGTATAACTATATCCAATATAAAATTAACGAATTCAATTACATTTAAATAATATATTTTATATAAAGAATAGTAGCAGCCTAGCTTTAGGCATTTTTTTAATAATTTTTTAATTCAACAATTTCAGAGAAATTTTACATACTATTACTTATTATTATTATTATTATTATTATTTACGTCTTTAACTTTACAGAATATATCTATATCCAGAAATTTCTAAATTAACTAAATTATTTTTGTAAAAATATAATTTTGACATTATATACTAATTTGCTGAAACCCATTTTCACTCATCGACAATCATATGTTGTTGTTTCAAGAATGAAATCTAAAAACAGTTTGAAGCTACTGATTTTAGATGAGAAATAGAAATCTATGCAATACAACAGGCAGTTATAATTAATTTTTTTATTTAATTCAAATTTTCCACCGCTTTTCCTTACTCTTCAACAATAAGGGAGAACGGGAAGAGGGGGTGATGATTTTTTTAAAGTTTTGTTTATTTTGTTCATATTTTTTCATTAAAATCTCTTAAAAATATCCTATATAGATGAATTATGTTTATGAATCCTTACCTTTTTTATTATGAAATTTTTTATTTAATATGATTTTTTTTTGTTAATTTTCTTTATCTTAACAAAAATAATATAATTAGTTTAAATTTATCTATTATAAAAGTAAATTATTATCTTAAATATTTTGTAAAATTATTTCTCAAAGACTTATATGTTATTAATTATTTTAAAAAATAACTATTTATTGCATTTTGTGAGATTTAAAACTTTGCATGAAATATAATAAAACTAAGAGTAACACTTCAAATTGGCTCTCAAAAGAGTTATAAGATATCAATTTGATCTTTAAAAGAACTATGATATCAATTTGGTCCTCAAAAAAATTGTAAAATTAATTTGGTTATCAAAAAATTAAAATTTATTTTAAGTTAGTACAAAAAATTAAAAAAAAAGGCTTAATTAACTTTAAATAAATTTTAATCTTGTATGTGGACCAAATTAATGTTACAAATCTTTTGAGAACTAAATTAATATTTTACAACTCTTTCAAAAATAAAATTGATGTCACAAATTTTTTAAAGACCAAATTAATGTTTCACAACTCTTTTGAATATTAATTTAAGGTTCTACTCTTAAACTAAACAAATTAGGTAAAAGAGCAAATCAACCTTTTTCTTCTAGTATGAGTTTGTTTGAGTTTCTATAAAAGAATTTATAACTATATATTTTTTAGATCTAGCTCTACGATCCTTATTTTAAGACAAGAAAGAAAGAGTGATAGATTTTTTCTTTGTTGACAAATTCACAGCAAAATTTTGTAAACATCTTTCACTAAAGTTAATTATGCTTATCAATCTAATTCCTTTATTTTAAATTTTTTATTTTATTTATTGCAAATTATAAGTCATTTTTCCTTACTTAAGAACAAAAGGGAAGTGTAGAGAGAAGGGATGATGAATTTCTTTTTTGTTTTTATTTAAATTATTCATAAATTTTCATTAAAATCTCCTTTTTATCATCATTCATTATTAGTATTTGTTACTCATAAAATTTATTTCAATAATAAGTTTTCATAATTTCTTACTAATATATTTTGGTAATACTATACTTTGTTGTTATTTATTAAAAAATTACTTCACTTATATCTTGGGCTTTTTTACAATTTTAAATTAAAAAAATATTACTTATTAAATACTCAGTTTCAACATTATTTTCCAAAATATCCTAATTTTTTGGAATGTTGATAAATCTGTTTAGATTATATCAATTTATAACTGTTTAAATTTAAAAAAAAAAAACATAGAAATCGATCTACATTGAATCGATTTATACACTATTAATATGAAAAATGCATAAATCGATTTGCATCAAATCGATTTATATACTTAAAACCTTAAAACCTTGTATACACTATAAGTTCGCTGGCCCTAAGATTGGAGGTTATACTTGGTGCCGGTTTGTTTATTGGGAAAATAGTAAATACGTCCTGTGAACTTAAAACCTTTTCATAAATTATTACCATAAATTTTAAAATCTTCCTAATTAATTTTTAAACTTTAAATCATGATTCAATAGATTATTTCACAAAAAAAAATTTAGCACCAAAAAAAAAAAATTAGTGACTACAGCCTTGTTTGATAATGTTGAGAAGTAAACAACATATCCAGCAGTACACGAAGGATGAAGTTTAGTTGGTACGTTTAATAATGTCGGGAATTTAAAATTGCATCCATGTTGACAAGCATAAACAATAAATTAGTTTGGCAATTTGGACAAGTATAGGGGTAGATTAGATTTTCATATGTTGACCGGGGTAGAGTAGAGATTATCGTATGTTGATCGCGTTATAAGCATCAATCAAAATACTTGTTTCTCTTTTATCATTTTTGGTAAGATTTTAGAGTTCAAATTTTATGAATAGAAAAAATTAATATTAAAAAAGTTTTACCGTTATGATGAGATTTTTGATTTTGAGTTAAATTAATTAGAATCCAATAAATTTTAAATATTGATAATTTAGACCCAAAAAATAAATTATTAACAAATTATCGATTGCTTCAAAATATCTGATTTAAGATTGGTGCTATCTTTGGTAATATATTTCTAGAGGTACCTGCTATAGTATTTTTTTTAAAATTTCTATCTTGAGATAAAAATAGTACTTTAGAATAAAAATAATTATTACATTAAAAATATTTATTTCGACATCAATATATGCTTTAATAAATATTTTTGATATTATTATAATTCTTTTATTATAGGTTATTATATCCTTTTATTATTAAATTATAACTTCTTGAAAATATTGCAACATATATTTTTTTAAAATAAGTAATACCGAATTATGCGTCTTTAAAATATAAAAGAATTTATTTCACATTTAAAATATTTTTTCAATTGCTTTTCTTTTCTTTATTCCAAGCTTGTAATTGAGCAAATTGATTTATATATTATTTATATTGCACAAATCGATTTATAATCGATTTATGTACTATTTAATAGTGTAAAAATCGATTTAGCTTATATCAATTTTTATGTTTTTTTTTTAATTTGAACAATTATAAATCGATGTAACTTAAATCGATTTATTAACGTTCCAAAAAAATAGGATATTTTGGAAAATAACATTGAAATGGTGTATTTATATAAATAATTTTTTTTTTTAATTTAAAACTGTACAAAAACCTATATCTCGTATATCAACAAGAGAGTAAATCCCCCATGCGTCGCACGGATTCTGCAGAATATACAGCATTAAAGTTTATAATTAATTTAGATATGATTTAACATGCCTATGTACATTTCGATTGTATGCTATATATTGAATGGTACATGCATAGAATTCTACATGAAAGCCATCATGGGTTGCAAAAAATGCATTAGCCTCACCTGTCATCCGATCATACACGGCATTCTTCTTTGCTCAGTCATCCTGTTACTCTTGGTCATGTTCGGCAGGCCCCCCTCAAGCATCAAGTTCCATGTAACCGAGGCCTCCCTCACTCAATTCAACCTCACCAACAACAACACCTTGCATTACAGCTTCAAGGTCAACATCACAGCAAGGAACCCCACCAAAGACATCACAGTGTACTATGAGACGATCAAAGCAATTGCATGGTACAAAGATAGAGAGTTTGGTAGGGTGAGCTTGGCACCCTTTGACCAAAGCCCAAAGAACACAAGCTTCCTTCAGCCCGCAGCGTTTGAAGGGCAAAGTGTGATTGACCTCAAGCCTCACCAAATTGCTGAGTACAACATGGAGACAAGTGTTGGGATTTACAATGACTTGGCTGTGGATTTGGATCTTCAAGTTAGATTTATGAAAGGGAGGAACATGAGGAGGAGTTACTATCCACCTATTGTGCAGTGTCGACGTTTGAGGGTTCCTTTGATTTCAATTGCTAAATCAGCAGCTACCTTCAATGTCACTAAATGCAGAACTGGCAATTTCTTTGGAAGGATCTGAAATTTGTACACAAAATGTCTCCACCTACTCTACACTTATAAGATGGGAGAGAAAAAAAAGTATCCGTACATGTTATTTTACAATAAAACATCGTTTGATATGTGTCCATGAGGAATGTGGAAAGAACATTTTTGTTCTTTACAGGTCCTTGTTGTTGCACAGACTATTTCTTTGAGCAATGTTATTGTAATTATTTTATAAACTTATTATGAATATATTAGAAGAGGGAGAAAGGCATGAAGGTACTGAATGCATAATTTTTTTTTTTTAACATCCACCACTTTTATAACTTTCTTTCTCTTAGTATATTCACAATAAATCCATAAATGATTGGAAATAACTTTTTTCAATTATTTTTTGGCTAGTCATTGTCATCATGGACCCATGAGATATATATATATATATATTTATATTGTTATTTTATTTTTGTCAAATGTATTCAAATCGTCTGTTCAAATTTAAGAAGTGCTTCTTTTTTTAACAAAAAGTGTCTTTTCTTACAAAATAAATACAAACACACTCATAGATCTTTTATATGTAATTAGTAAGGATGTGTTTGTTTATGTTTGGAAAATAAAAATTGGGGTGAAAAGTGAGGAACTAAATTCAACTGTTAAAAATTATAATTGTTCCATTTCATCCTTTATAACGTAACTTCCTTACACGATTAATAAAGTTCTATTCTTTTTTTTTTTAGTCTTTCAATCCAGGAAAAATAACTTTATTCAGTCACTTTCCTTTTCCTTCCTTCTCAACCCATGCCTATTAATTTTTTTTCAATTTCATTAATGTGAAAACTCAACAACATAACGTGTAAACTATCTCAGAGAAAGATATTGTTATATCTATTTTTATAATTAATTGAATAAATCTTGATATTGAGCTAATGGGGTTGACTCTTACAATAATATTGGTTATACATAATAAAACAAGATAAGAATTTTAAAACTTTATCTAACAATTTATAACTTGTGTTGCGTATGAAAAATTGTACCATATAAATCGTTACATAGATCTTCATCATAAATTTTTTTAAAAATAAATAAATAAATAAAGCGAATACCTAAGCAACTCTTTAAAAGCAAAGGTCATCAATTGCGCTCCTTAGATAATGTATACGTGTCCGTAATGAATGGCAAAATTTAATTCGCGTAAGAGCTTGTTTGAAGTAATTCTCTCACCATCCATCTTCATAAATTTCTTATACATGACAAAGAAAAACGTGTCATTCTTTCTAATATAAACCAAGTCAAATAAATGTAAAGATAAATATCATGGCATGCTTTCATCTTGATCTAGATACTAGATATTACTACTAGATGCTTATGCATGCAGCATGCCAAAATTTATTACCTTATCTAAATGTTGAACTTGCAATAATGAAATTAATTTTCTTTCTCATATTTTCTTTAAGGGGACGAAGCACATGTAAACTCTTCATAACCACAGTAATTATTCTAGCGTAAAAGTTAACCGACACCCTCCAACAAAGAAGCATATTAACATAAGGGTTATACTTACTAAGAAGTACAGACATGCCAATTTAGTGGCGTACGTGTCTGTATGCCTGACATGTGGCGGGTACTGACACTCAATAGAAGAAGTTTTTAAATATTTTTAGAATAAAAAGAAGTTTCTTAATCTAATCCATTTTATATTTATCACATCAATTAATATTGGTAGTTAAAAAAATAAGGCCGCTCCATATTTACTAATATGACAAATAATATATAAATTAAAACAAGAAAATTCTTTTATTCTAAGAATATTTGAAAATTTTTCATGTACCAAATACGCATTCGTATTATCTGAGTAAATTTTTATTTAGGGTTTAGATACACTTTAGATATGGCTTCAACCTAGTATCAACAGAGTTTAAAAATGGCAATAAAAATGATACCCCATAAATTTTTTGAAATGAACTTAGCAATAACAAGTATTGGCACATATGACAGATATTAAGAGTTTTTAATTTTTGGGAGGAGCTTAAAAAGTAATAAATATTGATAATTTGACATTTAAATACGCCATGTCCATGTTAATTCTGCAATTTTAAAAATATGTCTTTGTATCCATATTTGTATTTTGTCGATTATCTCTGTCAATGTTTATATTTCATAGTTTACAAGCATGCTTCTAGTCCAATAAAAGGCAACTTATTCTTACATAAAAGCCAAACTTGTCAACATTTAAGACTGTTGCAACCTTGGTTTTCACTATTTTTACTCTTGCTTAAAAAGAAAAAAGATCAAAAAGAGACTTATAATTTAAACATAACACAACACATATACGGACATTTAGAGGTAAAAAAGACTATAAGCACCTTTTTTTTATTTATTCTCTTTCTACAACTCTCATTATTATTTTTTTCCATAATTGTTGATGCATTGTACGCGTCAAAAAAGCAATGTTTAAATAACTTTTTTACCTATCACAAAAAGTTAATGAGAATAAGTTACAACCAATCATAATTTCAGTAGATAAATTACACAATTTAAAATTTTTGCGAGTAAATGCACGTAAAATAAAATCGAATGAAGGTATCAAAAATTTTATCCAAAATAAAAAAAAATGCCACACTTATGTTGACAATATTTTTAATTAGAATATCGGATTGGAGAGAAGTAGGATTTAAATCCTGCTAGGAGCATGATGAATCATATATATATATATATATATATATATATATATGATGAATAGTGCGTACATATATAGAATTGTACATGAAAACCATCATGGATTAAAAAAGATACATAATCATCGCCCTAGTAGTGCTCATCATGTTGATCATTCCTCTTTCCTTAATGGGAATATTCTTGCGCCCCTCAGACATCAAGTTCTACGCAACCGAGGCCTTCCTCACGCAGTTCCACCTCACCAGCAACAGCACCCTATATTACAACTTCAAGGTCAACATCACAGCAAGGAACCCCAACAAAAAACATCAGTGTATTATAGCAATATCATTGCAATTGCTAGGTACAAAGATAGAGAGTATGGTGGCGTGATCTTGGCACCCTTTTGACCAAGCTCACAAGAACACAAGCTTCCTTTAGCCCACATTGTTTGAAGGGCAAAGTGTGATTCGTCTTGACTCTCACCAATCACGATTTTAAATCGCGATTCGCAACTGTAGTTGCAGCCACAATATTGTTATTGTGGTTGCGGAAAATAATGACAATTGCAGCTATTTCAACTATATTTTCCCATATTTTTTTATATTGTGGTACAACTGCAATTGTGATCTCAACCGCAATTTAAAAGTATGCTCACCATATTGCTGAGTACAATGACTTGGCTGTGGATTTCGATCTTCGAATGAGAACCAAGCAAGGGAAGCACACGAGCAATAGCTACTCTCCACCTATTGTGGAGTGTGGCTTGAGGGGTCCTTTTATTTCAAATGGTAAATCAGCAGCTAACTTTAATGTTACCGAAAGCAGCACTGGCATTTTCTATTTTTTTCAATTCGTTCTTTACAATCGCTGCATATAGATATAAAATGTTAAAGAGACTCATTTTCATGTCATAACTGTGAAACAACTTTATAATGTTATCATTCAATAGAAATTACATAAACTATTATTTCTATTTTGTGACTCTATTTTTTCAAATCGTTTTCAAATCATCTACTCAAATTTAAGAAGGGCTTCTTTTATTTGAAAAAAAAAAATCTTACAAAATAAATTCAAACACATGCACCCATAGATCTTTTATATCTAATTAGTAAGGATGTGTTTGTTTAAGTTTGGAAAAAAAAAAATGCTTCGATAATATAATTATCTTTTACATTTTTTTAAAAGCTGCTTTTTAATTTATAAAAAAAAAATTTAAACAGCTTTTTCTTAGAAAAATTTGTTTTTCTTTAAGACTTATCTAATTATCTTAAATTTCTTTAAACATGTCTATTTGTACACATTTTCGTCATTAACTCAATCTGCAAAATTGTTCATAGCCATAATATAATACTCTATGGCTCTAATGTTACATACTATATGCACGTTAAGTAACATTTCGATTGGCTCGTGTTATATTTTGGAATTAAATATGTATTTAATCTTTATAAATATTACTCATTTTGATTTAATCCCTCAAAATTTTCTTTTTAAACTTTCGGTCGCTCTTTTTCCCAAAGTTAAATTTTTGGTCTCTGCTATGTTAGCCCTATGATAGAGTAGTGATATTTATAATGATCAAAAGAAAATTCTTAAAATATTTATAATGACAAATAACAAATTTTCCAAAATTTGTAAACACTAAACACATATTTTTAGATACTTATAGGGATCAAAATTTAGAACAATAAGTAGCAAAACCAAAACATTGAAAAAAAGATGGATCAAAAGCTAAGATAAAATTTTAGAGATTAAAACCAAGACAACATATATTTATAATGATTAAAAATATATTTAAGCCTATATATATATATATATATATATATGTATGTATGTATTTTTTTTTTCAGTTTTTTTGTTCAGTTGTTTTAGTTCTACGGTGTATGTCTCGGGTACTTTATTGCTATATATATGCAGGGTACAATCTTGATTTCCAGAAGTACATGTGTGGAGGGAGGTCGGTGTGAGCGTTGCATTTCAGTAATATTGGCGACTTATATAACACTGAAATCAAGACGGTGATATATATAGCTTCTATAGTTTACTTTGTCATAGTTAGGATATATGCCACTCAGCCAAAAAACTGGACTTAACCAATCTCCCTCAGAAGTCAACTATCAACCAACACAATCCACGTACGGCAATGAATCATTTTCGAAGCTAAAGGAAAGTTTGATGCTGTCATTTATTCTGTTTGAGCGTATGAAAATTAAAAGAATTTATTTCTTTACAAATGAATTTTCATATGAAACTTCTTATTGGGAATGATTTAGTTTATCAGTCCCATTAATAATGATATCCATTTCAAAAATCTTTATTTCTCAAGGGATTGAAATCAACCACTATATCAGCCACCCTTAAGAGTCTATCTCGGGTCAAAACTTTATTGCTCCAAGGCAATACCTCAAACTACCTTTGATAAGAGGGTTAGGTATGATATCCATATGCATACCACCAGGGTTAAGATTGTAGAGTTGTATTTCCTCTAGTATCTACTCTCATTTAATTTGGTCACTCTTTGCTTCAATGCCATCCTAAATGGTAAGAAGCTACTCTTAGCTGTGAAAGTGCGTTTTCACTTGCAGCTAAAACTATTGTGCACTTGTTCACTTAAGACAACTACTGAGGATTTGGGAAGAGTGTAGTGAGACTCATAGATCCAACACCGGTCACATATACATCAACTACAGTAGTTCCATATAAAGAAAATGAATGGAGCAGAAAAATATAAAATAGAGTGAAATGAATGCCACTGGAAATATGACTCTGGTCTTGAATATGAGCAAGGCGAATTCTACCAAGTTAGAAAATACTAATTGATGATTACACATTGGCCTTACATGGGAATCCCTTATCTTTTGCACTTCCCACGTTTAAGTTCTGCCATTAGTAGATGTGCCACTGATTTGTATCCCATTTCCCGAGCTTTATTTCAGTCAATCAAAGTAAAGAAGAAAAAAAACAAGGCACAAAACAAAGATATTAGCAAACAAACAACAATGACAACATAACAGTAAAGATGATGTGAAGCAGAAAGACTAACCTTTGTATATTGCCAGACCAGTTGGAGCTATCTTTCGCTTTTTCAGGCATATTGAGCTATGCATCAATTAAGGTAGAAAAAAGAAACAACATCATGAATCAGATTCAGATATTCTCTTTAAGTAATTATGCAAGCAATCTGCATGTATGTTTACAACATCAGAACCCAAAAACTTAAGTAGGTACTAAAATTTAATGGCCCTACCTGTTGCATATCCAGTAAGGGTTTATTCCTTTCGCTTCTGTGCAATGCGGGCACATCCATTCTTTTTTCTCTCTCACTTCCTCTATTTCTAAAACAGAACCAAAGTGAACAGTTTCAGCCTATCAATATGAAATCACTTTTTATAAGTAAAATGTCTCTTATACCAGAAGAGGATTTTTAAACTACAATATCACAATTGTGGTTGAAGCACAATTTGAAATTATTCTGAAGACACAGTTTAGGTATAAGACAGTTTAACTCTGACATCTTAAAAAGAAAGAAAAAGAAACTATCCCTTTATCTTTAGCTTAACAACTTGTGACTTACCTTCACCATATCGAACCTTGAGACATGCTCTGCAGAAAACACCAGTGCTAGAATGACAGACAGAACAATCAGTCTTTCCTGCAAGGAATATGTTGCGGAACTATTAAAACATTGTGGAGCTAACGTGGGAAAATATGCAAATTAAGATATTATGCTAAATCTGACCCAGGCATGGCTCATCCACATCAAAATTGCCACATCTTTTACAATCTTCTTCACCGCACAATTTCTTTTGCCTGCATTTGAGTTTTGCATTGCAATGTCAGCATTACTTATACCAAATACAATGCATTTGTTTTTATACATATAGCTCCACTTTCCTTTTACCTACTAGGAGACTTCTATAAGGCCTATCATTGAATGGATTATACATGCCAGATTTTTAGGGAAATGACCAAACAAAGTACCATCGTTTTGGAACTATAGCTTCTATAAAGTACATATGCTGTGAACCCTTTACCCCATTAAAAAACTAACAAAAGTTTTCTGACGAAGAAAACTTAAACATTAAAATTAGGGGAAACTCTCTGGACCAAAGTGCTCAAGAACTTTAGTTGTAGGAGGTGAATTCAACTTTTCTCATAAAGAAATTTGGTACAAAAAAATCGTCGCATGATTAGACCATGACAATTTCTACTAACGTTTGATGAAAAATTAGACAGAAGAATTAAAATGGACACTTTAAAATGTTTAGATGTCGTATTACACATTTTTAAAGTTTGACAGCCAAAGTGTACACAAACTTAAGTTGGAGGGAATAAACTGAAGTTTTCCCTAAAAATTAATATCTGGTTTTTAATAAGAAGAGGGATAGACAATGGAACCTGCAAAAATGGCAGCATATCCCCAAAACAGGATTGTACACACTGCCTCTGCCCTTGCTATTGCAGCGCCTAGCAGAAGCTTCTAGTGAAATCTGAAGCTCTGCAGCACTTATTTTAACCAAAGGTGCATTGGCAGGCCTAACCTCCTCCTCTTCTTCCCATTCAGTTGAAGTTACTTTTTTCTCTGTCACAATCACCAGCAAACCATCACCATTCACAACAATCGCCAAAAACAAGCAGTGATTGGGGGAAAAAAAAAGTTAATTTCCATTTTGATCATCAAAATATATACTCATTGTCACATTGTTCCTTCATTTGAAAATACATCAGATTGGAGCTCCAAAATATATATAATGACATCAATACTGGTCCTTCAATATCACAATTTTATCATCAAATTAGTCCTTTAAGTAACATCAAACTAATGGAGATAACTGATGGGCCACTGATAAATGGATGACCAATATGACATCACATATATATGTTTGAAGGATAAAATGAGTGTATATTCTTTAAAATATATTAAAAAAAGGTGAGAAATTTTATTTTATTTTATTTAAAAAAAATCCGTTTTTTTTTATACCACTCTTTTTAGGCTGCCAAAAAGCGTGGAACGTACCATTAATATTTTAGTACATGAAATTGCAAAAGTCGATCATCATTTTTTGAGTCCTTAATAAAAACTAATTTTACTATCAAAAATACAATTTAATGTACTAATTTGACTAATTATATTATAATGTTAGTTTTCATATTAAATACTTAAAAATGAATTTTCCAACGTTAAAGACGGGGGAACTAAAAAAAAAACAAAAAACAAAAAAGAAAAGAGGTTTGAGGTGAAGACCTCGTTTTGGGGGCAGAGGGGGTGTAGTCGTAGAAGTGCTTCTCAAACGCTGAGATCGCCGCGGTGGGAGTGGGAGTGGAAGGCGGTTATTGGGTTTGGCGGTGGAGGCAGCTTTGATTCGCTGGGAGCGGCGCGATGGGGTGAGACGGTACACCCTCTTTTGGTACGGTCTCTTGAGTTTCGCAGATGCTGCTTGTTGTCGAAGCTCGGAAGCGGTTTTCAGAACCCCCAGGGACTCCAACCGAGCCTGCAACAACACGCCACATTACATAAATACATGTACATGTGTTATGCAATAATACTTGTTGTGTTGTGAATCAAAGAGGTAAGGACAGGAAAGGAAACGCAGAGAAAAGATAGGGCACACGTTACCTGGTTCTCTAACATGCGAGCGTTTCTCAGAGTTTCGTAATCGCATGTTTTTGCTCTTGCTTTCGCCCTCCCCACCATGATCCTAAGCTTGGTGCCCACTCACTTGGCCTCGCGTTTCACCCCAGATTTGAAATTTTTTGTGTCTCTTTTGATAGCGGGAAAATGCTGACAAATTTTTACATGTGTCCCCCACGCAAAACCATTTTAGCCTGTTTTTTTTTCTTGTGCCTTTTTCTTTTTTTTAAAGAGTGGTTTTCTAATTTCATATCATTTTTTTTTTATTTACAAAGAACAGAAGTTATAGGTTGTACGAATGAATTATCTTATATAAAAATTTCACATATTATGGTCATGTATTAGATTTTTATTATTGATTATTAATTAAAAAAGTTGACCTTCGCCTAAATCCTATCAAAAAAATTAATTAATATAAAAATTAATAATATATAAGGAGAAAATTCATTTTCTCAGTTATACATACATAAGTAGATTTCTCAATAAGGATGTTGATTCTAATCCGAGATCATCCAAGGGGTTCTTCTTCACAATAATGATGATTGATTAGTGTAAAGAAGTGATTCATATTTTTCTTTAAGAAGTGTTATTTGTACCACTTTTGTTATAAACATTCAGACACTCAAAGATAAGTTCGGAAAATAAAATTGAAAAAAAAAAGAAAAAGTGAAAATGTAAGGAGAGAGAGAGAGAAGAGAGAAATAGATATAAGATGTCAAAATATCAATTGATAGAATATATATATATATATATATATATATATATATATATTTCTCTTTTTCTTTTTCGTTTTTTCTTTTTGGGTCAATTGCGCAAGAATCAACAGCCAATTTTCAAATGGGTCAACGTAAAGCCCATTTACTATGGTCCTTGTTCAATTTCAATTTATTCAAGTTAGTCTAGACCAAGACCCAAAAAACGAAAGTTAGGCTAGACCGAGGTTTATCACACATACATGGATCCAGACCAAAAACTCAAAAAATAAACACGTACATGGATCATGAAGCACGATTATAATAAACCCAACACAGCTGGCTTTCTGTACTACGAGTCCCCCAAAATAGGACAATAGTATAATACCTTTCAAAAATAATATTGTCTCTATAATTAAATATCCATTTATTTTTAAATTTATTAAAATACAATATTATTATAATAAAAATGCTAGACAGCCAAAATAATATGGCATAGTTGATAACTTTTGGATAACTAAATGGATCTTACCACTTACATTTAATCTAACCACCACCATATATTCTATAAAAAATTTTGATTATATTATTCTAGGTATGTCGCATTGTTGTTATTATAATTCATTAAATAATTTAAGAATAAATGGCACAAGATCATCTCATATGTAAATGCACATCCTTGCTATTAATCAAGTTATATATGAGAAAATCCTCTTCTAAAGATAAATACACCCTTAGTTTCAGTATGCATTTAAGGGCAAAGGAAGAGGAAGTGATCAGAGGGACTTAGAGAGTTTCATCTTTCCCATGTTTGTGAGTATAAAATAGATAACTAGAAAGAAATAGATGGTCTATAATTTATTTTCATAATTTTACTTTTTACAAAAATAATTAAATATAATTAATAAGTTTCAATTAGCAAAGTGTTGGTTTATGTGAAAGGGACTCAGATTTCTTAAGCATATGATCCTAGAGTTCAATTTTAGGATTCATATGTATAGAAAAAAAAATTATTGATAAAGATCCATACCTAAATGTCTTATTGTACTTCGAGAGATTAATCTCTCATTTATCAAATAAGGGGATATTCTGAAAAGTAGAAAATAATTAATAAGTTTTATAAGATAGATAAAAAAAATAATATTTTAATAGAGATAAAATAAAAAATTATACTTCATTAAAAACATCTAATTCAAAGGAATCATAAAACGAGAATAATAAAGAATTTTAAAACTCTCAAAAAAAGTATTTTCCTTTTAAAATGTAAAACACGTGGTAAAACCTCATAAACTTTATTCTTTCTTGCCTTTTTCTTCCAAATCAAACTGATGAACACATCTTTACAGATAATTTCATCTTAATAGATAGCTAAGAACCTTCACCTCGTTGCTAAATGAATCTGATTCTTTCTCTCGCTACTCCATACACGTTATTCACCTCTATCATCTTATTGACTTCGTCTAACTTCATCTGCAACACTCTCCTTACACGTATCTAACTCTACATGCACACCATTTACTAAATATCAAAACCTCGAACCACATGGTCCACATCAATACCCGTTGACCGACTTGGTCGTCGTCTCAAAAAAATACAAGTGTATAAAATAAAGTGCTTTCTAGATGCTTTATTAATGTCTCCTCCTTGGACGGTTCTACCCTAGACTTCTGCTTGATATATGAACTAGTAAACTTGCACAAAATTGTAAACTCCCTTTTTTGTCCTTTCCCCTCGTTTGATATGAGAATTAATGAATTATAGCATGATTGGTGTTTTTTCCACATCATTTGATAGGTACTTGTTGGTAATGTGAAAGGGTGATGGCAACGTCATTGGCTTGAAACACCGGCGATCCACAGACTTGGAGTTAATTATATTACACATCACTTTCAACTTTTTCGGTTAACCAATCAAAATCATGTAATAATGTTACCTTATCATCATCTTCGTAGACACAGTAACAGCAGCTTTTTTGTGTTTTTTTTTTTTTGTTTTTTTGTAGTTTTGCACCCAAAATAGTCATGCCAAATTTTCAGACTAGAGTTTAGAGATTAGTATGGCCTTATAGCTATTTGCATGAGTTGAACATTTCTAATTTAACTGATTGCGATAAGAACATTGAGTAAGCTTACTAGAGAGTACTTCACTTTTATTGGTAGTTATCATCTTTATTAAAAATTGTTTATTGTTTATAAGAGAAAATAATCAACTATGGTTATTTGTCCGAACCAACTACAATTTAACCGACATAACCACAAAGGTTTTGCCATTCTTCGAGTTTCATGATGGTATCAAAATTGTTCACAATAGTAGCTTCATGTGACTCTTCAATATGAAAGAGTTGAGTTGCTTGTGCTTATGAAACAGATCCAATTCAAGCCTATTATGAATCATTCATCAAACATGTGCCCCAAACTTGCAAATTTTAGAAAAGTCAAAATTTCTCAAACGTTGTTTGTCTAGATGAGCCAAGAACAACTGAAAACAATGTTGAGCTACCATTCTCTTCTCATTCTTGCTGCATGGCTATACTCTATTTCATTATTTTATAGATGAAAATTATTAAACCAGTCACCGTCCAAACAGCAGAGGGGAAAAAAATTCTGAATTATTTTGTAATTTTGGGCTCTACATTATTTTATGCTTAAGTAGTACGATTGAGTTTTGGTTGCTGGTGCATAATCGATGGAGTAGTTCAAATTTTAAACAGAAAAACTCAGATTCTGATAGATAGCAAGCAACAACAGATAACAAGGCACAAACTTTAAGCCAAAGGCTTGAAAGAAGAGTGCATGCTACACTTCAATTTTATTAAAGGTCACCTTACAAAAGAATCAAATGAATGAAAGAATGAATTGAATTTGTACATCTACATCTGATTTCTAATTGCTAGATCTCAACTACATTCTACAAATTCATAACCGGCCGTTGCGCAATTTCGGCTGCGCCAACACAGGAACAGACTATACAAGGGACAAGTTGCAAGCACCATGAGCTGCAGTTTCCCAATTCATGACCTTGACTTTCAGTGAAAATCTCAGATTCCCTGTCCTAATATCTTGTGAATGAGTGCTTCTGTTCTTCCACTTTTGTAGATTCCAAAAAGCAAGAGCTGCCTACAATTTACAATCTACTTATATCTTTGGCTGAAGTTGAGTTTCTCTACTAACCAATACATCTAAAGCTTCCTTCATCCAATCATGTGGGCATATTTCCTTTGCTTCAGCCACAGTCATCTGCATGATGCAAATGAATGAAACTTTAGGACACCAATAAAATAAAGGTAAACCCAATTAAGATATTGTAAATTTGCAATTGGGAAGATGAATTGACATGTGACTTAGTGACACACTTACCCATGTTCGTTTTCTGATGTTCATCTCTGGCCAATTGTCCAACTGCTTGCTGACAAGCATAGGGAACATATACCCCTCATGTATTGTAGGTTGGCTTTTGCTCTTGTAGTACCATTTTCCCAACTTACTCTGCACGAGAACAATCAAAGCACACAAGGGTAAGAACCAAAGCCCCAATTATTTGGTCAAGAAATTCAATCTATAACAATTGCTTGTAGATACTCACTTCAATGTTGCCAACAACCCCAGCTTCCTCTATGGTCTCCCTTAAAGCAGCCTGTTCCATGGATTCATCAGTCTCCCAACCACCCTGAGGCCAAACAACACAGTCATGTCAGGAACAGGAACAAAAAGGGTTGCAAAATAAACCAAAATTTGATACAAGTGCTTTAACAATACAAGTTGTGGAGGAGAAACAATACCTTTGGGAACTGCATTCCTTTACCCTTCTGAGCACTAATCACAAGAACCTCTATTTCCTTGTCCTGTGTTTCACTGCTCTTGTATCTATAGGGAATGCATCTGTTCAATTCCAAAACCCCACAAACCAAGTCAGATTAACAATGAAATTTGGGAAAAGAAAAAAAAAAAAAATAAGAGACAATTGTAAATTCAAACACCCCCCCCCCAAAAAAAGAGTCCAAAAATAATTATTAAAAAAAATCATATTTTTCCTTCCACCATCCAACAATCAAATCAAAGGAAACAAAAAACTTCTAAGCCATTTGGAGAAAAACCCAATTGAGGGAATCCTCTAAATTTCAAGACTTGCCCATCAACTTCAATTCCAGGGACTAAAAATGTAAACTTTTTATGGGTCAATCTACCGTAGTCTAATTAATTTGACTCGAGTGGGTAGTTAAAAATCTGAACTTTACCCTCAAACAAGAAACCCCAAAACATTAAAAGGAAAATCAAAGGGGAAGAAAAAAGGACACACACCCTACAACAAGGCGACAGCCTTTCTCATAGCGCTGCAAATGCCTGCCGGTGCGAGGGGACACCAAGCACATGACGTTCTCCAATTGCTTTGGGAACAAATCCGGAGACACTTCCTTTGCGGAGAAGAGAAAAGGGTACAAGAATTTGCAAGCCAAGTTCCTAGAAAGGAAGAGACCCATCATGAGCCTTTGGTTTTGTTCTTCGTGTTGTTTTTTGTTTGTTGAGGAGAAAACTTACAAGGGAAAACTAGCAGAACATTATAAGAGGAAGCAGAAAAAAAGAGATGTGTTTGGATGACAGAGGAGGGTGTATTTATATATAGCTACCTGTTCGTGGGTGGAAGGTGTGTCTGCGTGTGGTGTGGGGATAACTACAGCGTTAGAGAAACCCAACGCACGGACCGGTGCGTTCACTCACGCGCATTTTTAGAAATAATTTAAAACGTTTTCAATTTTTTCGGTTTTTGGTAACAATTAACAAATTCATTGGGTTCATGTTAAAACAAAAAAAACACACAGGTCCCAAAAATATATATTATTCATTTGGACTTTTTCTTCAAAGAAAGTGAAAAATTGCTCATGCAACTTGAGACGCTAAATCATGATTATATAAAGAGTAAATCCTTAAAAATATTTGATTTAATTATTTATTATTTTAAAAATTTTATAAATAAAAATAAGATTTAATTAGGATGTATTGATAGTATAAAATAATTTTATATTATCAACTAATAGAAATATTAAAAAGTAATAAATTATATTAAATCCTTTATTATAATGGATGATTATTTATATGAGTTGATACTTTTTATCATTTCTATCAATTGTATTTAAATTAAATTTTATTATTATATTATTAAATAATAATATAAAATTTTGTATACTAATAATCTATCAAAATTAATCTTACTTTATAAAATAAAATACTAAATATTATTCCTACTTCTTAGTGATCTTATCATTTTTAATTTTTTTCTATTCAACATGCTTCTAGATTCTCTCATCATTATTTTCTGCCAAATTTTGGGACATAGATAATCTGAAATTTTCTAATGAAAACAATACTGCACTTTTGCCCACATTCACCTTTGACGTCAACTATATTCTCCTCCTTTCATTTTTCGAAAAGTACACTCTCAAGTTTTTCTCTAACTTCAAATCTCCTCCTTCGTTTGTTAATCATGCTAAGTTTTAGGAAGGCACTACTACTTGTTTAAACTATGTCAATTGTCTCATTTTTTCAGCAGGTCTACTCATGAACGTTCTCAACACTCCAAAATTACGGTAACACAATAATACTAAGGAAAGAGAAGTCGCAAATTGAAGGCTTTAGTGACAAAGTGGGATTTGCCCATTCTAATAAAATATTGGGAAGAGAGTGGACAGAGTAAAAGACAAGTAAAGAAGAGCGTGCGGAGATAGCGTTCATTTCGCGAGTAGGGGTTGGTGTTCCTGTTGTTGTCGTGTGATAAAAACATGGTGGGACGCGGCTTGGGATTGAGTCGTTATCAAGCACAGTGAGGAAAAGAAAGTGAACAGAAATAGAAAAACTCGGAGTTGAAAAGACTCAAATGACACGGTTATAGGTGGGGAATAATAACAAAGCTGGAAAAAAAAAGTCTTAAACCAACTAGGATTCCGTTTGGTTATGTTCTCCAACGGAAAAAATACGCATTCTAGTGCAAAATTTTACTTTTTAAGGCACTTTTAAATAAAACAATAATCCTGCATTTTTTTTTTTGGTTGACATTTACCTTCAAACCACTCATACACTAGTTTTGCCAAAATTTAATAATCCGACTAAATGTACCCAAAAAAAAATTGTCCAAACCATATAATATATTTATTACTTCTTAAATAAATAATTAAATTATATTATTTGATTTAATCCAATAGCAACGGTAATTTAATAAAAAATTTTGACAATATTCTTTTTAGTTGTGTGGGATTACCGAAAAAGCTAAAGCTATATGTTTGATGAATGAATCAAGGTTGATTTATTTAGTTAAATTTTTATTTATGTATTGTTATGATTTGAATTCAATTTTTAAATTTTTTAGTTATTAAATAATTTATAAAGGTATTTGACAAATTAAAAAAATTAGATAACTAAGTATAATGGAGGTCTGATTTCTAATAAACATTATTCGGTAATTATTTGAATATTTTAAAATTAATTTTTATTTGAACCAATTTAGACCTAAAACTAGTTTTTAAAAAAATTAATTTTAAATTAATTTTATTTCATTCCGATTTTTTCTTCTTCTATTTTTTCATTTTATACTAATTAATCATTTATCCATTGACCTTGTCACCTACCAACCACCACCATTCATTGCTGTCATCCACCATCGTTGCCATTGATTGCCACCAGAGTCGTTGTCGACTGGCCCCGGCCATTGCCAATTGCCATCATTGGTCGCCACTAACAACCGTCGATGGCTACATCATCCACCACAGTTTACCACCGTTCGCTGCTGCCACCCGCCCTGTCACTATTTTCCATTGCCCGCCTTGTCTGCCGCCGCTGGCAGCCATGGTTTGTTGCTGACAATCGCCACTGCTTGTTGCCGACAGCCACATCGTCCACCAATGTCTGCCACTATCCGCTGCCATCGCCCGCCCAGTTTGCCACCGTCTATCGTTGCTAGCCACCACTATTTTCCACTACCTACCTTGTCTGCCATCGTTTGTTATCGCCGATCGCCAATGCCCATTGATGGCCACATCATCCCCCACTGTCTGCCACTATCCATTGTCGCTACTTGCCCTGTCTAACAACACTTGTTGTCGCTAGCCATCGTTGCCCACCGTCATTGTTCGTTAGATTAGTTTTTTAATGACATAGTTAAGGAGAAAAAGGTATAGAAAAAGAATAAGAAGAAAGAGAATACATATATTAAAATTAATTTTTAAATTGTGAACCAAATAATGCTTAATAAAAATTTCGTTTATTTTTATATCGATTAATATAGCCGATTCTATTTTGTACCATGGTAATTTGATTTTTTACGTTGTCAAACACTCCCTATAAGTCTCTTTATAAATGTTTTATGAGTTTTGAAGTGTGCTGTGATTTAAAATTGTAGCATCTTTTTCTTTACCCTAAATTTTTTAAAAGGGAAAAAAAGAAACTATGGCCTATGTGTTCTTAGTCCTACTTGACCCACTGCTGCTGCTGTGTTTCTTATGCTCTCCCAAATATCTAAACTCTACAATGATGCGGGGGGTTTCCATGGATATAAAATATGCCAATTTTTAATTTACATAAATGACTTTCGTCCTGAAACCACGAGTCCATTGATTGCCGCTAGGACGGTTTGTGTTTTCCTGGGTGTTTCGTGGACGAAACAACTAACAAAACCAGCGAAAGTACCACAGACAAGTTGCGTTAGCATGGGTCATTTTCTAAATTAAAGTGAAGCCGTAATGATGTTTGCTGCATACCATTTTAGTGTACATCACTTTATATCATAACATGGTGACATGATTAAGATATGAATATATTGAAAGAGAAGTGAAATTAATCAATAGTTAAATGATAAAAAATTATAAAACTATAAATAATATTATTTCATTTATAAAGTTACACAGCCTTGGCTCGGATCCTCAATTACTCATAAAATTTGTTCCATTTGTCCTTGGCTAGCAAAGTTGTTTTTACTTTTTGGCCTGGGCTCCTAGCTTGCAAATCTATTTGGATAATTCCTTTTATTGAGGCAAGGATGACGGAAATAATAATTAAATAAAGAGAACACTAGAACTGAGGAGGTGGAAGGTTTGTTCAATTTCCACTAGGAGCAGCAACCAATTCCTTTCATTGAGGCAAGGATGACGGAAAAAAGAGGACACTAGAACTGAGGAGGTGGATGGTTGTTCAATTTCTACTAGGAGCAGCAGCACCATACAATTATTTACAAATAGTTATGTATTAAGTATAATTTTCTCATTTAATCATGCAATAGTCATAGCTGTATTCCATAATATTTTTAAAATAATTCAAAATTTATAGTTATATGCTTGTGCAACTACTGTTATATATATAAAACAGTATTTTGTAATTTTATCAAACTTGAAAAATATGGACATTGTTGACCCTTTTACTAATAAAAAGTAAAAACCACTGATTAATTTGTTCTATCAAAGAAGAAACAACTATTTTTATCGTGAGCTAATTTCATAATTTACATTCACCTATTTACGACCGTAGCACTTATCTCTTGCTTAAAAAATTACGCTTATTTTCCTACGTTATTATTTTCAAGAAAAAAAATATAAAAAGTATAAATAGAATTTAGGAGATAAATGCAGTTTTTCAAATAAAAATGTATCAAGATATAAAATATGATAAACCTTCATTTATGTCTATCACGTTTTGCAAAGGTTTGAATTTACTCCAATTTTTTTTTTGTTTTACGTTTCTTTTTAAAATATTTTAATTTTATTCTTTCGATAGATTAAATCCAAATTATAAATAGCCAAAAATAGATGTGGAGATCATGTTATAATATTAGTGATATCCAAACATCACAAATGAAGAGTGTTCACCTTCAAGCCTTCGAGTGAAAGCTTTGGCTATAGGTTTTAGTAGAAAAAATATTAATTAAACATTAAAGGAGTTTATATTAGAAAGGAAAATTTTTTATATCCTATAAAAATATAAAGAAAAATGATGTGATAAACAATGCCATCACACATATAAGTAACAAATACATCACTAACATTATAACTTGACTTCCATATCAGTTTTTTCCATTTGTAATTCAGATGCCAAAAAAACAAGATTGAAATGTTTTAAAAATATTAAGGATATAAATAGATTAAAAATAAACTTTTAGGACTAAATCAAAATCTTTGTAAAATATAAGAAACGTAAATAAAATTTTACCCTATAAACTAATTACTATTGTCATGATATTTTATTTTTCAATAATGTTATAAGCATTTCACATCTAGCCAACGACCTTCGCTCATACTTCGCTATGACTTAGATTTGATTTAGATTCTCTTGTTAATGGGTAATCTGTAAATACCTTTGTAAGTATTTGATGAAATTAGAGGTATATCTTGACCCTGAATTATGGCAAACATATATATATATATATATATATGTATGTATCACATCTACCTATAATACAATTAAATTTAAGTATGCATAAAATTAGATGGAGCCAATTATAATTAAATGATAATAAATATAAAGATATGAGATGATATAAACATAAATATGTGTGTTTAGTATTATTGCTTTTCTAACCCCGAAAGGGGTTGGTCAAGTCGAGTAAGAGAGGGTCTTATGTTTAATAAATCATAAGTTTGAATTTTCACTTATCTTTTTAGAATGAGGTAAATATAAATTCTTTTATAAGTGCTCTTTAAATTTGGAGATTTTCCGTGTCTTGAATTTGGATGTTATTCTTTCACCCTAAATTTTATTATTATAAGAGAAGTATTATTGTTTTTTTTTGTTTTTGGATCTAGTATTATTGTGTTCTTTTTAAGCTTTGGGTGTACTTGATATTGGATTTTGTGGACATGACTCACTCAACTTTTTTCCTTTTCTCTTTGCTGAAATGCTCAACCTTAGCCACTTACTATCTCACTAATACAAGCCATTTGGCAAATTTCCTTTTCAATATTCCAGACGCAAAAGTCCATATATGTGATTCCAATTTCATGGCTCCACAGTTTTCTTCAGGCCTTGAAGGGCTCCACCGTTTTTTCGGGTGTCTGTTTTTGTTCCAAAAACTTTATATGATTCTTTTTGTAAACAATTTCTGCAGATAGAGGCTCACCATGTGGTGAGGATCAAGCAGGATAAGAGCAATTTCTATCCAAGCCAGTAGGAACCATGTACTGAAGGCTCAATAAATGATATTAGCTGGTTTGACTTTATAGTCACTGTCGCTGATCATCAATAAGCTGCTTGATAATTAAATTTTTTAAGAAGAGAACAAATACCATTTCTCAACAAAATGACTGATTAATCTATTAGTTTGGTTTTAGGACTGGTTATATCAATACCAACCTGATAATCTAAAATAGTGAGATTAGGATTTGACATAAAATTTCAAAACAAAATGATGATGATCACAAGATATTAATTAGGTGGATTTTCATATGCTGTTATGTCTAATAATAGGGTCATGGCTAGTGCAATAATGGAACTTAATCTACTGGCTTGCTTCCAAAATTGCTTTAATCAATCCTAATTTCAACATCTAAAATAGTAAGATTAAGAATTGACATAAGCCTTTAAAACTAAATGATGATCAGAAGATATTTTTTGGAATTCATATCAAGGACGTATAATGGGTCATGGCTAGTGGCAATAATGAAACTTTGGGAGAGGAAAGGCCAAACTTTAGGTAAAAGAGATGAGATTTATTCTTGAGTAATGATAAAGGTACTCATTTTTTATGAGATATTATATTGACTCATATTTCATCTATCATAGAATAAGGTATGGATTCCAATTAAATAAAATTTATATTCTATTTAATAATAAATAAAATATAAATTAATATAATATCTCATAAAAATAAATACACCAAACATTTCTCTTTGCTCTGCTGGACTCAGCACTTTATATAATGTCTGTCCTCCATCAGTTGCTTTTAATTGCTCCCCGTGCATGTGTGCTGTGTGGTTGAGAGGCAACGTGTATCCATTACTGCCACTTTCAGATAGGACACCCAAAAGATTCCCTTTTTTTTTTAAATTTTTTTATGGGATTCGGATTCCTTTTCTCAGAAATAGTAGGAACACCAATGGTATACCTCCCAAGTCCAAATCCTCTTTACTTAAAAAAGAATTTCACTCCCAATAATTAATCAATACTTAACATATTTTCCTACGCAAAATATAAGTGAATCAAGGCCACTGATAACTTTTGGTGCACTGTAAAATTTTTTGATATTATTATCTAATCAAATTTTTTTTATATACATAACTTTTAAAATAATAAATATAAAAGTTAAATATATTTATTAATATAACAATATTTTTTTTATATACATAACTTTTAAATAATAAATGTAAAAATTAAATATATTTATTAATATAATAATATATAAATAGATAATAATAAAAAAAAAATTTATATTATTAATATATAAAAATTAAATTTTATATATATTTAGAAAAATTAATATTAAGGATCCTTAATAAAATTTAATTAAAAAATAATTAAGTATATTAAAATTATTAAAATATATTTATTAAATATAATTTAAAGAGGATGACTGAAAACCTTTTATAAGTAGATAATAATATTTGTAAATTATTTTTTTAATCTTTTCGATTCTTTTACTATCTTCTATTGCTCACTCTATCAACCCTGACCAGCGGTACATAGAGCTGTTAAAGTGGGTCAACCCGTCTCACCCGGGTTGGCCCACCATGAATCACGAGCCGAGAGTAATTATACCGGTGGACTTACATTTCTTGTGAGCCAATAAAATATTAACCCGGCTCAATTCATCCGAGCTGGTAGGTTAAATGAGTTGGTTCACCAAAAAATAATAAAAAATAAAAAATCTTAAAATTAATTAAAAAATATCAAAAAAGATTCAAAAGGTAAACAGGTTGTATATATTATGATATCAGAAACTTTGGTTGTACAAAAATCAAAAGATATTATGCAAAACAAAAGGAACAACATACATAATTTAACACAACAAGCAAAGGTTTATCAAGATAGTAACAAATAACAATTAATAATCTATAATTCTATCAGATAATGGTTAAGATTGGTCAAATATAATAATTAAATAATCTCATAAGGTATTATATATTATACATTATAAAGCATAATTATTACTTATTACTATTACCATCACTTCTTACTAGTACTAATATTTAAAAAAAAATTGGAAAAAAGGGCCATCCAACACAGCCTAGACCCACTTAACTCACGAATTATATGAATTAAGTTAAATTAATTTATTTTTATATGAGCTAAAATTTTACTCACCCACAAATTATGGCCCACTTTAGCGTCTCTAGCAGTACACTTTTGTATAGGGCTCGTGGGCACTGTCATTGCCACCTTCTTCTTTGTCTATTTAGAGAGCCATGTGAAAAATATCTATTGTTTTGAATAATATATTGCGAATATGGTTAGTTGATGATTCCTATTTCTTATTCACTGGCTACGAGCAACAAATGAAGGCGTGCCAACAGTGGTGAAAGTTCGAGAGCCGATAGATAAAGGGGTTGAGGGAATAAGTGCTAAAAATTATAAAAACAATATAAAAATTTAAGAAATAGTTTACAGGTACTACTCTCTACTTATAAAATATTTTTGATCTTTTTTCTTAAATAATATTTAAGGATTTAATTTAAATATATTATTAATATAAAATTTTTTTACGAGCATATCCAATCATATATTATCATATTAGTAAAAATTTTTAATATAATCACCCACTACTTGAATGGTCATGTAAATAAAATATTTTGATTAGATGATAGTATAAAAAAATATTATACTGTCAGTATACTCTAATTAAATTCAATATTTAATAGGTTCTTTTTAATAATTTTAAATATAATTAACCTTTTTTAATTAATCATTGTTAACGGTATTTAATATTAATTTCCCATATATGTATTCATAATATGATTCAAAACATGTATTTTTAAATTATTTTTCGAGAAAATTATGTTTCTAGGCACATACGATCAAAGAAATTTTTTTTTTCCGGTCGTTATCAAAGAAAATGTTCGAGCATGAAACTTTTTCAGTCACCAAGAATTAAGGTTAGCCGCAACCTATTGTTGAAAACAAAACCATAAAAAAAAAAAAATGGATTTTCAACTTTCAACTAAATAAGGAAGCAATAAATAGGAGAAAACAGAATTCGTTTTCAGCTGTTTGAAGTGAAAACTATGCTAGACTGCAAAGAATCGAAGCCGAAATGTCATATTCATTTAATCTTTCTTTAGACTTAGCTAATCGAGTTACGGTCTTCTCTAGCTGTTTTTGTGAAACCCTTGAAATTGCACAAGCTTTCTAGAAAAATATCATTTTCCAAGTTATTCGCAAATCACAAACCAAATTGTCCCCTGAAAAAGTCTTGATTGAGATCCCAATTGGTCGTAATTTTTCAGTTTGAGACATTGTACGTTGCAAATATGTAGTTGAGACAATGAATTGATCAACTAATCTAGAAGAAGTATCGAACACTTTCTCTTCTCTCACCACCGCCAATGACTCAGGAATCGTGATGTTCGTGTAGTAGTATGAACTATGTAGCATGGCAACTTGTGGACAATAATAGAAGAAGTGCAAATATTTTCCATTGTAGCAGCAGCTATTAATGTTCAAAATGAAGACCATTTAATAATAATAATAATAAATAAATAAATAAATAAAAGACCCCAAACTTCCAATAAATTTCGAAAGAAACATTGTACTACTTCATTGAGCGAGAGAGAAAGAGAGAAAGAGAGGGGGGCAGTTGATTCGAGAAGTCAAGCCTAAAAAGTAAAAACAAGAAAATGATACAGTACAAGAGTTTTATGAGTTATACACCTAACTCATCTATTATTAAATAGTATATAAATTTAATACAAATAAAGATGGAATATAAATGAATTGGCAAAATCTCACACAAAATAAGTACAAAAGAAATATATTTCATCACAAAAGAATTGGGTAACATGCACCTTAAAAGCACGAATTTAAAAATTAAAAATAAAGGTGATTAAATGAACCGACATCCTTACACAACATCAATTAGGGCTTGTCATTGATGTGGCTTTTGGCCATGATAGAGAAGAATGGAGCACGCTTGCTGTGTTATGAGGCACGTGTCGTCTATTGATTGGCCAAGATTGTGCAAGAAGGGCGTATACCCCACTACACCGAAAAATGGAAACAAACGGATAGGAACACAATACGTGTCGAGATTGGCAAGGAGGAGCAGCACACTGTTAGGGGAAAGCAATAGCTAGGAGATGATGATGGCAACAGGTAGAAGAGAAAATCTTGAGTGATAAATATCCAACTTTAGGCAAATAGTTTAATTTTTAATATATGTAAAGTTGTGTCAATAGAAAAATAATTTTTTTAACATAATTCACAATATTCAGCACATATTAAAAATTAATATTACATATTTATGATAAAAAAAAATTTCACCAAAAAATTTCTGGGGACTAAACGGTTGTCATGCTCAATGAACTGGAAACCATTCACGGATGAGGGCAAAAATGCAGATAAGTAATATCCAGCAGACAGACAATGAACTGAAATTTGTTGGAGAAATGCACTGTACCTTTTTTCATGTATAAGATTATTCGACATTTGAATATTAATGTTCATAATCTGTTAATGGGAGTGTTTAGTCAATTTAAGAAAACATGGGCTCAAAAATCTTGCAAAACTTGGCTTGTTGAGCTGATTAATTATAGCGCTCAGGAGAAGTAAAAACCAGGACTTTATGCACAAAAATGGCCAAAAGGAACCAGCGATATTTCCCAAAAGCGAATAAAACATTAGAACCAATAAAAAAATTTTTATTTATGTTTTAACTGGTTAAATTTATTATTGAGTCGTAATTAAGGTATGATCAAGCCAAAATTTATTTAATTCAGAAACGTGACCGATTTAGGGTATAATTAGTTCAAATTGAGATAGCAAATGATATCAACTATTGTACGTTAGAACTTAAGTGACCTTTTTTTTCTTCCCGTTCATGTTTTATTTTTCTTTTTCATTTTTTGGTCAGCCCCCACTGGGGTTTTTTTTTTTTTTTTTTTTGGGGGGGGAGGGGATCTGGGGGGCTCTTCCCCCATTGGGTGTGCTTTTTTTTTTGGGTATTTTTTTATATGTATTTTGGACCTCCCTACTTTTTTCGGTCATCTCCTTGAAGCCTAAAGGTTGGCCCAAATAAATGTTGTGGTGCAAACAAAACAAAGCAATGGCAACAAGCACGCTTGCACAGCAGGGGCTCAAAATTTGAGCCTAGCTTCCTCGTTTTTTTGAACGCCCTTTGAAAATAATTGTTTATGAGGTTCCTGCCTGTAGAACTTTTGACAGGCTTAGCCTCTTCTACAGTTTGGAGGCTTGTAGCTCAAGTGATTACTGTGGCCTTAAATTATTTTCCCTAACATTTGTAGTCCCAACATCACTAAAATTAAAATATACATATCATGATGAGCTGTTACTCACCTTGCTGTGTCTAGCTTGGGGCCTCATTTTGACTGCATAGGGACGGGCTTGAGCTCGACAATCAAAAATTGATTGGGAGTTTTTCCTAATTTCATTTTTAATACAGGAAATAATTATTTTGATTCTGAGATTTTATAATTAATATCAATTTAACTTAAAAATAATTTTTAATATTAATTTAATTTTTATATTTTAAAAATTGATATTAATTTGATCTAACCGTTAAATTTTACCAACATTGTTAATGATTATTTTTATTAAATTACATGTTTATTCTTTTTAAGCTCTACATCATCAAAATTATAAAAATTAGAAAATAAAAAAAAATACACCTAATTTTTCTATTTCCCCTAATTTTCCCATCCACAAATTCTTTCTCATTCCCTATTAACGCCACTCATCACCATCCATCATCTTTCCTTGTTCTTTCCAACTTCAGTCACCATCCATTCCCCGCCGGCGTTCGACCTCGCCACGACCACGAAGCATCGCCGACCCACGCCAGCCACCACAGGCTTTCAGTCTTGCTCCTGCGACTAAAATCTTGTGTTGTTGTTGACCCCCAAAAAAAAAAAAAAAATTGTTGTGTTGCTGTTAACTGGGAGCTACGATTGAGGGCATAACATAACATAAACCCTTAAACCATGTTCGACAACAATGGCGGAAAACAATACAATGTGCTCCCCTGTTACAAGTACACCGACATCCCCAACCTCGACGACCTTATCTCTTTCTACCACTCCAACTGCTCCTCCCTCTCCATCTTCATTCCTGTTTGCCTCTCATTTCGTGGTGTCAGTGTCACCGTAGCTCTCCAATCCTTCCCCTGCTTGCTTTCTTTCTTTTCCCATTCCAAATTGAAACCGCATTTTCAATTTATTTTGGATTAGATTGGCGGCAAGTTATCCTATTTGGATAGGCACATGGAAGCCTTCCAATAACAGATTGTTCGAAGGAACTGATTTCAAGCTCATTCGCGTTGTCCAGGTCATTAACTTATTCATTGTTTGATGCTTCTTTCTTTTTTTTTTTTTTTTTAATCTTTATTTATATTTCTATACCAAAACTTATGCGTTATTGTTATTATTGTATAGTGTTGTGATTAGGCTCGCCGGAGTTGGGTAGCTAAGGTGCGTCACTGGTGCTTCATGGTCGCGGTAGGGGAGGATGGATGGCGATGACGGGCCTTCATGGACAGGGAAGGACAAAGAATTTCGGGATGGGTAATTAGGGGATTTTTTTTTTGGTAATTAGGGAAATTATTATTATTATTTTTTTATAATAATGATGATGTAGAGTTTAAGGAAGAGAAATATGTAATTCAAATAGGATGATTATTAGTGATATTAGTGGAATTTGACGGTCAGGCAAAATTGATGTTAAATTTTAAAATGTGGAGACAAATGATATCAAAAATTATTTTAAAACTAAATTGATGTCATTTGTAAAATTTTAGAACTAAAAAAGGTTATTAACTCTCTTTGATAAAGGTACCAATCTTCTTTAATAATTAATGATTAATATTTATTCACATGTCTAATTTTTAAAAAATAAAATATATACCAAGTTAGTATATATTCATGTTTAAATTTTGACCACCCAAATATTAAAAATATTAGCACATTAGCATGCCAAAGGAATCTCCAGATTATTTACATATATGAATAATTTGTAGACAAAGGAAAATGAGACGTGCTCTCATACCAAAAGGAAAAAAACAAAAATATTGTTCTAAAGTATATCGAACAGATATCCCATAACATGATGAAACTTAGTATCAAGAATTGAGGCAGCTAAAATCAAACTCTTGCTTTTGTGAGTAGATTAGAACACAAATTTTGTTTTGTTCAGGGAGCATATAACAATTCCTCTTCGTAACAATGCTATTCGAACGGAATAGTATTGCTCAAAGCTAAAATGGGACTAAATAACTCTATTGAAGGTAAAATTCACACTATATATAAGGAATAAGGATTTCCATAAAAAAAATTTATGAACACCGAACCAACTGGAGAAGATAATGAACAAGGAAACAAGGATAAGTAAAATAATAATAGTAATAATAATTGTGAATTTAACTGCTTAGTTTATCGAATAAAATGTGCTTTCAAATTTGATTGAGTTACATGCTTAATCTTGTTCATTACAATCAATCGTTGGTTAAATGCAATATGAGAGCAACATTTGGTACGTACTTACGTGCAGGAAGAGATAGATTGAGGCAAAGCTGGAAAAGTTCAAAGTTACTTGAAGGTTAGGTTAGAAGGTAGAAGTTCCACAGCAACATGCGACGCAAGTCAAACTTAATTATCAGCTTCGTAAGCGTGGGAACAAACGTTAACTTGAATCAACATCAACACACTGTTATTGATTTACGTTCATATGATGCAATTGCAAACTGTCGAAAAAAGGCATACGGTTCTTTCTTATAAGGGTCTTGATTATGTTGATTTGAACATATAGTATTATGTCCGTGAAAGAAAATAAGAGGAAAAAAAGTATGAGATGGTTTTGTGATTTTTCATTATGTGGTTGAAGAGAGAAAATCAGAGCAGCACGGGATGAGAAAAAAACCCACAAAAAAAGGTTCTCTTCTCACAAGTGATAAGAAAATGAAAGAAAAAGGGTAGAAAGGATAGTAAATTATAATACTTTCTCTGTTTCAGAACATCTGTTTAATTTTAATATTTTAAAATTTCAGAATATCTGTCTATTTCTAATATTAAGATAATATTAAATTTTTTTTCAATTATATCCTTAATTTAATTGTTATCCACTATCACCTTAATTAGAGTTGAAGAATGTACTAGACCAACCCACTATCTTTAGATAAGGATAATTTCGTCCATTTATACAATTTTATGCCATTAATAAGATTAATCTTTTTGCCTTAATTTGTATATTTTTTTATTTTAGACAGATATTCTGAAACAAAGAGAGTATTATCTTGACTTCAAATAAAGTAATTAAGAGTATAAAAAGTCATTTAAACACAATTATATTTTCTTTTGTGTTACTCTTTTACCCAAGCAAGCAATGAGAGAAAATTCATTGTTCTCTTCATTTTATTTTATTTTTCTTATTTTCTCTAAACATTAAAGTTTTCACATGACTAAACTCATCAATATTTTATTGATTTAAGTGGTTTGATATTTAATTTGTTTTCTTTAAGAAATGTATGAGGTTTGACACTCATAAATGGAAAAAAGAGAAAAAAAACACTGAAAATTTTTTATTTCTATAATAAATTGATCTAGCTAAAGTTAAATTAGTTAGATTTTAGTGAACTTCAATGTTAGTGATTTAGACCCAAAAAAAAAAAAAAAAAAACCAGTGACTAAATCCATCTTAAACCATAAACCTAGGCTGTAAATTATAAATTGTGACTAAACGATTATTGAACTAACAAAAATAATCGGTTCATGGTCTAATTGGTTTAACGAGATAGTTCCATTGAATTTTCAAAATATTAGTTTTTGTTTTTTATGTGTTTTCAAAATATTATTTAAAGCATGATATAGCAAAAAATATTTATTATTTATTAAAAATATATAATTTTTTATGTAATTGTTTCTCAAAAAAGATGAAACATAAAATGAATATGTCATGTGGATAACTAACTCTTGTAGGTAAAACTACTTGCATTAAAATACGCAATAGTGCAATGCCTGTTCTGCTGGGGCTTTGAAACATTCCCTTTAACTTCTTCTTCACTCCATTTAGTTAATCACAACCTATATGCATCGGTTGTAATGATTTGCAAATAATCATTATAATTATATATAAAATGGCTCTATATATGATCCTGAACCCTAATGATCTAGATATTCCCTTGTACGATACGTTTTATTTTTTTGTAATGCTAACTATAGACTAATACAGCATTTCATTTCATATGCAAATTTTAGTTTTACGATAATGTAATTTTGGATAATTATTAGTTGAAAAATTCAAGCTTTAAAAAGAGAAAAAAAGAGACAGGTACACTGTACACGTGGGTGTGGGTGTGGAATTGGGGGTTGCGGGACAATCACGTAATTTCGACGTAACGATAGTTGACTGCTACGCGTTGCTCCTTCCATAACAAACTTAACCACCCCAGCCACCCCGCCGTATCAACAATGGCACAAACGATGACGTTGCATTTCGTCATTGTTTTTAATTTGCTTACACCTACCTGAAATTACTACGATGCCCTTCCCCGTGCTTCCTCAACGTTTGACTTCAAAGTCCTTGGCCTTACCAAGTCGGCAAGTCCTAGGTTTTGGCTAACATGAGTTGAGAGGAATTCATAAATGCTTTGAGACCAAACAAATATTTTGCTCTGCATTATTCATCAGTTATTACATCAACTATTATATTAAAAATGTAATACTTGTGGGAGATAAAATGATTCATAAAAATTGATGTGTTAAATTATAAATAATATAAAATAAAATTTTCATCTTATTTTCAAAATATCCAATGATTCTTTATGAGCTCCTGGCCTTCTGAGAGGTTTGAAGTTTGAGTTTTGAACCAAAAAAAAAAAGAAAAGAAACCAGAAAAGGGGGAAAGATGGGTTAAAACCTCTGTTTATAGTGTCACACATATTATTTTGATTTTTTGAAGCTGCTAGTTCTAGATGTTACCCTCATATAAATGGGTCCAAAATTCAAACGCCATTCATAATTATGATTTTAACTCATTGTTTTAGATTTTAGAGCCGAAAGACTATAGCAGTCCACTGGAAACTTGGTCCACAAAACAATATGAAAGCATTCCCTCCCATCCCACGGGTATAATAATGAATATAAAAGTAATAAACAAAATGTTAGGTAAACCATATAGTATTTCAAAACTAAGTCGTTCTAATAAAAATGAGATGTGGGTTTCCTCTAGCAATTTTCATTGTTGAAGTCTTTAGTTTTAATCTCCCTATCGGTACTCAACTTAGGCCATAGAATTCTATATGGTATAACAATGCTCTTGAAAATAAATATAAGAATCTTATGATTAAATTTTACATTCAAAATACAATAAAAAAAGGAAGAAAACAAAAATACTTTGATTCTATAAACTATATGGATATACCAAGGGGGCAACCAAACATTTTTACTTTGGGTGAAGCGTGATTTCATTTACTTAAAATCAGTGGTTAATAATATTAATTGACCAAAGAAAAAATCTATGGTTGATAGCACCAAAAGAAAAGGAAAAAAAAAAAAGGTTTAAAAACCTATCTAAATCCAACGTCAAACCAAGTCAATATACCTAGCCTTCAAGTTTAGGAGGTTTTGCAATTGAATTGGTTGAACCTCCTACTTGAGACAAATAAATAAATAGAGATACTTGATCAATCTTTGACCGCAGCCATGTTTATATATGCAATTATCTCATTGTATACACATAGAATCCTAATAGTAAATAGCCGTATTTGCAATAGTAAATAGCCATATTTGCAGTAGCAGCTGATATTCGCGTGCACCTTATTTATATAACAAAATAAATCTCAAATGTATCATGCACCGCACACTATGATTTACTACCCCGATTAAATAATCACCACTCATGCATATCGTAATGCTCAGTCACTGTCCAATTTGGCAACTTGGGAAGAAAGAACATCGAATCCGAATGAATATATTGATAATTATCCATTTGATTTATTGCCATATACACAAAATCAAATCAATCGCCATCACAAAAAAATACATATATATATATATATATATATATATGAGAAAAAAATAATAATAAGCAACATAGCAGCATAAATGAAAGATTTATGAAACCAATCAAAAGATAACGTGACATAAAAATTCAAATTATAGTAACATCAAATGTTATAACAGAACGTTCCCTTTCGATTAAGTATGCAATCAAACAGTGTCTAGTGCGAGCTGCCGCATGATTGTTTCCAATCAACTGAATCGAACGGCTGATAAACCTTAGCAAGATATTTGGTTCACAGTGGGGTGGCAGACACGTTATAAAAACCCCCCAATTCTGTCAACGACATGGTCCAATTTAGTCATCTTCAAACTGATCCCATAAAAGATAGAGCTTTCCCACCAAACTTGTCTATGTTCTCTTCCACTTTACGTTTCTATCTTGAATTCCCTCTTGCGTCTCTCTATATATAAACACACATACGCATCCAAACACACACATATACATATGTACATGAAGTAGTGGTTCTGTTCTGTTTCTGTCCCTTTTAGATTGGCACACACAAAAACAGAGCTTTTCAGAGTTTGCAAGCTTTGTCCTGAAGATAAAGGTTGAAGATTTTCATGAATCAGAGCATGGAGAACAGGATGATCAACAAAGATGGTTCCTTTTCCTCAAAGGGTGTTCCAATCCACAGCCAGGTTCGGAAGATCAAGCAAGAATCGGAGAAGATCGTTGATTTGACACCTGGCCAGCCAGAGATGAGGCCTGTTCTGAGGGAGATTAGCCGGCAGATTTCGCGGTCGCCGTTGGGGGTTTCCGGCCAACCCATTTCGGTTGGTGAGTCATAGGATCCGAATATGGGGTGGAAAGGGTCTTGTTGTATTAGTTGTGTTGAAGATGTATGGAGTCTGCAGAGGGAGGATTTGGCATGCTTCCCCTGCTTCTCTCTGTTTTCCTCTGTTTTTTATCAGAGAATATTTAGCTACTTAGCTACATGATCCTTTTTTTTTTATTCCCCTTTTTGTAAATAGTAATCGTAATAGTAATAGAAATAATAGTATTATTATTGGATATATGGGTTTTGTTTTTTCATTTTACTTGCTTGGCTTTTGACTTTTCTATTCTGATATGTTCCCTCAACTTGATCTGGGGGGATTGGAAAACTCAATTTTGAATGATTCTCAGTCTCGGAGACATAAAAAAAAGAATGGTCTGGTACATGTTTGAATTAATTTGTTTAAGTTCAAAATAATTATTATATTAATTTTTTAGACAGTTTTTTTCAAAAAATAAGTATTTCTTAACATTAATCAATTATTCAAATAATCAACTACTACACTTATCACTTGTTTGCAAGATCATTCCCTTATTTTGAAGTCTTCAAAGGGATTTTTTCCAAGAACTTGCGGGTATTTGGAAACCATAATCTACAGAGAACAATTGATTTCTTATCATTGTAAGTCTTCCACTGTTCTAATTAGCGTGATTTGACCTTTTAGGAGTACTACTTTTTATTTTAATTTTATTTTTATTGTGTGTGTAAGATTCCCTCAATATCTATGATGATTTGAATTTAAATTAAAGGTACGTTAGATATCAGACATGAATAATGGTCTTGCATCCGCCAATTGACATCGGAAAACATATGCATCATTATAATAGTATGATCAAAGGTGATTTGTCCTTTATGTTGATGTCACGCCAACCATAATTAGGATTTGGACTATAGTAAGAGTAGTGGGTGAGTGCCTAGTTGAGGAGAGCAAAGATGAAGAACAAAGCATAGGGGAAGGTATACCAACCAGCCTAAGGCTTTAGTTCATATTTACATGAAGAACAAACATAAGAGTCTAATCCACGCCCAAAAAAAAACATGAGTCTAATCTGATTCCAACTATCTTTTTAATTTCTTTTTGTGATACCATGATCATGGCCGTTGGTTAATGCCCCTTCACCGTGCCTGGAACCAAATTTCTTGAAAAAGTAGATCAAATATTGTAGTTTAATTTCAAATTATTGTATAGAATTTGAAAGTCTGATTAAATTATGTAGCCGTTGCAATATTCCAATTTTTTTAATCTTGAGTTGCTTAAGATTTAATACAAGTCTTTGACAGTGAAAAACCTATAATATCATAAGATTAATAATTTAAAAGGAGAGATAGAAAAGATAAAAAGTGGAAATTGTTTGGTAAAAGTATTCCTAAAAGATTTCACTTTTGATCAACTCGACAATTTTTAATCAATCTTGAGATTATTTTCATCTCGTTTTTGCCCAAGTTAATAGTGCATATATATATAATATGAAGTAGGTAATAATTGTATTGATATCAAGTCTTAAATTATCTTTGTGATTATAGCTTGTGTTTAAGTTGTCAAAGTTAATGGCCCAAACTTTTGTTTAATTTTAAACTAAGTATGTAAATTTTTTTTTCCCCTTCAAAAAAATATGTATGTAATTTTTTGTGTGACAAGAAGGTTTGATTTAGTGCCTGTTAGTTTTAGAGTAATTTCAACGCCAACTAGCGTTTAGAAGGAGGACGCAATGCAAAGATTTAATAGAAGTGGTGTTTCTTTGTTTATCTTGGAAAATAAACACTAATTGGATTTGATCCGGCGGAGCGTGAATGTCTTCCATACTATAGTGAATTATGGTTTAATAGCCAATTGTAACTTGAACAGTATTTAAATTAAAAAAAAAAAGGCACTCGTGCACATACACACAATCTTAGCTTTTAAGAAGAATTAAGTTCAGTTCCTTATTTTATTTTAAAGGTGTGTTTGATAGATGGATAAAAATAAAGAAATTTTTTTTATAAATGAGTCATTCATAAATTTTTTTTTAATTTTTTATCCTTTTACCAAACACACCCTAAAAAGGGAATGGGGAAAAAAAAGGTAACTTTTTTCTTTATCAAATAATAATGTATTCATACATCTTTGTTGCGATTCATCGTGTGAAAAAGTTGTTACATTTTGCCAAATATATACACTGACACAAAAGATTATCAATGGGTTATGAGCTAGCACTGGCAGAACAAAACTCACTTTTCAGGTGATGGGAAAGTAAAATTAAATGAAACCATAAAGGATAAATGTTAATTTACCTCTTTCTGTAATATGAAAAGTGTTACGTAAACATTCTTCTCTTAATTTTGCGCAATAGATGAAATGAGCCTCCTCAATAATTGTCATAAGAGTCAACTACTCTTTGTAGTTTATTCGTTCCAATCAATTTGTTCACTTGATTCTCTCAATCAGTTCAACAGTTTGTTATCTGACAAGATTTAATCAATATTCTTCAATACAAACAAGGTATGCAAATTCAAAACTTTTATGCATTCCTCCATTTGGCCTTCAATGCTGCATAATTGCACTCATTTCGATTTCTAAATATGAGTTCTGCTCGTTGATTGTTGCCTGATCTTTACACTAATAGTTATTAGTCTCTGATTTCATTTTATCATTAATATATAAAGTTTTGATTTCAATTCTAACGAAATTTTTTTAATTAGAGTCAATTTTAAATCTTAAATTTTATGTTTAAGTTTAATAAAAAGTTAGAACATAACTAGTAGTTCTGAATCTAATTCTAATTTTATTATTGAAAGGTGTGACTCAAAATTTAAAATGAATAAAATATAAATATTAATACAATGATAATTTTATATTATAAATTATTTTATAAAAATTATTTATATATAAATAATAAATTAGAATTTACAAAAAAGTCATATTATAATATTCTTTTATAAAGATATCAATTTTTAATAAATGTGATTGCCAACAAATAGATAAGAAAGAGATAAAATCATATAAACTTTAATGAGGAGAGAGATATTTAATAAGTTTCAGAATTAATAATTCTTAGAATACGAGTTATGAATTAAAAAAGAGTTCACAAAATTAAATTTGGTTTGTAAAATTATAATTCTAATTTTATATATTATTTCAAACAGAAAAATTGAACTTTAAAAGCCCAATTTCAATTCTAAACTTTAATTTCATACTTAATCTTAGATGTCAAACAAGACTTAATAAATCCACTTAACAAGATTTCAAGTCTTCCAATGAATTCCCAATGCTACAAAATTGCTTATCTAATAGAATTTCATATATGTTTGAATTGAGCAGAATATTTGTATACCCGCTTTGCTCCACCATTGCTGAAGCTCAATTCAGATTACTTCAAGCAAGTGGATCAAAATTATGATTTTGGATCTCTTATCGTTTGATACAATAATGATTTTCTAAGTGTCTGTTTGGAAGTTAGATTTAGAAAAGAAATGAAAGGAAGGTGAAAGTTTAGTTTATATACTTCCCTTGTTTAAGAGTTCAATAAAAAAGAGGAGAAGGGATTGATTTTTCATAAATTCTCCAAAATTTTCTTGTAGTTATATTTCGAAGTTCTCCTAAAATGAGGGGTTTCAATGAGGAAATTTTTTTTAAATTTATCGATCTACCCGGTTAGTTTTATGAAATAATTATGTCTAACTATTTTTACAAAGGATAAAATTGTAAAAATATATCATTAACACTCATCACTTCCATTTCCTTACCTATTTTAGGCTTCTAAACAAGGGGATATAAGGTTGTAAATCCTCTATTTTCTCTCATTTCTTTACCCTTCCTTCTCAATTAATATTTAAAAATTATTATATGCTCTTGAGACTCCAAATTAGATCGTGCTTACTTCATTTATTAGAGTGACATTTCTATTTGATATCTTTGCTTTCCTTTCCTTCCTTCCTAACTTCCAAACACATCCTAAAGCACTCCACTTATTATAGGTTGGTTATGTGGCACCCACAATTAGATTCAAGTTGGTCACTTTATTATGTCTCGTAATCATAAATGATAGGCATGACATGTAAACAGACTAGTCAGTTAGTTAGAGTTAGTGGAATTAGTTATAACAATCTAAGGATTGATGTCTACAAATAAGCTGAATATAGAATTACAAATCGTGGAAGGAAATGTTATTGAGTAGTTTTCTCTTAGACAGTGTAGATAGTATAGTTTTGTCCATAACACTCACATGTTTTGTAAGATGAAGAACATTTTGTGGAGTATGCACTGTTGTGATGCTGTAAGCGTAAACATGGTACCACATATCTAAAGTCGGCACAAGAAATAGTTGCTTTTGAAACTGGCATGTGCTTTCATCATACCCTTTCTTCTCCTTTTCTGTTTTTCTATCAAAGGAGTTTCATTAGACACGCACCGAAGACACTTTTTACAGGTTATTATTCTACCTTCATCTTTAGCAGTGTGCTAAATTTGTAGGTTGTCCAATGACTTGTGAAGAACATTTTCTTTTTTATCTGTGTAAGTTTTAAATACGAATTTGTAGTCTATAAATTTGTGGATAAATATAATGATATAAAAATGGATATCTATTTTTAATAATGCAAAATTCCTTCTACATTTTAAAAAATATAAAACACTAATTTTTATATCAAACAAAATTAATTTTTTAATTTATAGCGAAAAAGTTACAAACATAATTTATAAGATTAATTAGTTCTTCCAACAACTTAAATGATCGAATTCAAGAGGCTTTAAACGAAAGCAAGAAATTAGAAAAGCAAATAACCAGAATTGCTGAAGAAATATTTTCGGACTCATCATTCCAATGAATTTAGGATGATGCGTTCTTCATATTGGTTTCATATTGAACTAGTCTCTTTTTTTTTTTTTGCTTTGCATATCAATAAGAAAAAGAGATTGGTCCTTAATCAAGCTAAGAGGTTACGTGTTTAGCATGTAACATTTACGTGAAAAAAGAAATCATAACTGCATCTTCTGGTGAATTTCTATACGTGGAAAAGTGACCTTAGTAGTGGCCACTAACATGTCTTGTTTTGGCAGGAAAGGGCTCCAACTCTCGAGTGCATTTTGCCAATCACGAGCCCTTTATACCAAAGTAATCCGAAAGTAGCTTCTTTATATCGATCCATGAAGAACAAGTTATTGTTGATTGTAATCCTCCAATTCCATTTTAGAGTTTAGTTGATCCTCTTTCTTGTTCTGCTTTTGGGTTCAGAATAAATCATTGAGAGGATGGCAAAAAAATATCTAGCTTGTTGTGTAAATCTGTCTTTGTTTATTGGCTTTTCTTACGTGTGGAAAAGAGGGTGAACAACGTGAAAAATAAAATAGTTTTCTTCTACCAAAGATGAAAGCAATTCACTTTTAAGATTTATATATGTTTAATTATCGATCCTGCTCGATAGAAGAAATATGACTTAATAGTCAAATATAATCGTTTTTCTTTTCTGTTTTATATAAGAGCTAAATAAAGGTAAAGGAAGAACAAAAGAAAATGGTATAATAGTGTAAATCATACATTATGCGGATATAGAATTTATCCCCTATGAAATTAAAAGGAAACTTATAAATATCATTATATATTTCTTTTGCCTTTAAAGTACTTTTATCCTTAATTAAGTACTATTGTAACTAAAAACCCTAATAATTGTTTTCTTTAAAGCTTGAATTTTAATCCTCTATTTAAAAATGCAGCTCATTTACCATTACGCCAATTTCTGTTATTATACAATGATTTCTTTGTTCTAAGGAGATTAATTATCAATATTATAAAAACTCAAAACTTAAAAAGAGTTGTGTACAATTTGTCTTTTACAATTTTATATAACTATTAACTAATTAAATAAAAAAATTATTAATGCACTATTTTATACTATTAATTAATTATGTCTTATTTTTTCATAAAATTAACATGACAATATATAATTAAATAATTATGTGAAAATAATTTAAACTAAGTATATTAAAATTAAATCCTTAAATAATAAACCAACATAATTGAAATGATAATATAACATAAATTTATACCGACTAAGAGATAATATTTTTCTTTCTTCTTATGAAGGTGGAAATCCATTCAAGTTGGAGTTCACGTGGGACAAAACAAACCCCCATGATAGAAATTCGTGTTGGTCTCAGAGACACGTGTTGATGCAAACTTCAGAATCTGTTCTGCGAAATTTGGAAAGCCCCAAAAATAAACGAAATCTTACTTCAGCCACAGCTATCTTTAGTGGGAGGAAAACTAATCCAATAGCACTGATCCACTGTTTTTTTGTGGGATGAGACAAAGATGTATATTGGAACCCGTCACGCCCACATGCACAAATCTACATATCTGACAGGTGCTTTATTACATCAATAATATGCTACAATATCATCACATGAAGATGAAGATTGCACCCATCTCAATGATAACACTGCCAAAATTGATGCAGAGATTTAGGAAGTGTCGCAATTTTCTACAACTTCATTTGTATATCTGGTCCATATCACTTGTTTTTACAATTAAAGAAAAAAAGAAAGAAAACAGATATTTTGTGCAGCTGAGTTTGAAGTACTATACAGAGTCATCCATGAGACTTCAAATCTGTAATGAATTTGCTTTGCCCATTTTTATACTCAAATAAGAAAAAGAAAGAGAAAAACCGTCTTCAGTGTCTATATACAAATTCGCCCACGAGACTTCAAATTTTATGATTAGCATATTTGGTTTTGTATTTGTAAATCCTAGATTATGATTTTTTTTTCAATTTTTTTTTTTCACAAATAACTTTCATTGAAAATAATCTTGCACTAAATATCAGCATCTCTTTTAGCTAGAATTAAAATCCTTCCTATTAAATTCAATCCTAGATTATGATTTGACTAAATGTTATCAAGAAGAAAATTTTCCCCCAATCATTGTTTAGAATTTTTCAAATAGGAATCTAAATATTATAAATGACTTTGCTTCGGCCTTTACTTTGGTGCATTGAAAAATATAGTTCAAGGGCATGTGCGGGAAGTACATTTCAGTGGGTCCTCTTTCTCCTCCAGTGAGCAGCACATGTGAAATGAGATTGGGCAATGAACCACTTTCCCCAGTAATCCATAAATCTAAACGGTGAAACATAGAAGCAATTCTTGTTATTAATGATAAAATTATTGTCATCCAAAGATAACGCACATGGTGCAAAATTCTTTTTGCCCAAAAAGACAACTTGGGCTATTCTAGTGCAACAACACCTTGCAGATATGAATTAGACTAAATAAATGGGATGATGACCACAACACATGGTCTAATTATAAAGACAAGACAAATGGATGTGAATTCATGGCTTCCAGAGGATGGTAGTCTCTGCAATCATGGAGGTGACCACATAGGGATCCATGTTAGAAGCAGGCCTTCTGTCCTCAAAGTAACCTTTGCCATTTTTCTCTGTATCTCTTCCAACTCTAACCGAGGCTCCACGGTTTGCCACACCCTATCCCAAAAAAAACCAAAGCATAATATTCATCTTTAAATTAAGAAATTGCTAATCTGAAAAATCAATCTTTGAGATTCTATTAGGTTATTGAAAATCATTATTCTTGTGACATGCTTTCTAGTGCACTTGATTACAATATAGGGTAAATTCTAATAATTTTCAGTGGCTGTTTAGTGTGTTTGATTTTCCGTTTAAAAATCTCCAACCCATGATTTAGACTAAAACTTTCCTACATAAACCATGGTTTTGGAGTTTCAAATAAAAATCTGAAAACATACTTAAACTGTTCATTAAAGGAAATGATGTAGGCACTGAATTTTTCTTTTAAATAAACCCTTTAGATTTTTTCCACTTACCCAACAGAAGGTGTTGATGTCTGCGGTTTCATGTCTTCCAGTGAGACGTCTCTCATTGCCTTCTCCATAAGCAGCAATGTGCTCCTTGTGCCTCAATTGAAGCTTTTCAATGGCCTTCTTGATGACCTCATAACCTCCATCACTCCTCATGGACTTGGTGCTGAAATCACCATTGCAAGTCTCCGAATATGAAAATAATATCAAAGGATAAGCCAAGCAAGACAATAAAAACATAGGCTATAATATATTACCTGTAGTTTGCGTGAGCCCCAGCACCATTCCAATCTCCCTGGTAACAGTAATGTGTTCATTCAAGTTAAAATTCAAAAGTGAAACAAAAGAATAATATGATAAATTATTCTTTATAATTCAAGTCTTCATCTAAAACAAAATTGTAAAGAGATTTTAAAATTATGAAGGACATTTCTAACCTGAATAGGCTTGGGATCAAATGAAACAACCACTCCAGCAATCTCTGTAATCCTCTGCAATAAAGAAACATATCATCAATATTTATATTTTCATTTTCACTAATTATCTTGGGCATATATAAACCTCTAAAGGAGCAAAAATAAAAAAAGAAAAAAAGAAAAAAAAAACTTTAAAATTACCTCAAGTATGTAGCGAGCAGCCCATAGCTCATCTCCAGCAGAGATACCAACAGCAGGGCCAACTTGGAATTCCCACTATAAAATTGGAACAAAATTCAGAAGAGAAACACTACTTGGTACAAAAACCGTTTCGTACCATTTAGTAAGAACATCAATAAAAACAGCAAGAGCTTATTATTGGTTACTCTCCATTTTACAATAATAGTTGTCTAAGATACTGAGAGGATTAAAAAAAATAATTTAATAACTTCGATTTTTGTTTAAATTACTGTAGAAGACCAAATTGCCTTAAGAATCACATTAATTAAAAAATTATGATAAGTCAAACGGGGAGATAAGAGAGAGAAACAATTATAACTAATAAAGACCAAAAAAAATGATATAAAATAATTACTCTTTTATCAAAATTCTAACACGACAAATAATATAAAATATATATATTTTTTCCTTAAAACAACTATTATATTAGAATAACGAAGTATAAAAATAAATGGAATCTACGTAATTTTTAATAAAGACCAATGAACAAATGAGGCGTTTAAAAGCTCGAGGGTTCCATAGCATTATCCGACAAAACAAAAATTAAATGAAGTTTACCTGGCCAGGCATAACTTCTCCATTGATGCCACTAATGTTGATGCCAGCATAAAGACAAGCTTTGTAATGTGCATCTACAATGTCACGGCCATAGGCTTTTTCAGCACCAACCCCACAGTAGTATGGGCCCTGTTCAAATAAACGTTAATGTACTTATAAGGTAAGCATGGATATGAGGAAATTAATGGAAGAAAATTGGGAAAATAAATAGTAGCTTTACTTGGTTCTTTTTAAAAGCTGTTAAGAGGAGGTATAGGTTACAGTGTGATTGAGGAGATTGCAGGAAATAGTTAACTGAACAACATATTTGCACACCAACATTTTTTTTTTTTAAACATTAACTTTACAACACTTATTCATGCAACGGGAATTGATACATTTCCTACGTATAGTGCCACAGGCATGTGGGTTTGCCAATTTCCACAGAAACTGATTCTTGTGCAAAATGTGATGTAAATAATAATAATAATAATAATAATAACATGCAAGAAAAATGGTGTACAAATATTGTTTGCAAAGAAACATTAAAGGAACAGGTTCAGATTCATGGTTGCAAAAAAAAAAAATTTCCAGGTAACAATTATTGATTTTGCATTACATTTTTACTTGGACAGTTAAATGATTTTTTTGGACATTTTTGATAGAAACAGAATATTAAACCACACTTTCATTTGTGAAAGAAAAAGAAAAATAAAAAGACAAATGTACTTAAGCAGCAGTTACTACATAGTATGAAATAATGGTACGGATCATGTGACTCAATAATGATTGAAATGAAAAACGGCTTAGACGCCGTATAAAAATTTATGAGCGAGTACAATAAAAAAAAAAAATGTTCGACAACTAGAATGTTCTATTAAAAATTAAATATGAAAATGATGTGACATGAGTGATAATCTTTACATGAATAATTGAATCCTATCACCACATTTCATCCAATACATTATTCTAGCAGTGTAGTATTGTTGATAAAAAAATGGTTTAAACTTGGTATACGAATTTATTAGTTAGCAAAAACATAAAGCGCAATCATGAATTGAGATAGGTACCAAACAACATTTTTCGCATATAATTTTGAAGTAGGTGTGGCTTGTGACGCAGTCTTTGCTCAAAGGTACCCCATGAAATAAACCTCCCCCAAAAAACAGCAAAAAAACTTCATGGGGAAAGGAAAAAACCGATGCCAATTTATATCTATCGGAAACTGATGCCAAAATTTAAGCTACTGTTGAGAGGACAAGTGCGTATAAGACACACTAGTAATAAATTACTATAGTTATTGCAATTTAAGGCAATAAACGTTGTAATAGATGCAATCTTCACATGAAATGTCTACTATGCAAATCCCAAAGATGGATCAATGAACTGTTTGAAGCATTTGGTAATTGAGACAAACTCAAAAACACACACAAACACACACACACACACATACACACACAAAGGAGAAGAAAGGTACATGAAAAGGAAAATGGAACGTTTCATACCTGTGGTCCAGGATACCCACCAACTGGCCAACCAAGTGGCCAATTAATGTTTTTCTGCAACAAGGTATACTCTTGCTCAATACCATACCTGTTAACACAGAGCAATTTTGATTATTTGATAAGAAATTCATGTATAAATCATCCTGTTAAAAGTGATACCTAAAAAGGGTTTCAATAATTTTCAATAATTTGAAAGCATAATGGTTGAAAATATTAAGAATTAAAAAAAAAAAAAAGGAAAATAGGGGAATGCATACCATGGTTCCTCAGCGGCTACATCAGGGTGACTGAAGATTTTGGCAGCATTGTGCCTCTTGTTTGTAGGGATTGGCTCTCCAGCTGGTGTGTAAGCATCACAAATCACCTATAGGTTTTCAGTAGAAAAAATGAACAGTTAACCCAAAAAGGTGTTGTGCATTTTGATGAACTTAAAAACACAATTGCTTGCTTGCTTGATTATAAAATTGAAAACCCAATTATTTAAATTGAAAAAAGACTTACAAGGATATTCTTGCCTCTCCTAAACGGGTCCCTGAAAATAGCTTGTGGGCTTTTTTAAAATAAACACACAAAACAAAAGAAAACCCCACATCATCAATTTTTGTGAAAATAATAAGTAAACAGAGAAACAAACAGAAGAAAACAGGGGAATGGGATCATACTATAGGATGACTTCACTGTCTTCACCAGGAGCTTGACCTGTGCTAGACCCGTCATAGTTCCACTTGGGAAGTTTTGCAGGGTCACTAACTGGTCCAGAAAGGGTCTGTTTTGATTGCAAAAAAGAATAAGGGCAGTTCACAGAAGAAACAAATCAAAATAGCGAACATGAAAGAATTTTCACATAACTATCATCACATGTGATGAAGAAAAATAATAATAAAATTACCCTGGCTTTGCTTCTGATGTCCATGCCAGATCCACCAATCCTGTTTTTTTTCCCACATAAAAAGCATTAAATTTTTTCCTTTGCCTTTCTAAGAAACAGATCAACCCAAGAACAGGGTTGTAGAACAGAGCAGGATGAACAAATAATAATAATAATAATAATCACAATAACAATAATAATAATAATAATAATCTCTTTGCCTTCTATGTGCTTGATCAACCAAATAGCCATAGTGCTAAAAGGAGGAAGATGGTAGAACATGTCAAAGTGAGAAAAGTTTCAAAAGAATCGTCTCCCATTAAAATATCCCCAGAATCAGAAAAGAAGAATATATCCACAAAAGGGGTTATGTTTCTTTTGTAGAAACTATTTGGTCAAAGATTTCACAAAACAGAAATCAAAACAGAGTCCCCTGTTTCAACAGGGAACTAAATCTCCTGTTTCGAAAATAAAAAAAGGTTTACATAATAGATTAAGATTAAGATCTATGAAAGCTCACCATATGTACTCAGCAATAATCTTATCGGTGGTGGTTTCTGAGAGGTTGAGGTTGATGAGATCTGAAAGCAAAGACATGGCTACTTGCGCAAAGAACAACAAACAAACACCGTGCTGAAAGAGGAGCAAGTGTCAACCAAGAACAGAGCAAGGTCTGGCTTTGATAGGGCGAAACACTCCGTTCAGTCTAAAGTCTAAACCCCACTTTTATAGAGTCAGTGGTGCAAAGAATACTCAGACTGGTGCAGAGACGTGCATGTATTTGATGACTTTTCTATGGTGAGTTTTTGAAATTTTGGAATAAAAGATAATGCATACTTTTAAATTTGTTTCCTTTAAAAAAGATGATAAGCTGAAGAATAATTATGAATGAGAATTCAGTAATGCGTAATTTAAGGTGGGTTGGCGTGGTTTCAATTATTTGAAATTGTGATTATTTGAAATTGTGAATGGTTGGTGATGAGTGCAACGTGATGGGTTAGTCAAAAATGGTAGCTTCACCGAAGCCTTAAAATATTATTTGCCACTGGTTTTCTTAAAGGGAGAAAATTAAAAAGAAAAATAACAACAAAAAAACAAAGTTTTGTTGTTGTTCAGTGTTCTTTGAGAAAAAAAAAAAAACATATTGATTATTTTTTAAGGTACCATTACACACATTTAAATAAGCATTTAAGAAAATAAGCATTCAAATGCTTATAACCGACCTAAATTAATGCAACACCGCAAAACTGAAAGCACACAGTTAATTACGTTTGGTGCTTATATTAAAAAAAGTTGCTCAGTTCAATTTATTTTAGAAACTGTTATGAGATTAATAATTTAAAATTAATTAATTTATTACTATACCCAACTCTTCTTGATTTTGTATTTTATTCTGCTTATAGTTCTAAATTTTAAGCAGGAATTTGAAGAAATGGGTGTAACAAGCTTTATTTAAAATAAGATACTAAAAAGAGTTTTATTGTAAAATGTGAGAATTTTTTCTACGATAAAAAATAAAAACATTATTATTTTAAATGTAATATAATTAGTCAACTCAAAAGCCCGTCCATAACATTGTATGAATAACTTTTCTCTAATTTTCAAGTCTGATATATTGTAAGTTTTTAACTCTTTGCACATTTTGTTTTCATACTGAAAGAATTAAATGCCGTTATTTTTTTATTATTATTTTTTCACATTTTTCGTTCGGTGCACTGCGGCAGTTGCGGTGTAACCGGTGAGAATCACCGTCTCAAAGTTCTAAGGAAACTCTTATTATTTATCTAATTTTTATCTAATGATATTATTTTTAACTGTTAAAGTATAATAAAAGAGATTAATTTAATACATTGATAATATAAGAAATTATATTATTATTTAAATAAAAAATTTTATTTATATAATAAAAAATTTTATTTATAAAATTTTTAATATAATAGATAATTAAATAAAATATTTTATTGATGTGATAATATATAATTAAATATAAGTTTAATTTAGGTATATTGATAGTATAAAATTTTTTTACACTGTCACCCAATCAAAACCTTTTATTTATATAACTATTTAACTAATAGGTGGTTATGTCAAAAAGTTTTACTGATATAACAATATATGATTGAATATCTATATAAAATCTTTCTATATTAATAATATATTTAAATTAAATCCTATAAATATTTATATAAATTTTTTTATACTAATAATATATATAAATTAAATTTTTAATAATATCTTGTATATCTCCAGTTCAAAAAAAAAAAAAAATCCTGGATATCTAATTAGTATTTATCCTTTTTGGGGAAAAGGGTTTATCCCTTTTTTTTTTTTTTCAATGTAATTGCAACGTGCTGGTATGAAGAAGGTTGTGTCCCTTTTCCTTTTTCATAGTAGAAACGTAATTTTGACTGGTCAAATTTTAACAGCTAACAATAAAAGGCATAAATACATTTTATACTATAAAATAATGTGAAGTTTAATTTATGCATAAAGATTTTAGATGAGATCAAAAGTGTCCCACATTTTAATGTACAACTGCTTCGTGTTGCAAGATAGTGTATTTTATGGTATTCAAATTTAATCTAATTTAATTAAAATTATTAAATTAATATAAAATAAATTAAAAATTGATCAAAATCGTAAAATTTTAAATTGGATTGATTTTTGAGGAATTTTTGTTCTTCAAAAATGGATTGAATTAAGCATATTTTTAAATTTAATTTTTAAAATTAATTCAATTCAATCCAAATTAAATAATATTATATAATATAATTTTTTATTATTAAATGTAAACTTTTGCTTATAATAATTTGGTTTATTGCATATTTTTTATTTATATATTATTCTTATTTAAATATTATTTTATTCATATTAAATGAGTTATTTCTAATTTTTATTTTTTTATTTTATTAACTTAAATTACTTTTATTTATAATATTCTAAATTTAAAATTTTCGTTTGCCAAAATTCGATTAAATTGATCCGATTTAAACTAATAAAAATTTATTCATATTTTGGATCAAATTTAAAATCTAAACTACATGTTCTAATATAAACCAATATAAATTATATTATTTGGATCGGTTACTATTTTCACTCAAGATCAATTTAAATCGAATCACAAACACCCTTCTTGTATTTTAATTATTAAATAAATTATTATACTAAATTTGCTTCATTATATTAATTATTTAACTGATCTAGCTATATTATCTATAAATAATAATGTTGTTTTTATCTTATCTTGTTTTAGATGTGTGTAAAACTAATTCTAGGATAAAAGTCTGATGTTTAACATTTTAAGAGAAGGATAAGACCTATGTCAAGTTACTTATATGTATTTCAACTAATTCTATAATCAAATGATGACATGTGATATTTTTTTTTGGAATAAGTGACTTAAAAGTTAAAAATATACACTCTTCATAAGAAAAATGTTTATTTGTCATTTTTTGATTGAAGAATTGGATAGAATAAATATAAAGAACTTGATCTAAATTTTTTCCTTCAGAGAATTAAGCATATCCCGAGAGAACGTTTTGACAACAAAAATGGATATATTTTGTACAATAGTTATGGTAGCCGCTTGGTGTAGCAACGAGATAAAGTTTCTATATAGCCTCTTCATTTTATTATTCAAAACTATCACTGCATGACTCGATCCCCTTGGTAAGATGCATGCAGATTAATTTTGGCGCAGAGAGAGTTTGTGTAGTGTATAGGTCTTGTATATGGGGAATTGGACAATAAAATTCGAATTTGGCATTTGGCTCTTGCAGTCTAGATTTGACTGCTTTCTTGAGCATTGAAACAAAATTTTAGTTGCGTCATGACCATGTTAATGCTGATGGTGTGTAAACTTGCAGCTTGTAAGTAACAATCATAGATACCAAAGGTGCGTGGTCCTGAGAAACACCGCATGACATATTTGACATACATTGTCCTGAGCGATGAACCAATTGCAATCCTTGCTCACGGTCTTAGGAAGGGTGCATAATGCTATCAAGGGAGTTGGTGTAATGATAGAGGTATACTATAATTTTAGAGAAGATCCTAACTCAATTCCTAAAGAGAGCTTTAGTTGGGAGGGCAAGTTTGATTATACCCGAAAGGAATTAATCTCCAATAATAGGGAGAAGAAATACACTTAGAAAATCAAAAAAAGAAGGGTGCATAATTCATACTAGAGAAACTTTTAGATGTTTTGAGAATTAAAAAGGAAGTAATTTGTTATATATGAAGACTTAATACTTTATTTTTACATTAAAAACTTAAGGAAAATAAAAGCTAAATAATCCACAAAATTAAAGTGTTAAACATTAAATCATATTAAATAAAGTGTTAAACGTTAAATAATTTTGCACAACAATTTATTTTTAAGAATTTCTCTCAAACTAACGATGAACTCAGACCATCTGACCTTTGGATGAAGCCGCAACTAGTTGTTTCTGGTCTCTCAACTAGCAAAATGAGCGTGCCCAATTGCATCGTCTTTAGGTGAAGTTATTAGTTTTCAGCATAAAAGGTCAAACAAAATGAGTAAATATTAAGCAAGATTATTTAATTTTACCTCAACTCACACGACATGAAGTAATTGGCTCTTTTCTTTAGTTTATATTTCTCTGATTACAAAATAATTTTGAATTGAAGTTGACAAACAATAATCTATATTATCATGACTAATTAAACAACAATTGTAGCTGATTTATAAAAACATATAGGAAAAACTTGTACCTAGATTCTGTTTAAAACTAGAGGAAGGAGGAAACAAGCAACAAATTACAATGATGAGGAAACAAGCAACAAATTACAATGATCAGTGACACACACACACACACACTTGCTCTTCGAGTGTCACGCCGGCTTTGGATGCTTGCATTGATTGTATGGCCAAACTTTGTACCCTTCCTATTTGTCTTAATTCTTTGCATAAGCCCACATGCATATATAAGTTATCTCAGCTTTCTTGTAGATAGTGATAGGCATCTTTTGATTGCATATGATAAACTATAATGCATGATATTATATATCTTTAGTTCTATCCGTCCAATGTTGCATGCATAAGTAAATGAATTCTAGTGGGACCACGAAGGCATTCCACAAAGGCATTGCTAGCTTTTGATCCTAATAATTTGCGGATCCTCCACTTCCCCCTTTTTCCACAATTTGATTTGAGACCAAAGCGAAAGGAAAAAAGAAAAGAAGATAAGCCACATGAACTTAGCATTTTAGGTTTAGAGCCTGATTACTTTAAAAAGGTTTTCAACTATTTAATGACGATAAAGATATATATCAAGCTTTCTGTATCTTTCTTCATTTCGTAATCCCTTACGGACAAGATCGTGTATAAATTGAAAACTATTTTGTACATTATAGTTTTACATTCCCTAATATATAAATGCTAACATTCTCCATTTTTTTTTTTATTTTTGAAAGTTTTACTCATAATTTATTATTAGAAAATCACACAGAAATAACAAATTTACTAATATATAAGTGCAAAAGCCGAACTTATATTTGTATACATTTGAAATTTAGGCAATTTGAATATTATTCTTTTTAAGCCTTCAATTCCAGGTGTGTTTGGCCGGAGTGTCATGGCCTCCCTCCCCATGCCTGATCTATTGCGAATATACGTTTGATGAAAATTTAAGTAATGGTAAGTCTTTTAGTGTTGCCAAGATCCTTATTGATACACGTTTTAGGCATTTCATTAAGGGATGAATCTTTTTGGCCATGGGGGAGGAAGGGTGTGATGTGTTTGTCAAAGAATGTGGTTTCAAGCAGCTCTATTTATTAGTCTATCTCTGCCGATCCTGTTGACTCAAGCATATGGAAGAGGGGTCGAGCCTTTTGAGAAAGGGATGGAGTCCTTAAACCAAGTTGATTTTGCTAGACGTTGAAGTTTGAATGAAGACCTTGGTCACCCTATTTTTTAGGGGTGTTCACCATTCAGCTTTGTTTAGTTTTAAGAGAAAATTCAACCGAATCAAACCAATCGGTTTGTAGAACATATCATCCATTTAGTTTTGATTTTTCTGTAGAATCGAACCAAATCGAACCGGTTAGAATTGGTTCGGTTATTTAGTTTTTCAATAAAATATTAGAAACAAAAATTACAAGTTTGCAAAAGTGCAAAAAATAAACATATCAATGCATCAAGAACATAAAGTTAAAAAAAGTCGACAAGCCATCTACCAGCAAAAGAAACCTTGAATTGGATCACAAAATAGAGCAATTAAAAATCAAAGAAGGAATAAAGACATTGATAGATCTAAAAGTACATTCATCATTAGAAGAAAAAATTTAGATAAAAAAGCAAAAATAAGAAAGAAAAATTAAAAAAGATGTTACTTTTTGGCTAGACACTACTTCTTCCTTGGTGAGAAGGGCAAAAGACATAAGGCTTTATGAATGGAACCTATAGGGCTTGAGTTTCATCACGGAGACATAACTGCTCCTTGCGTGCCCACTGCTACTCATTGTAAAACCATCGTTGCTCTCCATGTGCGCATCACTGCTCCTTGCAAGAGAAGGTGAACTCCAAAAAAGGTGATTGGGGCTTCAAGCTTCAACCTATCTGAACATAGATGAGTGGCGGAAAGTAAAGACATGTGGGTTTGGGGTGTAGGGGAGGAAAAGTTGGAGCATAGTAGAAAGAGAGACGTGAGTTTGAGGGATAAGATGATATGAGATGGCGGCTGAGTAACCAGGGAAAGTAAGATTGTGTTAGGGTTACTGTAGGGGTGTTATGGCCAATACAATAACAAATAAAGTTATAATAATATTATAATCGATTTGGTTCGGTTCGGTTCGATTTTCAAATTGAAAATCGAAAACAGAACCAAACAAATCGATTTTTAAAATAAAAAATCGAAAAAAAAACAATTTATTTAGTTTCATTCGATTTTCAGTTATTTGGTTCGATTTTATTGGTTTTATTAGGGTTGGTTCGATTTTGAACACCCCTACTTTTCTTGACAAGGACCAAATAATTGAGGTGATGGTGGTAAGGATCAAGGCCAAAAAGAGAAAGAAGATTTCTAAGGTTAGAAGGAATAAGAGTGTATTATTGAAGACTAGTGTAGCAAGGCATGACTAGGGTCTTATGAGAATGTCTCTAGTAATGATTTAGTTGATTTGGAAAATGAAATCTTCAATGAGGCATGGAATATGTGGAACCTCGGCAAAAAACTTAGATTGAGTGCAGAAAATGAAGATGAGGTGATCAAAACTTTTGCTGTGAATATCATATCAGACAAAGGAGAAAAGGTCCAATGCTAGGTGAAGAGGGGTAGAGGAAGGAAAAGGACCAAGAAAAAAAAAAGTAATTTTGAAGTGGCTTTCTATCTTTTTATGACCGAAGTGCTTTGCTTTGTATATGTGATCTTGCCTTTCCCTTGTTGCTATATTTTGGTGTAAATGAAGCTGTCTCTAGGTTCATTCATGGTTTTTGAACACCCTTACTTTTCTTGACAAGGACCAAGTAATTGAGATGATGGTGGCAAGGAGCAAGCCCAAAAAGAGAAAGAAGATTTCTAAGGTTAGAAGGAATAAGAGTGTATTATTGAAGACTAGTGTAGCAAGGCATGACTAGGGCCTTATGAGAATGTCCCTAGTGATGATTTAGTTGATTTGGAAAAAGAAATCTTCAATGAGGCAAGGAATACGTGGAACCTCGGCAAAAAACTTAGATTGAGTGCAGAAAATGAAGATGAGGTGATCAAAGCTTTGGCTGTGAATATCATATCAGACAAAGGAGAAAAGGTTCAATGCTAGGTGAAGATGGGTAGAGGAAGGAAAAGGACCAAGCAAAAAAAAGTAATTTTGAAGTGGCTTTCTATCTTTTTATGGTTGAAGTGCTTTGCTTTGTATATGTGATCTTAACTTTCCCTTGTTGCTGTGTTTTGGTGTAAATGAAGCTGTCTCTAGGTTCGTTCATGGTTTTTGCAGAGGGCCTTTTGTTTTTGTATTTTGTGGGGCAAGTGCCTAGGTATTTAATGGCACTTGAATTTTCTTGTTTTTTGTGATGTTATTTTTGGTAGGGATCTCCTTTTGTTTCTTGCTTGCTCCTTCCCTTTGGGGAGTGTTGAGCCTTTTCAATTATCAAAAAAATATTAAAATATGTAGATTTGGAAATTTTATGAAAGATAATCTTACACAGTAGGAACTGCTAGGATAATTAGTAAGACAAATATGCTAGATATAAGTTATTCTTTGATATGGGTATCTTACGTATGTTTATATCTTAAAATCAAAATAGAGTTACGATGTTTGTACATAGTTGGACACTTCAATTAACATTTGGTGGTTGCAATTTAAATAAGAGTAAATTTCAGTTATATAAGTGTTGAATCAATATATTACTTTTAGTAATAGACATGGTAGATTGGTAATTACAGTTAAGTGTGAATTTTAGTTATGTAAAAGTCAAATTGCCATATTGCCTCCATGAATATTAACATCACATTTAATACTTGCATTACTAACACCCACACTTATTTGAACTGCAATTATCGAATGCCGATACAATATCTAACTCACTATATACAAATAACATTTCCTATCAAAATATAAGTATGTAAAAAATAAAAAGGACTTAACCAAAAGCAAATGATAAAAAGTGTAAAAGTGAAAGTAAATAAGTGATGTGAATGCAAATCTATTTGGGAACAATTGTTGTTATTAAATTGAATAAAATTGGAAGTTTCTCAAACCCTTTATTTTAATGAAAAAGAAAATTTTATTCATAAAGAAACCTTTTTCTTTGACAAATTTATATAGATTGGAAAGTATTAAAGGGGAAAATAGTATCTAATCTAGGATTCAAGGCAGTTGTTGCTTGTCTTTTACAAAAAAAGGTCAAGCTACACTTACTAGTTAGTCTATTATACTACATTACTAAGTGGCAATCTCAATATGAAGCCAGTTCCACATTCTATTCACATCCCCACAAAGGGACACAAGAAGAGGAAGGGGAGATTCAAGCATAACACCGACTTCCTCTTGTTTAGTAGTGTCTTTTCAATCTCACAAAACAACAACTAACATCATAGCTAAATTGCTAATGACTTCCACCCAACATGAAAAATGATCATATATCTAATAATCCAAAATCAAGTTGGAATCACTATAACAATGCAAAATATCAAAAGCCATTCAGAAATAGAAGGAAATTGGAATTCAAAAATTGCATAATCAAATTTTACTGTACTATTTTGAAATGAGCACTACAAGATAAAATTCAACTCACAAAGCCTATACAACTAACTAAAGAAAAAGAGAGAGAAAGATTAGGCCAAGTTCATCTTAACATCCATGACAATTCTATGACAAACAATTAATGATTTAGAGGTGGTAGGTGCCATGTAAGGATGAGGCTACCGAACATATATATTTGAGTCCATTGAAGGTTGCTGAACATATACATTTAGGTAAATATGATAAAACAGAGTCAACCCCTAACCGGCCAAACCCAAAAAAAATGACAGGTTAGGTTGACATTTTAAGCTTGCAAAAAATTTTCAGCTCACCCAACCCGCTCTGCCTAACCCACAAGTTAAGGCGAAGTAGGACAGGTGGGCTCACAAGCTAGGATGGCTTTTTTTATTTTCGATTTTTTTTAACACAATTAAACTTAGGCATTTTTTTTATCCAGCCCATCCCCCCCCCCAAAAAGAAATACCACTTAATCCACATCTGCAATGTTACGTCACTTTTATACAATGACCATAAAGAGTCATTTTTCATTCACATTTGTAGTATAGAGTCATGTTTATATTTTAAACATTGGTTTTTATATGCATGCAATGTTGCGTCTTGTATTGTATGAGTCCTTACTAGTAAATAAATAATCAAAATATGAAGTGATGAAAACACATCATCCTAATTTGTTTATTGTGTTTGTATTTGAATTAAATTTGAATATTAATTATGTAATTTAATTATTTCTTTAAGTTTATGTAAATATTATTTTATTGTATTTAAGTGAATTTTTATTAAAATATATTTTTTTAATTTTAAAATTTTTTTAAAGATAATTTAACTCATTACAAATATTAAAACAAATTTATTTATTTTTTCTAATTTTTTGGTGGGCCAACCTGTCCTTAAATAGGGCAAGTTAGGATGTTGAGCCCATTTTTCTAAAATGGTCCACCCCGCCCCACTTTAAGCGAGCTGGCCTGTTTTGCCACCTCTACATTTGGGTCCATTGTAGGTTGCTAAACATATGCATTTGAGCCTATTGCAAGCTGCTGAACATATACATTTGGGTCCATTGCAAGCTAACCTATTATGACACCAAAGGTTCCCACATGGGGTGCATGTTATGGAGGTGGCATATAGCAATAAGGAATAGGTTCAAAAGGTCCTGGAACAGGCATTATTTCTATTGGTGCTTATGTAGTCACTTCATTCATAAAGAAACTTAATAGTATTTACAAATTAGAAAAGATATATCAAATTTGAATTTAATAAGAAACACATATGCTACACTCTACCAACAAGCGAATTAGCATAATGATAGAGGCACACTATAGCTCTAGGGAGGACCTTGATTCGATTTCTGGATAGAACACTAGTTGGGAAGGGGGATACCTTTGAAAAAAAAAATATGCTACATTCTGAACAATGTTTAAGTATCTTGACGATTGTTGATGTTTAAGTGTTTTCCACATTGAAGACTAATAGAACCATCTTGCACCTTGAAAAATGTATTACACCTCATTTTAAAATAGATTTGAACATCTCTATCATATGTAATAGCATGTTTGGATCCACATTTTGGGGAGTTAGAATTGATTTTGATCCCTCGAAATTAATTTTGCCAAATTTTGATGTTGTTTGCTTTTTAGAAATCAAAATCAATTGTTGTTTTTAGAATTGATTCTGGGAGAAGTGAAAATTTTTTACTTTTTGTCAGAATCACTTTTAAAGGAACTATTAGACCTAAATCACTTTACCTCAAAATCAATTCTATTTAGAATCAATTTTACAAAAGCAGAACCAAATACGCTATAAGACTATTAAGATAGAACACCCACAAGGAGAATTAAAACAACAATGAACAATAAAGATAAAGTAAAAGACAAAGATCTTCTATTGAGAAAAATAGCAAATATGAATAATGATACTCAAGATCTAATAGATTTGAGTTATTTAGTAGATAAAGAAAATTTTAAGTAATAAAAAGGAAGATAATGGAACTGTCATCAAATAAGAAGAATAACAATAGGCGCTGTCCCTAATGCACCATGTTAATCATGGTGTATCAAACACCTTGGAGTTGTCTTCCATCTAAGCTATTAGACTAACCATGCACTTAAATTAGGTGATGCACTGCAGGAGTCCCTTAAAATTGAAAACTCTCATACGACAACGTTATCATGGTTGTCTTCGCGTAGAGAAGCACAGGCAGCAGCATGGCATAGAAGCACCGACGGCAGCGGTGCACCAACGGCAACAACGAAGTGGCTAAGAAGCACCAGTGTGCGCCGGAGAGGCACTCCAGCGACGTTTACCCCTTCCCCACCAACTCCCGCTGCACCCCACTCAACCGCTCCACACACTGCAACCCTCATTCGAGCTTGGACTAGCTCAATCTTCATCGCCACGTACGGCTCAAGCGGCGGCGAGAGAATGCCCACAGATGATGGCCTATCACTGTCGGCAGGGGCAGAAGGTTTCTTGAGGTTGGCGTTATACATGGAAGGTTAGGAGAGGTTGGTGTGGAGGAGCAGCGGCTGTGATGATGGTTTCCTCTACTGAAGTGGGGCAGGGCTGAGGGTGGTTGTGGTGCCGGCGGTGGGGGGTGGTGTTGGCACGGGCTGGGGGTGGAGAATGTGAAAATTTAATGGAGAAAAATTTTTTTAGAGTGAATCCTGAATTAAGAGTCTAAGATTACACCATTAATTATGGATTGTTGGATGACATGGTGCGTGGTGCACCATTTTTAATAAGGAGCATAGTAAAGTGCCATAACAACAATAGAAAAGGAGAAAAGTTTGGTCCCATCATTGAGTTGGCACTTTAAAGACAATTATATTTAAGAATAAGATGCAACTATATCTAGGTGCATTCTGTAGGGTGCACTACACACCTTGTGATCTCACGATGAAAATGTATCAATACACCAAATTACTTGTGATACATAGTGGTAGTTCTTTAATTTAGTCAAGTTTTAGAAATATGATTAATATATTTTAAAAGTGATTAAATTTTATCTGTGTGATACTCAAAAAATTCTATTTAGTTTCAAAATGGCGTAGATAAAATTTGGTCATTTTTTAAATATATTTAACTACATATTTTAATTTAAAAATATGGCCAAGTTTTATCTATGTGATACCTCAAATAATTCCATTTCAATTTCAGAACCACATAAATAAAATTTGGTTACTTACAAAATGCATTTAACAATATTTTGGAAGTCTAGCTAAAGTGAAAATGTTTAGGAACAACTTATTGATTATTTGGCAAAAATAAGGTTAATACGAGGTAAAGAAATTTTGGGGGCGACTAGCCTTGGGCCTTATTAAGGCGCCACTTTATATGCACAAATAATGTTTTTGAAATATTAATATATGTAGAATATTGACAAAAAAAATATTGGTGTAGAATAAATCAATTCATGAGACTCTCCCTCTTTTTAAGGAAAAAGATGGTAAGATAAGTGAGTAACAACAAAGGATCAAAGATGGACTTGTTCCAAAAATGATAGATATACATTATGGATTATAGAGGCATAACACCCTAAGCATATAGGGTTTCACACAATTAAATGCAATGCCATTCCTAATTATGTTATGTTGCTAGAGGTGTATGCAATTCTATTTCAATTGATTTTAAGTAAAAAATCCAATCAATTTAAATAATATAATTTATATCAGTTTATATTGAATGGGTTTAATTTAGATTTAGATTTTGATTCTATCCAAGCCACCTTTTATCAATTTTGATTGGAACGATTTAATTAGTTTTTAACAAAAAATTAAGTTTAAAATATTATAAATTAAAAGTAACTTAACTTAATAAAATAAATAAATGAGAAAAAAAATAACTCATTAAATATACAAAAATAGATTTTTAAATGAGAATGACATATAAATTAAAAAAATGTGATAAACTAAAGTTATTATAAGTAAATATTTAATAATAAAAATTTATGATATAAAATATTATTCATTTTAGATTGGATTTGATCAATTTTAAAAATTATATCTGAAATTTTATCCAATCCAATAAATTTTAATAAAATAAAAATCAATCAAATCCAAACTTTTGCGATTTTACAAATTTTGGTTAAATTTTTTAGATCATTTTATAGCGATTTTAATTGGTTAGATTATTATATTTAAACACCCCTATCTATTGTCTTCTTATATGACTTTCATAATCAACTCCACTTGTATGTGTATATATACATATATTGAAACAAAATTATCATAATAATTTACTTGGAGCAAAAGATGTAATTTTATGCTTGCTTAAAAAGTTGAAGTGAAAAATGTGGAGGAAATCAAGAGGAGTATGGAAGATTTGAATTTGGAGAAGAAGTATCGAGAAAGGATTAGACAAAATTGGGCAGATTCTGTGATGCATAAATACATCTTGTGAGATTAATGGTCAAATATAAAGGTGTATTTGTACACCCTCAAATCTGACCGTTTATTCCATAAGGTGTGTGATGCACCTCACTTTGTGAGGTGCATCACAGAATCCGCCGACAAATTGACTTTTGGTTTTTCTGGTTTGAGGCGAAGGGAGAAAAGATGATGCTTTACTTTAAATTTGCTATCAATGAAATGTTTCTATATATATTTTAATTTTTACATATATTTTGGTATTTTACCATTTTAGTTTTAATAATTATTTATTTAATTTTAAATCAAGGTTAAAAGTTAAATAAAATCTTACATTTTTTTAGTGATAAATCTAACGACTAAATTTTACCCTAAAATTGTAATATATTTTTGCCATGAAATTTTCATTACAACACCTAAGAACCAATATGCAATTACAATCATTAATATTTGAGTTAAGTCTTCACAATATTAAGTCTCATTGTGCTTTCTCCCCTAGGGTTTGTGTGAGGAAATCCCACCGTTTTGAGGGTTAAGTTCTCACTATGAGATTGGAGTCACAAAGTATGGCAGAGGCTCTAAAGGATCTATGGAGGTAGTTGTCGCTGATGAATGAGGAGTGCAAAGTTGGTATCATGGTGGTCATCTCACATGAAGACAAATCAGACGTAGCTAGATGCTTGATTGGGAAAATCATTTAGGCGAAACTAGTTAGCATGGAAGCCATGGTTAAAATGCTGAAGTAGATTTGGAGGCTGAATGGAGATCTAGAAATCAAGTCCTTGGGTGAGAACATTTTCATATTCGACTTCAGTTTGGTAAGATATAAGAAAAGAGCCCTTGAAGGATACCCTTGGATAAGAATATCATTGTTTTCCAAGAATATGATCCATCTATTAGACAATTTGAATTGGATTTTAAATTCATAATGTTTTGTAGGGTTTATGATCTATCAATTAGGGGCATGAGGAGTTCAATAGCAGAGAAAGTTAGGGATATGATGAAGGGCTTTATAAAAGCTAACACTGATGATAAGGTGTCTTGCTAGCTATGCATCAAAGTGAAACTAAGAGGTGGTACTGGATTAAGTACAACAAGCTCCCTAATTTCTATTATAATCGTGGTAAATTAGGACATGGTGAAAAGAACTGTGAGGAACTAGAGGTGGAGGTAAAAAAACACTATAGAGATCGAATGACAGTCAGTGGGGATTCTAAGCGCTTGTACAACTAGAGCTAGATGTGGTTTTGGCCAATTCTTCCTCTGCTCAGGACCCAAAACAAGTGTATCCATAAGTTCCCAAACCACAACACTTATAAAAAAAGCATAAAGAAGGCTTAATGAATTCTCCTAAAAGAGTTATCGCTATTGAGGCAGTTATAGGCAAGGACAAGGGGGAGTGGGTAATCGCTTTGGCATCCTGATTCTCATTGAAAATCAAAGGTTTGAGACTTGTCCATATAATCTAAATTCAGGTGAAAAGGGATCTAATTCCTAATGCACTATCACTTACCCACAAAAGAAAGGTAATTGAGTGGGTATGTGGAAGAAGAAAGCTAGATATTCAAAAAAAATAAAGTAAAATGAAGAACCAAGAAATATGATTCAGGTGGGCGCTAAAAGAAGGGCATGTGAAAAGAATAATACAATTGAGTAGTGTGGAGAATTTGTAATTGGAATTAAGAAAGTAAGGGAGGATGTTCAAATAACAGAGGACTCTATTACATCAGTGAATGCTAGCTCCCAGCCCCGTCGAACATAATGAAAATCTTATGCTGGAACTGTTAGGGACTTGGGAACCCTTGGTCAGTGAACATCTTAAGCCTTTTAATAAGGCAACAAGTTCCCAACATGGTGTTCCTTCGTGAAACTAAATTGTATTTAGCATGGAGAATATATTAAGTGTTGACTGTGGAAATCATATATTAGGTGGGCTAATGCTGATTTAGAAGGGGCAGTTAAATGCTGTTATGCAATCTTACTCAAAAAGATATATTGATGTGGTTGTAGAGAATTTATAGAATGTCAGCTCATGGAGATTTACTAGCTTTTATAGTAACTCGAGAAACCCATTTGAGGAAGCAATCATGGCAATTAATCTGATTCTTATACTGCCAACCCTCCATACTGTGCCTAGTCACTAGGGACTTCAATGGGATCAATGCTAAGGATACGAAGGAGGGAAGTGATCCAAGGCCCTAAAAAAGATAGTAGAGTGTATCGAGGACCTTGATGCTTGATGGTTACTGGATTTGGGTTAGAAGGGGAACAAATTTACCTAGTTTAGGGGTAAGCCTAATTTTTGTATTACTCAAGAAGATTGGATAGGGTGCTTGCCACTCAAGAATGGTGCTTATTAATGGAAATTCGTGAAATATATCACCTATCAACCTCTGTGTCAGATCATTCCCTTATCTTAATCTGTTGTTCTTGTGTGGAAGGTTGAAGAGTAACACTGACTCCTTATAAGAAGTGTTACTTTGAGCAAATATGGATCTAACATTCAAACTATGGAAAGGCTGCTAAGGATGGTTGGTTAGGCACTAATGGACTGACAAATTTGTCCACCGTAGCCTCAAAAATCTTTGGAACCAAGAGCACTTTAAAGAGATAGAAGAAAAATAAATTCAACAATGTCTCAAAGGAGTTCGTTCAGTTACAAGCCCAAGTGGAGTCCATTCAGAAACAACCTTAGAACCCCACTATAGTAGCACAACACGTTCATTTGAATGATGTCAATAATGAATTGTTGGCAAGAAAAAAGACATGTGGAAGTAAAGATCAAAAGTCCTCTAGGAAAGAGAAAGGGATAGGAACATTGCATTCTTTTACGAGAGAGCTTCTACGAGAAAAGAGGAAAACACTATTAAGAAGCTGCAAAATAAAGATGGGGTATGGTTTACACTAAGAGCTAGAAGTGGTTGGGATTGCAGCAAAATAATTTGAAGACATCTCTTCTTCAGCTAATCCTTCATATGCTCTAGAAGCGATGGAAGTTATTTTCCCTAAAGTGAGTGGTGAAATGAATGAACAACTAACAAAACCTTTTGGTTTGGAGTAGAATAAAATAAGGATGCAATTCACTAATTATTTTCAAACAAAATCCCTAGACCTGATGGCATGTCTCCTATCTTTTTATCAAATGTTTTGGTATGTGGTTGGTGATAAGATAGTTATCTGTATTCCCAATTTTCTAAATGATGGTTATTTTTTTTTTTTTCTCCTGAAGGATATAAACTACCCTTATTTAGTGCTGATCCCAAAAATGAAAAATTGATATGACTTATTTAAACACTATTTTTTTTAAAAAAAAATTATGTAATAACTACTCTTGAGGTTACAGATCATGCTTGCTTACTAACATTTATGTTATTATGTTACGTATCAAAATATTAAAGACATTAGATAGCTTAATTCATTTTTTTCCAGAATTATCGTTTTTGCCTTTGTTCATGGGAAAGGCAATGTTGCTGTCCATAAGCTTGCTAGATGGGCTCAACATTGTGTAGAAGATTTGGCTTGCTTTATCACACCTTCAACTTTGCTCTAATGTTTTGTATTATGACTCATTTAAAAGAATGAATAATCTTCCATAGAACGGGGGAAAAGAAAATTTAACAATTGATAGCAAAATACAACTACACAAACATTTTTTTTATTTTAATTTTATTTTTCGAAAATTGAAATCTCGTTTTATAAAATCTGAAACCGGGCTTTGGATTCTTACATGGCCCATCAAAAGAATAGCAGCTTCTACTCTATCCACAGTACAGCATAGAAGAAGCTGAGAAGCCCAAGCCAATAGAAACCTTTGGATCAGGCCCAAGACCAACCCACCCTTATCTTCTTCAGATCCGGGTCGGTTCACATGACCCGAGTTTCAGACTCCTCATGCTGATAATAGTAGGAACTCTATTCTGATCCAACCGACTCCAAAAAACTCTCGCTGTACAAGCCAAAAGCCAAACACACGAAAAACACTCACTACTCTCTTTCTCCTAACAGACAAATCTCAATATTCAGACACGACAACAACAAACGATACACACAAATCGTCGTTTAATTATTCTCCCTCCATCACCAGGTATCGTATCATTTCCTCATCCATTCAAAACATTAAATTCTTTATTGTTAAGATTTCGTTCATTTGTTAGGTTTTATCAATTTTTTTTTTTTTAAGGTTATCTTAATGTTGTTTTTCTTAATCTGCAATTCCTGATATTGATTTCTATCTCTCTTGCTTGGTATAATTTTGTATTTGATTGTGTGATTATGATATATGATCAGTTAGAGAAGAATCGAGGGTCGCATCTGTTTTGTGGTTGAATTGAATTGAATTGAGGTAGTTGTGATTTCAGTGTTAGGTGTGGAAGGAAACATTGTCAAGAGATGAGCTTGCAAGTTCGGAGAGAAAGGAGGGACAGGTCCAGGGTTCCATCACAAGGTGCTTCTCGTCAGGAATGGGTTCCTAGAGGATCATCCACCACTAATGTTCAACCATCAGATTTGCAATCTTATCACAACGCTGATTCTGCTGGTTCCTCCAATAATGGAGGTGTTGGTGCTGCTGTTGCTGCTCCTGTCGCAGTTGCACCGCCTGCGGTTTGCCATAATAGAAGCAATCATGGTACTGTGAATCAGAGGAGGGAAAGGGATAAAGGGAGCAGTGGTGGGAATCAGGTGGCAAAAGGGTTGAGACTGAGGGGCACTGATTTGCCTCAGTTGGTGCAGGAGATTCAGGAGAAGCTCATGAGAGGGAATGTGGAGTGCATGATTTGCTATGACATGGTCCGGAGATCCGCGCCTGTTTGGTCTTGCTCGAGCTGCTACTCTATCTTTCACCTGAATTGCATCAAGAAGTGGGCTCGCGCCCCCACCTCGGTTGATTTGTCAGCGGAGAAGAATCAGGGGTTTAATTGGCGGTGTCCTGGTTGTCAGTCGGTGCAGCTCATGTCGTCAAAGGAGATTAGGTATGTTTGCTTTTGCGGGAAGAGGCTGGACCCTCCATCTGATTTGTATTTGACGCCACATTCGTGTGGAGAACCATGTGGGAAGCCACTTGAGAGGGAGGTTTTGGTTAATGGAGGGAGTAAGGAAGATCTTTGTCCTCATGTTTGTGTCTTGCAATGCCATCCAGGTCCTTGTCCTCCTTGTAAAGCATTTGCCCCTCCACGCTTGTGTCCTTGTGGGAAGAAAACAATTACTACTCGTTGCTCTGATCGGCAGTCTGTTCTTACTTGTGGCCAACGTTGTGAGAAGCTTCTTGAATGTGGGCGTCATCGATGTGAATGTATTTGTCATGTCGGTGCTTGTGATCCTTGTCAGGTTCTGATCAATGCCTCTTGCTTTTGCAGTAAAAAAATGGAGGTTATTCCATGTGGGGACATGGCAATGAAGGGTGAATTCAAAGCAGAAGGTGGAGTTTTTTCTTGTGGTTCCAATTGTGGAAGGAAACTTAGTTGTGGTAATCATATCTGCAGTGAGATTTGTCATCCAGGAAGTTGTGGGGAGTGTGAGTTGTTACCAAGCCGTGTTAAGACATGCTGTTGTGGGAAAACAGGATTGGATGAGGAACGCCAGAGTTGTATGGACCCAGTACCTACCTGCTCACAAGTATGTGGCAAGCTGCTTCTGTGTGGGATTCATCATTGTAAAGAGGTGTGTCATGTTGGGGATTGTCCACCTTGTTTGGTTTTAGTTTCCCAGAAGTGCCGCTGTGGCTCAACGTCCCGAACTGTGGAGTGCTATAGGACATTAATGGAGAATGAGAAATTTACTTGTGAAAAGCCTTGTGGGAGAAAAAAGAACTGTGGAAGACATAGGTGCAGTGAAAGGTGTTGTCCACTTTCTAATCCAAATAATAATCTAAGTGGGGATTGGGATCCTCACTTTTGTTCAATGCCATGTGAAAAGAAGCTAAGGTGTGGCCAGCATGCTTGTGAATCACTGTGTCACAGTGGTCATTGCCCTCCTTGTCTTGAAACCATCTTTACTGATTTGACATGTGCTTGTGGTAGGACTTCAATCCCTCCTCCGCTGCCTTGTGGTACACCACCTCCTTCATGTCAACTCCTATGTTCAGTTCCTCAGCCTTGTGGCCATTCAGCCTCACACAGTTGCCATTTTGGAGACTGCCCTCCTTGTTCAGTTCCTGTAGCAAAAGAATGCATTGGTGGGCATGTTGTTCTTAGGAACATACCTTGTGGTTCAAAGGACATTAGATGCAATAAGCTCTGTGGGAAGACCAGACAGTGTGGCTTACATGCATGCGGCAGAACTTGTCACCCCCCTCCTTGTGATAATCTATCTGGCGGTGTGCAAGGTTTACCAGCGCCTTGTGGGCAAACATGTGCTGCTCCAAGGAGAGACTGTCGTCATACATGTACAGCTCCATGTCACCCTTCATCTCCATGCCCAGATATAAGATGTGAGTTCCCTGTTACAATTACCTGTTCTTGTGGCCGTATAACTGCAAATGTTCCTTGTGATGCTGGTGCTAGCAGTGGTAATTATAATGCTGATGCCATACACGAAGCTTCCATTATTCAAAAATTACCTGTGGCACTTCAACCAGTTGATGCAAATGGCAAAAAGGTTCCCCTTGGACAAAGAAAGCTGATGTGCGATGATGAATGTGCTAAGGCGGAGCGCAAGAGGGTTCTTGCTGATGCTTTTGAAATTACTACTCCAAATCTTGATTCTCTCCATTTTGGTGAGAGTGGTTCTGTTGAATTGATATCTGACTTGTTCAGGCGTGATCCTAAATGGGTTTTATCTGTTGAGGAGAGATGCAAGTTTTTAGTGCTTGGCAAGAGCAGAGGAACTACACATGGTTTAAAAGTCCATGTTTTCTGTCCTATGCTGAAGGAGAAAAGAGATGCAGTGAGGGTGATTGCTGAGAGATGGAAGCTTGCTGTGAATGCTGCTGGTTGGGAGCCAAAGCGTTTCATTGTAATTCATGTGACCCCAAAATCGAAGGCCCCAGCTCGTGTGCTAGGGGTTAAGGGTACTACAACTGTGAATGTGCCTCTTCCTCCTGCATTTGATCCCTTGGTAGACATGGATCCTCGGCTTGTTGTCTCATTTCCAGATTTACCAAGGGAGGCTGATATTAGTGCCTTGGTGTTGAGATTTGGTGGCGAATGTGAGCTTGTTTGGTTGAATGACAAAAATGCCTTGGCTGTTTTTCATGATCCTGCTCGAGCTGCAACTGCAATGAGGAGGTTGGATCATGGAACAGTTTATCAGGGAGCTGTTTTGGTTGCCCCGAGTGTTGGGGCATCTGCCGCGTCTTCAGCGGCAAGTGCCTGGGGTGGAGCTGGGACAATGAGAGAAGGAGGAGCACTGTCAGCATTGAAAGGCAATCCATGGAAAAAGGCTGTGGTTCAAGAGCCTGGTTGGAGAGAAGATTCTTGGGGCGATGAAGAATGGACTACTGGTTCTGCTAATATCCAGCCATCTGCTTGGAAGAAAGAAGCACCAATAGCTGCTTCGTTTAACCGTTGGAATGTCTTGGACCAGGAATCGAGTTCAAGTTCATCTTCTACGACTGTTAGAACTGAAGTTTCTGGGAAAAACTCTGGGAGCAGTGCTGTCTCAAGCTTGGAGTCTCATGCAGGTGGCTCAAATGAAGGAGGGCAAGTTGGAGGGAACTTAGATGCAACCGAAGTTTCTGAAGTAGTAGATGATTGGGAGAAGGCTTATGAATGAGAAGGGAAAAAAAAAAAAGGAAAACAAGCAAAACTCTTTTAGGAATTTTTTGGGTACATTTATTGTTAGCAATTTTATTCTGTTGAAAAGGAGACAAGTATTGCAAGGCCTCCCTGCCTTGTTTTTATCAATTTTTTGGCAAGTTGAGGCCATTTTCCCCGGTTTAGGTCAATGTTCTAAGTTTAAAGTGATTGGATTACCCATACCCAGATGGGATATGAAGCTTAGACAGAAGTGCATTTTGTTAAAGTGGTACATTCTGCCAAAGTGCATTGAGAATAAGTATTCAACCTTTTTTGGTTGAAAATCAATTTAAAGTAAATTAAGGTTTGATTTCTCTTGCGGTAAGAGAGTCATCGCAGCTATCACTTTAAGTACTAATGTGATGATACAGGCTGGAAGACTACTTAGCCGATTGAGGGTCTATTTGTATGTCCAAAGATAGATGCTCGTATGCAATGTGTGACTTAATTGGTAGTCTACTTACTTAAGACAGCAGTTTGCCATTGCTGCTAACATCTGCTGATTGCGTGATATGCAATTTGATTACAGCCACAATGGTACTCCAACTATTCCCTTTAGTTAGTAGGGCAAGACTATGCTTAAAAAGTTGTTATTAGATATCCATATACATCTAATTAAAATGAACTTCCGCAAGCATAATCATACCAAGAGCTGTTAAAAGCATGATATGGAGTCGTGGCAACAGATTGCTCTACTTAATGTGGACTACTCATTTACTGATACGTTGATTCTATCAATGGCTTAGCTGTCCCTTCTGTTTGACATCAGATATGGATTCAATAGTATGCTACCGTTGGCTTTGCTCCTCCGGCTGTATGGATTGCATTTATGTTCCACACCTTCGGCTGTGCTGGCCTCGGTTTTATACTAGGCAAGGTATGCACGGATGAAACAATTTTTTTCTTTGTTCATGGTCTGTTCCACAATTGGCTATGGAATATGCTTGATAATTATTATTGTTTGTGCTGCTGAATAATTCGTGGAATTTATTGGACCAGTGAGAGGACCATGTGAATCAATTTAATTCTAGGAAGGTGCTAACCTTTTTTATTTACCAAGATAAAATCAAATATTAGTTTGGGATAGCAAATGGTTTTGGAATTGCTAAGTTCGATCAGCAGCACTCTTCTATAGCTTTCAATGTATCTTCTATATCAAAGGGAAGTAAATACCCCTTCAAGAAAATTAGAGGCTCTTCAAAATCATGTCTCAATCTTAGTGGCAAACGAATCAAATTAAGATCCACATAAACTCATTATTAGGTTAATCATAAACAAAGTGAGGAAGCAAATTATAATTAATTTAGTGTGGTCTTGAGAACTAGGTACAAATTCGTTTGTGGGGCATCTGTATTGTATGGCTTTGCAGTGATAAAAACTAGTGTTAGTGAGGTGGAAAACTGTCTATTAGACTAGTAGTATTGATACAGGTGACATGTTATCTGATTAGCCAACAACGTACCTATAATTAACCAAGAGGTTTGCAAGAGGAATTGTAATTAAGCATAGATAATTAGGTAGTTGATATTTGGATAATAAAAGTAATTTGAAATGTGCGTGAGGTAGTGTGTGAATAGACTGTTAAATATCTATAGTGAAGTTTGTCATTACAGTGTATATCAAGGGTCACTTTGTTGTCAATGCAAAAGTGGGGAAAGAAGAACTCCATGATATTTTCTTCTATAAAAATTATATTTTAAGAGCCATCCTCAAATTTTGATTTCATATTTTGAAGATTATACTAAACAAACTCTTAGAAAATTAAATAAAAGAAGTAAAATCTATGGATCATCACTCAACTTATAGAATAATTAAGAAACACAACTCATTGGCTTTTAATTTAAGTGGATAAATATCATCCAAAAAAAAGGGGGGATAAAAACTCCATAATATTTTCTTCTATGAAAATTATATTTTAAAAACCATCCTCAAATTTTGATTTCATATTTTGAAGAATATACCAAACTAACTCTTAGAAAAACTAAATAAAAAAAATAAAACCTATAGATTATCACTCAACTTATAGAATAAGATACTCAACTCACTGGCTTTCAATTTAAGGGGATAAAATCCCCCATGATATTTTCTTCTATAAAAATTATATCTTAATCCATCCTCAAATTTTGATTTCATATTTTGGAGAATATGCCAAACTAACTCTTAGAAAAATTAAATAAAAAAAAACTATGGATTATCACTTAACTTATATAGAATAAGAAACACAACTCATTGGCTTTCAATTTAAGGGGATACAGATGATGTCCAATTGATGCATAGAGATCCTTTATCACATTTTCTTGTTTCGCCACTTATATTACGACAACTATAACATCTTACAACACCATTCATAATTCTTTTCAAGATCAACTCTTTAAAATAACCCATAATATTATACATGGCAAAGTATTATTGAGGAGACGGATAGGGAAACAGCAAAATGGGACAGAAGAATTTTGTTCATTCATATGGTTTAGACGTTATTGATTACACTAGAAGGGTATGCAGTAACTAACTCCTATCGCTACTACTTCTTCAAACTACACAAACAAGTAAAGATATTCATAGAGGAAGAAAACATATAATTAGGTGCCCAGAGTCTAGCATAAATTCTTCATGGCTTTGCATGAACATATGGTCTAGGCACAGGACAGCATGCTTGAGGAGGAGGTGGAGGGGCAGGAAACGTGCGCCTGTCAAAATTTCAGTACATCCTTTGTTAAGGCTTTGGAAATCAAACAAGGCATCACCATTTAGAATTGGTTGTGTTTCCAAATAATGTCAAAAGGTAAAAACTGTTTAAGCTATGCTATTGTTAGTAATAGTTATATTGCACAATTAGAATATATTTACCTGGCCGCAATGGAAGGACTGAAAAGGAGAAGCAGCAAGCAGAACAAGCGCAGAAGAGACCATAAAATCTTCATGGATATCTAAGGGGAAAAGAAAGTACCAGCAGTTAGAAGATCAAGATTTGGGACTTGTGATGGATGATGAAACTTATCTTTTTTTGTTAGATATATATAGAGCCGTGCTTAAAGTAGAAGTTTACTTTATCACGTGAGTATCTGAGTATTCTTATTATGTGCATAATTTTTCTTTTTTTAGTCATTTATTATATGCATAATTAAAGTCGGCATGGTTGCTCTACCAACCTCTTCATTGGCCCAAAGGGACCAAAAAATTGCAAAGTGTGAGAAAAAAAAGGGAGCTGTTAAAATGGCGGCCCTCCAATCGCGGTCGAGACTTGTAGGTAAGTTAGCCATTCCAAATTCTTCTTATTTTTAATAAAAAGACGCAATTGTTGGAGATACTATGAAATAATTTATATTTGTTTATTTAAGTAGAAGTAATGTGGGGCATTACAGTAAGTTCACTAAGAGGTGACGACTAGGAATTAGGATCTTTTAGAGTGAAAATTTCTCTGAGATGAGGAAGAAAAAAAAAAAGTTTATTTTAGATCAATAAAAAGGGGGATTCTGCCATGTTTTGCAACAAGTAGGTTGTGTCACACACCTTAATATCTTAGTCATTGATTTTGAGTTTAATGGCTTAGATTATCTTTGGAACATCGATGCACCACAAATTGGTGGCTCACACTAACACCAACCCATCCCATATTCTTCACCTTCGTCATCCTTCTCCTTCCACCCACCGTCCAACATCCACCACAGGGAGAAGATTTGCTTGTTTCATGGTTGCCGGATTCCTTGCAATGCCACAACTGTTTCTCATCATCACTATCGCTGTCACGCTGATCTCCACTGCCCATAGTGGCTGTGGCTGCTGCACGCTGCTATCCACCGCGATTGATCTCCGCCAATCTACCTCAGCGAGGAAAGGATAGGAGCTGCGGCTCCGATATCTGTTTGTGGGAAGGAGGAGAGTTGTCCCTTGCGTCATCGCGACAATCGGCGACCCAACCATGGTGTACGAGCTGGTGGAGTTGGAGTGTTCATGGAGTCTCGTCACTGGTGCACCACACTGGCCACAATTTCGAAGTACGAATGGTGGTTTGATCGAGGCTCACTGTTTGAAGCCACTAGAAGGGTGGTGCTGTGGGTGGAGCTCTCGCCATGGAGGAGGATGGTGGAGGGGAAGGCAGGCTTTGGGTGGTTTGGGGGAGCTCCACAGGTGGATGGTGGTGGCTGCTGCAGTGGTCGGGGACGGGGAGCGCAGTTGGTTGCCGGGACGATGGTTGACAATGGATAGTGGCATAGTGGCTCCAAAGGGGACGAAGGGCGGCCGAAAAACGAAGTTTAAAGTGATGGTGTATCGGTAGTTCTCTATGGAGAAATATTATATTATATATGGTGATCATGGTGTGTGACATTCTCGACTTATCGCAGAGCACTGCGGAATCTGCCTATGTGAGAATTGTACTAATGATCTAATGGTAGACATTCTTTTACTTTCTCGTTTTAAAGAAATTCTCTTTTTAAAATATTCAAATCCAAAAAAAAAATGGAGGCAATATTATATTACAAGTCATACTATTTAAATAATTTTGGTCCATCGTATAAAATAATAGTTAAACAAAAGGACATATATATATATAAAATTTAAGTTGGATAGATGAAGTAGCGGACTCAAGAGGGGATTGGGGCCTTTTCCCCTCACCCTCAAAATTTTTAAAAGCAAGTTGATATATATTCTTAACTAACTCAACATCTAAATAAATATATAAAAGGTTTACTACATTTTTATTTGTATTTTTTAAATAAGTGGATCTTTCTTTATTGGTTCCTTCTAAACATATCAATTAGACCATATAAGATTTATGAAGTTATGATAAATAAAAACTTTTTAGTAACCTCAGGCTAAAAAATACATTCAATAACTATTTCGTGTGAAGTATTCTATACATTACTTAAATATTGACAACTAAATTCAAGATGTGACATGGCAAAGATAAGAACAAGAGCCACTACTAGAAAATTGTCTAGTTACGATGATTTTTCGATCACAAAGATCGTTTGTGGCCGATTTTGTAACTGGTTTTGTCCGTCGCATTTAAGTAAGTTACAAATAAATTTGCAACCGATTTTTTCAGTCGCAAAATTTTGTAACTGATATTGGTTACGACCAATTTTGCAACTGATTTTGGGGAACTTTATGCGGTGCTTGGGTTGGTCGTTTGTTAACTTTTTTGCGACTGATTTTGCAGTCGCAAATGCTGAATACAATTTCCCTCCTACCCAATATATTCGGTTGCAAAAATAATCAATGGCAAATTTTAAACAAAAAAAAAAAGAAAGAATATTCAGAATCTTATGAAATCCATATTTCATACACCTAAATTCCACAATAGCCCAAAAAAGTATATCCAGTAATTCATAAAGCTAAGAAGTGAATATTACATATAATTGAGTATTAGTACCTAATACTACAACATCCTAAAGCATAAACATCCGGTACCTAAAGTTTAAAAGATACAAATAAAAATATAAATAAGCAGTATATAATCCAAATTACATTTTAATAGAAAAAGATTAATCACCTAAGAGAATATGGAGCTAAAAGTAAAAAAGTGTCAAATCTTTAGAAAATTTAACACTTTAAGAAAAGAGATGCTGATTTCATATTGCATCCAAAGCATTCCATCAAGAAATCTGCATCACTAAGATATTGATTGAAGAACCCTTGTATATCATTGCATACATAAAAGTTAACCATACATAAAAGTTAACCATAGCGCACCTTTCAATACTTGTTGGTTTCACTATTTTCTAAAGAAGCATTAAGTCATTAGAACCACAACATCAATGTCATTTTGAATGTGTTGAACCATATCAAAAGGTAACTCAGCATAAAAAACATAACTTAGCATAAATAAAATTGCTCAGAGTAAGTATATAAATAGCTAAGCGTAAATACATAATGCCATGGATTTTGCTGAAGACAAAGATGCAAAACCAAATTTAAAGTTTGTTAACACAATATTATTAATAACAGAGAACAAAATTATTTCTCAACAAAGTTGTTTAGCTAATGCAAATTTAATAAGCCTCGAGAAGAAACAAGCAATGTCATAAGCACAAAGATAAAAAATAATACTCTCAATGCTTACAATATATGACCCTCCACTAGAGTAAAGCACTAAAGCTAGAGCTTATTTGAATTTCAAAATTAGAAAATAGCAAGAGACTTACATTAGCCAAGAATCCCATTCTCTCTTGTGGGTTTTGCCAAGATTTCTCCACTAAAGAGGCCCTTTGAAGCGTGGACAGTGCTTTTGTGTAACATTGCAAGGACACCAAAGTGCAAAGTTAAGAAAAATACAAAAAATGAAGAAAAATAGTTAATACACACTTAAGACCAATCAATAGGTTTTGATTTTCAATATTAAATAAAAGCACATAGTCTACCTTAAGAATTATGTTTCAAAACAAAATGTAATGAGTTCATTCTAAGAGAAATGATGACAAACACATGAAACATATATGACTTTGTAACATGCTATTTGAAATGATGGAAACTATTTTTTTTTTCTCAGCCCTTCCTTAAGTTACTAAGCAATACCATCAACAAAGAAATTTGAGATTTTTGAAATGACATTATTCATATTAAGCGATATACTAATATAAAGGATAAAGGATAGAAATATCAACTTAGGGGACAATTCAATTTTAAGTTCATTCAAAATGGTTTGGAGCTATTCTAAATACCGCCTATATTCATCTTCAAAAACAATATACTCTCACAATCAACAAATAATATCAAAAAATCAATTTCAACAACCTCAACCAATTTAACAACATCAACAACACCAACACTTTCATCATTAAATAAAAAGCAAATACAATGTTTTTTTTTTTTTAAATAGGAACAACAACATAAACTCAAACTCAACCAATTACATAAAAAAAAATAATTCCACAACATCAACTAACCAATATAATCAATCAACAATATCAAAACTACCATTATTTAAAAAAAAATAGATCTGAATTTTTTTTTTAAAAAAGAACAATAACGTAAACTCAAACTCAATCAATAATATCAAAAAATCAATTTCACAACTTCAACCAACAATACCAAAACTACCATTATTTAAAAAAAATAGATCTGAAAATTTAAGGGGGAAAAAAAAAGAATAACAATATAAACTCAAACTCAACCAATAACATCAAAAAATCAATCTCACAACCTCAGGCAACCAATATAATTAACTAACAACACCAAAACTATCATTATTTTTTAAAAAATATATCTGTGAGGAACTAACGAAAAGGTGGAAGAGAACCAAAATGGTGGAGAATCCCCTTCTAAGCAGTGGTGGTAACGACGACATGGTTGAATGGTGGCGGCGGTGGAGTAGTGGAGATGGTAGAGAGAGGTGGGGGAAGGGGAGGAAGAAGAAAGGTGAAAAGAATGACAGAAGGCTTATGATTTAAGCATTTTGGATTTTAAAGGCGTCGGAATTTGCGACTGATTTTTTGGTTGTAAATTTCAACACCTTACTTTAGTGTTCTAATGGGTTTATCGTTAAAAGTTTTGCGATCGATTTTTCGGTCGCAAATTTCAATACTTTAAGCATTTCAATGGGGTTTTTTTTTGGTAAAGTATTCAAATTTGTGACCGATTTTTTGGTCACAAAATTTGCTAGAGTGTTTACATTTGGAACCGATTTTTCAGTCACAAATTTCAATACTTCACTTAACTAACAAGGTAGAGTTATTAAATTTGCAACCGATTTTTCGGTCACAAATTTTGTAAAGTTTTTAATTTTTGTGACCAATTTTTTAGTCACAAATTTTGTTAGTGTTTACATTTGCAATAGAAAAATCGGTCGGAAATTTCAACATTTCACTTAAGTACTGACTTGGTAGAGTTATTAAATTTGTGATCGATTTTTTGGTTGTAAACTTTGTAAAGCTTTTAATTTCTGAGCCTGATTTTTTGGTCCCAAAATTTAAGATTTACAATCGATTTGGCATACACATCAATATACTTAACCAATAAAATCGGTAGCAAATCTTAAATATTTTAATCGATTTTGTGACTGCAATTTTCTTATACTTTGTTTCGTTAACTATTATAAATCGGTCGCAAATCTTGAGTTTGCGATCGATTTTACGACTGAAATACACTCTTAATATCTTTTCGTTTCTTTTCTTTTTCAAAATTGGTTGTAAATTCTAGATTTGCAACTAATTTTATAATCCTCAATTTTTCCTTATATTACCTAAATCGATCGCAAATCTAGTTGCGTTTTTCGGTCACAAAATCGGTTGCTATTTATGCATTTTCTAGTAACAATGGCAAAAAAATAGTCAACTAAAATACTTACGTAATCAGTATAAGTGGCAGTGAGGCAAGAGATTTGTGATTTACAATTTACACTTTAACTTAAAAATACAATTTAAAATCTCAAGTTTAGTCTCGTGGCTGGTGCATGTATGATTATTTTTTTAATAGCAAATAAATAATCATTATTAGTTCAATAGTTAATTAGAAAGAGAAAATAATCAAAAGATTTTTACTATCTTCTCCACATATACGGTGAAGACTTTGGTGTATCGATACACCTAAATCCATAAACCTTTGACAAAAAAAAAAAAAAGAATCCATAATCCAAATCGTCTTTATGCATACATACAACCTTGTGTTTCAAAATCTGGTTCCATTATACCGTGGAGTGTATCTATAAAGTGGTATTGCAGGGTTCAACTGTTCAAAACTCCTGAAAAATTGATTTGACTGCCTAAAAGTTTAAGCTTAAATGGATCAAAACACGAATTGAGTTATCAATTTTTTTGAGTAATCCATGCTAATTTCAGGCTATATAGTGAATAATTATGTATAAATGTATGTGTGGTCATGAGCTATACCCTTTCTATGATTTTTCGGTTGAGCCCGTTTTCAAAATATCCGCATACAAGAAATTCTTATGGTCATTGTGCATACAATAGAATTGCATTGCGTGGTTTTTACATGAGTTCCACACGCACGGCTAAAATAAAAATATTCTCTACAAATTTTCCAATGCATGTATGTACTTGAGAATTTCACAATACTGTATGTGAATTTTCACAATCACAATATTCAACATATCTTTTTTCTTTTTAAAAATTTCTCACATTATATACGTGGGTCTATTGAAGAGAGTAGTAGATCAAATAACCAACGCTTACTTGGTTTAGATAGTTTTATACTTAATTTTTTCTTCTTTAGTAAGCCCTCTTATTCTAATTTTGTAAATAACAAAATTAGCTTTGAAAGAATTTTATCCCATAGTATTGGGTTGGGCTCCCTTCCTATAAAAAGAAAAAGTCCAAACTTTATATAGGCCCATTAGTCATTCTCACTTGAGTGTGGTAATGGCTAGGTTAAAAGGTATCTTTGAAGGTTAAGAGTGTTAAGGAAGATTTAGAAAAGAAAGAGAGAAAAAAGAGAATTTCACACTTCCTTGCTATTATTTTTCTAATCTGCATAGTTTTGATCAAACTGACAATCAAAGGGTCATTAATGGTCCGATTGCACTGAAATTTAGATAACATGTTCGAGACATATTTATTCTTCAATATGAACTAAGAGTTTGTTGAAAGGATTTTCCAAACTCTAGAATTGAAGGTAGCAGTAGTAGCTTTGTTTTGGGGGAGTGTTTTATGTTTTCTCTTCATATTTATCAAGTTTATTGCTTGTTCTTGTTGTAGGTTTTTATTTTTATTTTTGCAATGATTGAAGGCAAAAACTAGGTGTTTGTAAACAACTCGTAATCATAGTAGATGCTTGCTTTTTGGACTATCAAGCCCCATGGCTTTTACCTCTCACATTGAAGGGGTTTTATATGTTAAAAATCTTAGGCCTTGTTTCATAACTGTTTTAAAAAATAGTTTTTGATTTTTTAAAACAAAAAAACAAAAAATCGTGTTTGGATTGCTATTTTCTACACGTTAATTTTAAAAAATTAAAAACTGTTTGTATGTTTTAAAAATAGAAAACTGAAAACAACTGAAACATGTTTTTGAGTTTTTATTCTTAAAAACACAAAATACGCAGTGGCATACTTGTAAATTGCTTGTTTTATTGGTTTCACAACTGTTTTTTTTTTTCCTTTCTCGTTTCTTCTCCTCCCTATGCTTCTTCTTCGTTTCCTTTTTTTCCCTTTCTTTTGCCTTCCTCCATGCTCAAACCTGGAAATACCCCTTCCATTTCTTCCTTTGTGTCGTTTTCTTCTTCGTCTTCACCACCGCCGTGCTCCTCTCTGCAAATCGCCCCTTCCCTTTCTTCCTTTGTTTCGCGATTTATCTCTCTGTCCGCGTCGCTCTCTTTCTCTCTCTCTCTCTCTCTCTCTCTCTTCGCGTCATGTTCTGTCTCTGTCTCTGGTGTTCTTTCCGTGGTGGTGTGCGGTGGGTGGAGGTGCGGTTGTGCGGTTGGGCGGAGGTTGCAATTCTTCGTGCTATGTAGTCAGTTCTTTGTTGCTGTGTTTGGTTGGAGAAGATGAGCAACGGCGGAAGATGGATAAGGGAGAAAGAGAGAAGACTTTTAGTATAGATCCCTTGTATGTGGTGTATCAATGCACCTTCAATCATATCCTTTAGATCATTTGGTGTAGTATCAACTTAATATTATGTTAAATTCTATTTATAATAATGTATTTATATTATATTTATTTGTTATTTTTAAAAAATCATTTGCTAAATAATTTTTTTTTATTTTTTATCATTAAAAAATTATTTTAAGAGTAAAATTGTCACCATATAAGCCTTTCAAGTAATGCCTTATTGTTATAAATTATTGTGTAATTCATAATTATGTGCGTAACTGAGGAATACGTGATAGATTATTTAAAGAATTGGAGAATATGAATCAAAATTATTATTACATTCAATTATGCTATTATATGTTTGCAACTTTTAAAAAAATTTTGCCAAACAAGTTCTTGTTTTATTACTTTTAAAACTTGTTTTTAAAAACAATCATCCAAACATATTTTCTATTTTTTACCACTAAAAAACTGTTTTCATAACAAAGTTACCAAACAGATTTTTTTATTCTTTTATTTTTAAAAATTGAACTTAAAAACAGTTTTATAAAACAATTTTTGGAAACTAAAAAACAAAACACTTTCAAACAACCCCTTAGTGTCTTGTGTTGGCATTTTTTATTTGCTATTTTTGTTGCCATTGTTTTTTTGCGTATTGTTGCTTCTCTTATTCTTTGATGATAAGTACCCTAATAACTAGAGATAGAGAAAAGGGCAGCTAGGTATACAAGCTCCCACCTAGTGAGATTTGGAAAGGATAGTTGTATGCAATCTTACCCTGCAATTGGAGAGATTGTTTCCAAGATTTGCATTCTTGATCTTCAAATCACAAGACAATAGACATTACTATTACGCCAACGATTACCCTCAATGACTAGAGGTAGAGGAAGATCAAGAAAAAATTATAGACAAAACTTTTAAGAAATATTTAAGATTTAGAGTTTAAGAAACATTTAAATGTAAATGATTTGACTATAAATATAATTTATAATAGAATATTTAGTGTCTTCTCTAATGGGATAATACGATGATGTTGATGAATTCTTACATTACATAGAGTGATGAACAAAAAAGCCCCAAGGCTAGGACCAACATACAATCACAAACAGAACATTGAGCCAAGACATGATTGAACATGAGCAAGTACTTGGAAAAGGAGCAGAATTAATCGATTAATTGCTCGCCTTAGACCACGGAGATCTTCTATGGAAGATGATGAGTAGGGTCAGAGGGTGAAGGTGGAGAAGATATTGGTTTGTCCCCTAGCCTGCCAAGACCTTCAACTCTGTAATACCAAAATAATATAATATTTGTTAGCAAGAATCAAAATTAGCTCTCATCTAAGAAATTAGAACTTTGTTATGGAGCTGGGAAATCAGATACACCCCACAACAATGTATCCAAATAGAAGAAGCAGCAAACAGCTCAAATGCAGAAGAAACGTTGACTTTAGTAGCTTCACGTCTTGTTGATCTCCAATAATATGCAATACTGACCAGTGAGAACATGACAAGTTGGCTTTGCCATGCTCCGCGTGGTGCTATATATATACCTCACTTTTTGTATCCCATTATAATTATAAAGCTTTTAAAATCATTTTGAACCGAATTATGTTTAGACTTTTGCATCCCATTCATCACTGGTTTCTTGTTTTTGAAAAGGATGGTGCTATGCTGCTTTGAATGTGCATGTAGATGCTCAAGTCTGCGTTGACTAAAACCAAAGTTTTGTGGGTATATGAAACAATTTTGAAAGCAAAAACAAAAGGATAAAATTAAGAGATTTGTTCTTTTACAGAGTTTGTATGCGTTCAAATCGACATGTATTGACCATTGTATAAACAAATGTAAATTTCAGTTATATAAGTGTTGAATATGATATTAACTAATAATGAATATATAATGTTAATATGCTCATTCTACACTTAAATGACTAAAATCTGCATTTATTTGAGTTGTGATCACTATATGTCATTTTTTACATCTAAATCACTGTATATGTTCAAATAATTGAACTATAATATAAGATGAATATATTGTGAAAGCTTAAGTGTGGTTTCACGTATGCTCTCATTGTGAAGGGGAAGGAAAAAAAAAGTCCCAATAGTTGTTTATTTAAGGTCTATTATTTCTACATAGTGATGGTGGATACTATTTTTGACATGTGTAGAATTATGTATAAATAAGTAGTGATTTCAATTACGTAAATGGTGAATCTATCTTTAAGAGAATGTGGAGAGCTTATGTGTTAATAATTATGGAATTTAGTTATGTAAATGATAAAACTGGTGAAATTTTTTTTTATACATTATCAAATATGTTATTATATTCACCACATTTAGAAGAAACATAACTAAAATCCCTAATATTTATATATTGATCCAAAGATATCTAAAGAGGTCTCTTAGACTTACGTGCAAATGACATATTTCATTTAAATATACTTAACGTTGCCAACCCTCCAATAGATATTATATATTTATTATTGAAGGCTACATATTACTAGGGATGACAGTAGGTATCCACAGAGATAGAGACATGCCCTCACACCCTACCTCCATTTGGAAATTTGCCTTCCATCCCCATCACAAGTCCTTATTCCCCGTTACGCACACAAATTTGAATCCCCACGAATATCTGCAAGTTATGCAAAAAATTCAAAAAAAATAAAAATAAACAAAAGAGAAAAATTCGTAAAAAAAAAAAACTCTAAACCATAAATAAAAGCATACGTAATATCTATAATCCTTACAATACTACTAACACAATACAATCCAAATTAACGATGAAAATATATGATAAAAATTCGATAATTTTAACAATAATTATAATAATAAATGACAATTACAAAAATTCAAATCATAAATATTCTCACTAAAGTTTGTGTATGTATATTAGCATGCTTGTGTGCATGCATGCGTGTGTGTAAGGTTATTTAGATAATTTCACATATAAATGGGGACTTGATGTGTCTGAATGGAATGAAGACCTCAATTTTCACCTCGTTTAGTACACAGAGACTCGTCCCCATTCCCCTAGCTTCCCTATCATGGGTAATCTACATCGATACCTATATTTTTGCCATCCTTACACATTACAAACACCTTTCCAAAGATTTGAGCAACTAGGCCGACATTCCACTTTACGAATAATATCATCACCACATTGATACTGAATCCTAGGGACCTGCACCCAAAGCTCATTGATGAGTCCCCAATTGATCTTTATCATAAAAACATGATTGACCAAATGGGCTTGCCTCAGATCTAAATCACCAACATCTTTAGGAGAGCATACATTATCCCCAGAGTTCAGATGCATTTTTCTCTTGCCCTTAGTTGAACCCCATAGAAAATCGTGACAAATTCCATCAAGAGAATCACAAATTGATTTGGCAAAAAAGAAGTTTGCATGTGATAAGATGGAATTGCCAAAACCACTATTTTGTAAAGAGTTAGCTGACCCGCCAAAGAAAGATTCTTTGCTTTGTAGAAACTTAATTTTTGCATTAGTTTATCAGCTACATAATTGAAAGTCCTCTTAGAAACTCTGCAGTGCTGAAGAGGAATCCCCAAATACTTGCCTAGATAACAAGTTAGAGAGAAAAACCAAGAGTCTCAGCAATCTGCTTAGCTTTAGTTTGATGCACATTCTGAGGAAAAAAAAATCCTTGTCTTCTCCTTGCTGAATTTTTTATTAGAACAAACACAAAAGAATTTGAGACATTTACTGATGATCTCAACCTGACTCATAAATGCTTCAGCAAAAATTAACTAAATCATCTACAAAGCATAGGTACGTAATGGGGGACCACATCTAGACAAAGTGATAGGCTTCCAATGATTATGATCAACAGCCAATTGAATGAGATGAGAAATTCTCTCTATGCAAATAACAAACAAATAGGAAGAAATAGGATCACCTTGTTTGATACCTCTGGAAGGAAAGAATTCACCAGTAGATTCACCATTCCAAAGAATATTCATGAAAGCCGAAAAAATGCAGTGCCAAATAAGATTCACAAAATGATCAGTCAACCCAACATCTACATTAATTTTGATTGTCATATAACCCTTTTTTCCTTTCACCTGCTGCATTTTATAAAGAACTTCCTAGGCCACAGTAATGTTATTCGATCTGCTTCTGCCTCTAATAAAGCTGCATTACGTAGGAGCAATAATGGAAGACATAATAATCTTCAATTTGTTGGCTAAAACTTTTGTAAATAACTTATATGCTACTATATATAAATTTTTTCACAAGCTCAGGGTAATAATCTTTAGAATTAGAGAAATAGAAGTTTGATTAATAATACGGATACCGTCTGGACATGGTTCATGAAGCAGTTTAAACATCAAAGTACAAAGGGATTCTCCTACCACATCCCACTGGCTCCGAAAAAAAAGGAGAGGAGAGAGAGAGAGAGAAAAGGGGGGGGGGGTGAAGACCATCAAGCCAAGGTTGAAATATAGTTAATATTAAATTGAAAGAGAAATGCACATTTACTTATACATGTCCACTCTTCCACGTGAAGAGTCAAGCGCTTTGTTGGTCCTTTTCCAATATCGAAGAGGGGTAAGTGCGCCCAATAAATTACAGCAAATAGATTCTTATTGATATCGCTTTTTGTTATTATTATATGCTGGCATTGCCTGCACCCCCAATATTATTTCAAATGTGGCAGCTCTATGACTTAGAATTGAAGGCTGGTCAATTAATATGGACACACTCGAGCAATATTATGTTAGACAGTTCGAAAAGAAAAGGAATTGACAAAAATAATGATAATAATTAAAAAAATAAAATAATTGCCAAATAAAATAAAGTAATATTAGATGATTTATTAATTTTTTTTTGTACATAGATTGCTTGTTAATTTAAGAATTAATACCCCTTTAAAAATAAATCTTGACAAAAAGATTGACGTTCTTAACATGTTTCTTAGGGGTGTCAGCAGATCGGGTTAACACGATGAACTCGACAAGTCCAAATTGAACCGATAAATTGGTTCAGTTCGGTTCGAGTCAATCGGGCCCAATCCAATTGAAACTGATCAATATTTGATTCGGATATTGAATTGGGAGATTTACAATCTGTTATCCAACCCGACTCGACCATTTATAGTTTATTTTTTTTAACATAATAACACGTTACTCGATTGCTGTCTTTGTGTCTCTTACTCTTACTTTCCCTTTCCCATCCTAAATACCCAACCTTCACACTCATAGTCACTCACCCTTTAGCACTCATTCACTACCACAAAGCCCTAGCCGCCACCATTGTCTGCCAAGCTCGCTGGCCGCCACCTTCCTAAGCCTATCGCCTGGCGGCCGCTGTAGCTCCGCACCTTCAGTTCTAATAGTAGAGACACGGATCTGGACCAACACAACTGCAAAAGCCAAAAGCTGGGACGTCGAACTCTGCCTGGTATAGCTTGCAGCACCACTGATCTCCACAATTGCTGGTTGCGTGTCCTCCATGGTTCCTCCTCCTTCATGGCCATCGTTGTTCCTTCTTCATCGTTGGTGGGTTTGCTTCTCCTTTGGACCATGGCCTTCGCTGGTTCTGTTGCTCCTTGTTCTTCAGTTACCAACCACCATTGGTAGCGATTTGCTATTCATAAATGGTTTATTGGCTATTCTTTGCATATAAAATCATTATATGTTGGGATTTTTTTAATTTGTATTTTGTAGTCTATGATTGTGATTAGGTTGAGCTCTTCTAATTCTAGATTTAAAGCATAATCATGTATTATTTTTCTTCTTTTTCATTAATGTTACATCCAAGTTTCAATTTTTTCCCATTCTTCCCTTTTGTTTTTTGAAAGAAGGTCGATGAATCATAGGGACAGAACCACAAATCTATAGATCTTTTTTTTTTTAACAAAAAAAAATGACCCAAACACCCGAACCGAACCAATCCGTATTTAACTGGTTTGGATTTAGTCAAAAAATTTCTTAAACCCGAACTAATCAAAATTGATTGGTTCGGATTCACTTTTCCCCTAAACCCGAACTAACCCGATCCGATTACACCCCCTAATGTTTCTAAACACGCAACTTTTTATTGAAACGAACAACATTACACCCTCCATTGGCACATACTAATTCCATGTTTATTAATAGAAGGGGGCACTCTCTATCAATAAAAATGGGTAAGCGGATCAAATTGATCTAATAAAGTCAAAGATATAAACCAAACTAATAAAATTGATTTGGATTGAATCCGGCAATCAATTTATTTTAAGGTAGAATTAAATTAAATCAAATTAAATTAATTATTATTGATTTGGTTTCAAATAGGGGTGTAAATGAATTGGTTTAGATCCAGTTTGAATGAAAAATAAATTTGAACCGATCAAATTTAATTGGGTTAGTTTGATTCAATTTTAAAATTTTTTTCAACAAATTCGAACCAAACCGATCCGATCAATATTGGGTCATTGGTTAAACTGAAAAATAAATAGTTGCATTTTTTAAAAAGTTTTTGTTCTTATAATAACTACTAATAATAATATAAAACTTGGTTATGATATATTTATTAATTATGTGAATAGAAAAATTTTTTAAACAAACATTAACAAAAAAAAATAAAAAGTGACTTTATTACTGTAAACTTAATTGTAAAATATTGAAAGATTATAAATTAAAAAAAGAAGTTAGTTGATAAGGTGATCTAGTTGAAATATAAAAAATTCGAAATCGAATCAATAATAATTGATTTGGTTTAGTTTCACTTTAAAATGAACCGATTATTCGAACCAATTCGATCCACTTACACCCCTAGTTTTGAATTTATAATTTTTCAACTCGATCACTCAAATAGTCAATTCAATCACATCAACTCATTTTTCTATTTATTTCTAATATTTCAAAATTTTATACTTAAATTTTTAATAATAGAGTTACATTTTATCCTTTTTATTAATATCTATTTATACCATTATCAAATCTTCAAATTATACATTTTTATTAGTTGTTATAAAAATAATTTTTAAAAAAAATATAATTCTTTATTTTTTAATTCAATCCAATAATTTAAACCAAACTAAAATAACTTGATCTTGATTGGATCAGTTTGATTCAAATTTATAAAAAAAAAAATTCAAAAATCAAACCAAATCATAATTAAATTTAATTAATTCAAACCTTTTTTTTTTTTTTAACTAAAACTCGAAACAAACCAATCAATTTCTACTCCTAACAAAACTAGAATCATATTAATGTGAGCTTAAATGCGTTGAACCCAATACTGGAACAGTTTCCATGTTCTGTCCCTATTTATCTTGCCATAAATTCAATGAGTCAAGGGGATACTAAACTTGCCTTGAGTTGTCCATCGCAGTGTCTCAACCACAACCACGCCTTACAAAAGAGGGAAATTACTGTGCTGTAAGGCCAAGCTCTCTCGATTGTCCTTCGACTCTGGCGGCCGTCCCCTTCTTATTATGTTTGTACATTAATTTAAAATTAAAAAAACAAAGGGCCATACTATTTTGGTTTGTTCTATTTCCTTTGTTTTATTATATCTGTTAATTTAAATTTTTTTATGTTTTAAATTTTTTATTCATTTAAATATCAAGAAGTTATTAATATTTTTTTAAAATTTTATCCTTACATTAATTATGCTTACTAATACAGTTAGTGAAAAATATAAACAAAATTCTAATTTCAATATAAGAATAATTTTGTAAAATTAGGTTAAGTTTTACTATCATTTTGGTCATTTATGAATTTCTTAATATATGTGTTAATTTTAAATAGATATATAGTAAAATGGAGAGAGTATTAATTAAAATTTTATGTCCCTTAACCCAATAAAGAAAAAGTATCTTTTGGCTCCTGTTAATTTGTATATATTTTATTAGGGAAGAGATTAATTGAGATTGGTGTGAGATCTTGACACACTTATATTGTTAATAATTTTTTATAGAATATAATTTTTATTAGTCTAAGTTTTGAATTATAACTGTTTATTATATTGATCATTTATAAAAAAAAAAATTATGAAAATAGATATCAATAAGAAGGCTTCAAATAGTTCTTATTAGTTTATATACATTTAAGAAATATTTATTACATTGATTTTGATATAATTAAAAAGTGAATTAAACAATTTTATATTAATATAAAATTTTATGTGCATGATTTATAACATATAAACTTTTAATCTAATAATGAATTTTGTAAAAAAGTTCTTCAATAAAAATTTACTTAACAATATAAAAATTGTATTTAATTTACAATTGTGTACATTGATTCCTTTCCATTTTATTAATGAATTAATAATATAGTTTATCGTATATTTTTTTTATTTTTTGTTATGGATGTATGTTATAGTTATTATTATTTGTGGTAAGAATAATATTAGCTGAATTGAATTGAAATGAGAGACATTAGAATCTAGAGATAATAATATATGTAATTCAGGCTGAGAACACTGAGTATTCATAGAACTTTGTGGAATTATAGCATATTTACTTTTCCGTTTGAAAAGCTCCAAACTATAATTTGGACAAAAGTTAGCCACAATTTTAACGTTCCGAACGAAAATCCAAACATATATTATTAATAGGTACACTTTATAGCACCTACGAAGAACTACTTGAAGGACATGCAGGATGACAACGATGGAATTTTCATAGAACTTCGAGGAATAATAACACGTGCACAAGCTATATATCTCGATGGAATAGATATACATTGGATGAAATGTTTATCATTAGACTAATTAAAAGATATAGTTGTTGTAAATTTAATAAATATAAGATACTGCATCCATTATAGACACAATGAGCCAAAATATTAAGCCTGTGTATGGAAGGCAACAAATATATATACATATAAATTAAGAGAGAGATACACATATATCACTCATGGGTCATGACTTTTTTCTTGTTCTTTTTATTTCTCACAAACCGAAAATTGAGCTCTGACACGTTGAACATAAGCAAGTAGGTATGAATGACAAGAAAATGGAACAGCAACATTTGATTCCTTGGATTCGGCCTTGGAGATCTTCTATGGACGATGACCAGGATATGTCCAACAGGTGATGGTGGAGAATAACATCCCACTAATTAATTATTATTATATTATTTATTTTACCTTATTTTACTTTGATAATAATTGTCACAATGTGTCCGAAGGGCGCCGCGACGAAAGGTAATAAAAAATATATTTTTTCAAAAAAATATTCAATAGAGCCCCACTAATTTTTATTTAAGGAAAAAAATTAGAAAAACCTTTTTTATTTGCAAAAAATTGGTCTTTAAAAGAGATTGGGTTCGGGAGTTTAATTATGCATAGAGAAGGGTGGAAACTTAATCCCACTACACTTTTAATACATCCATTTTATAATGTTTACCTCAGAGTTTATTATGCAAATTAACAATAACTTTAATGACATTTATTTTTCTCCAAAGAAAAAGACAATTATTTACAAAAAAATAAAATAAAAGAGATAAAAAATTTAAGAAAATTTAATTTTTGACTTGATGGAGAGTGCCCGCTCCTACATATCCTTCGGCACAATGAGGAACTCAAAGCCATCGTCGTTCTTGTAGAAAATAATTGTAGGTTGGATTGATTTTATTTACAAAAAGAATTTTTTTGAAAAAAAAGAAGAGGGAAAAAAAACCTAATCCATTCTTGCATAGGATTCAAGATAGCATAAGTTATATAATATACCCTTACAATTCTCATAACCTCTGAGGATAGTCAAGCCATACATCAATATCGTAAGTTTGTTGCATGGATTAAAAATGTTTTGACCATTAAAAATAGAAAACTTTTGGCTAAAGATAATATGATATTTCAAAATTTAAAAGAATTCAACCAATTTAAAAGAAAAATGACAAACAAGAAAAAATCAAACACACAAAATAACATGAAATTGAGTAAAACCCATCAAATGAAAGAAAAAAATTACAATGGAGAGAAAAAGGTTTAATTAAAAAAAGAGAAATTTGGCATAAATTTCTTTTTTTAAAAGAAAATAAAAACCAAAGTAAAAAAAAAAAAATAACAATAAAGTGCATACAGAAAAATGATTAAAACCACAATGTAAGAAGGCTTGAGACATTAATGGCAGTGATGATGGTAGAGTGTTGTGACAGAGGCTGAGCAAGAGTGGTGGTTGTGTGGCTTCACAACAATGTGACAATAGTGATGGATGAAAAGATGAAGATGGGCTATGATTTGACTCAACTGTGGGATTAGAATAAGAATATGATTGATTTTGGTGGAAGATGGTGGTGTTAGAAATGGTATGATGGTGATGGGATCCAAAACTTGATGAGAGAATAGGAATGAAAATAGTAAAAGTGGTCTCTGGCTGACTGAATTCCTCCCCCTTTTGAAGTGAGGGAGTTGGTTTTATATAGAGAAAAATAAGAGAGATCTGTGGTAATAGATTAACCAGAAATTTGAAAAGCAATTGAAAAACTAGAGATATGATGAGATAAAAATTTGAAAAATAGTTGACAGTTTGAGATAAGATGAGATAAAAATTTGAAAAGCAATTGAAAGCTTAAAATTAGGATTAGATTCTAGAAGCTAATAGGAAGGAAATTTTGTTTTATTATTTTCTTATTTTTATTAAAAAGAAGGACAAAATATGGTATTCACAATAATAATTACCTAGCAAGATATTAATATTAACTTACTACTTTAATTTTATGGAGATAAATCTTTTTGTAGATTGTTATTACTAATTTCGTTCCTTAATTATTAATTTTATGTAACGAAAATAACTCTACTATATGTTAGTCGAGACAACTCTCATCTATGGAAAATATGCATCACTACTAATATTAAGTCATAAAGTGCACAAGAGTAGCAGTGCATAATACACAACCAAAGTATATAAAGGGGATGCACTAATCTATAATTCATCGTATGTGCCTAATAGAGATTTAGATAGAGTTGAAGTGATTTAGTGCTTAATTAGTGCAAAATTAGTATTTTTACTCATAACTAGTCTTATGAAATTTAACCTTTAATTAACAAATTATTTAGAAAATAATTAAATTTCTTTAATCTATCATCAATATCATATTTTTATATGTGAAATATGTTATCATTTAATTTTTAGAATTTATTTTGCAATTTATAGGATTTTTAGATCATTTTACATTAATTAAGCTTATTTTTGAATTAATGAGTATAATTAATTATCTATGATTAATAATTTAAAATTTAAAATCTTCTCATCAGCCCATGATGATCTTCACACCTTTTTAACGGTCAAGGGGACATGAAGGCTTAGTAAAAGATTTGATTCAAAGATGACTTTGAATTAGTAAAATGTTAATTAATGTAAAGTAACTTGATATTGACATTGTTGTTACTTCTTAAGTATTCTTTGATCCCATTTAGCTAGAATTGAACTAGGGTTACATTGCTGGTTAAAATTCGGCCATGGGGGTTCTTGGGCTTAGGGTTTGATTTTTGTTTGGTTTTATGTAGATTTTATGGTATATTCTTAACATTTTTGTATAGTTTAGTTCCAAAATTGTTTCCAAAAGCCCAAGTCCAATTTCAATAATTGTGGAGGCCCAATTTCATGGCCCAACAAGCCTACATCAAAAACTCCGCTAATCCATTGCCATATTGCAAATTAAAGCGGTCTTATAGGATTTTTGAGGCTCGTTTTGCACCTTAATAAGGTTATTTTTAGCTAATTGTATAAATATTCTTCAAATTTGCTAAAAAAATGATATTTATCTTCAAAACTATATTAAAAATATATTTATAATTTTTCTGAAATTTTTCACGGTCTTTCAGGTAGCTTTTGACTTTTTGTAAGCTATTTAGTGTTTTTTATCGAAATTTCTGTTATATTTTTCTATTTTCTGTAACTAATGATATTTATGTAATTATTGGCAAGTCTAGAGGTATCCTATGTTATTTCACACTTAGATACCTCTGTGGACTAATCAATAGGGATTTGGGTTTATGCGATTCCACTGTGTTATTTGTTTCTACTTAAATATCTTTTTTGCGAATTCTATTAGTATAGGGACTTAAATATAATTGTTTAAAAGTTCAAGGGCCTAAGAATAAATAGTTCCTAAGGTCTGAGTATAATTACTGAAAATATTGGGATGATTTTGTAAATGACAAAAGTTTGTACTATAAGGATATTTTTATAATTTCCTAATTTTTAATATATGACAGTTTCATATATTTAACGACAGTATCACATTGTCCTATAGTTCTCAATATAAAGATTGTCATGACATGTCACTGCCTTAGAAATTCTCACACTACCTAAATGAAATAAATTGAAATTCATATTATATTATATTATAAAAATCGGGGCTATTACATAGAACATATTGGCCAGTCCAAGTAGCTGCCTCTATGAGCATCAGCAAACCCTCCAACATTTTTTAGTAATTAAGCCAAAATGGATATACACATGTCAGCAATGATTTAAATAAAAAAAAATTCATTATTAAAACTTGTGTGTGGATTGGAGAATGTAACATATACCGAACAACATTGGATGCAAACAAAATAAGCAGGAGTAACAAACAGCTCAAGCGCACAAAGAAACCATGACTTGAGTAGCCTCATCTTTGCCTTTGTCAATCTCCTTCTTCCCCCTTATGCGAATTTGCTTTAATTTATATTTATATATACTATTAGGTGAAGCATCGCAGAGCCTAACTCTAGAGTATTATCCACTAGGCAGAAAGTGGAAGCATATTGAGAAAAGGTGAAGATGAGGGCCACGGGGCTGCTCATAGTCAATGGTTCACTTATTGAACGGGAAAAGTGGGTTGATTTTAGTGAAGATACCAACCCATAATATCATGTAAACTACTAAAATTGGAGAAGGATTTCATTTGTTTATATACTAGTGGAAGAACCGAGATTTGCACGAGCAACAACTTCCCTAATATAAAATCATTCATACGTAAAACATTCTACTTTCAAATTCTATAATATGGTTCCCCGTTTTACTGTATTTGTCTATTTAAGTTTTTTTTTTTTTTTGGTAGATAAATAAACATGCTCAACCTAGGACATTGAGCAGGGGAGGCAAGAAGCAGTGCACAAACCAGTACATTACAGAAATCATCACATCCCAGCATGAAAATCCAGCCAAAAGAACAAAAAGCGGGCAAAGCTAGGAATACAACAAAACAAAATCGAAAAGCCTATATGAAAATGTACTGCTCCCGTATCGAGTTATTCTGCCTTACTCTAGAGAGTAAGACATTTTCTCCTCCACGTAACATCTAAATTATTTATCTGATTCTTTAATATATTTTTTCTTTCATACTTTTTGGCATCTAATTGTTGAAATTCACCTGGAGAAAAAAAAAAAAAAAGCATTTTCTCCAGGAGTACACAAATATTTTTCTCCCGTATTTGCACCTGATGTCAAGGGATAGGATTAAGCCATCTCCTTTCTTCCATGATTAGGAGATAATAGTAGAAATTCCATCTCCTATCTATTTAAGGTGAACAAAGAAAATTTCATTAAATGACCTTGATAATAGTGAAAATTAAACTACCAACATAACATTGGTTGGAGGAGTAGATATTTCTTTTCTTTAACTAGTAATTTTGAGTTCAAGTCTTGGGTATAGAATAACAAATATTGGAAGAGTCATGTTCCCTATAAGATCTCAATTGCTTGAATAGAATTGTCTCCAGTAGGAGGATATATATAGTTTTAACCAAAAAAAAAAAAGTAAAATTAAACTAATTTTACAAAATTATCCTTATATTAAAATAAAGCTTTGTTTATTTTTCTACTAATTGCATTAATAAACATAATTAATACAAGGATAAAATTAAAAAAAAATTAATAACTTCAAACATGAAAAAAAAACTTTAAATGGATAGATATAGGTAAACGGTGGAATACTATATATCATTTACACAAACAATGTTAAAAGGGTTGTGTTATTTATATGTGTAGTTTATCGGTTTCCGTGTCGACGCATCTCCATCCATCGCTGATGGGGATGTGTCAACACGGAGGCCAATAAATTATATATAAAAAAAATATTTCTCATGTTAAAATAGAAGATATTGGAAAAGCAAAAGAAAGACCTATTAATAAAATATTTTATCTACTTTGACACTCTTAACTTTAACCTCTCCAGGGTGATGTGTTGTCCATGAAAATTCAAAAATTGCGAAGACATCAAATTGTATACTTAAAAAAATTGAACCCCCAATATTCTGAAGATCATTTGGCTGCAATCTTCGCCTTCCACGATAAGCAATACTGACAGATATTTAAAATTCATCCACCAAAATAATGGCCAAATGCAGTGGAAAGTTCCGGGAGGAGCTACTAGATGTAGATCAGAATTTAAGTAGTTCTCTGGGTTAGTTAGATGTTGGGGTATGTTGGTAGATTTGCAGATGAAATAGTTAGAGAGTGATCTGTAAGTAATTTGGTAAGCCGTTTAATGAGTCTAAAGATCAATTGGAGCCAGTTTTCCTTTCAACCTAAATTTTCTAATGTACCAAAAAGGAAATGTATGCTGCTATACTTTTATTATGGCTCATATTCTATATTTTGAGCCACTTGTAGTTGTACCTGTTCTACTTATCGGAATACATATGAACTACATGAAGCATATGCATGCAGGATGAGGACAATGGAATTTTCATAGAACTTCACGGGATAATAACACGTTCACATGCATATATATCTCAAAGGATATATCATTCAGAGGATCCTAATCCGATATTCAGATAGAGCTACATACATAAATCACTCATGACATTCATTTTTTCCATTTCTTTTTTTCTCACAAACTCAAAATACAAACCGAAAATTGAGCTGACACACACGTTGAGCACAAGCTAGTAGCTATACAAGACTAGAAAATGGAACAGCAACATTTGATATTCCTTGGCTTGGACCAGTGGAGATCTTCTACGGATGATGACCAGGTTGTCCAACGGGTGTTGGTGGAGAATGTGTTGGATTGTCCGAGGGCCTGCCTCTACGAGGTGCTACCCTTTTTGTTGATTAAGCCAAAACAGAAATATTTGTTAGCAATAATTAAAAACTTTCAGTAATTAAAATCTTGTATATGGATTGGGGAAAGTAACGTACCCAACAAAAATGGATGCAAACAAAATAAGCAGGAGCAACAAACTGCACAATCGCACAAGAAACCATGACTTGAGTAACCTCATCTTTCCCTTTGTCAATCTCCTCCTTCCCCTTTATGTGAATTTGAATTTATTACAATTTGGCTTTTCCATGGTTGTGTGATATATATACACTGTTACGCAAACTCTCCGGTATCCTACGCAAATTCGCAGAAAGTGAAAGGAAACAGAGAAAAAGGTGAAGTTGTGGGCCTCTTTGGTGGCAAAAGGAAAAAGTAGGAGAAAAAGGGGGAAAACAAAAAGAGGTGAATAGTTGTAGATTTGCTTGTTTGATTTGGCACTGAAAGTCCGTTGCGCAACTTATAATCGATTGCTATACATTTTATTTTGTTTGGCTTACTTTTTTTTCAGCTTTTTTTTGTAGAAGTTGAAAAAAGTAACTTATAAAAAAAATTAATTTTCAACTTTTCAGTTACATATAAAATTTAAGTTTCAAAATTACTTTTTTTAAAAGATGAAATAAACGCACTTTTAACTTATGAAAAAGTGTAAGTTATTACGGTATCCATTTTTAGCACTTTGAAAACACAAAAGGATAAATTATAACAATTCTTTTTGGTAATTATCTTAAAAAATAATTTTATTTTATCATTTTTTAATTCAATTATTTATTACAAACTCACTTTTTTAACATCAAATTCTAAATATAAATCAATTTTTTTAAATCAATTCTTTTAACTTCAATTATTTCAAAAGCAATTGTATCAAAATCAAAACCAAACATAATTTTAGAGTTTTCGTAACAAGTACCTTAGGGGCACTTATTAAGAATTTGAAAAAGAAAAGTCCATAAAAGGTCAAATTCTTTTAAGCATTTAAGATATTGAAAATTTATAAGTTTTACTTTTTATATAATATTTTTTTAACTTAAATATATTTTTAATCCTTATAAATATGAGTCATTATAATTTTAATTTTTTTAAAATTTTTCGTTTGATTTCGATTTCTTGTATTTTTCATTATCAGATTTTTTATTCTTATCATTTAGACTTAATGTTAAAATATGATACTTATGAGAATTAAAAGAAGATTATCAAAATATTTATAAAATAAAAAATAAAATTTTTAATATTTGTAAAAATTAAATAAATATTTAAAAATATTTATATATTTAAAAATATTTATAGAAACCAAAATTTAAAATGACAAAGACAAAAAAAAAAGGACCAAAATCAATGTAAAAATTTAAAAAAATAAAATAAAATTAAAATGGTTTATATTTATTAAGACTATAAACATATTTAAACCTACCTTTCTTTTGCTTTTATCCTATACAAGCCCTAAAATTATGTAAAATACTAAATCCGCATACATGAAAGAACAAAAGGGAACATTCTCACAAAAGTAGTCTAACAATAATACCTATGGAAATACTTTATTCAAAAAATTAAGAAAATGACATTGCTCAAAAATAGTCATTGATACAATTAGTAGATGTTGGATTTCAAAAAGTAAACATATACAAATAAAATGGAGTAAACAAACCATAATCCACCAAAAGTTTGATGTATTAATAAGTGGGCTGCATAAAGAGTATCAATATTCAAATCTCAGAAATAAATAATTAATAAGAAGATCTCTTAATCATGATATAATATTAAAAAATTAATTTTATAATAATATTTGTAACGATAGTCTAAAATAAATAAATAAATAACAAACCCGAAATGCGGTTCAAGTGGCACAAAGTTGATCTCAGTTCACGCCCACATCATGCGGCCTCAGGTTCATTTGTGTCAATAAAAATATTAATAAATACAAGCGGATCACCTTTTTTTTTCAAATCGAATTGCAAAGACGACTTAGAGATAGGGGAGTGCGCATCTCATTAGTCAATATGTATCATGCACTTTGCAATTTGTCATTGAAAATAATGAGGTATATCAGTATATCAATTATTTATGATATAATATAATAATTTTTTAATTTTAGTTAGACTTTAAAAATATGATTAGATATATTTTAAAAATAATTAAAATTTATTTATATAATTTTAAAATTAAACAAAATTTTGTGGAATATTTTAAACAATTTCAAAGTATTATAAATATTTTTTTAATTTATCATGATGATTCTGAAATTAAACAGAATTATTCTGGAGTTAAACAAAATTTTGATGGGATATTTTTCACAATTTCAAAATTATACAAATAAATTTTGTCACTTTTAAAATGTATCTAGCCATTTTTTTAATTTGATTAAAATTAAAGAATTAATATACTTCTTCCGTTTCAATTTATCTCTCAATTTAGATAATTTAATATATTATTAAATTAATATATCTAGATATAAATTATATCCAGATATATTGATTTAAAAATATACTAAGTTATTTAAATTAATAAATAAATTAAAATAAAAAGAGTAATATATCATAGATAATATATGTATCAATACACTTTATAATCTTTAACATTAAATTGCGAAATATACCATGCTTATTAACTGGCCAAGAGCATCGGAGTTGGTGCCCTCAAACAAAATGTACAAAAATTCTCTGAAATATCGTCTTACACAATAAATTACCGATACTTATGTCACATGGCCAATCATGCGAGAAATTCTTAAATGCTTACAGAGCGTCAAGTAAATATATTCTTAGTTATAATAGAATAATATTTTAAGATATAATCTACTACTAATTTATATTCTTATATAAAATATTATTCTCTTATTCGTTATAAGCATAATTTACGTAGAGCTTCAAAAATACCTAAGAATTTCTATGTCTAACCATGGGTGTAGCAATGTGGAAGGGTGCACATGGGTCTGAGTTGGTCTCATTATTCGACCCAAAATAATTATAGAAGTTTGGATTAGTTTGAATAATTGAATCAATTTATGTTAAATTCAATCAACCCAATTATAAATTGATTCGGATAATGAGTTTTATATTACTTGATATAATTAATTTTATAAATTATGAAATTTATTAATTTTATTATTAAGCTTGTGTTTTTTATAATTTATTTTTATGTATAATTTTGGATTGATTGATATTGACGTATAAAATAATTATATATATAATTCATGAGAGTAACAAAGTATTTGTGCAATGATCCCATAATTCTAATGTATGAAGGCTTACATATATCTGTTAAATCCACATTGCTAAAGATATGATCAAGATAGATCAATAAGGTATTGATCCGAGTAGAAAGGACTTAAGTTCATTAAATATGAGGTTCTTGATTCAATCCCGAAATTTATATGTATAGAAAAAAAAAAAAGTACCATTCGGAGGAGTCTTCACTTAGCTAGGCACTTGACCATATCCCGGGATATATACTCTAAGAAATAAAAAAATATAATTAAGATAGTTTTTATAAATATTTGAACATCTCTCTTTTCTTAAACTAGCTTTCGGGGTGGATATAACCTCATAATATCGTATTAAAGTATATGCTTTGATTGATATTGGGTCACCTATAATTTAGGTTCCATATATTCAGTCCTAAACATGAAAGGTGTGTATTAAATCCCATATTATATAAGAATGAAGATAATTGTTATAGACATTTAGGCATCTCTCGCCTTTAGCTAACTTTTAGGGTAAAATTAGACCCATAATTGGAAGAATATCATTGGCCGTTTGCCATCAGTAAAATCCAGGCTTCTTTCTTTTAATTCTCTCAACTCTTTCTTAGGCCCTTATGTCTTTTTTTCCTGCACACAGTTCACATGCATAACTCAATGCGCACAGGCAGATATATATGAAGAACTATGCGAGGCATGTGCAGGATAAGGACAATGGAGTTTTCATAAAACTTAAATTTGTCGAATAATTTACACTTTCACATGCATATATATCTCAATGGGCATACATAACTCATGAAATTTTTTCCCCTTTATTTCTCACTACGTGAACAAAATTCCCAGAAGGCCATAGGACCCAAAATATATGCAAACAGAAAATTAAGCTGTGACATTGTGAATATTAGCAAGTAACTAAATATGCAAGACAAGAAAATGGAACATTAAAATTGGTTCCTAATTCGCTTGGACCTTGGAGAGATCTTCTATGAGTGATGACCAGGATGTCCAACGGGTGATGGTGGTGGGCGTGTTGGTCTGTCCAAGTTCCTGCCTTCATGATCAGATTCAGGAAGCCCTCCAACGCTTTTTATTAATTAAGCCAAAATGGAATATTTATAAGTAATCATTAAAAAATTTCATTAATTAAACTTGTATATGGATTGGGGAATGTAACATATCCAACAACAATGGATGCAAACAACACAAGCAGGAGCAACAAGCAGCTAAATTGCACAAGAAACCATGATTTGAGTAGCTTCATCTTTGCCTTTGTCTTCGTCAATATCCTTCTATATATTCCCTTATTTGTAGCGCAATTTTGGAATGCTTCTTGTGATACAAATACAAAGCATTACGTGGTGGATGGCAAATCCAATTCTCCACTATTCTCCATTAGGCAGTAGTTCGGCAACTTCGCAGAAGGTGGAGGAGATTGACAAAAAGTTGAATATGAGGATGCTCAAAAGTCACAGTTTACCTATTTGAAATAAAAGAAATTCTTAGATATTTAGGGAGTATGATAAAAATTTTGTTTTATATCATTCACCACTTAATACATCAACTATTATGTTAAAAATGTAAAAAATGAGGGAGATAATAATTATGATGACTCACAAAAATTGATGTATTAAACCATAAATGATACATAATAAAACTTTTATTTTGATCTAGAGCAACTAAGAAAATAGTTATTGGGATACAGTTAGACAATATTGGATTTCAAAAGCGCGCATATAAATAAAATATATTAAATTAGGCTCAAATGTCAAACTTCAAGCAGCACCTATAATTTTGCCTCGATATCGTTTATATCAAGAAAAGAAATAATTAATAAATACAAGTGGGTTGCTTGTCTTTAAACCGAATAGGAAAGCTAGATGGATTTGTTCAAATGTATATAAGTTAATTTAGACATCATCTAATCACAATAGTAAAAGTTTAAAAGATTAATGATTACTTAAAGGAAAATGGTATTCGCACATTTTAATTTTTAAAGTGAGGAAATATCGTTAAAGTACTTAAATTTAGTACTTGCTTTATTTTCTTTGATATGGTAATTAATAATAAATTGAATTAATTCAAAATCTTTTATAGCAATGACTTACAAAATTAAATTAATAAATTATAAATAAAGTAGAATAAAACATTTTTGTTCTCTGAAAATACCTAACAATTTAATTTCTCATATGGCAAAACAGTTGTGGCATGACCTCAAATACACATTGGAAAAGTCGAGAACTTTATTAGTATTTGTCTATTGAAATTTTTTTACATAAACATGATTCTAACACCTTATACTTAAATATATTTATATTAAAAATGTGTTCTATTAGTTTTATTTAAGCTATACTTAGTAACTTATTTTTAGGTTCTACCAATTTATAATGTACTTAAATAAAAGTTGTTAATTTTACATTTTTGCAAAAGTTTTTCTGGTACATTAGAGGTGAGTTAGACCGCATTAGCGAAAGATAGCGGAAAAGCCGAGTACCTTATTAGTCCTTGTCCATTAGAGATGAGCTGTCTGCCCAACGAGTCAATTACAACTTTGTATATTTGAGGATTTGTAACTGTCATCCATCAGAGGTAGCAGCTCTATGACTTAATTATAGAAGAGCTAGTCAAACTAAACGGCTAAATATATGTACCCAAAAGTCAAAAAGTCAAAAGTACAACAATATCCTTCAATTTAATAAGGTGGTATGAGAGGAAAGAAAAAAATAGTATATTGCACGCTTAAAAATCTTTTTATTATGTTTATTCATATTAATTCAAATATATACTATTATAAAGGTCGTTTTTTTTTTCTATTCTGATGTACCGAAAAAAAAAGGGGCAGTATAAGACATGTTTGATTCAACTTATTTTCACATAAAAATTAATTCTTAAATTAAAAAATTATTTTTAACTTTTAACTAAATGAAAAAATAAATAGTTTCTTAAAAAATAATTTTTTAATAATTAAAAAATTACTTTGCATCAAAATAAAAAAAGGTTGAAACAAAAGCACCCACAATATTATTGTAAGCTAAACATATTTTTATTTTTTGGTTATATTTATCCATATTAATTCAAACATAAATAGAACCATAACATTTTAATATGCTCAATTAATTCAAATATTGAGTCATGACAATGATTACATATTTCGTTAGTAGTTATCCGATAATTTATTATCAAATAATGTCATAAACATCGATTTTTTTTATTTGCTTTAATTGAGGGGTACTTATGATCATTGGCTTAGTAAATTCTACTGTAAATCAGAACAAGTTGAATTTAAAAAGTTCACTTGAAAAGACAAATTCTCGAGAGTGTTAATTCAACACATATTTTGGGACACTAATACTAGTTTTTTCAAAATTTAAGTGGGTCTAATTCAACTGTAAAAATTGACTCATAAAAAAAAATTATTCAAATACTTATAAAGATTATTTTAACAATATTTTTGAGTGATGCCAAATTTTGATACACCACCTCATATGTAAAATTTATAAACTTGGATATCTAAAAGTGGCTTAATAATAATTATAAAATAAATTTTGATACCAAAATTGAGTAAATTTAACTCAATCCCAAAAATTATCTCGAGAGAGATGAAAATTATCCAAATATTTATAAAAATTATCTTGATAATATTTTTAAGCAATATAAAACTAAAAGAAGTCTAAGAAAAACAATGATGTGGCAAGAATATGGTTGTACATCAGTTGTATGGAAGCAAGGCCATTTTCATATTTCTTGAGAATTGGTGTTTATTTATTCCCTTAAAAGCTATCTCTATATGCGTATGAAGCAGTAACAGCCTCACCCTGAGTGCCTAATCACTATTCAAATCAAACGGAAGTGTGTAGACAGCATGATTATTGCATGGCATGTGATGCAACCTAACTCTTGAATAGGACATGCAGTTCAATGGTATGAGACTACGTAGCAGAGATATCTTTTGGCAATTGAATTATCAATGCCTCGGACGTCCTGACAGAGTGACAGTGGCACAGATGGACGTTGTAGGAGCAGCCAAAAGAGTCAGGTATTGTCCATGACAACTATTTCAGTCAATATATGAAGAGATGAACTTTATTGTTAGCAATCAAAGTTTTGTAATTGTAAAATGAAAGGAACTAATTGTAGTATGAAATCCACTATAGAAATTTGAATTACAGGATATGTATCCAAAACCTCAATCAACAAAGGAAGTATACCAAGTAACAATCAATCAACTAACAAGATTAGTTATGAACTGTCTATAAGGAACTGAGAACAATAATAAAAACAGAACAACTAAATCTCCAGTGCGAGTATCAATCTCCAATTCATAGAAACCTATCAAAGATCTAGGATTGAAGCAAATCATTTATTATTAGCTGGAGAAATTTGAGTGAAAATGTGAAATAACATATACAATATTGGTAGTTATATTTCTCTTTTGCTGCATGCAATGGAGCTCAAGAATATAATAATATTTATTTATGAAAACTATTCTCAATTCTTCTGTCAGTTTTTTATTTTTTTATAAGTTTTGCTAACCAGCAAAATCTTTTTTCATAAGTTACTAACTAATAATTATAATTTACATAACTTTGTTAAATTCTGCATAAGTTCCTCCCACTTTCAGTCGAAACTACTCCTCCTTTTTGATTAATCTATGATATACGGCGGTATTTTCTTATACCTTTCTTGTTTTTTTTTTTCGGTTAGACGGCTCTGAGTTACAATATTTTAAGGATAAAAGCAAAGTACTTTAACGATTTCCATTAAATATTAATAGAAGCTGAACTGTATAGGGTATAGCATCTAGCCTCTATATATACATATATAATTAATATATGGTCATGATCATGCATGCACCTATCAAATCAATTACTTTGTTGTCACTTCAACGGTACAGATTGATTAATATCGACATGATGGATGGATCCTTTGCACAATGCACAACACCCACACGCAAATATAATATAATTTGAAAGACTCCGTATATGAGCATATTCAGAATGAGAACAATGAAGTTTCTACAGACCTTGGTGGAATGATGATTACACTGCACATGCATATCTGAATGCGCATATTCAGTTTATGTTTGATGAATATATCAGTCAGCTTCAGCTATAAGGATGGAGCCATGGAGGTGTCTTATTCCACTCAGTTAATTCCCTCCAACATTGGAGCCCTTTAGTCGTACCAATCCACATGCATGTATGAAGAAGGGGAGTGGGGGCTAGGAAGGGAATGGAAGGAAAGAAGAAGATGAAAAGTAACTTTTATATATGGAACAAATAATAATACAATTCTGCATATGCTTGATTTCAATATATGACACTACATCCAAAGAGTCGAAGCATGTACACTAGTCATTTCACAGAAGCGAAAGGAGAAAAAACTGCATTCTCCAACTTTGCTTCTTTCTCTTTATTCAGTATTATTATAGGTTTATTTATCTAACATCGATTTATTCAGTATTAAAATGACTTAAAAGATACTAGTTCAGTTATGAGGAGTCTTTACATCGCAGTTGTGATTTGTGAACTTGTGATGAAGCTGTACAAAACCTACATTATGTACTTAATGTTTATATTTAAGTTTGTAGTTTGTACTCCATTAATTGAAGTGTATAAATAGGGTTTTAATTCATTTTAATATATTGAATAAAATTATATTGAATTACATTTTAATATGTATTATTAGTCTTAAAATAGTTATGTTATTTATGTCCATATTTTCTTGATCTTTTTGACTATACATTCTTATTCATCATTGGATGGGGTGTGAGACTCAAATCAAATAGGATCCACACTCCATCCAATGGTGGACGAGAGTGCATCAGCACAAAGGCAAAAAAATATACATACAAATAACATTTCTCATCTTAAAGTATGGTTAGAGTAGAAATTGGAAAAAGAAAGTTATTGTTTTATTAGATTAAACTATAATTTACTACATGTAAAAAAAAAAAAAACTTTAATTTACAAACTATAAACCAAACACAATACTCTTCCCTTATTATTAAATTTTCATTATGTTCCCTTATTAATCTTTGAAACAAGCATGTCAGTAACTTTGTTCTATTACCTTCCTTCCCTTTCCAATCCCTTTCTATTTGTTCCAATCCGTTCCATTAATAAAAAAATATCCAAGCACACTACTAGTAATAATTCTCAATTACATGTATTACATGTAATAGAGGATGTATCTAAACCAAGCACATTTACTTTATTAACCCCATTAGTTTTTGTGATTATAAGGTATTTTTATGCACATAATTTAGGTGGGAGACTAATTCTTATTTACGCATAAGTATTTACATTAATCATAAAGCATTTAGATGAGATTCATATCTTGCACTATATGTAATATTGCAATCTTAATTCTTAATAGATAAATTTTAGAGATACGTCCTCCTTTTCTTTTTATTTTAAGAGATTACATCTCATTAATATATATATATATATATATAAGCTATTTTCATTAAACCTGGGCCCTATTTTATATGGGACTGGTTATTATTATAAGGGCCCAGCCTATTCGCAAATGGTTTCCAAAGTTGTAACAAGCATGATAAGACCATTAACCACTACCTCCAAATCCAGATACAGAACCCTAATCATGCAAAGGAAATCAATATACTTGCACATGCAGCGTGTCAGATGCAGAAAAATAATTAAAAAATATATGGAATGATTTTCAATATAACTTTGCTAATAAAATTAAGAGATTAAATTAAATAAAATTATCAATCTAAAATATTTTACACTAATCATATACTAGCAAATTTAGTTCAACTTTGTTAAGTTCACTTAAACTCGTACTGTTAATACAGAAAAACTAAATTACTTGTCCTAGTTTGTGATTAAGCATAACTTGTATAGGGTTAGGAAATGTTCACTAAAATGAAGGTAAAATTGCGGAGGTCGATAGTCAAGGGGAGCATTACAAATTACAGTAAAATAACTTATTTTTAATACAAAAAGAAGTGAAGATATTTATGATGATTCCTTATTCTAAACGCAATAACTAAATTGAATAAGCTAAAGTTACCTATTATTCTGTAGAAATTCTTAAGTATTGTTTAAGGTAAGATAAATTCCTTATTCTACATCATTGATTTTATATTTTATCAGCAATCAGTACTTTCTCTTACTACAGTTATATATTTTTTTATGATAAAATCACAGTGAATAAAGAGCAAGACTTCCGTTAAGCACCTGAAAATTCCTCATCATTTTGTATCATGTTAACTAGATGATGTCTTAGCATGTCATTAAAACCATGAGAGGATTTGATCAAATGAGACTGTAGTTTAACCAAATATACTTATCCACTCTAATACCATAAATTAATAAACGCTCCAAACCTATATATTAAACACATTTTATATTTAATCCTATGGATATATTGGAAAAACTTGTAATAGAAATATTGTTTCTATAGTGTTAGTATCAATGATTGGCTATATATTTTCAATATTTAGTTAGATTTTGTTATTGTTGGGTTATTTAATCTCCTCCAAATTAGCTATGCTAATATTATATTCCCTCTATTTTACAATCCAGATATATTGATTTAAGAATATACAAAATTACCTAAATTAACAGATAAATTGAAACTCCATCAATATATTTGGATACAATTATACCCAGATATGTTAATTTAAGTATATATCAAATTATTCAAATTGACAAATAAATTGAAATGGAGAGAATATAAGCTAACAAATTTATAGGAAAAAAAGAGCTAACAATATAAAATGATAACTACCTTTTATTTTATTTTAATTAATTAAAATCACTAATTCTCATCATTGCATCTATTTTATATTAAACTTTGATAAAGTATAGAAGAGTGCTAGTTGAAATTAAATCCCCCAAAGTGATGGTAGGAAAAAAAGTCCATTTTACCGAAAAGAAGTAAAATAAAAAAAAAAAGGAAAAAAGGTGTCATGTATAGTTGAATTCGGACAAGGAAGCTACAGTGTAATCCCATTAAAAGAGTTTCCCGATACAATCTTTTGCTTCTTTTTGTAGTAAAAATGAAGCAGTCAATAATTTTTGGCGCTCAAACACTGAAACCGTGGAAAGCTCATCGTACATGGCCCATGACAATGATCATTCAAGGCAGCCCTTCCAAAGCAATCTCCTGCCATCATAACCTTCCTAAATCCTGATATTATTCTCGATGAGTTTAATTTAATTATACCAAAAAGACTAAAGCGCAAACGAAAATTTTCAATGCTTCGAGAAAATTTTATAATTTTAACCAAAAGAAATGTGAAAGAAAAGATCAATTTAATTCTTGGATGATTTTGTCATGTAGATTTATAGGATTCCATATGCAGTCCTCCTACTTTGTGTGATACAAGAATTTGATCAAGGCAATCATGGCACAGTATATATAATAAGCAATTTTAATATTATTTAAAAGAATGAATGTGTACACCAATATAAAAAGAATGATAGTGAAAATTGCGTGTCAGATAATTTATAATGTTCATACCTAAAGTTTACACGCATGCATCAGATGAAAGCAGAAGCATGCTTGGTAGAGTTTTTACTATTACTGACACTTAGTTTAAGTGGTTCAAATTAACAATGTATGGAGTTTAAATTTTACGAATAGAATAAACTAATGTTGAGGTAATTTTATTTTATAGTAAACTGACACCACTTGAACTAATTACTCAGAGTCCTCAAATCTCTTAATATTGGTAGTCTAAACAAAAATTAAAAATAGTTCTTGCTATTAACTTATAGACATGATACTCTTTGTAAATTAGTGACATAGTGATCATATCTCTTTCAAAAGACGGACCAACAAGATCGAACCTAAATTTTGCATGTTAACTGATTTGGTGGCATAATCAATGCTATTATCAATTAAGTTGAAGTTATGCATATTATATTCTTGAGCAGGTAACAGGAAATCTTACTTTTCTATTTACTTTTCTTTGCATTGTAAATGAAGATTTGTGCATGCTTTATGTAATAGCGAGTAAATATTATGTCCTAAATGAAAGTTTCATTATAAAACTTGGTGTAAATGAGAAAAAAGGAGATGCAGAGGAAAGTGAAAAAAAAATTATAAAGCATTATTTGTCAATAAATAGCCATATAATCAATTAAAGGGAGAAGACAGTCACAAGTTCTATGTCAGCGAGTCATGCTATCGAAGTATGATATTTAAGTTTAAGTGCTCTCTCACATAATATGTTAGTCTTTTGGATTAAGCTCTTTTTTAAGTTTGAGTCCATATGCTTTTATTAAGAGGCCGACATATGGAGAAGGTGACTTACGAAAGGATGACCTAGGAAAAGGTTACTTGCAAGGCTAAAGTGAAGCAATGCAAAGCAACTAGCCTAAATAGTGGGCTGTCGTGGTCATGGAGGGGGCAATTTAGGAAAGAAATGACCCGGATAAAGGCTAATTGAATAAGACTAAAATGAAATTGCTTGAAATGTGCAACCTAGAGTGGGTTGTACACCATGGTCATTGATCTTTAAATGAGAATGGCAATATTACAAGCCCCACATCGCAAAGTTATGCTATCCAAATATAGTATTCATGCTCTCATTCACCTAATAAGCTAATATTTTGAGTTGGACTTTTCTTTGAGTTTGAGTCTATTATAAGGATATAAAAGAAACATATTTATGACTATTTATTAAATTAAACACACTTTTTTTACAGTGGTTTAATCACCTAATTTATTCTTCCTTAAAGAACTACTGCGATTCTCAAGTTTTTCAAAAGAATTTTAAATATAAAATGTTTTACCAATTATACATATACTTTTTAAATTTAAGTAAGAGATTAATTTCAAATCATATGTTAATTACCATACATGTAATTTTTGTAAATAATTATAAAAATCAAATGCTTTTGTTAATATGATAATAGAATGATTGAGTAAAAAATAAAAAAATTTACAATGACCAATCATCAAAATTATATTCTTTAAATAATTTTAGCTTTTAATATATAGTTCTTTGATTCTACTCGAATTTCAATTTAATTTTCTACTCTTTATTTTTTTAGTAAATTTGAAAATACCTGTTCAATACACAACATACATGTTAATTAGTCAATGTTTGAACTTTAAACAAAATGAATAAATGATAAAGTTACTCGTATTCTTGCTCTACTCTTTTGATTTTGATTTAATCTTGACAAAATTAATGCCAATATTTTTTATATAATCATCTGATTATCCATTGGTATATCAACGGAAGCGCTCTAACTCATCATTACCCTGAGAAGTTATATATAATAGGATGATTGTGTAAAAATTCCTGTGCTCGTTATGTACCAAAATCAATCTCTGTTTCTTTTTTTTTTTTTTTTTTTATCTCGCTGGACACACTTTAAACCTTACATGTAAATCAAATGAAACTGAAACTAAGCTGCAAGGGAGGGATAGGAGAGAGATTCTAGTGATGAACATGGAGAATATACTACTTTACCCAGAAAATTGTCCATTTTTATTTTTATAGCAAACACTTGTCCTCTTGTTTTGGACCACAGAACAGTAACGGAAACAGGAATGAAGAGGCAAAGTGATAAGGAAGAAGCAACCAAGGTGAACAGTTTCGGTTTTGTCTGTTTCGGTTTGGGCTGAGAGAGAGAGAGAGAATGAATGACTTAGTAAAAAAAAGTGGCAAAGAAAAAAGACAGGGAACTGGCCATGTAAGGAGCAGTGTACTAACAAAGGCACCCCATTGCTCGAGGAAACTTTGAAGTGTTGCTTTCATGAGTGGAAAAAGACAGGGAAAGAGAGGAAGCAAAAAGGCCTCACCCCAGACACACCCTTCAATGTTTTTTTTTTTCTTCCATATATATTTTTATAGTTTATAGTGACCTAAATATGTGTAAATAAATATAAATTTTTGATGTATAAACATTAATCGTGATATGATCATATAAACAAATAATAAATTTATATTAAATATATATCATCATACGTCAATTTAAGTATTTAAATAAATATGTTAAAATAATAATGGAACTGATTTTTTTAAATACATGTTCTGATGAGTTTTTCTGACTGATTCCTGATCTCTGTTAACACGTATGCATGCAAGGGTCACTCGGTTCATTTACTTCCAAAAGTGGGAGCATCTCAATCTCACTGACCTCATCATCTTCAATATCCATCCATTTAGCATAGTACATCATTTCACACATGTATGTCTCAGATGTATGATTTGATATGATAGTAGGGTAATGGTAGTATATATGAGGCACTTTGTATATCTGGTATATCAAAGGTTGATCTCATCCCCTCAAAAATAGACATGGAATCTAAGAGGAACAGTGCTAGTGAGAACTACCAAGAAGAAGAAGAATTGGAATTGGAAGAGGAACAGGAAGAAGGTGATGACGAAGAAGAGAACAATGAGATCCTCAAGAGAAGAATCTCTGGCCACCCTCTCTATGGACTGCTGGTTGAATCTCACTTAGAGTGTTTGAAGGTCCTCTCTCTCTCTCTTTCCTTCCTTCTTTCTTCTCTAGTATATTTTATGATCTCCCACCCGTGTGTACATTAATTTATGTAGAAAATTGTATATGCAATGAGACTATATTATATTATATTTTTCTCAAAAAATTATACAAAGTAAACTGTGATATTGAAGTTAATACATGTTGTTCTCAAAGTGAATGTAATTTAATGGACTATTTTTCTCACAGTGAAGCTTTCGTCACTTTAATTTAGAATTACTCTTTTCTTCCCCTTATGAAAGAGAGATTTCATCTTTTTCAACTTGCATGCTGAACCTTGAATGATGATATAAAGAACAAGGTTATATTATCTTATACATTGAATTGTATAAGCCTATGATCATGTGGTGAAGGGGGAGCAGATTTATATATGTGCAGGAGCCCAAACTCACTTTGGCGCTGGTTTTGTGTTCTAATTGTACACAAAAAGTTCTGGTATGAGTGAATTTGAGGATCCAAACAACAATTAGAGCTCATAAAAAGTGAAGCTTAATTTACTCCTCAAGCTCAAACTCTTTAGCTTTCAACCACTTACAGTTGATAAGATGCAGATTATAACTTGTTGGTCACCACTTACCACCATGTATAGAAGATACATGTCGTGACCAGAAACCAAGAACTCATTCACTTAATTTGAGTGTGAATCCTTTGTAAATAGTTAGGTTTTATTTTCACTCATAAAATTCTTTAGCATCAACCACTTACAGTTCACAAAAATTGTAGATTAACTTGTTGGTGCACCTGCACCATGTGTGTAAAATATCTTAACCATTGAAACCAACAGCTCATTAATTCATTTAATTTGAGCAAGAAACCTTGTCCATGCATGATGTGATTAATTGCTATAGCTTCTTTTTTTCAGGTTGGTGACATTTCCAACTTGGACAGACAGCTGAAGATAGATCAGATGCAAGCCATGAAGCAACAAAACTTGGGCATGTTCAGCCAGTCAGAGCTTGATCTCTTCATGGTAATGCTTCCCTTCTCTCACACTCACACATTCTTTGTGTGGTTTTACACAGACACCAAGGAATGAAATGCTTTTAGGGGATCTTGGTGGTGGATGGGTCATATACTGAAAAGTCAGTCAAATGACCAAACATGATGGAAAAATCAATTTCTCCCCATTGATGGACACTTCATGGTTGGCTAAAGCAAGTGCTAATTCCTGCTTGAAAGAGACTACACTGAGAAATGTGCATAGTTTTTTGTTCCAATTCCATGACACTGACATTTTTCCTATCTGTCTCTGTGTTTGTGCTATGTTCAGGTCGTATCTTTTACTAAAATTTAACAATTACTTTAAGCCGCAAAGGTTAGCAGAGCTTACATACTTAGCATATAAATGCTATATAGATCTCTTCCTAGGGATCAATGTTACTTAGCCTTTTGTTTCATCAAAACATAACATTTTTAACTTTTGTTTTTCTCCCCCAGGGGTGTTAATTAGTTTTCACCTCGAAAATTCTAAAAGGAGAAAAATTTTAGGTCCTTAGCAATATCTCTGCAAATTTATTGGTAATTTTTTTGTTAATCATCTAACACATTATAAATGGTGAGTGCTATCATTAGATACACAGAAAAGTGCTACTACCATTATCTCTGAGACATGAATTTGGCAAAATACTTTTTGACACAATTAGTATCCCTATGTTTGTAGAACTTTTAATGGACTGCACCATCAATTTGAACTGCTCATTTCTAGGAGACTTATCAGACCCACCACCACCTGAAGCTACATATGGAAACTTTTACAATTATTGAAATAATTGAGCTCCAGAATACTTTGGGGAGGCAGTGTTGATTGTCAGTTCGGAGTTTATGTAGTGTGAATTGTTAATAATTTCAATTATAAGTTTTTATCTTTATTTTGCCAAGATATTAAAAAATTGCACTCATGATACCATATTCTATTAGTCTAAATTACTAGGATTCAAAATCTATTGTACTCATGATACCATATTCTATCTATACTAATAAAAATGCTTCACAAAATTATCATCTTTTTTTTCTAACACACTGTTTCTCTTTTTGTTTATTTAAACTTTTTAAGACAAAAAATATATGGCAACTAACAAGTCATTTCATAGTGGTTTTCCATAGGCTGTTTGTAATTATCATGAAATTAATAAGACATTTCACATATATGAGATGTATATATTTGCAACCTTATAATTGTCTTCGGTAAGATGCAGAATTATTTTGCTTAAGTTTTTCTAAAGCGATTTATTAGAAGAGAAAAAACCTGACATTGCATGCAGGTCTATTACCTGGCATAACTCTGAATAGAATTAAATGTTCAAACATTGAATCAAGGTTCGTTGCCATCTTCATTGTTTAAGTTACATGTATTCATAATTCCGTGTACAGAAGGACGAAAAATAAATTAAACTTCCGCTTCTCAGATTTTGGGAATTGATATACAGAAAGCTTAGGCATATAGGATCAGTACCCCGCAATTTTATACGAATTATTTTTATACCCATCTCTATTTTTACGTACACTTTTATGAGATCTTTAGGTGAGAGGATTTAGACTCCCTTGTTTTTTGGTGCATTTAGACTCGTTCTATGTCTTAAAGATATTTCCAAATTGAATTTTCTATTTTGGAAATCAAAGAAAATATGTATGAAATTCGTACGTACAAATAAGAATGAAAAAAAAATAGTGCTTATAAAAAATAAGAATTTATAATTCACTTTAAATATTTAAATTTAAATTGGTACCTGATGTTGTTTTTATGAGTTAAAAACTTAAAATAGAAAAACTTGAAAAAGAACAAATATGTGTAAACTTATATTGTTTATAGATATTATGTTATAATTTTCTGCTTCTTCATTTTCAACAATTTCCTTCACTCCTACACAAACACACAATTAGTCTTAGTGATAACCATATATCACAATATGGTCCAATTTAACTCTGGAGTTATATAGAGTAGTTAAACTATATGTTTGTAAAGAAGTTTTATTTATTATTTATAGAATTTAATTCATCTGCATTATTAATATAAAAAAATTTTATATTGTCATCTAATGATATATTATCATGTTAAAAATATAGTCAAGTCTCGTACCTACTATTTAAGTAGCCATACAAATGAAAAAATGTGACTGGTTAATTATGTAAAAATCTTTTACTCTATCTATGTATTATAATTAAATTCTTATTTATAACCTGGTGGTGTTTTGAACATTCAACCTTGTATAGGAAGCATATTGCTTGGCACTTGGGAAGCTTAAAGAAGCAATGGAGGAACCACAACAGAAGTCCATGGCTTTCATAAACAACATGCATTCACAACTTAGGGAGCTCACCAAGGCGACCATGCCTAAACCTGCTGAAGCAGCTAGTACATCTAGTGAGTGCAAATTCAGAAGAAACCCTAATATTTAGAAGTTGACTTTCTCAGTGTGGCAGTGTAATATCTCTCATCATCTAGGCTATCAAGGGTTCAATTGTTCTAAATCGTCAAATCCCTGGTTAAAGCGTCATTATATGTGAAATTATCGGGTATGACTGTTGAGTATAAATCTATACCATTTCCCCTTTTCACGTCCGTGGCTTCAAGTTACCATTTATCATACATATGCGGTAAAAATCTAGTGTTTGCATACTTTCATGACCATAAAAATATAGTATTAATAGTACAATCACGCATATCAAGGTCACCGTTCTCAAGGCTTTAGATATTTGTATAGATGGTTCCAACTTGGGATAGAGTTTATATATAGCCCTTACGGGAGTTGATTTACTCCTCCTTTCTTTTTTTTTTTCTTCTTTTTTATTTTTTTGGGTTCTAAAGGGGAATTGAGACGTAATTTCTTTAAATGAACTACACTGATATAAGATGTGTGAGCGCCCTTAAGGTTATAAGGGCTAATGTTTGAAAATGATTGTTGCTGGCATTGAATGAATTCTGATGATGTACAAATAGAAGAGTTAGTTACAAGAGTTCTTAAAGAATAGAGCTATAGCTATACATTAGTTACAATAATGGTTATCATATCATAACTATAATAACAGAAGCTTGACTAATTCAAATGTAAATTCAAATTGTAGCATTTTGGGTGAAATCGATCGATTTATTGAGTTTTATTACCAATAACTCGATTAATTTAGCTCGATTTCATAAAAGTCTCAGAGTGGGCTTTAGGTGGGGAGTTTTCTATTCTCAGGATTCAAATCCTGAAACATTTGATTAAAAATTCAAAATATTTAGCCACTTTAATCAATTCTACGTTCATGAATTCAAATTATAGCTAGTCTCCGTGATAAAGGTCACCCAATGAGAAATTTAGTTTTGGTTAACACAAAAATTGGAACAAGAATACTATTATCACAAGGGAAAAAAAAAAAAAGAAAAGAAAAAGGGGAAGAAAAAGGCTTCCTCATAATACTAATCTGGTTTAACATTTGGATATTACACCATGATATAAACTATGAGAAAAATGATTTTTATAATGACTATTTATATTAAAAAAAAAGCACAAAATATTTGTTTAACTCAACGAATTGAATCAGATCCGAGACTTTTAGGTCGTTACTGTTCAATGTTACTAGTTAAGCCAACCTTTAATAAGAGTTAAGATCAGTAAATACTCATGACATCATCACAAAATTTGTTGGCCTAAGTACTACTTGTATTAGAAACTATTCAATGTTTGGTTCTACAAGCACTTTCAAAAATTAGATTTGCAAATGACAAACGTGCACAACTATTTAGACTAGCTTAGATAGGCAGTTATAAATCAGTAATGGATCATACGTTATTATAAAAGGGTTCCTCTTTAGACCAACTTAAAAGCATAAGCATCTATACACGAAATATATCAATCGACGCAATACTTTTTTTTTTAATTAAATAATCGACACAATACTTTAATACATATTCGGAGCAGAAATGCTTTTTTACAAATTTTTCTAAACATCATTTAGACATTTGGAAATCATATATCAATAGCTAAAGATTTCAGTTATATTTTTTATGCATGTAATAAAATAATTAATAATAAATGCAAAATTTTTTTTACCAGGTTCATTAATAACAGAACCAAAATCTTCAATGATTAATATATGATTTCCCATATTTCACTCATAGGCAGATTTATCACTAAAGCAACTGAAAGTCACAATTATTAATATGTGATTATTTAAATATCTCAATAATATCCAAAAAATTTAGGTAGAGATAACTGAACATTATCCAGAATACATGAAGAACCATAATCAAGTCAGCTTTCACTTTGAGCCTAGAATATTAAACGTTTGGTTGTCTGGTTTTTAGTGTATCTGACTTGGGACCCAAAAAAAAAAAATTGTATATTGATGAAAATTCATCCTCTCAATTTAATTTTTTACTTGATAAAATTAAATGTAGGCTTTCACCATTAATTTTTTTATATCACATATTATTTGTGTCTCATCTTTTAAATTAATGATAAGAAATCATCCTTGATCTTGTCAAATAAAAAATTAAATTGAGAAAATTCATTCCGGTATCTGACTTTAATTCTTCACAATAAGCAATCGCTGCTAAAGGCTTACGAGTTCACACTTTTCTTTATTCGCTGTCATTTTCAAACTTTTTATATATATGTTGCCTTTGTGTAGCTTTTGTTTTTCCCTCTAGATTTGTATTTTTCATGAGTGATTCTATTGTGCTGACGTAGTGAATATTCTTGCTAAACTTTTTTACTTTCGGTGCTAGTGAATATTCTTGCTCTGTATCTCTACAATTTGGAGTACTTACAGTATTGGATTATTAGCTTGTACCCATATATTTGTATTTTTCGACATGACCGTTATTATATTTCCAGCTGAATTTCACTGTATTTGGTTTATCATGAATAGCAGGTGCTTTCAAAATCTCTTCGCCTTGTCAACAAGGGTTAACTTACCTACCCAGTTTTCCATTTCATGCTTTGCTATAATCTGAGTATAATTTTTAGGTTTTTCTGCTAATGAATGATCTATAAATATCTTTATAGATCTTTGGTGAGTTTAAAAATATGTCAATTCTAGATTGCTTTATTAGAGTGTTCCGTGTTTATAGTACTAGCCTAGAATCACTTTTTACTCACCAACAAAACCTAGAAACCCTAGATTGATTTCACTATTATTATTATTATAGTTTATAGTATTATTAATAATTAATACAATACAAAAACACAAAAAATAAAACTTAGTAAATCTTTCGCCCAACTTAAAAACTTTTATATTATAAAAAAAAAAAAAACTATTAACCTTCATCTTGTTTTAAAATTACTTGAATCCGAGTTATGTGTGTCTAGTTATTTTTGTCTTAATTGTCAAGTTAACTTAGTAACTTGTCATGCTAGGCTTTAAGCAGAAGCCAAAGGTGAAGTATGATTAGCATGGGATGGGATAGAAATTAAAAAACAAAGATACTACCTTACGTATGTCTTTAATATTTAAACCTGAATTAGAGTTGAATATTTTTTTTTTAAAGTAATTATTAGGGCCAGATGCTAGATGCTTTTCATACTGCATATTCTCAAGGCTACCTACCAAGTAAAAAATATCTACTATAAAGCACTTCATTTTGCTCAAGTGCACCAGAGTCACAAGAAGCTAACATGGCAAAATACATACACACACACACACTTTTTAATCCTAACATTTTAAAGATGATATCAATTTAATTTTAAAATAATTTTATTTAGTTAACATTTTAAATTTTAACATCAATTTAATTCTATATTAATGATTTGATAAAAAATTTGTTAAGACTAAATTAATGTCAAAACTCAAAGCATTAAAATTATATTGATGTCAAAATTTAAAGTAGGATTAATTTGATGTTAAAAATTTTTTTTAGACCAAATTAATATCAACTTTAAAATATTAGATCTAAATTGATGTCAAAATTATTTTTAAAAACCAAATCGATGTCAACTTTAAAATATTAAGATCAAAAAAATTATTTACTCCCAAAAAAAAAAAAAAAAAAGCTATGAAAATTGAAGTTGATCATTGTCCTCCCTGAACTTTTATTATATGTATGTATACTCTCATTATTTCCTGAACATAAAATACATCACACAGTTCTTACAAAGATAAATCTCAATTATTAGTTATAAAGGATAACTTCCATGACCACCCCATTTGTATGAACATATACAATCATACAATAAAGGTTGCTTAATTTGTTTGATGATAATTCAGTTAGAAACCATGCTTTCAGATTCTTTCACAAAACCATCTCCTGTCCAGTCTTTGTCAGACTGCAAGCCTTTCCTTGTGGCTTTCCTCTGCCTAATTGCTTCTTGCTGCCTTTGCACCAAGTCAGTGTGAGTAGTAAAGTACTGAAGCGAGACCCTGTGATTTTCATCGAAAAACAGAAAAAGGAGGGGGAAAAAATCAGCATGCCTTTCTTCCATGTTTGTAATTAAGTTATTGGAAACCAGATCAGTCTTAAGTCCATACCCTCTGAAATCCTCTATTGATGTAAAATTGTGCTTTTTCATGAAGTCTTTAAGCTCAGCACATAGTTTCTTCACAAGACCATAGCCATGCATCATAACCCCAGTGCACACCTACAGTTTAAAAAAATCATCTGCTTAATATATCACAATGCAAAGGGTACAGGAAAAGCATAAAAATTGACATCAGGTAGTAATATGTTCTATGATAAGCAACGACCGGGCCGTAAAAATTGGCATTAAAATGATGTCATTAGACCATTATGCATCTTTCTATCAGTTAAGGCCACTTAGAAAAATGATAATGCTAGTTAAGGCTAAACTTGAAAGCTGAACTAACTTGTGCCTAGAAAGTTGATGATAACTTTGTTTTATTGTTTTAGTGAAAGCTTAACTTCCAGGGTAATCTAGGTAATCAGGTCAAGAACCAGAAATCCGATGTTCAATTTGTAGGCACACCTGGGAGAAGGTTTTCCATTTGATAAGGAGAAACTTGATCAACCAAAGTATAGAATGCCCGATTGAAAGTATTAATAAGTCCTAAAGTCGTTCATCGATCATACCTGTACAGTATCTGCCCCAAGAAGAATAAATTCAGCAGCATCACCACCTGTCTCAACACCACCAATGCCAGAAAGTGAATACTTCTCACTATCAAACTCGGACTTCATCATTTTTGCAATACTCATCACCTTCCCAAGTGCTATGGGATGGACTGCCTTTGCAGAGTAACCCCCGGGAGTTGAGTACCTGACAACAATATTCAGACAAATCATGTATCTAAGATGATTGAACAAGCAAGCAAAAACTACGAATTTGCTGCAAGTGAGATTACAAACCCCTCAACACAAGGCTCAGGACGTAATGTGTTGAGATTGATTCCCATGACGCTCATGATTGTATTTATAGCAGACACTCCCTCGCAACCTGAACGAAGTGCAACCCTTGCTGGCTATAAGCAGAAGGATCCCCAATTACTAACGCGATAATCATGAAAGACTGACAAAGCAATAATACAAATCCAGTAAACTAGCATCAACAAGTTCACCAAGACATTTTAAATGCAAAGTGCCAGAGGGGAAAAAAATTTAATTTTGCGAATACCATTTCTGGCTTCAAAAGCAGTTTTTATGCTCACATAAGCCAGAGAGGCTGATATGAAACATAATTTTCCCAGTTCTTAAGTATGTGACATGAATAAGTCCATGAAAAATGTACAATAGTATGTGTGCATAGAGCAATGGATCCAATGTTCCACAAACAGACAATCAAAAAAGTTCAGTGATAACCCATACATTTGAAAATTGAAGTTTCTGCTTACTTCTTAAACAAATTATGATATGGCTAGAGTATAAAAGAACAAGATGCAAAGCCTACCTGTGAAATATCAGTTATATTGGGAGTCATCTTAGCCCAAACAGGAACTGTAGCTTTTGCATTTATCCATCCACAAACCTCTTCCAGAAGATCACAATCTTGTCCAACAGCTGCACCCATTTTGCGTTCTGGCATACCATGAGGACATGAGAAATTTATTTCAATTGCATCCTAAAAGAACATCACAGAGGTCAGATATCATAATTTTCAATTCAGAAAATGTATGCAATTTCACAAACTCAGCCAAGAAACACATCTTACAACTCCAGTTTGCTCAACACGATCAATAAGCTCCTCCCAAGCAGCTTTATTGTACTCCTCCATGATTGAAGCAATGAGAATTCTGTCAGGGTACTCTTCTTTTAACTGCTTAAATTCTTTCAACATGGTCTCAAGTGGCCTATCACTAATAAGTTCTATGTTCTCCCACCCAATAATTTGTCCTAAGGCTGAGCCATTTGCACCTGCCCTTAGTCGGGCATATCGAGGAGTTACATTTATAACTTTTGCTGCATCAAGTGATACCTAGCAAGAGAATAATATCAAATCCAAAGGAAATCTTTCAAAAGGGATACACATAATCGGTAGTACTTATATTGATTACAATGAAACTAATTTTGCTTCCAAAAACAGACAGCAAAGTTATCATTGGAAAGAATTGAGAAATTTCAATGTACAGGCAAATTTTGTCGAAAGTAACAAGATACAGCTGAATGTATGGAAGACGGGGAATTTCATAAAGAAATAGGGTTACAAAGGAATCTTGAGTGTGCTCCTACAAGCCAGATGTACAAAGTGTTATTTTGTTGCAGAGTAGGTTTATAAAGGGAAAAATTATCGGAAATTTCAAAAATTATATAAATACCAAGGCATTGTCCTTGCTAAGAAACTATTTATACAATTGCTTTAATTTCATTTGAGACCACTGGAATTAGAACTTTAGAATCCCAATCAGGAAACTAACTCTTAACTGAATAATATAAAACATGCGAAGATTAAATAACAGCTCTACTAATCCACATCTTGTAAGAAATAATAATTTTACCACAAAATAAAACATTACTCCAAAGTCCTAACCCCTGCTAATTCGAAGTTTCCACTACACCATGCAGCATGCCCCATAATATTTTTTTATTGGGTCCATGCTTCAAGAAAATGGCACAGATCAAAATGTCAACAGCAAGAACAAGAACCTCTCACCAACCAATTTAAACATTTTATAGAAGGAGTTATTCTGAGTATCGATTCTAACAGTCACAAAAGCAAACATAGCTCTCCACATTTTGCATCAAGCACATCCTCGAGAAGCAATATGTGAGCAGTCAATTTTCAGTTACATACATGCCTGATGACCCTCTCCTAACAGTAACCAGTTAAACTCAAAAACAGTACCATCACTTAACCAGGCATTTGCCAGTTTCTTGACATTATATCATCATTAATTTACTATCAGCAAGTAATTCTTCTACTTGCCATGAATAAAATGTTATTATTCCTTTAGATAAATTTCATAGTTCAAAAAAAAAAAAAAAAAAAAAAAAAAAGACAAAACCCACTTTTAAGGGGGGATCAAGATGTCATGAAGAAGTAAAGAGAGAAAATAATTACTCGCATTCTACACTACCTGGTAACATTTATAGAATTAGAAAGCATTCAGAAACAAAAGGTTGTAATGGTATTATATTCATCCACATTGTGGAGGGCTTAGGATGATAAACTACTTTCATCAACCCATCAAACTTTACAGAATGTTCCCCAAAAATCTCCAACTCACAATCTACCTATACTTAACATTACTACTGAGAAGAAAGTATCTTTGTCTTTTCAAGCTGGACAAAACAACAGAAAAGATTTAAAAAAGAATAAACAGAGTAGGTAGTTGACTGGTTCAAGATCTGCTGAGTTCTTTCAAATCGAAGCCAAAGAATTTACCAAAAAGGATAACATTTGGAAGAATAATGCTATTGATTTTAATGACTCTGTTAAATCCATGCATCATGTATTTATGTAATAGCAACTTACCTATAGATAGCCTTTATGAAGTTACTTCAACAACAAACATAAAAAGCTATAAAGACTGATCGTGTGGTAGTTGTCAACATTCATTTTATACCATGTGTCACCAGGATAAGCATATAAACCTAATAGTTCACCACATTGCCTAAGCCTTTCAAGATTTTTTTTCCGGTGATCCATTCATGAAGTTTTATGCTCTCTGCAACTACACCTTATAACTTCTTATGAAAGAATATAACAGTTTAAATCCACTGATATCAACTTCCTCCATAAAAATGAAAGAAACCAAAAGCATAAAAGACACCTAAATAAGATCCAAGGATTCTTTCCCGAGTCGGGTAAAATCTGCATATTGCATCAACAAGCAACGATAATTTAAGATTCAAAAGGCAAAACTGATGATCTAGCAGGAACATCCAAGGGTCAACTACTTAAGTGCGTCTAGTAAAGCATGATCTTAGGCCTATAACTTGCTAACAGGACAACAGCAGTTCTAAAGAATATACATACAGATACAAAATAAAACAAAACAAAAAAACAAAATCTAACGTGTTAAGATGATGAAAAAAATTCCAACTTTTGCTGAACAACAAACCATAACAGTTCAAAAAGGATTAACTTTTCATATTAAAGTACCAATAGTAGTCATCCAAATCTCGCAGAACAGCAACAAAAGTCCAACAGCTTCACCTTTTCATCATTAAATTACAATTCACAATACCAAAGTTTCATGCATCAGTGCTACTATATAAGCCCATAAACACAAACTCACTCCTACTAAGAGAAACCAAGTACACAGAGAAACAAAGGGCCAAAAAGCTTACAGTTTTGGCAATCACAGCTCCCCAACCTTCATCAAAGGCCTTCTTCATGACAGTGTAATTGGTCCCTGGTGGACCTGACCCAATAACAAAGGGGTTTGGCATGTTCAACCCATTAACAGTGACACTAAGATCAGGCTCAGAAGCCTTATTCTCAGAGGCAAAGACACTAAACCCAACTCTGCAGGGACGAGCCAGAACCTTCCCAGCACAAGTCAATCCAAACCCAGATGCAGAATTCCCGGTTCTGATCTGGGTCATGCTCAAAGACGCCATTTTTGGAAGAAAAATCAAAACTTTCTGCGCAAAAGTTCAGAACAAGAAGAAGAAGAAGGAGGAGAATGGGGAGAAAAAGGTGAATCTTTTGAATCTGAGTTATAATATTCTCTGAGGTGGGCCAAACAGACAACGAAGAACGTGGAATTATGAAGCAATATTTGCATATTATTTTAGCAATTGGTCGATATCATCGGATAAGTTTGAAAGGGTAAAATAAATAAGAATTGCTGAAGAGATTGGAGTTGCAAGTGAGGGTGACTGTGTGGGAGATATTATAGAGATTTTGACAAGAGGAAATGAAATTTTAATATTATCTTTTTTAATATAAAGTTGATAATTGTGTCTTTGGGAATTCACTCAGAATTAGGAAACTAAGTTGGAATGGGGGTGTTCCCAAGACATTCTGCAACACAGCAAATATTCCGCCAAAGATGCTAGTTATTTTAAAAACATAAAAATAAAAAATAAAAGTTGACATTTATGGTGGATATATAGAAAAAGATAATCTTATTCATTATTATTGAATAGTTTTTATTTTCATAATATCCATTTTTAGTATATATATATATATATATATATATACTTTTGTGCTTTAAAAACTCTCAACCTATATTATTATTTTTTTGTTATTTTTATAAATTTAATTTTGATATACTGATGTTATAAAAGTATTTTTTTATATAAGGTTTTTTTTTATGTGGAAATTTTTTTTTATAAGTTAAACAAGGTGACTAAGTATAAACAAATACTCATACATAACGGAGGCAAATCAATGATGTATTATTATTTTTATCTATTGAAAAAGAAAATCTCCAAATGTATATTAACCACTAAAACCTTGCAGCTTTCATTAGCTGTGTGCTTCCATGCTGATAGATAATCCTTTTTAGTGTTGTAATTCACATGTTATTTTTATTTTTACATTATTCTACATCAGTTGTTATGTAATATATATCAATTATTATTATATAATGTGTGTGTATATTTTTTGCTCTAAAGAACTCCCACCAAAATTAGAGAAGAAATGTGGAAATGATGAACAAGTGAAGTTTACTCAAATTGTCAATTTTCTAGATACAAGGATCACGAAAAGTGTCACTTGAATTATAATTCATTCACATTTAATGTGTGTCACTAATGTAAAATATAACATACAAATTTAGTGTATAAATATCTTTATATTTTAATGAAAAACCTTCTTAAACATTACACAAGAACAGCTGTATGTGCTGAGTGGATAATTTGGCAAACAGCGGTAGATGCCCATGTTTCCACCGGCCTAAAGTTTTGGTCTGTGAAATTACACATGTGGAAACACGTTATAGAACAACAAATAACATAAAAATATATGACAAATATGAAAATATATAGCTCTAGATCTATATTGCTGCCTTCAAAGTTTTGAGGCTATTGATAATTGATAAAATAGGTTTACCTGTACCCCCTACTAATTATCTTGATCTCCAGAAGCAGTTACAGAGAAAACAGAAGCAACGAATATGTTGAAAGTTGGAGGGAATATGCTATGTTGGCGCTAATAAAAAGGCATAAATCATAATTTTGTTGACACAGACAAACACAAAAAATATAAACAAGACAAAATCAAAGTCCTGGTGTGTAACACCTTGCCATTCGCCATGATTTAGACAAGAATTACATAACGCCAGAACAGATTGCACAGACCGAATATTGTTTATAACATTCATCTCTTCTCTGACATCTTGAATTATTCTCTTTAATGGTGTTCCCATCTTCCTTTATTTTTATTAATCATTTTGATTCTTAATCAGAAATTTAGGTAAGTATGAAAGTAATAAAAGTGTCTCAATTATTCAACATAGGCATTTTATAAAAAAGTAATAATCACGTGCATTTTCTTTCTAAATCAATGGCCCTGTGAATATGATCTCCTCTTCTATTGCAACAGTTCAGAATTTTTTTAAGTTAATTATTAATTGTGTGTTTGATTTGGTGTTGAGAAAACATAGTTTGAAAGTCATAAATTGAGTTTTAACTTTTTGTTTTAATGTGAAAATTGAGTTTTAACTTATTTCAATATAGGTTTAAATAAGCTTTTGGTCCATATAGTTTTTACTTCTTTTGGTTTTAGTTCTTATAATTTTTTTATTTAGATTTTAGTTTTTATAATTTTTTTATTTAGATTTTAGTTTTTATAATATTAAAAATTTAGTTTTTGGTCTTTGAAATTAATGACTAGTCCTTATAGTTTTTATCTTTTTAAGTTTTAGTTTCTATAGTTGTTATATTTTACAAAAAGACAGGTCCTTGTATTTCATAAAGGATAGATCCTTATAGCTTAATTTAATTTGGTTTTTGTCACTCAAGGACCAAAACTCAAATGGTAGAAAATTATATAGACTTAAACAAATATATATATATATATATATATATATATATATATATATATATATATATATATATATATATATATATATGAACCAAAACCAAAATTTAGTATAACTATAAAGATCAAAATGATAATTAAGCCTTCAACATATTGGACAAAATCACATTGAGTTACATGTTAATATAATGGTAAAAATAATTGATTCATCCTCTAATTTATTTTTTATTTTCAAATTTATCATTTAATTAATAAACATTTTAAATTCGTCCTCTAAGTAGTAAATATTTCAACTTCGCCCTCTAACTTTTAAAAACCAAATATATTTGTTCTCTTTGCAAATATTGTTTATTAAAGGGTAGATTTAAAAATATAATTGATCACATAAGATATCTTATATATTATTTTTACTAACTAAGATATTAAATAAGACTTTTTTGTCAATATAACTAACGTCAATTAGGAAAAAGATAAACATATTCAGTTTTTAAAAATTAGAAGACGAATTTAAAATATTTATCAATTAGAGGACAAATTTGAGAACAAAAAGTTAGGGAGTAAATCAATTATTTTTTTCTAATATAATTTTAAATTTTAAATTATGATATATGTAAAAAATTATTTCCTGTTAGACCAAATTATGATTTGCAAATTATAAAACAAACCCTAATGTCTTTTCTTATACGTTTATCTATCTATTTATCTATATATCATTGGAATAATTAACCTTGATGCTACATGTTCTATTTGTTTTTCAGTTACATGAATGCTCGAATTATTTGAGAATACATATATGATTATTTCTATTAAACTTAATATGTGTTTGGTAAAGCTGAAAGATTAAAATTATTTTAATAATCACTTATTTATATAATTATTTTTTTATATAATCACTTATATGAGAATTAATTTATATTTGGATACTTCAGTTAAAAGTAATTTTAAAATAATCTGTTTTATTTAGGTTGAATGAAAAAAGTTATTTTTATATGGTAAAATTATAAAAAAGGGGTATGAAATAATTGTTTATGTTATATAATATTTATTATTTAGGGTCAATTTGATAAAAATATAATGATTCTGAAATAATTAATTTCTACTTATAATCATAAGCTTCAAAAATTTGCTTATACTTATAAGCTATTTTTTAGTTTTAAATTATCAATTTTAAATTATAATCTAATTAGACAAATTTACTAAACAAAATTAATTTTCCTAAAATAGCTTTTTTGCTAAAAAAAAAAGTGTTATTTTGGGATCTCTCCAAACATACACCTAGTGCGTGTTTGGGAAAGCTATAAGATTAAAATTATTTTAATAATTGCTTATTTGTATATTGCTTTTTTATATAATCGATTATATGATAATCAATTTATATTTGGATACTTTAGCTGAAAAGTGATTTTAAGATAATCTATTTTATTTAGATTATATGAAAAAAAATTATTTTTATATAATAAAATTACTAAAAAAGGTATGAAATAATTATTTATATTATATAATATTTGATACTTAAGATCAATTTGATAAAAATATAATATTATAAGTACTGTACAAAAAGCTTTTAATCACATAATGCTAAAAATCTAACTTATGCTTATTTGGTAAAAAAAACTTAAATGATGTCAAATAGATTATAACCAGTTTCAATACCCAAACAAGCTTTTAATTTCCAAAGTAGCTTTTATTATTTTTTTTTTGTTAAAATAGGTTTTTTATCTACTTCCCAAACATGAGTATCCAAATTATAAGCCGGGCAATTGAGTGCCTCTTTGATAATCGTGACTCATGGAGATGGAAATGCATCATAGTAAGGGTAGCCTAAAATGCATCATATTCAAGTAAGGTATATCACGCATCTTTATTTAATCATATTTTTGTAGTGTGGTTAAATATATTTAAAAGTGTTATTTAATCACATTAAGTGTGGCTAAATAACAGTGCATTTAACCACATGCATTTGCCTGTATTTTAAGAGCGCAATTAAACAAAAATGCATGGTGTACTTTATTTGATAAGGTGAATCATAGCATCCTCCAAGATATAAATAAATAGCTGTGTTTCGAGTCTACTTGCTCCCAGATTTGTACCTGAGTCATCCTCTTGCCATCGCTGCAGAGTGCAGCCCGCAGTGTCGTGCAAATTCAAAAAGAATTTGTTTTACACAATTTTATTAAAAAATTGGTTTTTTTTATATAATTTAATAATTTTGATTAATCTATACAACCAATTATACTTGTTTGGATGCAAGTTGACGTTTGAGTTCCTAACTCCAATGAGTAGTTAGCTCTAAAATGGATTTTAGGTGGAAGCAATTTCATGTTGCTTTTGCGTCCAATTGATGGAATTTAAGATAAAATTCAATTATTTCAACCGAAACATTTGATATTTACCTTTTGCATTTACTCACCATTTCCATTTTTTATATTTTATTGGAAATTAAATATTTAAAAAAATTCATTGACACTATGTGTAAACAATGCTAAGTTGGTGAATTATTTTTTCTTTAAACTCATTTTCACCCAAACCAAATTTACAAAATTAAGTTTGTAAATTTTAATCCAACTATACATATTTATTATGACAAGAACAAGACTTAACTTTTGGTTATTTACTTTTATCATGAAAGCTATTACAATGACTTAAAAGTTCTTCGCTTTATTTCCGTGCATCGCACAAAGACTAACTTGCGAACTACCGCTGTATTTAGATTAGTTATAAAATTAAGACTATTTTAATAATTATTGTAATTATAATCGACTTTTTTATAATTGATTATAATAAAATTAATTTTATGATTGGATATATTAACTGAAAAATAATTTTAAAATAATATATTTGATTTATATTGTTTAAAAAATTTGCTTTATTATAGTAAATTACTAAAAATATGGTATAAATAATTTATTTATATTATATAGTATCTGATACTCAAGTTTATTTTAGTAAAAATATCATAACTCCAAAATAATCTAAAAGATTATGATCAATTAATGTTGAAAAAATAGCTTTTACTTATAGGTGATTTTCACTCAAAAAATTACAATTTGTGCTTATTATTATGAAATAGTCACATGTGTAAATTATGATTCATTTATTACAGTTAATTATAGTTAGATAAGATTATGAAAGTGTGGAGGTGCTCGTCAAAAAAAAGAAAAAGAAAAAGAAAAAGAAAAAAAGAATATGAAAGTGTGGAGATGGAAGATAAAGAAACGAGTGAGAAAAGTTGCAGATGTTATGCTATATTGAATGAAGAAAGAATGGAAATCACATAACATCAGTTCACCAAGATTGAATATACATGTTGATATGATGTACTTAACTATGGTTAGACTCACTAAACCCGATTATGGTTGGTCGTTAGGCGTGTAACTAACTAACTCTCAAAACTAACTATAACTAAATGTAATAATTGACATAATTTACACATATGACCATTTATTATCAGACAATACCCTCTCAAGCTGAGGAATGTATGTCAAGCATTCCCAGCTTGGAAATGATGTTGGAACAAACTGGAGGGTAGTGCTTTGATGAAGACATCTGCATTTGACCGGAGATTAAGATGGAAAGTAAGTAGGTCAAACCAGCTTGGAGTTTCTCCTTAACAAGATGACAATGGATCTTTATATGTCTAGTTCTTTCATGAAAAGCAAGGTCATTGGCTATATGAATTGTAGAGAGATTATCAAAGTAAGGTGCGACTAGGGGTTGCAAATCAATTTGCAAATCCTTCAAGAGATATGTCAACCATTGCACCTCACATGTGAGTGTTGCCAAGGCCCTTACCTCGAAAGAGGACCTTGCCACCGTGTTTTGCGTTTTGTATTTCCAAGAAACGAGAGCGATACTAAGAAATGTGCCATAACCTATGATGGACTTTTTTTGAATCTTTGCAGCCTGCCCAATTTGAGTTAGAGAACCCCCGACATAATGACTGGATTGTTGGCTAGAAAGAACAACCTTTGTGCGAAGCTCCATTGAGTTACTTGAGGATTTGAATAGCAGCTTGATAGTGAGTTTCCATTGGCTTAGCAACAAATTGATTGAGTTGTTGCACTGGAAATGCAATATTAAGGTGTGATGTTGTTAATTAAAGTAAACGACCAACCACTATTTAATAGGAAGCTGCATTAGAATATGGAGATCCTATTGTAACTTGTAGTTAGGATCCATGGGAGTTTAAGTCGGTTTGCAACCTAGTATTCCTGTATATAAGAGAATGTCTAAATTATATTTGCGTTGCGAAACATGGATCCCCTTAGGGACCTTGCTATCTTAAGGCCAAAAATTTGAGAGAACCCATGTCCTTGATCTTGAAGGCAGAATCTAGGAATTGTTTGATGTGGTTGATTTCTCCCAAGTCCTTCCCAGTAAGAATCACATCATCAACACAGATCAAAAAGGCTGTGAAAGAGCTACCATTCCTCTTAATGAACGGAGAATGATCTGAGTTAGATTGAGAATACTCATAAGAGATAAGAGTTGGAGCCAGTTTTGCATTCCATTAGCGGCTTGCTTGTTGCAAGCCATAAAAGGACTTCTCTAGCTTGAAAACTTAGTTGGGAAAAGAAGGAGTAAGACTAGGGGACAAAACCATGTATACATGCTCTTAAAGATTATCATGGAAGAAAGTATTATTTACATCGAATCCATGCAAATACTAATCAGAAGCTGTTGCAATTGCCAACAAAATAATCATTGTCGTCATTTTGGCCACTAGTGAGAAAGATTCCAAATAGTCCACACACTCTTGTCGAGTGTATCCCTTGGCTACTAGTCTAGCCGTGAACCTCTCCACAAAACCATCAACTTTGTGTTTAATCTTGTAGACCTATTTGCATTTAAAAGGAGTTTTTCGAGTAGGAAAATTTATAATAGACCAAGTCCTCGCGTTTTCAAGAGCTTTTAATACAGAGTTCATTCCACCCCCCCCCCCCAAAAAAAAAAAACGAAAAAAGCAAAAAAACACTCGTGTTGGATAGCTTGTTGGTAAGTTTTGGGTTCAATTTGTGAGCAAATGGGAAGCGTATAGGCTTTATGTAGGGGCGACGGTCTGAAGTATGAAAGAACATCTGATAAATGATATCTTACATTGGAGGAAGATGTTGAATCAATGAAGGTTGAGAGTTTGCAGTGGTAGTCCTGTAGTATTAGGGCTTGTGTCTCTATTGAATGAGTGTCTGTGGTGAATGTGAGGAGTGTGTGTGTGTGTGTGTGTGTGTGTTGTGTTTAACAAAATTAGTTGGGACAGATTCACTGAAAATGTGCTAGAATATCGGATACAAAACTACGAACAACATGTGTGGGACGAGACTATGGTGTGGAAGAGAGATTAGTGTAAAAGATTTGGGTTATGAATTATAAGAAGGTCAGTGATAAAAAAAAATGAGGAAAGTCAAGGTTTGGATGAGAGGAATTAGAATGTTAGTATGAAAAGGAAATGTTGTTTCATAAAAAATAGTATGCCCAGAAAGGAAAAGTTCTGTTTTTACTAGTGAGATCATAGAGTTGATAACCCTTTGTGCTAGGACAGAAATCTACGAAGACTAATTTCGTAGCTCTAGAATCAAATTTGTCCCTATGAGCAGTATAAAGTAGAAGTAAAACACAGGCTGCCAAGCACCCTCAGATTTGAAAAATTAGGTGGTTTGAGATATTGCTTTTCAAAGGGAGATTTTGTTATCTAAGACTATAGTAGGCAATCTATTTATAATGTAGACAACGTGTTCTATTGCAAAGGACATAAAAATTTTAGGAAATAAGCCTTAAACATCAAAGCTTAAGCAACATGCAAAACATGTTCATGCTTCATTTCTAGCGAGGTGTTCAAGACTTGGCCCGACTCAGCCCAATAACCCATCCCAGTCCGAAGCTTATGGAGCCGGTTTGGGTTCTAAAATTTGATCCAGATTTTTTGGTAGGGTTTAGGTTATACTTCGAGTTAGCCCAACCCGTCTCGAAGTTAAATAATTCGTCATAAATTATATTTTTTAAAATATTTACTGATAAATTATAAGATTTTTTACTTCAATTAATATATTTTACATAACTTGATGCTATTTTTATATTGATATAATTTATTTTAAATTATATATTATATAATATCTTTTAAATTTTATTTCTTATTTTTAAAATTTTATAATTTTACTGTATATAATATTCAAATTTTTATATGTTATTTAAAATTTGGGTTGACCCGGTATGACCCAATCTCTAATCAAGTTATCATCGGATCGGATTTGAGCTCAAAAAAATAATACGGTCCAAAAATTGGGCCAGATCTAGGTTTGATCTAACTCAGCCCAACCTCTCCTTTGAACATCCTACTTTCTAGGGCAGATTCTTTGGTGCTCCTCCAAAAATCATGCCTTTGGTGCCCATTTTGGCCTGTATCCAATGGAGAGTGAGCATGTGGTTGAATGTGGGTGCACGGTTAAATGGTCACACAACTAATTAAAATCAACGACTTGCAGTGGCTTTTGTCAGGCGGAGAGTAGACATATGAGAGGAACTGGGATAAAAATAGTCTGATTTATAGACCCATAACACAGTAGGCGTGCAGTGGCTTTTGTCCATTAGAAGTATGAAGAAGCCCTTTTTTTCTTTCTTTTTTTATCTTTTTTAAAATCACATTAGCATTTTTCCAATTGTCCATAAATTAGATATTTTATGGTAATAGTTGATTAAATCTTTTAAATTACATTCAAGCAAAAATATAATAAATATTTTTTAATTGTCAACAAATTTGCTATTTTTTATTTTTTTAGAATATTTATTAGCACTTTTTTATTTATTATATATAATATTTTTTGAATAATTAAATAATTGAGTGTCATTATTATTAGTAGACATTAGTTTTTTTCTTTAAAAAAGTCATTCAAGCAAAAAGTTAAAAAAAATAAATATGTTGTAATTATTTTATTTTGCAACATAAATATTACTATATTCTTATTCACAACCTCACACTTAAGTGTTTAGAGTTTTTTTAATATATAATTAAAGTAGTCTTAAAGTGTGATTTTTCACATATTGTCATTAAAGGTTGTTTAAAAATATATTTAGTTTTAATTTTATTTTATTTATCTTAAATTTAAAATGAAACTTGTATTCTATTAAGAATCAAGTACTTAGAGTATGCTTGACTCTTTAGATGAGCTAGTAAAACTTCCTCAAATTTGTATCACTAAATAAATAAAACCAAAATTTTCTAAGTAGTGCCTTAAGACAGTGGTTAAATAATCAAGAAAAGGAAAATTTTGATTTAAAAAGTAAGACTTTTGAATATATTAGAAACTTCAAAAGTTTTTTACTCTTAATTCCTTAAAGTTTTTCACCCTTAAAATACTTGTTAGAAAAACCCACAAAACTTTAGTGGTAATTAAAAAAATCCATAAAATTTTAGTGGTAAAGACTTGCCATAGAAGCTTCACCATACCATTTTCTCAAAACAGAAAAAGAAAAAAAAATACCATTTTGAAAATTATGCATTGACAAAGAGAACAAGAAGATCCAAACAATGAAATTACAATACATCTTCAGCAAGTTATATTTGTTAAGAGTAAATTCTCCCACTCATACAAATCAATAAAGTAAACAAAATAAAGGAACACAATATAATTAACGTGGTTCAATTTTCAGTACCTATATTCACAATTTCACTAATCAATTCACTAAATTTAATCAAAAAATACAATCACTAATCTTAAAAATTTCTTTCAAACCCAAAACCCAATACATCTAACTTTACAAAACAATATCTTTCTCACTCAATTAGATTTTGTAATGCAATGATTAGAAATATGTATGAAGATATGCCTCTTATGAGTATTTATAGAGATACTTAGCAAACTCTCACATAGCGATATGTGAGTGAAAGATTAGCCAAAAAAAAGCTATTTAAAAAGTTTTTGAATTGGCTTGTTTATTTAATAGGTTCAGATAGGGTAGACGTAGGCTTAATATAGGATAGGTTGAAGGTTCTTAACAAACCGGTTTTCACCCCTAGCAATACGTGAATAGAAGGCTAACTAAACAAGTAAACCCCAATTAGCATACATGTGCTTTTGTAATATGAGAAATCTTTAATTTTATATTATTCAATATATAATAATTTTTCTAGTACAAGAGAAAAGAAGGGACTAAAGTATTGTTACTATATGATTTTTCATGTTATCAGTAAAGTAATATGTTAAATAATACAAAAATAAAAAATGTTCTAAAAACAAAAAACCTGCAATTTTTGAAAATAATTCGAATCAATATTTTTTAATAAAATACAATTAACAGTTATAGCTATATAACAACTTCTATAACTATTATAAATTACAAATTTGAAAAAAAAAATTACATGTTACATCTAAAATATCCATTCGTAGGGAGGAATAGTTTTGCTCAATTTTTTTTTGTTTGTCCTTAAAATATTCCTATCTTTGAGTATTGTCCTGATTAAGAGACTTTTCTAATAATTATTTTTCCAAATATTCAAACTTTAGTTCTCTATTTAAAAATATAACTCACTTATAATTATACTTAATATTTATTGATAAATATAAAATAATTTTTTTATGAAAAATTGAAAAAGTTTTTAATAACATACATGAGTAATTATTTTATTTTTAAATTATAATCTATTAATGAAGAAAGTTATATATTATGACTAAACTAAAATAGTTAAAATTGACAATAAAACCTATAATAAGTGGATATAAATATCATACAATGTCAATCTTTTTTTTTTTTCAATACAAAACAACGTCAATCACATATTAAAACCCAAATATTAAAGAAATTATATTAAAAAGTTACAATAATATATATAACTTCATGCAATGTAAAGGAAAAAAAAAATCTTATGTGAAGTCATATATGTCCGGTTGGTAAGTAATCCCCCATAATTGATTTTTTTCCGCTTTACACTGCATGAAGTCATATATATTATTGTAACTTTTTAATATAATTTCTTTAATATTTGGGTTCATATTAAAATCTTATGTGGTTGAGGTTGTTTTGTATATATAAAAACAAAAAAGATTGACATTGTTTGATATTTATATCCACTTACTATAAGTTTTATTGTCAATTTTAACTATTTTAGTTTAGTCATAATTTATAATTTTTTAATAGTAATAGATTATAATTTTAAAATAAAATAATTACTCATGTATGTTATTAAAAACTATTTCAATTCTTCATAAAAAAAAATTATTTCATATTTATTAATAAAGGTTGAGTATAGTTATAAATGAGCTGTATTTTTAAATGGAGAATTAAAATTTAAACCTTTAGAAAAATAATTATTAGAAATGTCTCTTAATCAAGACAATACCCAAAGATAGAAATATCTTAAAGACAATAAAAAAAAAAAATTGAGCGAAGCTATTCCTCCCTACAGATGGATATTTTAGATGTAACATTTATTTATTTTTTCAAATTTTTAATTTTTAATAGTTATAGAAGTTGTTATATAGCTATTGATTTAACTGTTAATTTTTTTATTAAAAAAATATTGATTCAAATTATTTTAAAATTGCAATTTTTTTTTATTTTAGAACATTTTTTATTTTTGTATTATTTAATATGTTACTTTACTGATAACATGAAAAATCATATAGTAACAATACTTTGGTCCCTTCTTCTTTGCTCTTGTACTGGAAAAATTATTATATATAGAATATTATAAAATTGAAGATTTCTCATATTACAAAAGCACATGTATGCTAATTGAAGCTGACTTGTTTAGTTAGCTTTCTACTCACGTATTGCTAGGGGTGGAAAGTGGTTCGTCAGGAACCTTCAGCCTTTCCTACATTAAGCCTACTCTGTTTTAATCTATTGAATAAACAAGCCAATTCAAAACTTTTTAACAAGCCTTTTTTGGTTATTCTTTCTCTCACATATCGCTATGATGAGAGTTTGATAAGTATCTCTATAAGTGCTCATAAGAGGCATATCTTCATACATATTTTTAATCATTGCATTACAAAATCTTATTGAGTGAGAAAGATATTGTTTTGTAAAGTTAGGTGTATTGGGTTTTGGGTTTGAAAGAGATTTTTAAGATTAATGATTGTATTTCTGGCTAAATTTAGTGAATTGATTAGTGAAATTATGAATGTAGGTACTAAAAATTGAACCACATTAATTATATTTTGTTTCTTTATTTTGTTTACTTTATTGATTTGTGTGAGTTGGAAAATTTACTCCGGGCAAATATAACTTGCCGGAGATATATTGCAATCTCATTGTTTAGATCTTCTTGTTCTCTTTGTTAATGCATAATTCTCAAAATGACATTTTTTTCTTTTTCTTTTTTGAGAAAATGATATGATCTAGTCAATATTATTTTTTATTTTTGGGTTGGAACTTACTATGGTATGGTGGAATTTGTGGCTAGTCTTTATCACTAAAATTTTATGGGTTTTTCTAATTACCACTAAAGTTTTATGGATTTTCTAACAAGTATTTTAAAGATGAAAAACTTTAACGAATTAAGAGTGAAAAACTTTTGAAGTTTCTAATATATCTGAAAATCTTAGGGGCTGTTTGGTCTAGCCATTTTCTGTTTTCATTTTCATAGAAAACAAGAAATGAAAGTGAAAACATGTTTGATGTAGTATTTTTGAAAATGTTTTTAGAAAATATTTTCTAAAATGGGTGAAAACTTGGAAACGATGAATCCATGTTTTCAGTATTTTCATTGAAAATGTTGAAAACAAATCCTGAAAATGATGAAAACGCGCGGTGGCAGTATTGTAATATTAATCAACTTGTCTTTTGTCCTTTTTCCCTGTTACGTGAAGAATAGCCAACTGCAACACCCATTGACCCACCAGCATCCCTCGCCCATTGGAACACCGCCACTCCACCAACCGTGCCTCCCTCCACCACTGCCGCAGCGTGATTCGCCATCAGCTGCACGCCCACTTCCACTATCAGTTGCACGCACACCAGAATAGGTAGGCGCACCACCACTTGCAGGTTTTCCCCTTTTCTTATTTTTGTTTTTGTTGTATAGAGAGAATAGCTATGGGGCTTTTTCATCGGGGATGAGTGATGGTTGTTTGAGGCTTTTGTAAAATACTTTTAGTTATTAATTATTTTAATAAATACTTTTAGTAAATAAATAAAATTTACAAATCAAATATATATCATTTTTATTATTTAATAATAAATATAATTTTATTATCTCAAATTTGTTTTTGAAAATATATTTTAAAAATAGACAAACCAAACATATTTTCATTGTTTTCCTTTTTTAAAAATAGACAAACCAAACGCATTTCCTAAATCCAGAAAATTTGAAAATGAAAATCGTTTTCAGAAAATGAAAACAGACAATGAAAACAAGAAATATTTTCACAAACCAAACGCACCCTTACTTTTTCAATCAAAATTTTCCTTTTCTTGATTATTTAACCACTGCCTTAAGCCACTATTTAGAAAATTTTGGTTTTATTTTTCATTTTTACTTTATTTAGTGATACAAATTTTAAGAAGTTTTACTAGCTCATCCGAAGAGTCAAGCATGCCTTAAGTACTTGATCGTTAATAGAATATAAGTTTCACTTTAAATTTAAGATAAATTAAATTAAAATTAAAAATAAATAATTTTTTAAACAACCTTTAATCGTGACAATATGTGAAAAATCATCACTTTAAGACTACTTTAGTCATATATTAAAAAACTCTAAACACTTAAGTGTGAGGTTGGGAATCAGAATATAATAATATTTATATTGCAAGATAAAATAGTTACAATATATTTATTTTGTTTAAATTTGTGATTGAATGACTTTTTTAAAGAAAAAACTAATGTCTACTAATAATGAGACTCAATTATTTAATTATTACAAAAAATTATAAATAATAAATAAAAGTGCTAATAAATATTCTAAAAAAATAAAAAATAGAGAATTTGTTGACAATCAAAAAATATTTATTATATCTTTGCTGATTTAAAACATTTACTTAATTATTACCATAAAATATCTAATTTATGGACAATTGGAAAATTGCTAATGTGATTTTAAAAAAACTAGTTTGCTGTGGTGTCTCATCAGAGCTAGTTTGGTGTACTATTTCACTATTTGCATAAAATTCATGCATATTAAATTCTGTCCCATTGTTAGATCTTATAGACTTAATCTTGCAATCAAATTGAGTTGTAGCAAAATTTGAAAAACTTTTTAACTGCCTTTGAGTTTCAGATTTGATTTTCATGAAGGAAATCCAAGTATTTCTTGTGAAATCTTCTACAATGGACAAAAAATATCTATATCCTCGTAGAGAAGAAACTCCAAAGAGCCCCCAAATATCTACATTAACTAATTGAAAAGGTTTAATAAATTTTGAGGTACTAAGTGGAAAAGCTTCATAATGGCTTATATCACAAACAGCCATTTTTATCTGTCCTAATCCAAAATGCCAAAGAACAAAATTATAGGTCTTTGATGAATTGCAATAGATTACAGGCTTTGGACTTGGAGGCTCCACTAGATGATATAATCCGTCGTGAAAATTAACTGATCCAATCTTCTTCAATGTATGAAGTTCCTGTATCAACCATTGATCATTGAGGAAAGTCTATTAACACTGCAGTGTTTGTGTTAGCTTGCTTAAAGAAATCAAATTGCAAGTAAATTGGGGAATATACAATACATCAAGGTAATAGTGTTATGAGAAATGAATCGTACCCAAATACTCAGCTAATAAATGAGAATAATTAGGCAATTTTACAATAATAGGTCTAATTCATTTAAGCATTGAAAACGCATTCGATTGGAAACGAATGTGATTAGTGGCTCCTGTGTCTATGATCAACTTATGCATATTTGCCAAAGAATTAGCCTTGATACCTAGTGCAAGAAAATTGAGAAGGTTAGAAACATTTAAGGCTACGATAGTTGTATTTGTTGACAATTGATTGGACGGGTGGTTCTTTGAAATGTGGAGTTAAGGCAATTAGTTCTTTGTATTGCTCATGAGTAATCACAGGATCAAACTTTGAAGCCTCCTCAAACTGTTCCTCATCAGATTGCTCCTAGAATGCATCAAGATTCACATAATTTATTGATTTTCTAGGGTTTCTAAACTTACACCTGGTGGCAATCCACGCTTTCTATAGCATGTTTCCATGGTAGCCTTTTCTTCCCACAATGCATGCTTACGTTGCCACTACTAAAGGATTGCCCTTCATGTATAACAGGTTTCTTTCCATGAGCATTCTCAGACACCCGTCCAATAGCAAACATGCTATCTGTCACATTAGCAATGCGTCTTGATTCAACTTGAGAACTTAGTTGCCTTTCTTGTTGTATGATGAGTGAAAAGGCTTTCTTGATGGTTAGCAGGTTCCATCAGAAAAATTTGGGATCTCACATTAGAGAATTGATCACCCAAACCCTTCAACAATCCAAGAACCGTATCTTGCTCTATTTGCCTTTATATAGAATTGTAAGAGGTACAATCACATCCAAAACCACAACGATAAGGAGGTAATTGCTCAAATTTATCGTACTCTTCCCATAATATCTTTAATTCAATAAAGTATGATTTCACCAATTTTTCTCCTAGCTTGATTGAACTTATATCTTCTTGGAGTTTTAGCAACCCATAACACATTTGCTTGAGCAGATCTATCCTTTGGATCTCTCGATTTAGAAGGAATAATATTATCTATTTTTCATACTGAATTATGAGGTCATTAAACCTATATATACATGAGCATGCTGGCTATTTTAGGAAATATGGGCAGCTAATTCTAAGGAAACAAATCCCTGTGATTATGGGATTGATTCTAAATACATAAACCTAATATTAATAGCAAGATACAACTATGATAGCATTACAGAAAGGATAAAATATAAAACTTCCTAAAATACATAATGAGCAGCACAGTTTTGACACTCCCTTCAAGCTGGTGAGTAAAGTGTTCTCCATTCCCAGCTTGGATATAATTCTTTCAAAGTTACTGCAGTTCAGCCCCTTGGTGAGTATGTTTGCAAGTTGATTCTAAGTGGACACATATGGGGTGCAAATCATGCCACTGTCTAGCTTTTCCTTGATAAAATGTCTGTCCACCTCAATATATTTAGTTCTATCATGCTGCATCGGGTTGTGGGCTATACTAATTGCAAATTTATTGTCACAATATAACCTCATAGGTTCATCCCACCTTATCTTCAAGTCTTCCAATATGATCTTCAGCCATAGAAGTTCACATATTCCTTGGGCCATTGCTCGAAATTTTGCTTTAGCACTCGATCTAGCTACTACACTTTGTTTTTTGCTCTTCCAAGTCACTAGGTTTCCACCAAGGAAGGTGCAGTATCCAGTAGTTGATCTTTTATCCACAACTGACCGCGCATAATCTGCATCTATGTATGCTTCAAGACTCACACTCTTGTTTCATTTGAACAAAATCCCTCTTCCTGGAGTCCCTTTTAAATACTGGACAATTCTAAGGGCAACTTGTAAATGTGCTTCCTTCGGTTGGTGCATAAACTGGCTGACTAGACTCACAGCAAAAGCAATATCTGACCTAGTGTGAGATAAGTAAATAAGCTTACCCACGAGTCTTTGATACATCTCCTTGTCCACGGCAATATCCTCCTCTACACTTCCCAACTTTATATTTGGGTCAATTGGAGTACTTGCTGGTTTGCAGGCTGTTTTACGTGTTTCTTTAAGCAAGTCATTAATATAATTTTGTTTAGATATGAAGATACCTTTCTTGGAATAGGCCACTTCAATTCCCAAAAAATATTTAAGTCTCCCTAATGTCTTGATCTCGAATTCCATGGCAAGGCATTGACTTAACACTTGCTGCTCCTTTTTGTCATCCCCAGTTATTATAATATCATCTACATACACCAATAAAATTGTTACTCTCCCTAAAACTGAATGTTTGATAAATAAGGTGTGATCCCCTTGGCTCTGTTTGTAGCCCAGACCTGTCATGACTTTGGTGAATCTTCCAAAATATGCTCTTGGGGATTGTTTCAGCCCATATAGAGCCTTTTTTAGCTTGCAAACAGTTCCAACAGCAACCTGTCCATCATAACCAGGGGGCAACTCCATGTATATTTCTTGTTCAAGGTGTCCATGTAGAAATGCATTCTTCACATCAAACTACTGCAAGTCCCAATCATGATTTGCTGCTAAGGATAATATTACTCTGACCGTGTTCATCTTAGCAACCGGGGCAAATGTCTCCAAGTAATCCACTCCATAGGTTTGAGTGAATCCCTTGGCCACTAACGTTGCCTTGTGACGTTCAATGGTCCCATCAGCCCGATACTTGACGGTATATACACTCTACTGGTTTTTTCCCAGTTGGTAATGTGACAAGTTCCTAGGTCCTGTTCTTGTTTAACGCCTCCATTTCCACATCCATGGCTTGTTTCTATTTCCTATCAGATAATGCTTCAGATACAGAGGAAGGTGTGGGTGTGGAGTTTAGGTTTGTGATAAAGGTTTTATGGGTAGGAGAGAATTTTTCAAAGGATAGGAAATTTGATAAAGGGTAAAGTGGTTGTTGGGTGCATGTTCTCGTTCCCTTTCCAAGGGCAATGGGAGGGTCCAGGTTTTGGTCCACCTGTGCTTCTAGATTTTCAGAAACAAACTCATTAGAATTATTGGAGTTTATGGGATTAGAAGGTGTTACCTTATGTAGTGATGGTGGGTTGGATTCTTGGACATAGACAGATTCTGGAATGGCCTTTTCTCTCCTTGAATATACCAGATTTTTCCCAAATTTTCCATCATCAAGTGCAAGTCCTGCTGTTGGTTCAGTTGCTTGTTCTGTTCTTCTCTCGATTTCAGGGATAGCAGCACTATTTGTCCCAATTTCAGGTCCAAATGCCATATTGGGAAGCAAGAGAGTCTCATCTTCCTCTCTTACATTCTCCCCTTGAAGATGAAGCTGCTTGAAGTAGCTCTCTTGTTCATTGAAGATGACATCTCTTGACACATAGAATCTTTTTGATGGGGGGTGAAAACATTTGTATCCCTTTTGTGTGATTGAGTACCCTAAGAATACACATTTGACAGCCCTAGGGTTTAGTTTTCCCCTTTCATTACTATGAACATGCACAAAGGATACACACCCAAATATTCTAGGTTGGAGTTTATTTGTAGGGTTCAGGTGTGGGTAGAATGAGGATAGGACTTCCATGGGGCTTTTTGATTCTAAGATTTTAGAGGGTAACCTATTAATTAGGTAGGTGGCAGTAAGAAGGGCTTCCCCCCAAAATTTCCTAAGAACACGATTTTGAAAAAGTAGGGCTCTAGTTTGATATAATAAGTGCCCATTTTTCCTTTCTGCAACCCCATTCTTAAAAAAAAAAAAAAAAGGTTTCCATAGATCGGGAGCTCTGATACCATCTCAGATTTAGAAGGAATAATATTCTCTATTTTTCATATTGAATTATGAGGTCATTGAACCTATATACACATGAGCATGCTGGCTATTTTAGGAAATATGAGCAGCTAATTCTAAGGAAACAAATCCCTGTGATTATGGGATTGATTCTAAATACATAAACCTAATATTAATAGCAAGATACAACTGTGATAATATTACAGAAAGGATAAAATATAAAACTTCCTAAAATACACAATGAGCAGCACAGTTTTGACAGGATCATTCCAAACATCAACAGCACTATCAATGAAGAGAATATACTCTCAGTTATGTCTAGTGAGATTGCTCTCATGATCCAAGAGATTGATAAGGTGTTCCATCGTTGCCAAGATGCACAGTTTGCATCTCCTTCATTATGAACAAGCATGGAACTATCCAAGATTTGCATCTTACAATTGGAAATCACCATTATCTCCATTGTTTTAGTCCATGAATGATAATTTCTCTCACTGAATCGGGCTGAGACAAGAACTAGTGTAGGGTTCTCACTGGGATGGAGAAAGAAGGGACTTGCAAAATCATTGTTGACGCCTTCCATTGATGAACAAGCTTAAAGCAAAACCATGCCGTGCGTAGTAGAGCTCTAAAGCTCTAATACCATATTAAGAGTATGAAAGTATGAAGATAAAAGATGAAGAAAGAAGAGGAAAAAGTTATAAAAAAATTGACATTCCGCCATATATGAAAAAGAACGAATGAAAGTCACATTACATCAGTTCACCAAGATTGAATATATACATGTTAATATGATGAAATATGATTAGAGGTTAACTAAACCAGACTATATAGTTATTAGTTAGGTGTATAACAAATTATTATCAAAACAAACTATAATTTACTGCACTAAGTGAATCCTAATTTACACATGCGACTATTTATTATTAGATGATATTTATAATTAATGTAGATTTTTCAATCTAAACATGTTAAATTATTGCAAAATAGTTTTTATTCAAAAGAAAAAGAAAAAAAGAAAAACTGCTTTAGGGTATTCCCAAACATGTGCGTATTTTGAGTATGGCACTAAACCTTGGGCGATAAACAAAATAATAAAAATAACATAACTTAGGATGAGTTAAATAAAAGAAGATAGAGACACTTACTTTCCATTTTATGTTGATGACGCATTGGTGATGATTTGAAATCCGCACAGTGTGTTTCTATCATTATATTTTGGATGAATTACACTGATTTTTCTGATGTTCAATATAATTAAATTTAATATTTTTATAATTTATTTTATTTAATATATTATTTATAAATAATAAGATATAAAATATAATTATACTGAATTTTAATAGAGATTACTATAATTCACCTTTATATTTTTATATTTTTGTGCTATGGCCTTCGAGCATATAGGACGTAGGTTGATCTGTCATCCTCTGTCATTGTAAATGGCTACAGAGGAAACAGATATTAAATTAGAAAATTTTGTACCAGCTCCATGCTAAAAGTAAAATGATTTTTAAAAAAGAAAAGTCTGCACTGAATTGTTTTTTTTTTTTTGGATTAAGTTTGCTTTGAATTGTTAGTGACTAGAAAAGTTTGCTTTCACTTGTTAATGACTAGAAACTTTTGGAATTATATTCCACGATGGGTGGGTCTTCCTATTATAAACCTATGACCATAAGCCACGGTTATTATCAACTACACTTCAACTTTTCATGCGGCTCATCCATGAATAATTATTTGAAAATAATAATGACATGACATGTTAAGAAAATAATAATAATAATAATGATAATAATATATAACAAATTATTAAGCCTAAAATAGAAGGAAGTATATTTTTCCTCTTGTAATTTATTTTAAGTTTATTCTTGTCGTATAACTTGATTTCATTTATTGATGAAAGTTTTTCAAAACCACACCTGCCTCAAGGGGAATTCTGTGATGCATCATTTCAAATATGGTGTGTGATACAGTATTTAAAAATAGGAGGATGAACCGTGGAATACTAGTTGATCACATCATTTATTGAGATTTAATGATATTGTGGGAAGTTGAAATTTGTAACCGTTGGTGTGCCCTTCTTTTGTCATGCTGCTGCTGGCTATTACTTGCCAATGACGATCGTGGTGGTGAGTGTTGCTTCCCAGTGATGGTGACACAAAGACAACCTCGATGTTAGGATGACAACAATGACAAACTAGGGGCAGTGGTGCGAGAATTAGTGGTGTTGCGACTTGGATGTTACTCCTTCTCGGCGAATTGCTCTTTCTTGTGGACCTCAATGACCGACGACAAGTCACACAGCGCCACTTCCTTTTACGATGTTGCCCCTTTCTAGCACCAGCACCAGCACCAGCACCAGCAACAGCGGAGCTCCTTCAACTTTCTTGTCCTTACCCCGATAGCAAGGATGGCGGCCATGGAAGGACATTTTCTTCCTCCATCATATGCGGACAAGAACACTGCTGTGATGTCTTGATTTTTATTTATTTCTTTTTTACAATATATGATTATTGAAGCAAGACAAAACATAATTGGAAGTTTGATTTGCAAGCTGTGTTATGTCTTGATTAATTAGTTGCTGCGTTTCCTTAACCACACTAAGTGTGAGTTGACCTGCGAAGTAGAGAGGGAAGACACGTGAAGTAGTATTTTCAGCAGGTGATGAGGTGAAATCAAAGGAAGAAGAAGATATATTAACCACATTTTTAAAGTGTGGCTAAACGACAAATTAATGACTCTTTATTCAAATTTAAATTGTGTGTGGTGCACCCTATTTAAATCAATGTACCACATACCTTGCCCTGACTGAAATAAAATACCATAAAAAAATGTTAAGGAAATTTGCAGTCATGACATGACATGACTACATTATTGGCATGTCTGCTATGATATTTTTGAAAATATTTATCTAAGAAATAACAATAATATTATTAAATGAAATATAAAATAAAGTTAAATTAAAAAATTGAATTTTTATATAAAATACCATATACGTTATTTTTTAAAAACAAATAAAATCTATATGTATGAATTAAATTACCACTGTCACATATGTATTCCGGTGAGAACATCCTAAGGAATAATACTATATCTATCTATTTTTTGAATTATACATAAAGATTTAATAAAGAGATTTTGTGAAAGTATTTTAATAATTTAATTTAATTTTTAATAATCAATCTACATGGAAAAATAATTCCTTTCAAAACACAGATATATCCGTCAAATACATTAATTCATCAAATTTATTCTAAGAATTTATTTGCATTTATCCATTAAATTTATTTTAAAATTATTTTTTATTTCACATTTATATTGAAAATATTTTAAATGAAAGACTAATTAAACTTAAGTACAAATTATATCAAATAATTTATTATATAGAGAAAGAGATTATATGGATGACTTATTAGATAACAAAAAGATAAATACAATTCTAAAATTAATAATAACATGAAATAAACTAAATATAAATCCTGATAAACTTAAGGTAAATCCAAAATAAATTGTTATCTTTGCTTTATCATGTATTATTTCATTTTGTTAATAATTTCGAAAACTTATAAATTAAATTCATTCTCAAACATTTATTCGGAAAATTGAATAAATTCCAGCTCAAATAAAAAATAAATAAATTGCTTCTGACTTGATGTGCCGATTGTGTATTTACCTCCACCGGATATAATATCTGAAAAACTATTAACTTTAATAATATTAATGGTGAGGACAAATTTAATAAGTTTTAGACAAGTATTAAAAAAGAATTTAATTTAAATATATTGATAATATAAAATAATTTTATATTATTAATCAATAAAAATAGTAAAAAGTGCCAACTCATATAAATAATTATCAATTATAATGAGGAATCCATCATAATTTCTCATTTTTTTCTATTTCTATTGGTTGATAGTATAAAATTATTTTATACTATTATTATATATCAATTAAACTCATTAAAAAAATTTAAAATAAAATATAACCATACGTAAAAAAAAATAAAATAAAATTTAAAATAAAGTGAGAGGGAAATACAAAGTTAAGAAGCTTCCAATATCACATGTAAATTTGTAAATGTATTACTACATACTTGTACCAAAAGAATCAACTATTGCAATTACAAATTTGGCCGTAAGAGAGCACTATTGGAGCCGAAGTAAGTGCACAGTCATAGAAAAATGGAAAAATGTCCAAACAAAATGACGAAAGCCGTGATGTGATCATTGCTGCGCAACTTGTTAGTGTCGTGACAAGTGACGATAAGCCAAAGCAATGAGTGTTCCACGTTCTTCCCATTCCTTCCAAGTTCCACTCACCTTCATTCGGACACATTTGTCTCCTTCTCTCATCACTCACATCTCCTAATCCACATCAATTTTTAATTTTTGGGACCTTTCTTCCACCAACCGTTACATTGAACATAACATTACTTTATCATGACCCTCACTTCTTTTTTAGCTTATCTAATTTCGTTCCAATAACATTTTTCATGACACTTAGTTAATTACTTACGTAATCGACCCATTCTCCCATCAACCGTTGCACTAAACATAACATCATTACAACTCTGATTTCTTTCTAGCTATTTGATATTTTATAACATTTTTCATGCCACTTAGTTAATTACTTACTTGATCGACCCATTCTTCCATCAACCGTTATATAAACATAACATCTGTATTATTAATAAAGAAAATTCCTTCAAATAATTATCTTTTGGTATCTCTTCGTTATATTTAAATATATTTTAAAGTCTATATATATATATATATATATAGCATTTATGAAACAAAATAATTATTTATAAAAATAAATATGTAAATAATTTTAAAAAAATAATTACCTATCCTACTATTAACTCTGCTCTATCCCATTTTTTCTTTTTCTCCCATACTCAAACAAATGTTACGTGGCAGTCAAGCTTATTATAACTCTCGTTTCTTTCTAGCTATATCCAATTATGTTCATATAACATTTTTTCATGACAATTGGTTAATTACTTTAATTACTTATGCAAAATAATCATGAGCTGAGATGAAAAAAAGACACCAGATTCATTTCGTTCAGCAGCAAAAAAAAATTTTTTTTTTTCGCTTTCGGCTGAAAAACTAAGCTACAGAGAGAATATACAAAGGGAACGATTCTCCTAGAACCAAAAAATCTGAATCCCAAGGGAATATACAACAAACTCAAAAAAGGGATCAGTTACACTACTCTCCAAGACTCGACCCGATTCAAAGCTAAAACATCCGGGTCGACCCACTCAACAACCTTCCGGATCATTGCTACACACAAACGGGTGGTTCAAGAGCTGAGGCGCCGTCCACCTCTCACTAGACTCCTTCTTGAGGCAACACTCCACAAAGCTCCGGAATTCCGCCGAGACGCCCTCCGGCAACCTCGGCGGCTCTCCGAAGCAGATCGCCCACATGAGGGTAGCCCAATCGGGCCTCTGTCCCTCTTGGAGCAACGGGAAGTGACCCATGTAAAGCTCCAGAAGGGTCAGACCCAGGCTCCATATATCTGCAGCGTAACCGTTATAGTTCCCGCCATATGCATCCGGGTCGAACCGCTCCGGGCTCATGTACGCGCACGTGCCAACGTATGAGTTACACGGGTCGAGCGTGCGGCACATGAGCTTACTAACACCAAAGTCCCCAATCTTAACTTCGTTCTTCTTATTTACGAGTAGGTTCGCTGGCTTTATGTCGCGGTGCACGATGTTGCGCGCGTGGAGGTAGTTAAGGCCTTTAAGAACGTCACGCGCCACCTTCGCGAGCGAGGCTTCGTCGAAGGTGCCCTTGGTTTTCAAGAGAGTTTCTAGGGTTCCGGCGTCCATGTTCTCCATGAGGATGGCGACGTCGCCGGAGAACGGATTCTCGAAGGAGCCGTGGTAGCGGACGACGTAGGGGGAATCGGCGGCGCGGCGGAGGATCTCAGTTTCGGTTCTGATGCGGCGGCGAGTGGTGGAGTCGGACCCGGAGTGGACGACCTTGAGCGCGTAGATCGCGGAGGTGCGCTTGTCGCGGACCTTGTAGACGGTGCCGCCGTTGCCGTGGCCGAGAACTTCGAGCTTCTCGAGGTCGGCGGCGGATATGGAGTCGCCTGAGCCGGCGGAGGAGAATTTGGCGGCGGCGGCGGCGGCTGTCGTGGTGGTGGTGGCGGTGGTGGAAGGGAGAGGGAAGCGAGGGCAGCGTTCGGAGGGTTCGGGGAGGGGGAGGCGGAGGTTGGGGTGGCGGCGGTGGCGAACGAGGGCCATGGTTGGTGGTGGTTATTCGAAGTGTGGGGGAAGGGGAGTGAGGCTTATGAGGGATTTTATATGGGTGAGTGTGGAAGAGAGAGTGTGGGTGTCGTTATGGGAAGGAAAGAGGGTGGATATGGGGGGAGTGGGGTCCGGTGCATGAATCACTGGTGACGAAAGACGAGGATGGTGAATGAGTGGATGGATAGATTGTTTTTGTGGTGTGCACAATTTGAGTTTGCTACTTTTCTATACTTTTCTTATTTTGCATGTGGTTAAATGTAGCCGTCAGCAAGGCTCCAACCCCCACTTCCACCCACTTGCTGTTTTCGTTTTCCCTTTCTTGGATTCTTTTTTTTTTTATTGGATTTTTTCTTAATTATTAATATTTTGAATATACTAGACTTTTGGTGCCAGCATACTGGACTTGGATTTTTTTTTAAGGTATTTTTAGCCTTGGACATTATCACGATTAAGAGGTTTTTCCAACAAATATCTCTTTTGAGGTTTAAATTTATATTCTCTTTTTAAGAGTGTAACTTGTTTACCAATATTCAATGCTTATCAAAATTCACTTAATTATCTCTAAATGTAAGAAGGTTTCAATATATATATGAAATTTTAAGACTAAAGAAATTTCATAACACCTTCTTACAGTAGCTCATTTCTTTCGCTTGAGTGTCTCAATGTTTAAAGGGTCTAAAACACAAGGAATACCTTTAAAACACGCCCAATGTACTTTGCTCATAACATATAAACACCGAGATACCTAGAGTCTAAGGGCAAGAGACATCAAAGATGTGTTCATGTAATCCCCTCCTTTCCAAGGTGCAAAGCTATGTGCATGAAAAAGAAAATCAAGGAAATATCTCAAGATGCAAAATAATGTATACGGGATCAAGCTGTTTAAACTCCCCAAGATGCAAAGTAAAGGGCATGGGAATTCGGATATGAAAACCTTTTAAGGTGCAAAATAATGTGAATAGGGGCATAAGTTACAAAACAAAGAATAAAAGGAAATGAACCCCACATGATGCAAAGCAATGTGCATAGCAAAATGAGTTATGAACATCCCATACGATGCAAAGTAATGTGCAAATCATAAAAAGTATGTTTATTTTCTTCGTTTGGATAAGATTTTATTACTTTGGTGTAGTATTTGATGCCTTCTAAGTTTGTCCTTTTTTATTAAAAGATTATATTTCTTATTCATTTATCACATGTTATCATTACAAATAATAACATATTTTGAATTAATGTGGTAATTTTAAAATTATTTGGCGGGATTATAAAGTCAAGCAATCAAATTATTATTTCAGCCAAAAGTGAACAAATATGTTATCAAGTTGTTCAACATTTTTTTTTCGTCTTTAAAAAATGTTTCAGAAGAGATTAAAAGTTAGGTCAAGTATGATATATGATTAATACGGGGAAGCTGATAATATGCATGTGGCTAATTAAAGCCCGCGCCGTCTTCGGTTTTGAATCTTCAATTTAGAAAAAAGAAGTTTAGGTTTATGAATGAATGAATGAATGATGTGTAGATTTGGACCAAAGGACCAAGCAATAATAATTTCTGTAAGTGAATATTGTCTCATTCGTTTTATTATAGGAATCGTATATATTGTTCTAAACACAAAAAAAAAAAAAACGGGTAACTTATTATTATGTTTTGGTCTACTATGGTATTAATTGTCACGCTCAATCAAGAAGGTGTTGGTTTGATTGGAGGGGATCCTTAACCATGTAGTTATGGGTTTGATTTCAGAATTCATTTGAATTAAAAAAATATTATCAGAAAATATTCTCATTTAAGTGTTTAACCATATTCCAAAATATTAATTTTTTATTTATCAGTTGAAAAGATACAATAAAAAAAAATTGTCACGTTTTCCATTTTACTTTCTTCAGTAGGTCTATCTTACACAAGATGATAATGCACTCTGAAATGTCAACAAAAAGCACTGAAGTGCTCCATGTGTCTTTAGTAATTAATAGAATTAACTTGCGAGGTAAAACGTTAAAAACAAGCCTTTGGTTGGTGAAAAAAACCAAATTTTGTCAGATAAAAGAATTCGCCCCATCTATTAATATTTATACTTGCCGGAAAAATGTTCATGCCGCTTATATCATTTAAAAACGTGGGGAATCTTGCTGACCTATTTTTATAATTTTTTACGCTATTTATTTTCTATTTTTATAACCGATGGGGATTTAAATAGGACAATATACTGCTCGGATGAACACATGGTATAGCAAGAAGCCAAAATGATAAGTCAATAAGCCAAAGACAGTTCTTAGAAGACACCGCTATTTTCATTGTAATAATAATAATAATAATAATAGTAATGTGAGAGCCATCACTCGCATGCGACCAAGATTCCAATAGCAAGAAAGAAACAAATATATGCTACACTCCTTGCAAATAATTGAGAGCATAAACTACAAAATGACGACAACAATAGCATAAAATTTAAGATTTTTCAATCGAGAAGATACCAATTAATATACATGTTGTCATTGAGGAGTCGGCGAGCAAACCAGATTACAATTAATTAGGCAAGTTATGAGTTTGGTGTGCAATTGAAATTTGATTTAGTTAGTTTGTATAAACAATATTTGTGATTGCCCGTCCGCGGATATCAAGTTCCGGAAATTCACAGAGGATTGCGTTTTCTTTTCAAATTTTTTTTAAAACAAAAATTGGCCTTTTGGATAAGGACTAGCTACCAGCTAGTCTGCTAGAGCTTGAGACCATTAAGCCCGTGGTTATTGAACCTAAAATTGTTTCTATCATGCACGAATATCTATGAGTGACATGAATGCATGCTTTTTAAAAATAATTAACTAGTGTCCACGTTGCATCTACAGGCTACAGATGAAAAGCTATTACTAATCCATGGGGCATTTATTTGTGGTGCTGTGTGGTATGCACCTCGCGATCCAGGTGCTTAGTGCACTGTAGTGCATAGTTGGTGTTTATATATTAATGTATCAATTATTTATAATATGTTATAATAATATATTAATTATAAAAAAATTTAAAAATATAATTATATATTTTAAAATTAATTTTTATTTTATATTATTAATATAATTTTACATAATAAATATATAATAATAAATTTTTAAAATATAATATTTTTAATTTTTTTTAAAATTAAATATTATTATAATATATTATAAATAATTAATATATCAATATATTTTATAATTTCATTATCAAATTGTAAAGCACACCGTACTCTTGACCGACAAAAAATACTGTAGATGACGACTTGATTTGTGGGTTTAAAGAAGTGTTGCCAGAAGTATTTGATGAAAAGCTTATTTGTCATTATTTATTTGACATTATAAAATACAATATACAGATATTATGATGAAGTGTTAGAATAATACTAAAAAAATCGTGACAAAGAAAATACGAGCAGCTCTTAAATATTAAAATTTAAATTAAAGCAATAGTATACTAATATAGATCAACTAATATTTAGTCTAATAACAAAGGAGTTAGTACATTATAATATAATAAATTATTATTCAAATTTTAGTTAATAAAATCACCCATACTTAAATATCTCATAATACACAAATAAAATTATTTTTAATAAAAGAATATTTACAGGAAAACCCCAAAAAAACAAAGTACTAATACATAGGTGAATAACTGCACATAATTGTAAAAAAATTATATTATGTGTAAATTACGAATGGCTTAACTATATAAATCATGTTTAAAAAGTGAAGATTAAAAAGCAAATTAAAAATATACATATAATCATATCATGCAGAATTTGTGCATGAGAAAATTTTCTCTCCATTTTTTTTTTATTGTTAAATTTGTAGAATCATTGATGAAGGATTACAGCAACAAAATTATTCGAAAGAGCAAGTTAATTTTTCTTTACAACTTTATTGTCAACTCCCTGATTGAGGAATATTTCGAATGTACTAACAAATTATTGGAATCTCTGTTTCTCTAAAAAGAATTTGAAGGAGACTAATGTGATAAGGTGAAAGTTCGATTTTTGTCCCTCAATTTTAAGCAGTATTTAAAAAAAAACAATTGTTATTATGATAATATTTTAATAAAACATTTGATCTCTAATATTTTGATAAAATTTTAATGTTATCCTTTTTGTTAATGTTGTCAATTTTACTAATATGCTAACCTAGCTTCAATGTGTCGTTTTTTTATCTCAAATGGATGCTATATTATATTTTCAAAAGCTCTATTTTTGTCTCTCATCTTTTAAACTTCATTATTTAGAATTAGAAGTTGTCTATAAATATGAGTTAGTTGATTTCAATAAACTTAGTTAGACAAAAATAGTAGAGATGCATGCTGATTGTGCGATCGTTTAATTGGTAATCAACTTCACATTGTACTTAGGGATGGATTTATTTAGTGTAGGTTGGGGGCATATACCCCTACAAAAATTTAAAAATTATTTTAGAAGTATATAGGTGTATATATATTTTGCCCCTATTATTTGACCTCACATTAAAATAAAAATTATGTGAAATTCTTTGTTATGTTAATATACTATTTTTGCCCTTATTATCTAAGTTTTTTAGATCCATCACTAATGGGTTTAATGTTTTGATGATAAATATTTATTAATATGTTTGGATTTGAATATTATTTGACGAGGATATTATTGGATTATGCTTTTATCAAAAGAAAATATGTTTGTATTATAATCTCGCTATTTGACTCATGAATATTACTTTTATTGATGTCAAATATTTTTATAAAATTAGTTTAAATCCCAAAAATTATTTTGCTCATAATTTGATTCAAAAAACTAAGATTAAGAGAAGAAATTAAGCTTCAAATATTATATAGCTGAAATCTTGCATGTTTGAGTTGACCAAAGAAAAAGAGTAACTACTAATAGAAAACCAGCAGCTACTTATCAGGATACAACAAGAACATGAATTTCACCATATGAGCAAATTCTTTAGTATGAATAGAAGCCTAAGTGTTCTTTAACGACTAGTAGGCATTCAATGACCCACTCTATAGAAAGACATGTAGAATGAAGAAGAAAACAAATTACCTCCATAAAGAAAATTGAGAGATCACCTAGTTTATCGTAAACTTTGTTCTTTTGCTTGCATATGTACTCCAGACAGAGAGATTATTTTGAAACCCATTATAGCTTAATTATAAAAGTATTTCTACCTTGTGAGGTTACCTTATTTTGATTGAAATAGAAGAAGGTTTTGTGATATTCTTGTGAGAAATTAACCACAGACATACTTTAGATAGAGAGAGATTTGGTGGTATCTTTGTGAAAAATGAATCACAAAATACTCTACTTAGAAATTGGATAGAGGGAGGTTTATCAAAATCCTAGTAAACAAAAATTGGATAGTAACGAAAAATCCCAAGCAATTGGGAATTGGGTGTAAGTTGCAATTTGTAATCGCCGAACCAATATAAAACTCACTAAACAATATTCTTTACTACCTTCTCTTTTTAATTTTTCTACGTTATTTATGTTCAAATTATTTTCTAAATTATTTTGAATTTTATTATTCAATTACTCTAAACTTTTGTTATTTAATTTTCTATTTTTTGTTTGATAATTCGTTAACACAACTTGACTCACACAAATGTAAGGAGCCAAGAAGAAGACATAGTTAGCATAAAATATAGCAAACAAGAAAAGCCCCCTAACACTTATTTCCACAAATACAACATAATGTAAAATACTCCTAAAAGCAAGATAAACACACCATATATTGCAAGGAAAAATACACACTCATTGATGTAGTAGAAGACCCCTAATAAGCCACAATCATGCTGAGGAATGTCGAATAAAATTGCTTTAGAAAACTCCCACCCAGCATAAACCTCCAAATGATGCAAAAGATGTTACAACCATTAAACTACATAATGATATTATTAAAACTTTGACCCCCAAAGACCATATAGCAATCTATTAGGATCATTAATAAACAACAGCAAACACCATGAGAGCTAATTAAAATCCAAGTTATTGCATATTCATTAAACGAGAGATTCCTTAAGCTACGACCACCTTTGTTGCACTTTTGGTACAAGTTTTTTATCATAGCATATCAGCACATTTTTGAACATTTCAATAACATTTAAGAACAAACTCCTTTCGAACCTTAGCTCCCAGTTTAGGTACTCATTTTTGTGAAAGAGAGCATCCAAAATCCTTGATGAGGTGAAAACCATGATATCAACATTAGAAAAGCCTTTTTCTTGCATTATAAAACATAACATAGCTTTTAAAGCCATAATGTTAGATTTTCCTTGAGATTTTGCACCTTTGAATTCAATGAAATTAAAAGATGACTGTGATTCAATTTTCTTGAGCACACCCCTAATCGCATATCCTTGTTTTCTTGGAAGAAACTATGCTGCGAACCAACACTTAAGTTTCCTTTGGCTCTCAGAATTTGCAGCCTGGATGAGATGATCTTTATCACATACAAACTTGTCTTTCACCTAGCTTACTTTATTCGCAAAAACTTTTTTAGGACATTAGACCTTACAGAATTTTTGATCTATACACCAATTTAACCACCTATGTTGTAGACACTGCACAAACTCTACCTCATTTATAGATTTATTTTCAAAGATGATAACATTCTTATAGCTCCATAATGACAAAACCACCATATAAAATAGTGAATACCATAATTTCCTCTTATCCCCCTACAGCTCCACACAGGACCAAGCATCAGATAGATTTTTAAAGCTGTTTGGCATAACCACGCCACCTAAGGCAGATGCACCATATCTTCCATGGAAAGAAACACTCCACAAAAAGATTATCTATAGTTTCATTAGCATTGTTACACAGAACACACCTCCAATTATTATCTTGAATGATGTTGAACATATATAGCCTATCCTTTGTTTTCAATCTACCTATAATTGCAAACTAGACCACTAACTCAGCTCTTGGATATGCCAAACCTCTCTAAATGTTGTTGAAGATGCTATGAGACTCTATCTGAACGCCTTGTAAGGAATCGGCCTTCTTGACAAAAGGATTTTACTGAATATACACCTGAGACATCATGCTTCCATACCATCTTATCCTTTGCATTCTAATTTAGAATAACCTGTGACAGAGAATCTTGCAAATCAAAGAAGATATGTTTTTCCTATTAAAAAAATTGGCGCCTCTATTGGAAGCTCCAAACCCATTCACCCTCATCCCAGAACCCACACTCTAAAATGACATGTTTTTTCTAAGAGGACATAACATACAGTCAAGGAAACTTTTCCTTCAAACAACGATCACCAACCCAAGGATCTTCCTAGAAATGAGTATTTTGGCCATTGCCCACCAATATCCATATACCATTATTTAGAATATCTTTAATAACTTTGTTTCCACTACCAATGTTGCAAATTGCACTCCACGGGCCATTATTCATAATCAGTTTTTTATTAGAAATAGGCCAGTTTTGTTCAAACCTATTACAAGAGCCTACAATTCGTTTCCACAAAGGCTCCTCTTCATTCACAAACCTTTACCATCATTTGTACAATAAAATCGCATTCTTCATCAAAATATCCCCTACCCCAATCTGCCAAACTCTTTTGATAACTGAATTGTACTTCATTTTACTATTGCAAGACCACTTCTACTACCCTTCGTGCCCAAAAAAAATATTGATTAAAGAGAAATAATCTTCTTTGAAACTATCTTAGGCATTCGGAATAACTCAAGATAGTACATTGAAAGACTATTTAGCACAGACTTGATAAGAACTAGTCTTCCAACTTGAGAGATTAAACTAGCCTTCCACCCATTGAGCTTTTTTTGAATTCTATCAATAACAGACTTCCACGTTGAAAGATGCTTCGGATTTGCCCCCGAATGAATACCCAAGTACTTTATGGACAACTCAGCAAAAATACATCCCAACCTTTCCTTAACATCCACTGCCCATTCTTTTCCACAATTAGGAAGGATAATGGTCGATTTCTCATAATTTATCCACAATCTTGACAAAATCCCACGGCAATCCAGGATCCTTTTGAAATTCACAAGCACCCCATCCTTAGCTGGGCAAAATAAAACGGTGTTATCCGTGAATTGTACGTAAGATAACACCATTCTATTTTTTCCAACTAATAAACTCTTGATCCGCCCATTTTCCTTCGCTCTATCAAGCAGCTTATTTAGCACCTCTACAACTACAATAAAAAGGGAGATAATGGGTCTCCTTGCCTTAATCCCATGGCCATATTAAAAGGTTTGGAAAGAGATCTATTAATCAAAATCAACATAGAAGCCAATTGTAGACAATTATTTATCCAATCCCTCCAAACATGCCCAAAGCCCATGGACTCGAGCAAATGGTCAACAAAACTCCACCACATGGAATCATATGCCTTTCTAAAATCGAGCTTTACCAAGACCCTTTTCTTGTTTCTTCTTTTTGAGCCAATGGACCATTTCATAAGCAATTAAAGCCCCATCCAAAATCTGCTGCCTTTTTACAATTGCTGATTGTACTTCCCCCACTAGTTGACCCATTACATTCTTTAGTCTATTTACAAGAATTTTTTATATCATCTTGTATACACAACCAACCATACTAATTGGTCTGAAGTCTTTAATTTCCTTTGCCTTTTCAAACTTAGGAATGATGGTGACCTACAATGTATTTGGCCTTTTTGGTGGAGAACCCAATCTAAAGAAATTCAGCACCAAAGGTTTAAAATCCCCTCCAATGACATCCCACATTTTTCTAGCAAAATTCATATTAAAGTCATCAGACCTTGGAGCTTTTTTAGGGCCACAGGACCAAACGACGTGCTTTATTTCTTCTAAGAAAGGAATGCAATGCAGCACTAAAGCCTCTTCTGGGGATAGCTTATTCTCTAAACCATCTTGCAATATGATGTTTGGCAAGGCTTTTTGCTCGTACAATCTTCTAATAAAACCTCTAATCTCCTTTTTAATCTTGCTTAGGTTGGATATAACTCTACATTCAATAAGCAACTCAAAGATATTTTTTCCTCCTTTTCAGATTTGCCACCATATGGAAATATTTTGAATTTCTATCCATATCATACAAAATTTTTTCCCTTGAATGCTGCTTCCAAAACTCCCCTTTTCTCTTGTATTATCTATCTACGAAGCTCGATAAAGCTGCACATCTAGTAAGAATCACTTCTTTAGCACCACTATCATCCTTCTTCGTGTCCACCTAAGCCAATTTATCCTCCAATCTAGAAATGGTTCGGCCTATGTTACCAAAGACCTCGGTGTTTCATTTCCTATGAGGAGCCTTGAGACACTTTAACTTCTTATCCAAGTTAGCATTGCCCATCCTCCTCCATTCACCCTCAACCACTTTTTAAAATCTCGGATGGTAGAACCAAGTCTCGAGCACTCTAAATAGCTTAGGGCCCCAATTTTCTTATCCTGATTCCACTAGCAAGGGAATGTAATCAGACCTAGCACATCTCAAACCTCTCAAGTTGAGAGTTGGGTATTTAAAATTCTACTTTGGATGTACGAAAACTCTATCAATTCTGTTGCATGAGTTTATTCTTTGCCATGTATATTTTTGGCCCTTTAATGGCAAATCAATAAGGTTCATCTCCTTTACCCATTCTGCAAACCCTTCCATACATCCTATAGCAATATTACCACCTTTCCTATCAGCAACATTTAAAACTTCATTATAATTACCCATCAACAAGAATGGTGCATCAAGATTTTTCTTAGCTTCCAACAACTCATTTCAGACTCTACTCTTATTAGATCTTTCAAGCGAATCATAAACCAAACCAAACACACATGCAAATTGGTTCTCCTAAATAATGCCTTTAACACACATCCACTTATACCTTTTACTATCCTACACACAAACAAGGTCACTCCCAATATTTTTAGCATTAATAACTTCCTAATAGAAGTAATTTGAACCCCACATAGACTTTATCATACCTTTATTTATTCTTGAAGATGTTTCCACCAACTCGAAAAATTACATATTATTTTCTATAACCATTTTTCTTACCACCCCCAATTTTCTCGCACCTTCCACACCTCTAATATTCCAATATAGAGCATTCATTGAGAAGATAAATTCTCACCTTTTGATCGGGGCTCACTCTTCTTACACCTTCCCCAAGCTTTCTTTTTTTTACTTTGCTTTTCCTTTATTTTTCTTCTCACGATGATCATCAAACAAGGCATGAACCACATCTTCATCTTTATCCACAGCTAGACCTACAAATTTGCCAATAGTCCATGTCACAGAGGCCTCTTGCAACATCTTCTCATTCGCCTTTGAACTTGAAAATTCATCATGACTATGATTATTGCCACATTCATCACTTGAATCATCTTGGGCAGGCACATGAACTTGCTTATGATGACAAATCTGTTGGAGCTCATTTTCAAGACCCTTATCTTGTGTTATAGGGATGCAAGGGGACCCCAAATCCACATTACTGACCTCCTCTAACTCTTTACTGGTGGATCCATTGAGCTTATGGATAGATGATGGCCCAAATCCTAGAGGAATAGATGGGTTTGAGTCTAGCCTATCAGAGTTCACTTTCATTAACATTTCAGACTTGTGCATTGATGAAGGCCAAATATTAATTGGCAGGGCCATTTTCAAAATTCTCACCAAGGCAAATATTAGCTCCAGGTCCCAACTCCTTCGTTCGCCTATCATCAACACACATAGGAGTGTTAAAACCCACGTTGTCCTCCATCTTATCATGGTTCCAATCATTAATCTAGACCTCCTCGATAAACACAACATTTTCACTCTTTACACCGGAATATTCGGAATTGCCACCTACATTGTGATTCCCTATGCAGTCTTCATCATTATCATTCAAACTCCATGTATCATCTTCACCACCAACACTTCTGTGTAGAGACTCTTCAACTTCAAAGATTGGATTAGAAGGAGAATGTATTTTATGATTATGAACTTGGTTAAAGCTCCACAATTTTATACATTCCATCCTAACCTCCTTAACAAAAATGTCATAACCTTTGCCACCAATTGAAGAATAAATCTAACTCTAGATGATATGGAGAATACATTTATCAATTAAAATTCTGGCTGAACTAAAATCCACTCCATCTTTAGTTTTGTTATCAACACATACTACTTTTCCCCAATGATTCCCAATTTTATCAATATTTCCTCTAGACTAGGCATGTGGCGGCAAGCCAAAAATTTCAAGCCATACCCTTTGAGTCTTGCTCCTTTCTTCATCAAATCACTTTTGAATTTCACCAAAGTAATTCAGCAAAAAATCTGCACCAAGGGAATAAGTTACTTCCATCTTTTCAATAGATTCAAAAATAATCAATGTCTTATATGCACCCCTTTGTCTAACTTTGGAAATTGATGGCCAATCTCTAAACAACCTTTCTGCCATGACATCAATATTAACTGGATAAGTTGATTCACTAATCAAGGCTCTAGATAATTGCTCCAACATAGCATCATCATCATCACCATATATGACTACAATTTTTGCGTATTGAGCCTCCTCTTTTTTGCCTTCATCCTTCCTATTTTTTATCACCTTACCCTTTTGTTTCTTAACAATCCATTGTTGATTAACAACATCTTTATAGCTCCTACCATCCAACTTACCATCACCTTGTCCTTCATTAACTTGAGGTTGTACTTCATGCTTCAATTGCTCACCCTTATTGCCTTTTTTTTGAGCAAATATGCCAAATTTAGCTTCTTTGACCATTAATTGATGCCATATAATCTCTAAGCTATCAAGATTTCGAATGGCTTTGAGGGCTCCAACTTATGAATAAAATGAACAAATGCAAAAGGTGATTGATGAGCAGCATGCTTTTTTTATGACAAAAAACATCCACCACTTGCCCTTCTAGATAAAAAATTTGCCATAGCCAAGATTTGGTCATGGACAACGACAAATTATCCACAAATACAGTGACCAAATCCTCCTCCAATCTTTCAACTCCTCTTCTCTTCTACCACATCCAACACCCTTTGCCACACCTCCTCCCTGGGTCTTCAATCTCCAGCAGTTCTTGTTCAGAACCACCGTCCAAGGTTGGTTTCCTTGGTTGTTTTGTTCTTGTCCTCTCAGATTTGATTCATTTCCCTGCCTCATACCCTCACTCACCCAATGATCTCTCCTCTCTCTCACACTATCTCTCTCACTCTTTTAATTTTCAGTTATTAAATTCTAAAGAACCAATTCATCTCTCTTTTGGTTCCTTTAGTTTCTTTAATTTTTTGGATGAGTGCATAGTTGTTTTCTATTTTTTAAAATTTTGTTGTTAATTTCGTAGAATCATTTTTTTAATAATAAATTTGTAGAATTATTAATGAAGAATTATAGCAACAAAATTATTCAAAGAGCAGTTACTATTGCTTTCCTACTTCACAACTCAAAAATATATGGATAAAAAAATTTATGTATTTGTGTGAATATCTTGTTTAAGTGGTTACTATTTTATTACATATTCAGTATATGATTTTGGTATAAATATTAGGCCTAAAAATCCATTCCGACAGATTTTACCCTTTCGTGTCCATGGGCAGTGTGTACATAATAATTAGATATAAAGAATACTCACCAAAAAGAACTATATATTCCGTCTATTTTAAAATAATTATTACTTTGATCAAATTAATATATTTTTAAATTAATTTATATTTAAATATAATAATTTAAAAATATATTAATTTAGTCAAAATGATAATTAATTCAAAACGGAAGGAGTATAAAAAAGAGAGATTCTTTGTACCTTCCTGATGTGTAAAAAGTATTAATATTTTTTAGTAATTAATGATTAAGATTTATTAATAAATTTAGTAGCTTAAAATATATTATTTTTTATATTTTTGTTTTTGGAGAAACTAAACATATAACTTAATATTAATTACTAATTCTCAAAGAGTATCGGTACCGCCAATATGGTTTGTCTCCACAAAGAATTTAAGCTTTCATTAATCTACTTGTTTACCAATAGTGCATGTTGTATTTGTTACACCGGGACCATGTGGGTAGGCCTAATTTCCAACTTGCGCGAAAATAACAGTAATCTTTTTTGGTATTAGTAATTACTCAGGAGATTTTTAGATTGAGAGTAACAATTAAATAAAATACAATATAAAGTGGAGATTTTAAAATCCAAAATCTTGACATTATAAATAAAATTTGATCAGAATTACAACTCATTTTCATTACGACAAATTACTTTTTAGTAATGATACGGTGAATGTATACTATTTAATAAAAGAAAGATGAATTTACTTTCCTTATATATATATATATATATATATGTGTGTGTGTGTGTGTGTGTGTGTGTGTGTGATTATTTTAACATTCATTTCTTGCTTTTTTTTTTTTTGGGTATTGAGGGCCATATAGCTTTACTATCGACGAAATCGAAAGAATTAGATGCAGTTGGAGGCCAGCTCCGATAATAAATGGTATTGTCTCTTATAAAACTGCAATCGGGCAATTTTAGAGTGCCATGTTTGACTTCCACATAAGGGTCTGATATCCTTTGAACCCTACAGGGAAAAAGACCAAAAAAAACAAAAGGTGAAAGAGTTGGACATGGGTTTCTTTGTACTTTAATTAGTGGGATCTTATTTAAATATTACAAAAGCGCTATCATCAGCATGCGAGGCCACAGCTCACATGGTAAGACTGCTAGCCTCAGCACTAGTGCATCCGGGAGCCAAAGGACTCGGGTTCGATTCTAAGGGTCGGAGACTCCAATGCCTTCCAAACCCCCTCTCCAGCCCAAATGACCCAATAAAAAAAAAGAATGTCCTCATGGACACTATATCAAATCAATGATAGAAAATGTAAAATTTTTTATTTTAAAACTTTTTCTTCATTATTTCTTGCACAACCAACAAGTGGTGCGGTCCATCGATACATCAATAAATTTTATATACAAAAAATATTTCTCCATATCGGCCAGCCGGCTACAAGTTGCATCAAATCACAGGGGAACCTGCTGAAATATGGTATAGCGTGCAACTTGAGAAGTGACACAGCATAGATCCAAATTTATAAAAGATCAATGTACATGTATAATAACTAAATTAATTATGGTTGAGGTGTCCCAGTCTTAATAATCGTACGACACTAAAGTTCATTGCGTCCACAACAGCTCCACGATCCAGATAGAGGATACGTAAGTTTCGTTAAACATGTACTTCAGTAGAATTGGAAATAAAAAAAATTATTTTGCATTTTCGTTTAATTATAAAAAAAAATTTATCAAGGATAAGTTGTTATATTACTTGAACATGACAAATATAAAAATACTTACTAGCACTTAATTAATTCAATTAGTTTAATATTTATTTTTTAAGTAAAATTTTAAATTTAAATTTTGTAAATAAAAAAAATTAATATTAAAATAACCTTAACCCCATAATAAGTTGAGTCAAATCAAGTCAAATTAGTTAATTTATAGTAGATACTAGTGGTTTAGACTCAAAGAAATATAAAAATACTTTCTTTTTGTAAAATTATAATTAAAAATATGAGAAATTAGTTCTCAAAAAATATATTTTTTTGCATATAGTAAATTTTTTTAAAATAATATAATTATTTTTGTTTCTTATTTTTAATAAAAATAATTTAATTAATTATAGTTAATAAAAAAACTAGTTTAAAGTTAATAAAAAAATTTCTTTAACAAAAATGTTATAAAGTCATAGACAAAGAATATAATAAAATTTTTTTGGTGCAGACATTTATATAATTTTTAATATTTAGTTATAATTGACTTGACTTTAATTTTTTGTGCATTTATATTTTAATTATGTCACTTCATTGAGCAAGGATGAGATACGAGAGTAGTGGGACAGGTATTTCATGTCATTTCAAAATTTATTTTAAAGATACTTTTGTAAAAATTATTTGCTCTATGCTTCTAGATGCAATTCTTTTGCTTTTACTACAATTCACAAATATCAGAAATAACTTGCTAATTACTTTTTAGAAAAAGCAAAAACTATATATGTTTTGCTTCTACATTTTATGAAATGCTTATCTAATTAAACAAAACAAACTTAAAATGTACTTTTTTAAGAGAAAAAAAAAAAAAAAAAGAGAAAAGAGAGGGGGAGTAACCAGAGTTTAAGATTTAGGATTTAGGATTAAGGATGGAAGATAATGTTTTTGTAAACAATTAACGCCAAGTAAACATAAAAATCAGAAACAAGGAAATTTATAAAAATTGAAATGAATGTATTACGAATCCTATTAGTACTCTAATATTGATGCAGGATCTTTGAACCCAATGTGCACTCGATGACTTAGTAACAATAATAAAAAATAATAGAGAAGGAAAATGGAAAAGTGTTCTAAGTGTTTGATTACACCTGATGGGCACGCTTGAAACCAAGTTTCCGATAAGGTTAAATGTATCACTGTTTCTCTTTGGATAGTCAGTGATGAGTCGTAAACTCAGATACCTGTCGTGCTTGAAAACTGGGGAAAACACTACGGTGGAGGCTTGCCATGCCAACTAGGGAATCCCATTTTTTATTTAAGATATAAAAAATATCGTTGTAGGGTGTGCTAAAAGATTAATGAAAATGAAGGTCACATCACATTTCTTGTAAAAGGCACATTTTGCGCAAGAAAGTATTGAAGAAATTGTGTTATATTAAAAGACATGGATATGTATATGCTATTAAGTAGTATATTTAGGGTGAGAAATTGTGCGGACAGCGGATGATAGTGATTTTATCTTCTTTGTGCAAAAATTAAGAGACAAACAACATTGTTGCTTAACTATCCAAATATTGTCAAGAGTTTTCTGAGCAACATGAATGGTTATAATTAAAACACTGCAAAATAACATAGATTCTGGTTAGTCCCCACAACAAAATTTTTCATTAGAAGTGCAAGTTGTATTTAACCTTGCTCAGTACAAATTGTGAAACACAAATTATAGAAAAACCACTCAGAGGTATGCACTATAGATTGACAGAGAATTTTAACTCGATAATGTCCACAATATAGTCTTAAGGATTAGTTACCCACTCAGAGTTCTTGTAGTGAGAGATTCTCTTTAACTTTTGCTAATGGGTAGGTGAACATATACCTTATGGACCTCTTATTTACACAACTTCTATCCTTATCTGGGGAATAGCAGACATACATTATATCATTTACAATTTCAAGCTTATGCACAAAGAAACCTAGCACTAATATCAGCAATCAGTACTTAGCAGCATCCAAGCCAGGGCAGCCATTCAATATGAATCAACCCCAAGATTTGTTCATGGGTTCTAGGACAGCACAGGCTTGATTGTACAAAAACAATGTTGGGATTTAAAGCAGTGGCCGGTGCATGAGCACAAGCTGTGGTTAATTCTTGCCTAACTGCAGCAAGTCATATAGCAATAGCCCTTAGGATTTCCTCTATACACAAGTGGTAAGAAAAAATAATAACAAAAAATAATTTTAAAAAAAGGTAAATCCAGCAGAAGTAAGCAAGTTATTTTGATCCCAAAAACGGCCATAGCAGATGTAAGCAAGTTATTCTGATTCAAAGAATGAATGCACAGATTTCTGCAGACGTGCTTATAGTTTTGGGCCTCAAAAGTGAAAGCATGCTTGCTAATTGATCTGGTTTGAAAGACTACCATTGACTGAATCAGCACTCAATGTTGTGTCTTTGAAGCTAATGAAGAAGCATAAAGTAAATAAAAGAATTCGTAATATAGTATTGTAGTAATTTAGTTATTATATAACTACAATAGTATCACAAACTTGTTAGGCGGTTAAATGTCTCAAAGGATGCTTCTATCTTATCTGAGATACAAAATAAAGATGTCAAAGAATCCCATACTGAAATTTCTGGAAGCTTTCCCTGGCTTATCATGTCCTCCAACCACATAACAGCTTCATATTGCCTGCCTAGGGAGCAAAGACCCTTAATGAGTGAATTGTAACTGTTGGCACAAGGCCAATATGATTTCTTTGACATTTGCTCCAGAAGTTGGCTTGCTTCAAGATATCTTCTCTCATGACAAAGCATTTCCAGCAAAATGCCATTAGTTTCCCTGTCAGCATTGCAACCTACCATTTTTGACATCTTGTTCAAACTCTCAAGCACTGCCGTTAAACTTCCGAAATTACATAGGTTTTTCAAGAGAATACTATACACTCTAGCAGTTGGTAGACAATTGGCTTCCACCATGTCCTTCTCAATTACCTTGATTGCTTCATCGACTTTACTGACCTTGCACAATGCAGCCACCTGTGCCTCAAAGATAGAGTGTGTTGGTTTAAAGCCTTTGCCTTGCATTTCAATGATAACTTTATCAGCCTCATTTATCTTACCTTCATCATATAGATCAACAGCCATGGCATTATAACTAGCCAAGCTAGGAACTGAGCCCCTAACCAAAGCTTCATGAATCAAGCGTTTAGCGCCTTCTATATCTTTACCATCATGGCACTGACTAAGATCAAGTCGGTTATAACATCGCTTTGGTGCTTTCAGTCCTTTCCTCAAAATTTTACCCAGAATTTCCATAGCTTCTTCAAATTTTCCCTCATCACACAAAGCATCCAAAAGTGTTCTATAGACTACAATATCCTCACCATTGCCTTTCTGCGAGATTCTCCAAAACATTGAATATAACAAATGGGTGGCCTCATGCAACCTCCTATCTTGGCACAACCCCTTCATCAAGATTGCATAACTATCCCTATTTGGGTAGCAACCCTGAAAATCCATCTCTTGGAATATTTGCAATGCCAAATCAGACCGGCCCTTCCGGCAGAGAGCATACATAAGCAAGTTCAAGGCCCGAACGCGAGACTTCACTTCCCAACCGCAAGAACTCTCAACAAAAAGCCGGTGAGCAGCTTCAAGCCGGTCCTTATTCACCATTATCTCCAACATGGTATTGAAAGATTCAGTCCAACTCACACAATTAAACTGAGGAATGCTCTTATACAAAGCAATAGCTTCATCCAGCATCCTGGCTTTCGCATATGTCTTAATAGCAGACACAAAGACTGAATCTTTGCACTCACATGAATCCTCTCTCATTTGCTCAATCACATCCTTCATCTCAGTGAGTCTCCCTGATGTTCCAAGTATGCTGATCATGGTGGCATATGCAGGACCATTGTGACAGTAGCTGGGGTACTTGGCTTTGGCCTCATTGAAAATCTGAAGGGCCTTTGATGGGTTCTTTTGGGTTCTTATAATCTGAGAGAGGTAAGTGGGTGTCAACACTCTCGGCCATCTTATAGCCATGGAACTTAAGAATTTTACCACAGCACAATGAAACTGCTCACTCTCTCTCTCTCTCCAGAAAGATTTGCTTAGAACACTTCAACTTGACATGGACTAGTTCTTCTGATGCGCGCGCGCGCACACACACACACACAAAACAACCCAATTTAACCAATTGATAAATGAATTTAAAAACAAAAAATCAATTCAATACAGAATTTAACTTAGCTAGCACCTAGCAAAAATGACGGTGAATTTGTGATTTTTATAAAGGGACCTAAACAGAATAAAAATACCTTCTTTTCCAAACAGAGCTTTGAAATATAGAGAGAGAGAGCTCAGAAGTACCTATTAGGGTTGACAGGTAGATAGGAAAATCAATGGCGGAAGGAGCCACCGTCGTGAACAGCAGCAGAAGAAGGTGGAGGAATGGTGCCTGGCTTTTTTATTTTTGGGTCATGAACTGTGTTTTTAAACTGCAGTTCTTTGGGGAAAAAAAAGGGCCATATGAGCCAATTGGGTTCCCTGACTGTAATGGCCCATTCAGATTTTTGTAAGTTAGGTCATTTTCATTTGGGCTTCCTCCATTGGAAAGACAAACATTACCCAAAAGAAAAAGAAAGACAAACATTTTATATGAACCAAGTATATTTTTTTAAAAAAAATGAAAATCAGACAATTGGGCTCCAGCCTTGGTCTTTTTCTCTGACCAAACAAAAGAAGGCGTTGGTCATTTGTAATGGTCATATTGTACAATCTTTGTTTTTTTCAAGTCATTTTCTTTTTGGCTCACCGTGTATCATCGTTCATCACTGATCTGTCGCTGGGTTCTTTGGGTCTTTGTGGCCTCAGTCTGAGGACCTCAAGTCCAATAAAAGAAAAGACAATAATCTGTGTGAACGTGAGGGCCTGGAAACAACAAGGAAAAACAGAATATTTCTTCAGTATCTTCCTACTTTCTAAAGTGTTGACTATAAAAATAAAGTTTGCTCAGGTGGTGGTTTAAGTTACCGATTGAGTAACATTTTATAGTTAAGAATAAAAGGATTAATATAACACCTATTAGTATCTCATTGGGAGAATTTTTGCTGGACTTAGAAGTTATTAAAGTAGTTGAGTATACTGCGGGGGACATGAAAACACACAGTCTTGTAATAATGTGATTCAAATTGTCCTCTTGGTTGTTCAACGTAGCATTCCTATGCCATTCTCCAAATTATTTTTCAAGATATAATCATATGATTATTAAAAATGGTGAGAAAAAAAATGAGAACAGAGAGGAAAGGAGAAAGAGAGAAGGGGGGGGGGGGGGGACTGAAAAGGCAAAATTGGACAGTTCACATACTCGTCAATCATCATGATTTTGGTACTTTGTTCCACTCATCAAGCATTATATGCTACTCAAGTCCTGCACGTGTGAACTCTTTCTGTCAATCTTGTAGAGCGAGGGGCCCATTAAGCATATCTAGAAGGTCACTGATTTCCTAATCCCCAAGTTCCCTTTCTTTTTGTCAAATGAAGGCAACAATATGAGGATAACAAGTTTGGACAATCAGATTCAAATTCTACACAAGAAGGTTTTTCACTCCTTTTTTCTTTCTTTCTTTTTTTATTAAAACAAATACAGGATTAGCATTTGATATACCAACAGTATATATATTTTTTCTTAAAGCAAATACAATTTATAGTGTAATTCCATGAGTCTGCAGTCTCACTCTCAAGCGTACATATCAGACTCGAATTGAACATGGAACGAATATGTGATGGATCGAGTGCATACCAAAATGAAAAAATAGTAAATAAATGGCATATAGAATATAGATGACTAACAAGACAAAAACTAAAGTCTAGTGATTTAACTAATTCAATATTATTGTGGTAATTATGATAGTTATGCATAAAGTATGAAATATCAACACCGTAACCTTTTAACCAAGCAATCTGAGACTCAATGTTGGAAAGTCTTAACGACAAAGAGAGCGTCCAACTTCCACATGGTGAGTTCTAAAGTCAAGATAACAATGAACACACACTTCCTTCACCCCTCCCTTTGTCTCTCCCTCTCTATATCTCTCCCATTAACACCAAGTGGATATCCCACTCCCACAATCTACACATTTTCTGTTTGAAAGCCAAGAAAAAAAAAATGGAAATATTTCCGACTTAGCTTCTCATTCTGAACCAAGAAAATGCACTGGAGGGAAAGTTTTTGCATGATTGTGTACATAGCTAGTACAATGTGGGAGAATGAGGGTGTGGGGAATGTCACCTGGCTCGAGATGTCAACTCATGACCGAAAATAGAAACATGAGTTTTTGTGACAGTTTCTCGGACCAGGCTTCATTCCCCTCACTCCCTCTTCCCTCGCTATTCGTTGATTCTTTTACTCTCATTCTGCAGCTTGCAAGGATGCACACTTGTTTTTAATTTCCTATTTCTTGTCTGTTAGAATTGTTTTCAGTTGTTCATCTATGGAAATATGCGTGTCAATTTATTTATTTTGCTTTTAACATTAAGGTTTCAGTACAAGGACGTGAGCCAGTGATGTATGTGTACAAATTTGGAGATGCTTGGTATGTGCTTTTCACGTATGATATCTGGTCTCTCTTTATTATTGCTGAGAGGCAACCAAACTCAATTGGCATGGGTTGAATATAACAAGTTAAGGCTAAAACAACGGTGTGTACACACTTTTTCTTTTTTCTTTTTTTTTTTTTTTGGGTTTTTTTGGGGGGGGGGGGAAGTTGTTTATCTTAAGGTATCAATGCCACAACTTGAGTATAAAATCATTACTTGTTGAGGGATGCAAGGTAGAGATGAAAATGGCAGGAAAATAATTAGGATCAGATGAATTATTTAGTGAACTGAATTGGACTCTTAGGTTAGTCTAACACTTCAGCCTTAAGCATTTGATCAAGACCCAACAAATGATCACAAAGTTGATGTGATATAATTTAATGGTATAAAACAGAAGATTTCTCTTAAACTATCCTACCTAAGATCTTTAGCGATAACATAAATATATTACCATGTATGTTTACTGTGTAAAAGGGAGGAGAATAGTTTTCAATGATTCATTGTCAAAACTAAATTAAACTTCATGCTTTTATTCAACTTATTCCCTCGTCTATTTAATCTTACCCTTCAATTTGTTGCAACGTGATTAATGCTCTTCTTTCCTTCTAATTCTTCGAGGAAAGTAGTTGTATGTTTGAACATTGAGAGGTTCCCCCCCTTTTTTTATAATATTTTCCTTCATTAAGGAGAAAAATTAATTTTGGTATGGAGTTCTGTTATTTGGCCCACGAATTGGGCGACACATACGGTGGACACCGTATGGAAAAAGGAAAACGACAAAGGGTCATGTATTATGATACGACTCACGTATTGGAGGTGAAAAAAACGAAAATAAACATTTTGAAAAGAGAGAGACAAGAAAAAGAGATCCGCTTCTTGGTTCCCTCCCTCCACCCATCCCGCCCCACCCAAACGCTCACCTTGCTCTAGATAAAGGAGTTGCAGCTTGGTCAAAATGTAAGAAGACAAAATGAAGGACCTCAAAGGAGAAAAAGCATCGTTATCTTTCTTTCTGCCTTTGTTTGATTTTCGCGTTGCCAAACACATCGGTTGTCATGCTCCTCCTTCTTCCCGTGGCTATAGCTTTGAAGGCTAAAGCAAAGCTCACACATCGGAGTTGAGTTGAACGTGAAGGTACAAGCAAAGCTCACACATTGGCTTAGAATTTCCAGTTGTAACTCCACAAAATGACCAAGCCCTTCTCACTATATGTTCCCTACAGTAGCTTTGGCTACTCTTTCCTCTTCTCTTTGGTTTATGGCTTGTCTTTCCCTTATGGCTTATCTTACTACACCATACTATCACGTGTTCCTTTTTTTATTTTCTATTAATGAATTTGACTAAAAGAATGAAAACCTATTTTTGACTTTTGGTGAAAACCCACACCGTCCAGCAAACCCATTTGGGTTGATGATTCTTGTTCTCTTTGGTGTGTGTTCTATTTTGGGATTATGCAAGATGAGAACTTGGTTGATTATTGGTAGTTTGAAAGTAACAGTCATCGATGAGTTAATTTTTTTTTCTTCTTATTTTGTGTAGGTGGTGCATCGTGCAAAAAAACTCCATGATGATGATGTTGGCGGGTTGTTGGATCATACTAGAAGTTGATAACTTTAAGGGCACATCTTTGAAATAGTTGAGCCAATTGTTGGGATGAGATTTTATTCGACTGAGGAAATAAAATCATTTTACCAGAAGTATGCAAATGTGATGGGTTTTGGGTGGAAGATAAGGAAATCAAAAAAAGGAGATGATGGGGAGTTGAATTATTTGATGCTTGCTTGCACACGAGAAGGCTGCTGTCAAAGTTCTAGCATGAAGACACTACCTCAGGAGGTTTAACCATGATGCTACTAATATGGAGGTTCTAGGCGACACTTTTTATCTTATTGTATGTTGGGATTAACATGTTGATTTTGGATCTTTGAGGCTCATTGAGTGTTGGAACCGTATTTGACAAGTGTGTGGGCTGATGGTCCTTAGAATCAAGAATAATTGGTCTCTTTAAAGAACAAAATTTGCTGCAAGGAACAACACATTATGTGTAGTAAAGCATGTCAAGGACAAGCTCTCTTTTTTGGATCATCATGTGGCTGAATTAGTATTCTTAATCTTATTAGCTCTGCTTTTGTTGGTTGCTGTTAGGTCCTTTTTGCTTACAATTCTAGCTTGTACTTTATCAAACTTTGTTTGTTATCCTTTTGGTTTTAGGCTTCCCTCCATTTGGAGTGGTGTGATCTCTGTCACATATTGAAAAAAAAAAAAAAATAGAGGAGTGAAAGTGAGTGGTCAGCATTATGAGCTAGTTTAATTAACCTTAATAGTTGGTTATTGTTCTCTTGTTATACATTGAATTGGTTCGTTGTATACTCTTTTATTACCATTTTGAGTTTGATTATTACTAGTGACAACTTAGTTAAGTTAACTAATAAATTATGAGTTGTTACTTTTAGTTAAAAGGAAGTTTAGTCAGTTACAAGCTAGTTACTTTTAATTGTTTATTGTACACATTTTTGCTCATTCACTAAATTTTAACATTTCATGTTTATATTAAGACATGTCTGATGTTTATTTGCCCATTTTGCTTATTGCTGACAAGCAGATTCCATAGAGAGATTCCACATCTCAGCTTTTATCTTAATCTTATTCGTTTTGGCTCAAAATATTCTGGATGCAAAAGGCCAATGGTTTTAAAGTTTTCTCATTGTAAGATCATTTGGAAGATATAAATTGCCTAATATAGATTGCATATGTTTATTAAGTGGGAATCAATTTCCCTGCTTGGCTCAATCTTGCTACTAACACAAGTATTTTGTATGGTACAGAATATACTCTTAGTTTACCTATGTGAAATGGCTATTGACATTATCAATCCTGTAAAGTGTCTTTCCTTTCATTTCTTTGTTTTAGCTTTAAGATAAATAATTAAGCTATTAATTCTCCTTTATACTGTTGACTATTGCATGCTAGTTTTCTCTAGTAATACTCATCAGGCATATTTTATCTTCTGATTTTTGGGTGTTTGCTGCTGCTTTTGTTGCTTATTCAGTTATGTGAACATTGGTCACAATTGTGGGATAATTCTTTGTTTTTTAAACTATTTCATCTCCCAAAAGTTACCTTTTATGAATTGAAACATGGCTTATGGCACATTAAAATATGAAGCCAAGACATGTTGAGATTTGCTTGATACCTTGCGATGTAGAATTATTCTCGCATTATATGGAAAACTTCCTTGTTTTGATATTGAAATACCCATGAGTTGCATGGAAAAAATGGGACGATTATATGAAAAGTATATAAAGGATATGACTAATGCTCTAAGGCTAAAGATGAGCTCAAACATGAGCTGAAGTCCTCAAAATTTATAAGCAGGTCAACTTTTCAAATCCTTGCCCTAGTCTTTACTTTCAGATTTTTCATCATGTTTGATATGCTAATGGGAATCTCTTGTTGTAGATATTGTATGGTGTGAACAAGATGGAGGATAGTCTAGAGGATATCAATGATATTTATAATTGAGGCTTTAGGTGAGTGTTGCGTTACTATGGCTATGCCATTCAAACATATTCGAGTTGGAAGATACGGCCTTGCATGGAAGGTTGCAAGTTCAGTTCTCATGAGTCTCTAGACCATTAAACAAAATCAAAGGGCTTTGACATGTGTCACATGTGTATTATGAGATTTTTGGATCATGAAATACTATTAAAATGTTTCAAATTTTGTGGCTATATGTATGTCTAGTGTAGCCTAGTCATATCGAGACAAGTGTATCATAACCTTTGATAATATTTATGGTTGATTAAATCTTGCCAAAGTGTACTATAGTTGTGTCGAACTTTCCTATCTTGCTGTTATAAATTAGTGATAACTTTGTTAGATAAGGTGGTAACTTATAAATTACCTCTCGATTCTGCAGTTGGTTAGTAACTTAGGCCAAAAAGTTGGTAACTTCAGTTCAATAAGTTGATAACTTTTTCAAAAAGTTGGTAACTTATCAGAAAATTTGAATGTTGATTTTATTAGTCTTTGGGAATAGATTAGTCCAACCAAACACATTAAGATCACATCCTAGGATATTAGAATACATGGGGAGAGACTTCCAAAGCCAAAGTGAGCACCTCTCAATTCTGCACTTGGTTGGTAACTTGAGCTAAAAAATTGGTAATTTCAATTCAATAAGCTGGTAACTTTTTCAAAAAGCTGGTAACTTATCAGAAAATTTGGATTTTAATTTTATTGGTCTTTAGGAATAGATTAGTCTAACCAAACACGTTAAGATCACATTCTAGGATATTAGACCACATAGGGAGAAACTTCCAAAGCCAAAGTGAGCATCTCTCGATTCTGCACTTGGTTTGGTAACACCGCCAAAAAGCTGGTAACTTCAGTTCAATAAGCTGATAACTTTTTCAAAAAGCTGGTAACTTATCAGAAAATTTGGATGTTGATTTTATTAGTCTTTGGAAATAGATTGGTCCAAGCAAACACGTTAAGATCACACCCTAGGGTATTAGACCACATGGGGAGAAGCTTCCAAAGCCAAAGTGAGCACCTCGATTCTGCACTTGGTTGGTAACCTGCAAGGCCAAAAAGCTGGTAACCTGGGTTCAATAAAGGCGATAACTTTTTCAAAAAAGTAACTTATCGGGAAAATTTGGATGTTGATTTTATTAGTCTTTGGAAATAGATTGGTCCAAGCAAACACGTTAAGATCACACCCTAGGGTATTAGACCACATGGGGAGAAGCTTCCAAAGCCAAAGTGAGCACCTCTCGATTCTGCACTTGGTTGGTAACCTGGGCCAAAAAGCTGGTAACTTCAATTCGATAAGCTAGTAACTTTTTCAAAAAGCTGGTAACTTATCAGAAATTTTGGATGTTGATTTTATTAGTCTTTGGGAATAGATTGGTCCAAGCAAATATGTTAAGATCACACCCTAGGGTATTAGACCACATGGGGAGAAACTTTCAAAGCCAAAGTGAACACCTCTCGATTTTGCACTTGGTTGGTAACCTGGGCCAAAAAGTTAGTAACTTCAGTTCAAAAACCTAGTAACTTTTTCAAAAAGTTGGTAACTTATCAGAAAATTTGGATGTTGATTTTATTAGTCTTTGGGAATAGATTGGTTCAACCAAATACGTTAAGATCACATCCTAGGATATTAGATCACATGGGGAGAGACTTTCAATGCCAAAAAATTTCCAGTTTTTTAACTGAATTTACCAGCTTTTAGACCCAAATTACCAACCCAATGTAGGGAAAAAAATTATACTTCTTAATCTTTGCACCTCTATTTCTATGCTGCATTTAGGCTCCCTTTATCAATCTATAATCACAGGGAGTCCTATTAACTGTTGTTAGAACACAAAATTCATCGAGAACCCCAATACTTCCAAATTTCCACCTTCTGAAAAGTTACCAGATTTTGGGCCTAAGTTACTAACCCAGTATAGGAAAAAATTATGCTTCTATGTCATTCCACCTCTAATTCCATAGTGTTCAATCTGCCTTTGTCAATCTATAATCAATAAGGATTCTATTGTACCTCCAATTTCATGTTGTATTTAGAGTCATTTTATCAATCTATAGTGCTAACAGGTCCTATTAACTTATACCGTGACATAAATTTATTTAATAATCTTAATACTTCCAAAAATTTTCAAAACCTGAAAAGTTACTAGCATAATTTGAAAAATTACCATTATTTTGAACTAAAATTACTAGCTTTTGGTACCAAGTTACCAATCTAATGCAGAAAATATGAAGTCACTTAGATATTGTACCTCTAATTTCATGTGGTATTTAGGCTCACCTCATCCATTAGTAGTGCTAAGGATCCTATTAACTTGCTCCATAACCTAAGTTTACTTAATAATCTTAAGACTTCTAATGTTTTCAAAACCTGAAAAGTTACTAGCATAATTAAAATGTTATGAGTATTTTGAACTAAAGTTACTAGCTTTTGGTACTAAGTTACCAACCTAGTGCAGAAAAATATGATGTTACTTAGTCATTGTACCTCTAATTCCATATTAAAGGAAAAGAAAATGAAATAAAATAAAAAACTTATGGGGTAATGCTAGTTGGTACTCTAGCTTTTAACTAAGTCACTTGCACATGGCCTCAACGAGAAAACAAACTTCTGCAAGGAAACTGCAAAAAGTCCCATGGACCATTACAATGTCATCATTCTAGCTGATATTAACACCTAGCTATTTTAGTGTTCACACATGAGGCGAAGCTTGAGAAGGATAAATTTCTCAAAAACTTGAATAACAAATGATTTCCTGAGATGGCAAAACCACCTACCTTGACAAATTTAAATTTCTAAAATGCACTAGTTGTCACTAGTGCCATGGCAAATTAATGATAGAGAAGGAACAAGGACTATAATTCCATACAGAGAAACACCAAACTCATTCCTCGTGCAAATTCACAATCACATTTGCCAAGAAAAAATTGGATTACAAATTTTAATTTAATACAAAATGCAAACTTTAGTTAAAACTAGCTAAGGAATTAACTGTTTCCAACAAAACAAAAAAAATTTGAAGTTAACGTGATATCAATTAGCATCTTCCCTATGTATTATCTCATCAGTCTTTTTTCTATTAGATAAGGCTTTTGTTCTCCCATCCTCCATGTAGTCTTTTTGTTGTAATTCACCTTTTTAGTCATTGGCTCTCCTGACCTTTCTCTTCTAGTTTTTCTTGCAACATCAAAACCTGCAGGTCCAGTGAAGCTAAAAATTATAATCATTTTTACCAAACATACCAGATTATATTGATTATTGAAAACAGTAAAAAAGAAAGCTATTTTTGGGAAATAATCAAGATTCTCATGCATGCACACATAATCATATTCCATAGTAATCTCTGTTCCAAATTGTGTGGCATGGTAGAAACATAAGCAGATATAAAATCATATCCAATAGTTCTTCCAAGGGGAAAGAAAATATGCACTGACATCTGAAATTATATGAAATCAGAAGACTAACAATTAGACAAACGAGAACATACCATTGAATCAATTCCTACACGTCTATGATAGCAATATGTGTTACTTGAATTGGATAAGTGCATAAGAAGTTACACTGAACTCGGTGTCCATCACGGAAGCCGAATACTAACTCTTACCAGGAGATTTCTTTCAGCCTTAGTTTCATCAGGAAGGGCTAGATATGTAGGCTACTTAGGCAAGGCTGTTTCTTGCTACCTGATAGCAAAATTGCATCCTTATCACTTCCACTCGCTACACTTGATCCTTTCATGCCTTCCATGGATCTTGCCCAGAGGCTCTATGAACTTCCTTATCCTCATCTTTACTCTCATCTCAATCCACCATGCATTTGCAACATCAAACAAGTTATCATTATGATATGAAAAATATGCCAGTGATATCATTATTAGAAGTTGAATACAAGGAGTGGATAACTTCCATCTCAATTAATTTAGAGTGTTGATAAATAGGAAGAAGTAAATAAGTAATTATTGCGATAAAGATACCTTAAATATCAAGTCATCCTAACACTAACAGAATCACGATCTGAGATAGAAATTAGCAACAAACCTTTAGTTTTAGGTGGGTTAGATCTGCCTCTAAGACACTTGTAGATAAGGACCATAAGATCTTGTAATGATCCTTGGGGCCTGTATTAAGGAATGTTAATAGACGCTACAGCAAAGCACAAGGCTCTTCAAATCAGTAATTATAACAAGACAATAGGGTCCAAGGTTAATAATTTGAATAATGTTTGGAAGTTTCCCTAATAAAGCTACCATCAATGCAAGGTATAAGGTTCTATCACATACTTCTAATAAGCTTTTAGGTTGAACCATTCCAAACCAAGATCACATCTTTTGACTAGTGATGGGATCTATGATAAGCACTACAGGAATTGATGCCAGTTTCTAGTAGTAGCACTTTCTTCCTTTAGTTGTATCATCATATACCTATGTAATGCAGAAAAACAGCATATAAACTGGAAACTAGTTTTATAAACTATAAACTAGAAACCCCAAAGAAATCGTTTTAGTGCTTTTTTCATAAACTAGAAACAATGAGTTCTAAAAAGAATACTCTCATAAAAATTATATCAGACATAAACAGCATTTTTGTAACTTATACAAACACAACTAAGTATCAAATGAAAATGCCTCAATGATGGCAATTTAAAGCATAGAAGTTACCACAAAATAAAACTAATTCTGAAAAAAAAAAAAAAAAGCAAAGGACACAGAACAATGACTAGACTCTTACCTTGTGTCTACATCGGTGAAGTGCGAACATAACAGACTTTATCTCCCAAATGCTTAAGATATCCGCTTAATTGCCAAAGAAGTAGACAATGAAACCAATTAGCATTAAAATCGAAAGAAGGGTAAGCTTCAAATTGCTTCAAAACCCAATAACGAGAAAAGGACACAATCAAAAACGCTTTTTTATTTTGGATATTTGGATTTTTCTGTAGAGAACAGAAAGAGGAACCCGTAGAGAAAGTCGAAATTGATGTAGACACAACAATGCCCAATATGACTGAGATCATAAGCGATTACACTGCACATGTACATTCCAACCTTCAATCGCGTCTTGAACGTGGTCGAGTCCTCGCCTCAGCCTTGACTCGTGCTCAGCCTTGCAGTGGCAATGGAGTGAAAGGGCAAGAATGGATTAAGGGAGGTACATGGAAGGGAAGCATTGGATTTTGGGCAAAATGAAGAGGGAAGATGAAAAAAAATTAAAATGATGGAAGATGAAAAAGGGAAAAGAGGGAAGATGGAAAAAATAAAATTAGTCATCATATAATCCACCATACAGCCACTGTATGCTAAACCACCATAAGTCACTCATTTTTTGTCATTTTGTCTTTTATACGCATGACACCGTACGTGTCCCTAAAATCGTGGTCAAGATAACATTTCCGTTATGAGTATGTTCTTGTGATTTGCAATTCCCATCATGCAAAAGTGAATTCGAACTTTGTCTGTCATGGAACAACTTTCTAGGACAACCATTGCGTGAGTATAGTCATTGGGGGATTCTATCCATGCATAGCACGCTGGCTGTCATATATGTGCCAGATAAGCAGGCTAGAGTAGGAATAAGCTCAATATAAGTCCTTCCTACAGCACCGCTGGTTTCACAGATGGATTATAGTGTGGTGCTGACATCACAAATTAATTGCATGTTTGCAATAAATTTGAAATCCTGTCACTTCTACCTACTTTATATCAATAATTCTCTTAGTAATTTTATCATAAATGTTAAATCTTCCAATAATATTTTCCTAATAATCTTCCTAACTATTAAATAAGGAAAGTAATGATTTTTTTTAATATTCTCGAGATATTATTTATCAAAAAAAAATTCTCAAGATATTAAATATATTTATTTTTTAATTTATACTTTCTTTATTAAGTATTAAAAGAATTATTAGGAGTATGATTTAGAAAAATATAGCAAACCTGTAATTTTACATATTTTATATATTGCATATTTGTTTTAGATGTAGTATTTGTCAATCCTCTTCCTTCCTTAAAATTTTATTGAAAAATGTAAAAATATTTCGAGAGACATATAAAATAACTTATTACCATGGCACAAGTCTAAAGCAAAATAAAACATCACCCCTATTTGGTTAAGGTTCTTAGAGTTGACTTGATTATCTATCTCTTTTTTGTTTAAAAAGAAAAGGATTTTATTAATTAGTGCCAAAAATTTTTAAAATGGTAAGTTTTAAGTTTTTAAAATATATTAAATGTATTGAAAACTTCAGAAATTTATTTCTTCCATGAAAATTTGCCGCTTTTGAAATCTTAACAAGTATTTTTAAGGTCCTGGTTAGCAAAACCTAAAAAAAATATAACTATTTATTTTTATAGGAAAAAGAGACAAACAAATAAAACAATTATTTTATGTGGAAAAAATAAAACAATTTAGAAAAAATTATAAAATGTTTTGATATTGATAGGCATATGCATAAACTATATCATTTCACGGTAAATGGGAGGATCCCTACCAATCCTCCCATTATTTGAAGATTTTTTTTTCCTACAGCATTTTTATAGTTTGACCTATGTATATTTTACATTAGTGTCCATATATGCTTATACTTATCATTGAGTAAATGTTCGTTTTGTTCTTTTAAATTATATGCATCTTTCACTTTAGTTTTTGAAATTAAAATATTAATAATTTAGTTTCTAAAATTGTAAAATATAATTCAAGTTAGTCTCTAGGATCTCATTCCCAAAGACTAATTTAAATTATTTTAGAAACTAATTTGAATCACAATTTGGAACTTCATAAACTAAATAATTGATTTCTTAATTTTAGGGACTAAACTGAAGTATATACACAATTTTTTAGAGATCAAAATGAAAATTCACTTATTTATAATTGGACTTACTTGTATTTTACATTAGCATCCATACTTTTTTAAAAAAAAAAAAAAAAAAGCTAAACTACTAATATCTAAAGTCCACTAAACTCTAACAAATTTGACTTGATCTGAGTCAGTTTACTATAGGATAAAGTTTTCATAGAGCTATTTTTCCTATTCACAAAACTCAACTCGATTCTTTGTTTGAAGAAAATAAATACCCAATCACTTAAACTAATCAAACGTTAATAAAATTTTATTATTTTATCATGTATAATATCCAAATGTTACTTCTTACATACTAAATAGAGTAAAAAGTAAAAATAATCAATGTTTTAAAATTTTAAAACATAATCAATACTTTATTTAGTATATAAGAGAAGTTGTAGGAAGATGTAGTAAGACGATTTAGAATTATCCATTGCCTAAATATCAATTGACGTGATTTGACTTGACCAATAGTCAATTAATTACTATTTTAGACTTCAGTTCAAAAAAATAACTTGATCAAAAAATTGTGTCGGGTTTGGATTCTCTTAACCCAACCCAATCCATCATTTATACACTTTAAAGAATATATATTTGATAACAAATTACTTTAGGCAGTATTCAAATTTAAAAAAAATATATATCAAAAAACTTTTGATTAAAAATTAAATATAAATAGAGATTAATTTTGACAAAAATTCTATTCGTGTATATCGATACACTGTTTGAAAATCGTGTGATGAGTTGGAAAATCATTTTTAAAAAGTTTAAAAATATTTGTAATTGGGTTATAACGATGGATTGCTGGTGTATGTCAGGAGAAACATCTCTGTAGCTATGTTTATATAACTTAACTCTAATTTTAATATATTATTAGTTAAATTAAAAAAATAATTCTAATAAAAGTCAAATATATTTAATGATATGATTATATATAATTAAAAAATTATGCAGAAAAGTTTTACAATAGTAATATGTTAAAATTATATTAATATAAATAATTAACTATTTATAACTTTTGTGGAAAATAATTTGTATTTGAGACACTTGTCCGATTAACATGTGTTAGATGAAACACTCTTGGAATATACGTTGTCCACATAAACAAACTAACCCAAGCCAGTTTATGCCAACTGAGCCCATAAGAAAAGTACCCATAGAAAATACAAAAAGAATACCGAAACAGAAACAAAATAGACTCGCTCACAAAGAAGACACAACAAGAAAAGAAAAAGAAAAAGAAAAGAAAATCAGAGAGACCGAGGAAGAAACCGACACAAGACCGTGAGACATGGCGTTGCAGTGGTTGGTACTCACCTATGTGGTGGCTGCGGAGGCTGCTGTGGCCATTCTTCTAACCCTTCCCACTCCAAAGCTCTTGAGGGACCGTTTCGTCTCTCTGGTTTCCCTTATTCTGCAACCTGCACTCTGTATTATCCCTTTTGCTGGCTTCCAGCTTCTGGGTATGCTATTATTCTCTCTCTTTTCTCTTTTTGAAGTTTTTTCTCTAGTGGGGTTGTGCAATTTCATCTGGGAAGAAATGGGTATGCCTCAAGATCTTAACTTTTTCACTTCTGGGTAGGTGGGGTGGTTGCAAATTGTTGTGTAGGTAATTATTCTTTAATTTAGGGTTTATGGATGATCAATCATCTGGGTATTTTTTATGTAGTGAAAATTTTGATTCTTTTTACTTTTCTTTTTGGTTGATTTGTGTTGGTAGTTATATTCAGAAGCTGAAAATGGCTCAGTGACGGTTTTTTTTTTTTTTTCTCCCTCTCTGATTGTGTGCAAGTATTTCACTTTTTTTTGGGGAGATCTGTTGGGTTATTTTGGGGGGATTTACTGTTGGTTTTACTGAACTTAGATTTTGTGGTTTGTTTGCAGATATATACTGGAAGAATGAGCATAGGTTGATGTGTACTTCTGAGGTTTGTACTGCTGCAGAGAGAGATCGATATGAGAAATCTGTAAGTCTTTGTGATATATGATGTTGGCACTTTCTTCTGGCCTTTTGAGTTGTGGAATAGTAGAATGATTTGGGTTGTCGGTGGTTTTGCTTGTAGGCCTAGATTGTGTTTTGAATATCAAAGTAGCTTAACTGGAGAACTTACATTTCCTTGCAGTGTGAATTGTGGTCACTTAATGTTCATAATTTACTTTTGATGATTTTGGGTGATATAGAGAAGAGTATTGGTTTCAAACTTAGAAGAGTTTTATGAGTGTTGGCTGAAAATAGAATTTTAAAAGCAATTGGTAATAAAGGTTCCGGCATCTTGTTTTACATTCTTTGCAAGGTGGTAATTTCAATGGGAGATTAAATATTGGTATGCCATGGATAGTAGTATTAAGTACTTATTTGACTGCCATTTGTTCAACATTGCTTTAAAGACTTCTGCAATTCTGAATGTTACAAAAAAATAACCACAGGAACACCAAAATCAGTTGTTGGGTTAACTGGATTTGGATCCCTCTCTATAGATTCTCCTTTGCCGTTTGCTTTTTTTATTTTTTTTTTTAAGTGTTACATTGCGTACTTTTCCACATCCATATCTATTTCTTAACATTTCTCTTCAATCGTAATACTATTTTTGGACTGCCTCTTATGTTATACTGCCAAAATTGTATACATTGAAGTTATTGTTGCATAAGAACCAACCTTTGTTTTAAATGTTTCATTCTGTTCTTTTCTACATCCTCATTTCCCTGCCCTCATGGTTTGGTTTTGTTTATTTGAAGGTGTAGAATAGATAAAATGTGTATGATGAACTCATAAAATTTATGTCAGCTCCAGTGGCTATCCTTCCATAAGAAAAAATCTCCAGCTGCACTTTTTTATGCAGGGCACTTTGCCTCAAAACTTTAGGGTACACAATCTTCAGTTGTGTCACCATTTTGAGTATTATGGTTAAGACCACAAAGTTACACTCATAGAAACATCATAGGCTTCAATTTTTATTTATGTTAATCAAGTTTTTCTTATGAATTGTATTTAATCTAGTTTTAGGTTTACTTAACCTTGACTTCATATGCATTCTTGTTGATAGTCTTGACTTCCAAATTCACTAAATTCAGTCCTGCCATGTAGTAGCATATATTGCATATAGTAGGGGCCTTGCTCGTGGGTAGTTTCTAAAAGCAGCTTTCAATGTGAGCATATCATGATCAAAATTAGTTTGTGGCTTTTCTTCTGACCATACGTTTTTTTCCCCTTATTTCATATATTTTTTCTGAAACTTATAAAGGGATCCACTTCTTGAAACCCTTAAATATGTGTTCTAAATCACGCAGTGTATATACATTGGCTGTGAACTTAATCACTTATCATTTTATAAAGCTTTGTTTACACTTAGCCAAAAAATGTCCCTTCTTCATCAATACTTTTCTTCTGGTGATATCGTTGTCTTATTGATTATTTTAGGGGTTCTTCCTTTACTCTCCAGAAGTATGTCCAATTGTCCATGAATGAATGTACCTTTTGTCCCGTCTTTGTTTTGGCAGATGAGAGGAGAGGAGGGAGAAATGAATAAGGGGATTGAGAATACAGAATAAATTGTACTCTAAGTTGAAAAATATTAAAAATATTTCATTGTTATGCAAATGAATTGTAAATACTCGTTTTGTTTGTGCAGAAGATGATGATTTTGGGGTTACAAACTAAACATATGAGCTTAGCTTTTCCGAGCATTTGGCTTGTATGATTTTTCGTTTTTATTTCTGGCTGAGTTGGGCTCGGCTGGTCATATTTGTTAACAAGGATGAGCATAATTGGGTTATGCAACAGCATGAGCTTTTTAAATAATTAGGAACAGATGTGTTTAAATCAGCTTATCAAAAGAAAGAGAAATAAATATATTGAAGATATTGAGAACACACAGTGGCACTTTAGTACATCAGTTGTATAATGTTTAAGATAAAATATTATCATTAATGAAAATAAACTGAATTTTTTTATTTTCTATTCCAGCCTAATGGTAAAATCATCAATTGCAGCAAACTGTGAATAATAATAGACAATAAACACTCTATCAACAAAAATTCAACAAGAGATTACATTCATTAGTCTTGAGTGGAGCAACATTGTTATTATAAGAAAGCTAACTACTAAGGTTGAGTTTTCACCGTAAAATGAAATTATAAAATATTTTTGTGATTTAAAAATTCTCTGAAGGACCATTTTAAGGATCCTGCCCATTGAGAAGAATTCTTTATGCAAAAATGTTAATATCAATGGTTGGAAAGAAAATTTTTCACCACGTTGCTAATGAAACAGTGTGAACATGCAAATTCTATTCTAATATGCTTTTCTTTGTAGTGATGTGGTATTGGAATGGGGGAATTAAAGGATAACAATGATCTTGTCTTCATTGCATCCCTGATGGGAGACATTGAAGGCGATTGCCTCCAGCCCCTCTTTCCTATCATTGCCATGCTGAGGATCTTAGACTCATCAAATACAGTTTTTGTCTTATTGATGATTTTATTAAGCTAGCCTCCCTCCTTCCCCAAAGATCTAAAATTCCGGCTGTTGAAAATTTACACACCAGACTTTGGGTTTGAAACTATGGTTGGAATTCTTTTGGTTGAGTTGTGCTGACGCATCATCAGACTTGCATGACTTATTCTTGAGCTTCCTTTTGGTTTACTTCATTGAAAATAAGAATTGCTATATTTTCTCCATTTTCTAAAGTACACACCACATTGTTGACTCATTGACCTTTAATTGGTTTTACTCAGATTTACAAAGCTCAGAGAAATGTGGTACTGTGTCTTGCAGCTTGTCTTCTCTACTGGTAAAGTACTCCATCACCAATTTTACATTGGGATCTCTTTGTCCTTTTGATAATGGAATGGACCTAGTTAACAATGAGGATTATAAGATGCTCATAAAAAGCATGAGAGAGGAAGTACGGGATGAATCTAAGCCGTTCATAAATTAGTTTACCTGAATCAAACATTTATTTTAAACCAATTTATTAATGGCTTAGACACTTGGATAAGGGTGAGCCTTGGCACAATTGTAAGGTTGTGACTTGAAGGTCATATCACATGTTCAAATCCTGAAAACAGCCTTGCTATTAGTGGGGATAACCATACCCTACCAGGCGGGAGCCTCGGTGTAGTAGGCCGCCCTTAGACACTTGGATCATGGATGCTCTCTCATTTTTAATGATCATTTTAGACAAGCTCAGTTATCAGTCCGTGCTGTGTAACCATAAGTGGATGTGGTGACAGGTCTATCTACCGCATTTGCAAGTATCAGAAGGAAATCAAAAGTTTGGAGGAAGTGGAGAAGAGATACAAGTCCAAGTAGCTTCTTTTTGCGGCTTCATATTGTGATGATTAGTAGTGGAGGGCCTTGAGGCAGCTTTAGTTGAGTCTTCTCTGGACATGAAAATGTTATGTACCAAATTATACTGTGACAAAATCACGTGATTCAGCTCTCTGTTTTAATATTACAATCTTTATGTGTCGTGCTTTTTAGGACGCTCCCCTTTTTGACTTTTTATGTAATTCAGTGACTTTTATATGGAAGATGAGGAGCTTTTTGTCTTCCTCTGTTACTTGAAGCTTATTTAGCATCAAAATCCATCTCACTTAAAATTTAAAGTGACGGGAAAAATTATTTCGCTTAGAGTGACGGGAAAAATGACTTATTATTTTTCAATGTGTTTCTTGCAAAGGTGATTCGGTTCACTATTGGTAGAATTTTATTTTAAGATTGTCTTAGCCCGCCTATTTCTTCTAATTTAAAATTGAGGTAAATTTAGATCCATCGGTAATGTAAGGAGTTTTATGCTGGCAATTAAGAGAATGAATATTTTCATATAAAAGTTTCATATAATTTTATTATGAGTGTATTTTTACTTTTGATGGGAAGATAGATCCTAATTGAGTCTTACAAGAGAATTTACAAAAACGTTTTGTTCCTGTTTGAAACTTTAAAACCATAGTTTGATCAGAAGTTATAATGAGTAGCCTTTCCCAAAACTATGTTTTCGGAGTTTCTAAACGAAAAATCAAATATGCTATTAATTAAAGATAAGAATTTATATATAATTAGATTATGTAAAATTTTTATAAGAGAAAATTTATTCTTATTATGTAACTATATATTTATATGAGATATTTTTGAGGTAGTGTATGTGAGAGTTAACATTTTTATTGATGTCGTAATATATAATTAAGTATTTTATGTATTTATGTAAAATACTTTTAAATTAATAGTAAATTAAAATTAAAATTTAAAATTTTTATTAACAAAATTAAAAAGTGACCGTGCTGACATGGTTGATCACTCATGCTTAATTCATTTTAAATTGTAAATACGTTTTCTAGGATATTTTAAATTCTTAATCTTCCAAAATTTTATATCAAATTATAATCCTCCGGAAATCTTCAAATTGTGGGTCAATAAACCCATCAAATGAAAGCTAGCACACTTTGTTCAAAGTTGATTTTTGAGACGTTGGAGTCTAGTAAATGAAATTCTAGACTTGGACATAATTACTAGTTGAAGCAACTAAACGGCAAATTGATCCACTAAATTCTGTTGTCAAATGAGTCGGTGGACTATTTTCACGTGTGGACCTTACGTCATTTGCCAGTGAATTGAATGAGATGGCGTAAAACTTTCTTTATTCATAAGGAAGCTTTATTTTCTAAGTCATACGCGTGTGTTTAGGACACACGTATCATTCATGGAATATATGTAAGTGATACGCGCAAGAATACATTTAATTAATATAAAAATAACGATAATTACAAATTTAATTTTTTATATTGCATGCAATAATTTCTTGGTATTAGAGGTAATTTTATGTTAATATGTTCTGGCTGTCTCTAAAGTAGCTCTTCTTGTGAATGGGATTTCACTGCTCACTCGGTTGTGTGAATACAAACAAATGTTCCCATTTGCACTCATATATTCTATATTCGTGCCAAAATTTTCTGATATCCTTCATCCATTGTTTTGGCCCTCGTTTATAACATCACGTGATTCACATTGTCAATGCTCCAAATTCATTTTGTTGATAAACGGCGACATGAAAATGGACAAGTCATAGTTTCTACAATTCACACTAGTCTTGTACTCACAACTGAGCGCAACTCTTGCATTGCACATATTATAATAGGTTTGGTCTAGGTATATAATGCATTTATGCATTGTTTGGTAAGGATGATTTGAAAAGCAAAAAAAAAAAAAAATGTTCAATGAGCTTGGATGAAAGATATATAAGGTGAATGTAATATAGATAATTAAATGGTTAACGAAAAAAAATGATAGATAATTAGATATATTGAAGAATGATTACAACTTTTATGGAATTTGAAGCTCACATCTGAAAAATTTAAGCGTATGATTTGGTAAAAATAGAAGTAAAATCTTAAATTGGAAATCAAAAAAGTTGTAAAATATCAATTTAGTTCTCAAAAAATTTGTGACACCAATTTAATTTTTAAGAAATTAATTTTCATTTTATATTAGTTTGAACTTTAGCATCCTTAAAGAAATCACTAACTGGTGTTTGGCATATCACGTTATGTGATGATATGTCATGTTATATGATGATATAACCCGTTATTTGTTGAAATTGACTCCAAATTGATCCTTAAAAAAATTGAGAGTAGTAAGTATTAAATTGATATCCTGCAACTCTTCTAAGAGCCAATATAGGGTCCATTTTAATAGATGATATGACATCTCATCATATAATATGACATATCATACATCAGTTAACATTTTTTTTTTTTGTAGAGGATAATGTTTGGATTAAAGTGAGATAAAAATTAATTATTCTAAAACCAAATTGATATCTCACAATTCTCTAAAGATTAATTTGAGGTTTTACTCTAAATGTAATATAGCATAGCATAACTTGGATGAAAGATTGGGGACTCAACTTCTAGTCACGACGTTTCTATTGAATTGAAAACATGCAATGAAAACGACCTTCCATTGATTTCAAGTTTCACTCTCATTGAGTTTTCAGAAGGGCCTTGAGAGAGTTCAATTTTAATGGCTGTCGACATTGGATCTGTTATCCATGTTAGGGACCAACATCAATCAGTACTTCTCATTTCAGGAACTACATGAGAATTTCATGAAGGAAAATCATTCTCCACAATTTTTCATTTTTCTCTTTTAATAATGCTGCTTGTAAAACTCCTACTACTGTCCTAATTACCTAAGTTTTAGGCGACCTTAATTACCAAAATTCTTTCCAGTCAAACTGAAATAAAGCCATCATAGTCGTGGAGAATTGTATAAAAAATGGATAAATGGTTCCTACTACTTTAATCATCATAGCAATTACTTTTAAATCTAGCTGTATTATTGAAAATTCTAATTAATTTTTCTCACTACTTGAGTTGTAAAGGTAAAACTTGTGTACATTATCAAAAAAGGCAGTGTGGCATGTGCTTTGCAGTCCAAGATGCTTAGTGCATCTTGTGACTGTGGCGTATCGGATGGTAGAGATTTATTAAGTGTATCGATGTATTAATCACTTATGATGCACTATAGTAATATATTAATTTTAAAAAATTTTAAAATATGATTAAATATATTTTAAAAATTAATTTTTATATACTAACAGTATAAAATTACATTAATAATATAAAATAATTTTACACTATCAATATAATATTACACTGGTAGACAATATAAAATTATATTAACAGAGTAAAATTAAATTGATAAAATTTTTATAAATTTTAGAAATTAATTTTGATACACTAATAGTGTAAAGTTACACCGACAGTATAAAATAATTTTACATCGTCAGTGTAAAATTACACTGACAGAGTAAAATTACATTGATAAAAATTTTTTATTACACTGATAGTGTAAAATTATTTTATACTATTAGTATAATTTTACACTGATAATTAATTTTTAAAATATATTTAATTATATTTTTTAATTTTCTTAAAATTTGATATTACTACAGTGCATTATAAATTATTGGTGCATCGATACACCTCACAATCTCACCATCAAATTGCAAGGAGCACCATGCTCCTTGACCAGCGAGAAGTACTGTAGATGGCGCCATCAAAAAAAGGGCAAAACTTGTATAGGTTACATCATTTTAAAATTTCAAAAAGAAAGAGGAAAACATATTCTTTTGGAAGGTAGATTTCAAGCTCATTTTATATATTTCACCTTGCTTCTTCAAATGTTATGAAGTAGGTTATTTAAAAATACTCATTAGTTCATGTAAAAAAGAAAAAAGAAAAAAAAAAGAAAGGAAAGAAAAGGAAATACTCATTAGACACTAATCATGAACACCATATGAGATAATATTAAAAGAATTGTGTTATTTATACCAAAGTTACGACACAATTTCTGACACTTTTTATATCAACAGTTAAAATAACTTGTTTTCTATTCTATTTGTTTTCAACGAATTCACAGACCGTATCGAAAGGTGTGCCAATACTTTATAATATAAAAAGTATTTCTAATTTAAAAAAATACTCATTTTTTTTTTTGATTTTTTTTATTACATCAAATTTTCACCTAACTCCAATGTCTAAGAAAATGTCAAAAGATGATATATAAAAATCATTTAATGTCTGATAAAGCACATAATACTAAGCCAAAAAATTTAACTATTTGTCAAGTCTGTTGAACTGTCAACTCTACATTTAAACCCTTCAATAAGGACCACATTTCAATCTAATTCCAACTAAGCCTTGTCAAGGTAGAATGATGGGCACCTACAATATCCTTCCCTTCCACAATTTGTGCCTTAAATTGGGAATCAAACTAGTAACCTTGGCTTTGGGAGTATTTGTTGATTTAGATCATGAAGTAAAGTTATTTGACATCACAGGAGAAAGTACAGGCACAAAATTATTCTGATATATCAAAATGTCATCTATAACTCATATTGCAATATACAAAAAAGAATATAATTTTATCTATGTTCGCTATCTATGTATGGATTCTTTGAATCCCATGATACAGATTGCAGAGATCCATGCTTTTGACCCGAAAAACAAAAAAATGTTTTACACACACAGGACTAAACTTCTAGGATAGAAAATGAAATTAACAATCCTAAAATTGACAAACAATTCTAGAATGATCTCTTGAGATTCTTGTAATCTGAGTCTATGCATTCCATTTCAGCCCTGTAAGGATTCATCATTTTGAGAAGTTCAGTGGCTTTCTCCTTTGTCCCATCACCACAACCAACCTGCAACACCAACAAGAGCTTCTGAAAGGCACCAACTTGAAGTGCCTCAACAAGAGCTCTCCCTTCTTCCTCTTTGTCCCCAAACTTGCAAAGCTTCCAAATTGAAGAGACAGAGTAATCTGTGGTCAATGATGAAACTCTCAAAATCTTCTTCACCAACAAAGGAACTGTTAGATCATTGCCAAAGGCCTTTTCCCTCCCTTGTTCACAGCTGCAAAGGGAGTCAAAAATAGCCAAAGCCTTCTCACAAAGGCTCTTTTCTGAGTCAATAAGGATGTCCAAAAGATAAGAAACCAAACCCAATTCCACAAATGCCAACTTCATCTTCTCACCACAAGGAGAAGGTGATGAGACCAAGTAAAAAACCACCCTCAATGAAGCCTTTGTGATGGTTGGACTAATTCTCTTGTTGATCAACTCCACCAAGAGATCATTGACCCCTTCAATTTCCGAAAGCGCCTCCACATGCTTCTCATCACCAAAGGAGAGAAGCTCCTGCAATGCAGCAATGGATTTTTCTTTCCCTGAGATGTCTTGGTGCTTCAAGAACCAAACCATGCAGCGCAAGGAAGCGGGCGACCCCAATGATTTCTGAGCCTCCAATTGGAGTGGGAACATCCATTTGAGTGCTGACAAGATCTCCTCAAGGACACCTACATTCCTCTCAACAGAATCATTTGCAAATGCATCAAATGCTGAGGCTAATGCACCTGGTGCTCCATTGTCCACTATGCACCTCTTGTTCCTATCACTCTCATTACCCCACCTCTCCATTTTCTGCACCAATTCAAGGCAACCATTTTGGTCCAAACGCCTTGCTGAGTCCTTCACTTGCAAGAGAAGATCATCAACATCACTTGGGCTAATAGGGATCCTTGGTGTTGGAATCCTCTCAATCCCATGTTGCCTATTCTCCACACACCAATCTTGGATCATTATCCTCAAAGAATGGTTTGGAATCATGTCAAAGTTCTTCACAATCTGGTTTGTAACAGGGCATGTGAAGTTCCCATCATCAAACCACCTTTCAACACTTTCCCTATCATAAGTGATACCTGTGGACAATGTCACAGGATCCTTCATCAGGTCCAAGGAAATTGGGCACCTGAAATGGCTCGGAATCACCAGCTCCATTTTTGGTTTGCCATTAGACTTCTTCCTTCTTCTCCAACCTAACACCATCTCCACAGATTGAAAGAGAAGCAACTTGATGAAAGAAACCAAGGTAGCAATGGTGTTTCTTAGTTTTTTCTTTGAGGTTGTTGTTGTTTTTTGTGCTTTTTGATTATCAAAGTTTGAAACTTTGTAGGAAAATTTTGATGGGTCTTCAATTGGGTTTGTTGGTTTATATATACATATGTAGATATGTCATGTCTCTCATGTTTGTTGTGCTTGTGTTTGTGTGGTTTTGTAGCTATAACTGCAGGGTCATGGGTCCCTGCTTTCATACAAAGTGTGTTCAAAGGTTAGACCCCAGAAGAAGTATTCTAAAGAGAAGCATTCAAATTGAAGAGTAGGAGAGAGAAAATGGGTTTTTTTCGTTTAGTAATAGCGATGTGATTTGAATATTGACCATTGAAGAGTTGAAGAAATTGTACACTTCTAACCGTCAAAGGGGTGGGAATGGGTAAAACAAAGGCCTTAGCATTGGTTTGGGCTGTGTTTGGGGTGTTAGACTCGCTGACACACGCTTTCCGCTATGGAATACGACCAACACAAACACGTACAAATTATATTACACGCCAAAACCTGTTGTTTTTTTACTTTTTTTTTTTTTTTGGGGCTACTGCTGTGCATGTGCTATAATATAGACTTTGAGACTTCTCTGTATGTAGTTTACGAGAATATTTTCTAGAGTTTGATTGATACGTGTCGATAGTATAAAATAGTTTTATATTGTCAATTAATAAAAATAGAAAAAAATAAGAAATTATGGTGAGTTCCTCATTAAAATATATAATTATTTATATGAATTGGCACTTTTTATTATTTTTATTAACTGATAGTATAAAATTATTTTATACTGTCAATGTATTTAAATTAAATTCTATTTTGTAAGCACTATCACTGAAATAGAGTTTTACATCATCATTTAATTACATATTTTTATTTGTAAAATTTTTAAAATAATAAATAATTGAATTAAATATTTTTATTGATATAATAATACATGATTTGATATATATATATATATAAAATATTTTTATATTAATAATATTTCAAAATTAAATTTATAGATTATTGAAATATTCTTAACAACCGTAAGATAGATCAGTGGTGTCATGGAAAAACAGCAATTTTATTTTACACGGTTAAGACTTATTATATTATGCCACTAAGGTGACTTATTTAATCAAATTTCTGCATGTGTGATTTTCGTGACTTGAGTTCAAATTTAAAAGTTATTGATATATATATATATATATATATATATATATATATATATATATATATATATATATATATATATAATCTGTAATTTCATTGCAAATCATCACTAAAGTTGATAATATATCATGATCTAAGAATTACAAAACCTTCCTTTACTTTAAAGCTTTTTATCAGAAAATAATTATTATATTACATTTTTACACTATTTTTGTAACAAAAATGGATCAATTACGCAAGATTTACACACATAAATGAATCCGTTATACATATATGACAGTGTGTGAATATATAGTATTGAAGTTTTAATGTATAAATAATGAAAACTTTTAGACAATCAGAATTTTTACCATAATTTTATTGTCAGAATGACGTGGTAAGATAAAAAATCTGATGAGAAATTTGATTTACTCAATAAAATGGTATTGTCAATCTCACACAAAAAAAGAAAAAAGAAAAAGTATAGTCATTCAATATCTTTCTTTGATGTAGGGAGTAGATCGACACCTTCAATGATGGGTTTTCATATTTTATTATTTATTTAAGTATCTCGTGTGTACTTTACATTTATTTAATTTGAATACAAGTCCTTATAATTCTTGCTATGTAACTTGTGAAGATTATTTTTTGTTTTTATTTTTATGATGTGATACATTTTAACTTCTGAATAATTTTTAACTTCTATATGTTCAATGGAGGATAGAATGTTTTAGAATTGGGATAAGAAAGTCTTTTACACATACATGACAGTGTGTGAAACTGTAAATATTGCATTACAGGTCTTTCCAGGTGAATATTACATCGAAGTTGCAAGGCGTGAATAAAATTGCCTAATTAATAATTCTTGTAATCACAAAGGTAAAAGATCCCCGAAGAAAAGTTGATTACTTAATAAAACGGCAATGTTATTCAATATCCTTCTTTGATGGCACAGTGAGTATAGATCGATATCTTAATGATGGATTCTCATAATCTATTATTTATAAGGATCTCGTGTTTACTTTATTTATTTAATTTGAATTCAAGATCTAAATAATTCATGTCTTATACCCTGTGAAGATTTTCTGTATTTCTCTTCGTGATGTGATATCTTGTAACCATCTTTTAGAGATTAATTTTGGTATATTATAAGTGTAAAAGAATTTTATATTATTATTTAATTATATGTTATTATATGTAAGATTTTTAAAATAATAGATATAAAAATTAAATATTTTAATTAATATAATAATATATAATTAATATATGTACAAAATATTTCTACACTGACATATATTAAAAATAAATTCTATTTTTTAACTTCTAGATGTTTGGATGGAGGGTGGAATGTTTTAGGTCTAGGATAAGAAACGATGTCGGTGGAAATACACAGGTGACGTTTCTATCATTTTTTTATACGGAAATTTTGATTTTTCTAATTGCGGTACAAGGTTTCGAAGACTATACTCGTTTAATAATCTCTTGGAGTCAATGGAACCAAAACTTGTTATACACTAAATTTGAGAAATTGATGAAATTTTACTTATCAAATTTAAAATAAAATAAAGCAATTGAAAAATCCATTTTGTGTGGAATTATTCAAGTTCAATATATAGGAAACTGCTGTTCATCAAATGCTTACGAGAATAAGCTAAAAATTAAGTTGGAAACACGCGGGCGACGTATCTATTAATGAGTTTATGCGGAAATTTGGGTTTTTATTAATGCGGTACAAGGTTTCTAAGTCTAGGCTTCGTTTAATAATATGATCTTGGAGTCAATCGAAGCAAAACTTGTTTTACACTAAATCTAATTCATAACATATATATTATCAAATTTAAAATAAGATAAGGCAAGTTAAAAATCAATTTTGTGTGGAATTATTCAAGTTAAAATAAAGTTGAATATATATATTATCAAAAAATTTGAATACGTATAGATTAATTTTGATATATTATCAATATCAAACGTTTATACTGTCAACCAATCAAATGATATTATACATGTAAATTTTGAGTTAATTATTGTAAAAGTCAAATATTTTTAATATTATGATAATATATGATTAAGTAACTATATAAAGGCAAATCACTTAAATCGGCCAACTATTAATCACTTAATATTCATTTAAAAGCTTACACACTTACATTACTTAATAAAACTTAAATAATAAATTTTTTTCCAGCCATCAAATTATTTACTCATTTTACAAACACTTCACTTTATAAAATATTCTATAAACACATATATAATTTTAATTTAAATATATTACTATCAGTATAAAAAAAATTTATATAAATATTTAATTATATATTATTATATTAACAAAAGTGTTTACTTAACTATTCATCATCTAAAAAAATTTATAAATAAAAATATATAATTAAATAATAATGTAAAATTTTTTTATACAAATACTACACCAAATTAATCTCTTATCAATTTATTGTGGGTCGTGGGTGTGTGTGATTTTAATATAGTTATTGTAAAAATTAAATACTTTTAATTACGTAGTACGATTAATTGACACCATAGGACACCGAAAGTTTGTTATAATTAAATCCTATATATTAGAACTGAGATCTGGCAATACAAGTCAAGCTATGGCAATAAAATTACTCATGTATATAGTGTGAAGTAAAATAATATGAAACGGCGATCTCAGGGTATCAAACCTATTTTTATAGATCTAAATAACACGGCAACAGACTATTTTATTATACAGAAAATTCTCCTTAATTGAATTCACAGACTAGCCTTTTCTGTCTCGTGCAATATGTGTGGTTTGAGTTTGACCCTTTCCGATTTAGCACCTTTTTTTTTTTTTCTTCCCGTTGAATAGCTACATGATCACGCTACCTACTGCTTCTGGTGAAAGATTGCACACGGTGTTATGAATATGTGGATTGGTCTCGATTTTACCAAGCACAGCTCCATTCTTGACATCTTCAAACCCTCCAATTCATTGCAAAACCTTAGCCTTTTTTTCATTCATAATAAGCCACCCATTTTCTTTTTTATTTTTTATTTTTCCTTCCTTTCTGGAGACCAAAGGCTTTGTTGACTTCCTTGCGTGTGAGACATGATCAAGACCGTGGAATCACCCATCTTGTTTTGATTCTTGATGACATGAATAGGTTCCTGCGACCACAGCTAAGCTAATTTAGAAAATTTGAATTCCTAGACTAATGAGTGAGGCTCCTATTTAATTATGAATGTTATCTACCACACGCAGCTGTATGCAGTTGAGGCGACATGTTATAGCCAATTTTTTACCAAGTTTGTGTTACATGTTGTACCCGCTCGAGGCGACTGTGTTATCGCCAAATTATTTACCAAGTTTACACCTTCAAAAATATGTCTGATGCAACTTTAAATTTTAAATTAAATTAAATTAAATAAGCCTCTCATTATAACTAACATGTAAATAAACATTTTAAAAATTAGGCGGAATCTGCCAATTCAATCGATTAGACTACAAATCAATCATGTTTTGGGTTTCTTTATTTCTCATCATGTTATCTAATTTAACTCTAATCAAATAATTCATTTAACCAATTAAATCATTCCATGACACACAGTTTTTCACAAGTTCAATGTCCGGTCCAATTTTTTCGCAATAATAGGCCGAAAAAGTTTACATTTCCGGCAGACTCACATATATGCCGTTGATCACTGACTCCCTCTTTACGGGAACAATTACATGTAATGTAAGGATCTAAAAATAGAATTTATTATATTCAATACCAACGGCCAAACTAAAAATTTAGTTATTAAAACTAGTTTGAACTTTGACTACGATACTAAAATATAATTCTCCCATCTTTACTTTTGCTATCAGCTACGAGGCGCTCGAAGTAAGTATGAGTTGCCACGGTTAGGTATGAATAGTGAATATGAAGTCAGAAGGAAAAAAAAAAAGCGCACAGCACCTGCCGGCTGCCATGGAACCAACCCAAGTCAGTCTTTTCTTTGTCTCCTTTTCCCTTTTAAAATCGAATCAGCTCCTGACCTTTTGAGGAATCTCTTTAATCTTTATGAATGAGAATCACATTGCATATTAAAAAAATAGTTTAATTACTTTACAAGTCTTTATAGTTTTATTTACTTTTCAAAAAAGTTCTTATAATTTAAAAATTTATAATCAAATCTTTATATTGACTAAAAATTTATAATCAAGTCCCCACTGTTATAATATCATGAGATAAAATGGAATATTCTATTGTTTTATTTGATATAGCTCGACACATATATAAAGTTATCCAACATGGAACCCATGTCATTCCACATCATTGATTGGGGACCTATTTGAACTTTGAATGAAATTATAAGAATTTGTACAATAATTTTAAAATGAGGCAAACACAACAACTAATTTAAAAGCTCGCGACCTTCCCAACATGTAGTAGGGCTAGGTGGTAGCCTTCATGGAGGGCAACATGCATTTTATAGTATTTTATGGCTACTTGTTGAACCACACTATTAAACCATATTAGTAAGTCTGTTACATCAAACTAGACTAAGTAAGGATCCAAAAATTTGCATTATGACTACAATATAAAACTCCATACCTTATTTGCCCCAAGATTGGAAATTGGAATGTAAAGAAAGACTATATAATCTTCTATAATACACTTATGCAGATGAAAATCTTCAATATTCAGAGAGTGTAAAATAAGTCAAAGAACCTTTAAATCCATATGGCAAGTTAAAACTAACATATACCACTTGAGCAATAATTTTCTTTGGCACTTAATTAGCCTAGTTGGTAATAGACATCGTGGGTGAAATTTTTCAAATGTTAACTTGTTATAGGTGCAGCAATGCAACTACCTTGCCTTAGATCTCTCTCTACTTACATCAAGCCAACTGGGTTGTCATTTCACAATTACTCATAATGAAATTATGAAGACATATATAAGTAAAGAACTTTTGTTCCATTGTTTTTCCTCCAAGAAAATATTTTCAACTAGACAAAAATTTTGCACCTCTCCCTTGAGTGGCCTGGTGAAGATGGAAAATGCATAATGAATTGACTTCGTTTGTGAAAGCCTAATCTCTTGATCTAGTCAATCTTCTATATTTTGTTTGAATAAATACTCTATTAATTATCAATTGGTGATTCTGCATGTTATTTTGAAACAATAGTTTTTTATGTATATAAAGTGTAAACTCATAAGCAATTATTTTCTAAGATTACTGTTTTCAGAGACTGTATCATAGTAAAACTTACTAATGGCATTTAAGTTTTATGAATATTGCCCATGCCCAATTGGTATGGTTTTGATAAGTATTTTGGCTTTTGAGTTAAAAATGTATGGTTGGCGATAGTAAGTCTTGCCCATTTGTGGAATTATGGTTGCTTACAGTTGCTTCCTATCTTGTTTGGTATATCATGGTGTGACAAAAGAATTTAAGCACTATGCAATGTCAAGTTTAAACAAGTCATAAGCTGCAATTTTATAGCACAAGACACTGCATTGTTAACAAATAACCCGAAGGAAATTGTGGGTATTGGAATGTGAGTTACACTTTTCGGTGATATTTAGTATTCCTTAAGGGAGATCATAGTAAAAGATTAAATAAATTTTCAAAGATTATACTTTAATTTAATAACTAAAAATGAATAGGACAAAAGCTATCATACTCTTTAAGATAAAATATAAGAGAACATATACCCCTAACAATGCATAAATACAAATTTAGGCGAGTGTTTTAGCAATTAATGTTTAATTATTCTATAAATTCTAATAATTTCACTCAATTTAAATAGATTCCTAATGCTACGTCAGTTTTTTTAACAATTTAACGACAGTAAATTGTTTTAGGGATTTGATTACAAATATTTATTCAATTTAGGAACCTAATTATAAATTTTTAAATTATAAAAATCTAATTAAAAATTAAGTTTAACTATATGGACTAAAGAATAATTAAGCCTAAAAAAATCAGCTATCTGTAAAGCAGCAAGGCGATTATGTCTATGGTCAGAGGTGACCAAAGGCTCTTTAAATAATAATGGCAGGTTAACAGAAAAAAAAGATACTGCTTCCTATCATTTTTTTTTTACCAATTTAAGCTGAACAATGTTATCTTATCAATATAAGCTGTACATAATACAACAAATCACCTCTAAATTTACAACCTCTCAAGCAAATTAGCTTATTTATGTTGGGGAAAAAATCATTCTGAGCCTGATCAGGAAGATCCTACAAAAACAAATAAAACAACATACTACACATTTCCCAGCCAACCATCCCCCCTGTGCCTCAATAAATTCAAGGTCCCTTCCAATTCTTCAGCGCAGTGAGACTCTCCTGCGCCCATAATTTCCATATCAAATTTAGTTGTCAAAGGATACCAAGCTTGGGAATTCATTCCTGTCTGATGTAAGGAGAAGAACTCATTTCTGTACTGTAAAAGGACTCTTCTACATTGATTTCATATACATCATCATCCTTCTCATCATCCCATTTGATGATCTCCCTTATGTATTTGAATGCCTCGTCAACTGAGGCTCGATCCCGGGCTCGAGTTTGCCCAACAAACAACTTTTGGCCAGTTATGGAATAATAAAGCTCCTTGAATCTCACAGCCACATAGTAATATGCTTGCTGTGCTAGGGCATGATTGTTGTGATGGGGTCTCACAGGACAAAAGTCTGCGAACCACTCACAAGTGGACAGAGGAGCTTTGTTTATCTTGTCTTCAAAGGCATCGTACTTATTCAGTATAAGCACAAAAGGGGTTTCTTTGAAACAAGGATGCCTCACAAGACTCTCAAAAAGATCCCTGCTTGCCAGCATTTTGTTTCGCAGCTGACCAGTACTAGTAGGCCACACCTGGTCGTAGTCACTCAGGGCAACACAAAATATAACTACCCTCACATCTTCGAACATTTCCAACCATTTGCAGCCATCACGCAGTCCCTTTGAATTTATCCTAATCAGTTGATATCTGAGCCAATGGCAATGAAAAGGTGTCAACAACATTTTTCCAGAAGCTTCCACAATAAAAGAGGAAGGAAGATGAAAGAGAATGAGCTTACTTGGTTAAGGGAGGTGGGCAATTAAGGTTTTCACTGTATATCTCAGACATGGGACTCCGATCATCAAATGAGAATTCCATGAAGGCAAGGCCATTGCTCTGAGTGACTCCTTCAGCATACAATACATCCTTCTCAGCAGGTTCATACTCATTGCTTGATATTTCTATTGCCTGTGCAAGATCACATATGATATTAGACACCGAGATAAACAGAAAACATAATGGAAGTCAATATATTTAAAGCCTGTCATTTACATTATTAGACCAAGACAGATGACAAATCAAAAGAACAAAAGAAAAGCAACCAAAATATGAAGTTAGTAAACTCCAATCCTATTCCACCTAGGCATATATTATATCAAGAAATGAGAAAGGCAAACAACTATTATTATATGATCCAATTTTAGACAGATCACAAGGTAGAAGCTATACTACTTAAGATCGTGATTTTAGAATTTGCGGAGTATTTCAGATATTCTTTTAAAGATTAAGTAGATTTAATTCTTCAAATCATACAAAAGCAAATACCACTAAAATGACAGACAAAGGATATCCAATTGTAGGATTTTGGGAAAAGAAAAGATTCATTAAAAATATGCACTAAAATATCAGGGAATTCAATAAGACTCATAATTAGACACACATACACAAAAACATGTCATTGGGAAGCAATCTTAAATAACTTAAAGTAATCAACTACTAACATTTACTCTCCAATGTTTGGTAAGTCCATACTTTTGACAATTACGATGGATGCGATTATAGTTTTTCAAACTTTCTATCATTATTTAATGGTTCATAGATATTTACATCGTAGAGAATTCATAATTCTAATTTGTTCCAATTCTAAGAATAGAAATAATGTATATAGAAAGACAACATTTTACAATAAGAATAAAGTAAATAATGGCAGTAACATTTTAGCTGAAAATAAACTACTAGGTCTATATAATTATATAGGGCGAGGGTCAACAGACAATGGTAAGAGAACATATTAATACCATTCCATACCTCCTTATAGAAATTGAGTTTAATCTATCTAATGGTTTAAATTGCAAGTAAATATCATGTTGATCTTAAATGAAAACAGGAAGAAATTTAAAAGATAAGTATTTGATCAAACATTTGACAGATTTATATTTATTTCTCATAGAATTACTACTACTAATAATAAATATTATTATTATTATCTTCATCATCATCATCATCATCTATGTTGCCAGTGAGCCTTAACTCAACTGGCAGATAGGTCTTTCAAGGGATCTCCTGTTCTTGGGGTTGAATCCCACATGTCAGTGAAACGCTTTAATCTATTAAGTTATACTATCAGGGATTGGGCAATAGCCATGCACGACACTTTTCTTCTAAAGATAATAAAAAATGCATGGTCAGAATATTTAGCACAAATTTAGTAGCACTGCACGCTAAATGGGCTTAAACCCTTGGCTAAAGCTTCATTGGAGACCTACTCCATCACTTACTTCATATACAACATAATATAATAATAATATGCATCTAAAAATTTTCCCAGTTGCATTGCCCAATTTGAGCAGCTACCTATTATAGTAAATGTTTGAATGAATTTATTAGAAGAAAGGACATGAGTACAAAGGAGGATAAGGCATCCTCATAAAGAGACCCATAAACCATGAAACAAAGCCATGATTTGAGCACCAAAGAGGAATGCTACCAAAAATTAAACCCAAGGGGTAGGAGGACCAACCACTGGACTATCCACATTTATATCCATAAAAAGGTTCGTTCATTTCTTCAAAAGAGCTAGCAAATTTAACACATTAACCCTTTTAAGTTCTTTCTTTCTAGAAGATAAAAAGAAACTTTTTGAACCCTTCCTTGTTAAGGAAAAAGAAAAGAAAAAGACACATCTCCAGAGAATTGTTCCTAGCCAATTACATTTACAGCCCAGGTAAGTTACATTGGACCTCTCAATTATATGTAACTATAACATTTAAATTTCTATATCAAAACAATAATACTGAAACCCCCTTTTCCCCACTTCTAGTGTGTCACCTACTTTATATAAGTTCATCATATTAGTTGTTAGTTGTTACCAATTAAGAAAATGAGAAAATAGAATGTCAAAAAAGAAAATGATTAAATATAAGGTGAAATAATAATTCGGGAAAGCACTGAAAAAAGATTTTTAATGGACAAATATTTAGTTATAAGATAGTGATGATTAACAGCAAGTATCATCAACTGCAAAGAAATACACAAGACAACGCCAAATACTTCTCAAGAAGACAAAGTAGGAAAAAAGAAACAGTGGAGACGTACCCGATCCAAGAAATATTTAGCAACATCAGGAAGATTATGCAATTCCTCTCTTCTCTTGTATGTTTCCTGAACAGCAGGATCTCTCCAGATCTCATCTACCATAGGAGCATACTCACGCGTAGCAGCAGGGAAGAAAGCTTCCAAATCTCCCGTAGCCATTATATCCAGCAACCAGTCAGAAAAATGCTTGAATCTTTGATTGATTGAGTAGATGGTTGGCTTGGTTTCCTCTGCTGTTGTTTCTGCAAAATTTGTTGCACAACTAGGTTCAGTCACATAACTCCAGCATTTCCAAAGACATTGACAAAATATTTTGAAGCAAACAGCATCATCCACAAACTCCACAAGGGAAAAAAATTAAGTGGCATCGAGAGCTGCTAACTGGAAACATTGATGCTTAAAAAGTAAAATGATTCAGTGTACCAGTTATAACACAGTTATACTGCCTTGGAGCAAATAATGTACAAGAGTAGAAAGAACTCTTACCAAGACCAAATACTGATTAGAAAAGACCTTGCTTAAAATGGTTTTATTGAAAATTTGGTATTTGATAGAGCCCAATGGCATCAATTGATCCATGTTATCGACCCACCTAGTCAGATAAACCTTGGTGGTTGTTGCTGTTATCAGTTCAGATTGTCTTTATAATAAATGTGCACTATTGTCCGACGAAATACAAAATGAGTCAACTTTTTTTGGGGGATAAGATCAACTGAAGTTAAATTTGATTAACATCTGTATAACAAATAGTGAATCTATTGAATATTGGACCAAAATTATGGACAACATTTAGCAAATCACTACACAATCGCAAAAGCTAACTAGTTAATATCCAGATGGGACATTTTATTGGCCAGATAAGGGCACATAAGAACTATTATTTCTGCACTCTCTCCCTCACCCCTCCAGCATAACCAATGTGGGTTTTTCATTAAATGTTTCAATTGGAAAATAATTTGAGATAAACCAAATAAAGATTGATAAACAAATTGAGACAGTGACATTAAGAAATATACAGAGCAAATGCATAACCTGCAAGCATTATGGAATTTATAAAGCATTAAGCCTCATTTTTAAAAAAAAGACTATTTTGTGACTATCCTATCAGGACAAGCATTAAAGGTTTAATTTAAAATCTACCATAAATTATAACTTCAAGAAATATACAGACCGAAATCTACCATAAATTATAACTTATAGAAATATACAGACCAAATGTGAACAGTTTAAGGAAAGAGTTTTTTTTTTTTTCAATTGCGCTCAATGCCTATTCTACAATTTTAACGACCAATGTTTAGTAACTTGAGAATAATAACAAATGCTGCAAAATAGCAGTTAGCTAGCGACACTTCAACTTAGTGCTTGTCCTGAGCACCAACATAGAGGGAAGGAGGAAAGAAACGTAAAATCCCACCTGGTCCAGATCCTTCACCATTTAATGAAGTAGATTCTTTCTCTGCCAGTGCTTCCTCTTCAAATTGCTCTCGTCCTTCAAGCAGAATGCTGAGATACTTGTACATATTGCTTTGAATCATGAGCTTGATGTTTTGCAACTCTTCTGTAGAAAACTTGTTTCCATATAAAAACTTGGCCTGTTCCACGGATAGGGAAAGAGAATATTCTCATAATGAAAGCATAGAAAGGTAAAATAAAAACAGGAAAGCAATTGGTACCATATCATAAAAACCAACTACCTAGATCTTTTTCAAAAAAATAAAAAAGAAAAACACAAAATGTGAAAAGGAAAACGTGCCATAACCGTGCAAATTAAAATCATACTGTTTTCAAAACATGCTCCTGCCATGTGTACACTTAAACAGCCATAACAGGCAAAGTACTAAGTGCTCAAAAATTATGCTACAAACAAAAAGAAAAAGAAAAAAGGAAAAAAGGAAAAAAGGAAAAAGGAAAAGGGAAAAGGGTAAAGTTGAGTTCCATCATCCACAAGGTGAAAGTACATAATGATTTCAAATGCTTAAACGCCAGTAAAAATAAAATCTCTACTTATTTGCATATACATCTAAGTATGTACACGTGCAAATGTACTTATATGAGTATACATTAACACACGAATGTGGAAAGAACACATAACATGAATGCATGGAACTATTGGCAGATACATGCATGCATATCTATCATCATCCATACATAATCAATCACATAACTATAGTATTATACAACATATATGCGCCAGTGTATGGGTATGTATAAGTATAAAGTTTATTAAAATCATTTATATATACACATGATGCAATAGTTCATAACAACATGTCTAAAATCCTAAGAAAATTGTCTATTACACATCACTATTAAGTATTATAACTAGCAATCCACCAGTATCCATTGCTCTAAGAACTGAGCACATAAGGTGATAAACCATGACTCTTCACTAAAGCCCTTACTCCAGCAAAAGACAAAAGCAGAAGATAGTGATCCAAAACCAGCCACATTAAATTTAATACAAGCAGAGAGACATGATCATGTGTAAGTATAATACAGAGGGAAGGAGACAGGAAAGAAGTGCAAGAGAAAGGAATGGATACGTGCCTGTTTAAAGAGAGTGGCTGTTCCAGATCCTTCCATGCCAAACAACAAAAGTTTCTGAACTCTGCCATGCTCCAAATACTCAGGCACAGACCTTGTCGAATAGTTAGTTGCATTATCTTTGACCCCAGGAGGATTAGCAGGTGGTACAGGCAATGAGAATAATGAACAAAGGAAACGAGTGGACGCCTGCCTACCATAAACCAAACCAATATTGTATAAAAAACCAAATCAAGACATATGCTTTCAAGCTCAAATTAAACAACAGATATTTATTATCAGATAAGAGAGAACCTTTCCCCATATGTTCCCCTTGATATTGTTTTGGCCTTCTTCCTCATAGGATCCATCATCATAAACCCAGAAATGGGTATCTCGCGGGCATTGTACATTTGCTAGCTGGAATGATAGCCAAACAAGTTACGAAATCAATCCATGATGATGCAATGAATTACAAACAGATAAACAAAACACACTTTGAAGACTTCCGATGCAGTTAGATGTGTAAAGACCAAATGTGGAACCTCCGAGCTTAAAGGCATACAAATGGACCAATATCATATCTAGGACAAGAAAGACGAGATTCCAGATTTCTTTCACTTAAGATTGTCTCGATGCATGTAAAAGAGGGGAGCAGAATTATCCATGGACAGTTTTTTGATCCCTTTCTTTCAAGACAAGATTCATAAGATCTTACACTGCTTCAGCAAGTAAGCATTGTTCTTTCAAAGATATAAAGATGTGCAGAACAGGAAATGAACATCAAAGAAATAATAGAAAGCAGGTGAAAAAACTTCACAAGTCAAAGTAGACACTTGCAATACAAATTTTACAAAAGATAACAGCAAAACATTTGATGGACTATCACAAAACCATGGAATAATTTGACAGACAAATTCTAAGAGATCAGAACCTGTATTTGTGTCAGAAAATTAATTGTCAACAAGTAGAAGCTCAAGGTACATTTAAATGGACGCACATAGTTCTTTACTGACTCTAGAGCTACTTGAAATCACATAGCTTAAATGTTTGAAATATGTACATCAAAATTGTAAAAGGGAGCCATTGCCAAAATAATAATAGTGAAAAAAAAAAATGCTTGCTCAGGATTTAATATACATGATCTATTTTATAGACCATAGACAACCCACAAAATATAGCAGCTTGTTTAATGCCATTTTTTCTTTAATGTTTGATAGTATTTGGGAAAAATATGATTCTAACAAGAAACGATAATTGCCAGAAGGACTATAGGAGGACATGATGCTAAACTTACAAAGTTCTATAATGAATATATGGTCATTAGGCTTCCCCCACGAAGAGCAGATGTGTGGGCATACTCACATAACACTTTACACAAAACCTTTGTTGAAGCCCGAGAATAGAAAACATAGACGGAAATCAAAGCAATTGGTGCCAATCCTTGTAATAAATTTACGTGTTCTACAGCTTTTTCTTCAGAACTGAATCCAAGGCAAAAAAACACACGGAGAAACGTTATTACCTTTAACACTCTAAGTTCAATCTTTGTTATTTCACGGCCATTCATGTAAACCCTTGTATTCCCATAGCTTGCCTCAGTTTGAAGCTTGCCTCCGATATTCAGCTTCGAAGTTATTATCTTATCAGGCTTCTCTCCCTCCTGAAATCCACCATTTCCAACTTAAGAAAAACAACACAAACCAATCTAAAAATACTATTTTAAAAATAGTAACCAAGAATAAACACTGCAACTTCCAAACAAAAACAACAACGATAATTCAATTCTCACCTTGCCCCAAAGTCCAGAATCCTTGTCATACCAATACCTCCCGGGCTTCAACTTCTGAGGCGGGATAGGACAACCAAGAATCTCAGCCAATTCCTCCTGCCTCAACTGCCTGCCGTTCACGACGAGCTGCTCCGGCCGGAGCTGGTTCGCGGCGCACTCCTTCTCCGCCTTCATTATTTGCTTAATCTCCAAGGGGCTACACACCTTAGACAACAGCCTAGAACTCTTCCCCAACCTCAACCTCTTCGACTCATCTATCGGCTGCCCAATGCAGCTCACGCATTTTCTACCCTCAGGCATCGACCCCATAGCCTTCAACACACAGTTGCTACAATACCTAGCATCACACACCAAACAAGCCTCTTTCTCCCTAAACCTATTCGCATTCCCACACCTGCTACAAATCCACCGCTTCCTCGGCGCGGCGGAGGCACGCGCCGCCGGCGATCCAACCGGCTCCGTCGCCACCGATCGCGGCGAAGAATAACTGTCATCGTCATCTTCGGAATCCCTAGGAGTATTGAAGGTCACGGTTGCAGGGCGCTTACCTTCAACGGCGCGGGGAGCCAGCGGCGGCGGAGCCGGCGGAGACGACTCGGAGCTGACTGCGTCGTCGTTGACGACCTCGCCGGAGAAATCTGACCGATCGACGTCGCCGCCGCGCGAATCGAACTGCGTCCTCGACACCGACGACGACCTCCGGCTCTCCGCCGCCGGACTCCGCGGTTCCCGGCCGAATCCGCCGCCGTTGCCGTTTCCGGTGCTGTTGGGGACGCGGGAGAACCGAGAGAAGCGCGGGTGAACCGGCATGGCGACGGGGATCGGCGCGACGGCGGAGTGGTCGGAGGCGGCGGCGATTTCGACCGGATCGACCCTGGGAACGTCGTAGGTGACAGGAGGACCGACGTACTCGACGGCGATGGAGTAGTCGAGGTGATCCTCGTCCGGCAAGGGGGCGCCGGCGGGAAGCATGCGGCGAAGGACGTCCTCCCAGGTTTTGTCGTCGTCGGGCGATTCGGAGGCCATTAGGAAGGGGGTGTTTGGATGGCGAGAAAGTGCGGGAAAATGAGAAGGAAAGTGAGGGAAAGTGTCTTTGAGGGGAATCAGAGGGGATGATGAAAAGGTTTGATCATCTTTTCGGATGTGAGCGATCGAGAGAGAGAGAGAGAGTGCGTTTGATTTGAGCTGTGCGTTTGTGTGAGTTGTCAGACGCTGCGGTTGGCAGAAAGTAAACGGAGCCACTTAACGGCGGACTCTGTCCTTCAGTGACGGTCCGTTATGTCTGACGTCACCGTGATTGCATTCTGAATATGTAAATATGATATGACAGATTTCGCTCAGCAGCTATTCAAAAATAAAAAATAACAAGTATTTAATAAAAAACACAACTTATTTATGAGCGAATGTCAGAGAAAAGAGAATTTTTTATCAATCTTTCTCTTTAGAATAATGTTACGTACAAGTAGATTCTTGCATAGATAAGTGTACTATTTATTTTATTTTATTTTATTTTGATATATTAGTGATAATAGAATTTAAATCTAACATTTCATATAAATTATTTAAATTTTTTATTATTAGATTATCTCTATTGACTTTATTATTTATTTTATTCTATTCAATATTTATTTTTATATTTTGAAAAAAAATTTGACAACTTTTACTAATTGTACAGCATTATTTATTTTTAAAAGAAATAATTATTTGTTACTATTTAATTAATTTAAATAATTTAATATTTATTTTTTTAAATAATATATCAAATTTGAGTTCTATATATAAAACTAAGTTAATTTTACACATGTTATACATCAAATTAACTCGAATTAAATTAATTAAAGTTTAGTTAATTTTAAATATTGGTAGTTTATATAAAAATGAAAAAATTGAAACCGATAAACCTGAGATATTGATAATTTATATGAAAAGATGATTTAACATATAGAAGTACATTAGACATTATTATCATTATTATTAGAAAGTGGTTAGTCTTCTACATATTCTAGAAGTGAAGAATTATTCATTAAAATAAGTATGTAAATACTTTTTTTCAACCTCTAAACACGCTTCTTTCGTAAAGTATATATTCATTTATCTTTAAAAGTAAGTGCTGGTTATGTAAACAAAAAATAAAGTAAGTGCCTGTTGTAATTGTTTATTGGGGTCAAAGCTTACTGTAAATTTGGAGCAGCCAGGAAAGTCTTAAGGCGTTGGATTTGGACATGTGAAGTAGGCTGGGTCAATATCTGAGGGAAATGTGACAAAAAGTATACACAACTTCAATGTTTTTTATTGATCGAATGAATTGTCTCCATGGGTAAGGATGAAAGTAAATACTCTTTACGCAAATGATTGAGTTGGCCTAATTCTGACTATGATCTTTTATCGAGTTAATGATAAATCACAAGTGTCATTCAGACAAATGTTTTTATCGAGTCAAATTGCTTTTGGCATGTAGTGTTTGTACCAAAGTAAAGTGATGTATTTATAAGCGACTTAATATTTATTTTTTAAATAATATTTTGAATTTAGATTTATAAATAAAAAAAATAGCATGAAAAACTTTACCCTCCTAATAAATCAACCCAATTTAAGCTATATTAAAAGTTTGTTTGAAAAAACAATTGTTTTCCACAACATCTTTTCTTTAATAAAAGGTATTTTGGGATTAATTTATATGTTCGAGATAAATAATAAAAACTTATTACAATCATGAATCAATGAAAAATTAATTATAATCATTGTTAATTATCTTGAAACTGTACCATTTTACTTTCACTAACTAACCTAATCAAACTATTTTACCTTACATTTTATGAAGATAACGGAGCAATAATATAATTTTAACCCATAAAGACAATTGGTGAATATCTTCCAATGAGATATCACCAGCATAAAAAGGCCTGCAGTATACACACAGCAAAAGTGTTGTCCTTTCCGTCTGATGTCTATTCGCGATGCATACCTACCCTTAGCATCTTTGTTTGGCAATAGTTAAATAGAAATTTCATAATTTTGTCTTTGGAAATTTTTGTGTTATAACAGATTTGCCCTCAAAATAGACAATATATACAATTTGGTCCTGAATTTAACAAGGTTAAAATAAGTTAGTCCTGTTGAGGAGACCCATTCTGTTAAATTCAAAAACCAACTTGTATCTGTTTTGTTATGATGTAGTTAGATGTAGAAACCAAATTATATACGTTTTTTATTTGAGGGACGAATTTGTTACACCCAAAAGTTTTCAAGATCAAAATTGTAGTTTTCCTCCAGATTAAAATCAAACCCAATATGCTGTCTCAAAGTTCAGGCCCTACCAACCTCTTGAAACTCAACACCAAATCAATAAAATCATGACACATCTGAATCACTAGCTTCAAATTCCATTCCATGCCAGATATCTCAATGAACAGGTCACACAGGTAGGCCAACATAATCTTTTTCTATTTTTTTGGTTTTTTTTTTTCTGTTGGAGGGGAGGGGGTTGTTATACATTAGTTTTCATTTGGAATGAAATCTACATGACAATTTTACAGAAATGGCTCTAAGTTGTGGAAAACCAAACCATCAAAAATTAAATTACTGTAACATTTTTCTCGTAAAATTGGGATACTTTTAGTAGAAGGAGATGCTGTACAACAACTTCCGCCGGTGCTGTTTTTCAAAGCCAGCAACAATGTCATCAATAGACTCCTCCCATGACTCAGCAGCTTCAATCTATGCACAAAATATACACATCATTAGCTATGAAACACAAATATCTTCAAAAAGCAGCCATCTCATAACCAGAACATACAAAATTCTAACATGGTACATTAAGTTTTGCAATGTCCAAGCTTCTTAGTTAATACGTCAAGAAATATTGTACATATACTATGAATGCAAAGAAAATATGCATTGGATGAGAGTTAAACCTCTTGACATAGATCTAAAGTAAGCCTTCCTCCTATAGCTGCTTCCTCGTGGTTATCTTTCACCTCCAGGTTGACTACCAGCACAGTTTTCATTAGAACGTGATCTCTATTATGGAGATCTGCACAATGTTGAAGTTCGACCATTGTCAAACATTAATACGAAACTGAAGAGCTATTCGACTCAACATGGTCTTCATTCCACATGTCTATTAAAAGTTTCTAAATGGTAGATTGATAGAACACCATCTCCTTTCTTCAAGTCAAAAAGAGAAAACCCCACACAATGAACCAAGTTCACCCAAAATGATACAATTCAGTAATGAGTCACAATAGTCATTTAGACTTATTTATACAATATGCTTACTTACTAACTAACTAACTAACTAACTAACTAACAATATATCACACATACTGGTTAAGACTATTTCTATCATAGATAACTAGATAGATTGGCAGAACAATATCCCCAGAATGACTGTGAAAATAACTTGACAGATTCAATGAATTTAAATAAAACCATAGTTTGTGCAAAATATAGGAAATATAGTTAATAGCTGAAAGTATGAAACACCAAGTATACAAGAGTCTACAACTCTAATTCCCTGGAAACCTATATAATCTAGCCAAAAAAGTTTACTCCACTGGCATTGCAACTCTGCTGTTAATAACAACGCAGATAAAGAAAAATGATATTTGCAACCTGTTGCAAATTTGGGGCTCCTGCATATCTTATTCTCTTAATTAATTTGAAATTTCGTTCAAAATTATGGCTAATAATCATCTCTTCCAAATTGGCTTTTAATGCCAGTGACAGACATCTCAGCTTAAAACACAAGCATGCTATTCACTGTGTCCTATCTACAACATAGTGAGAAGCTGAAGAAGAAAGTTTGTAATTGCCAGCAAAGTAAAAATCGATCTAAGATGTTCTTCAAATTCATTTACGCTACAAACCAAGTTTCACCTGAACAATCAGAAAGAGCAAAAAGAATGAAACAAAGCAAGAATATCAACCTTCAACAACCATATCGAAAACTTTTTCTTCAAATGTAAATACCACGTCAAAGGAGCCATCAGCAGCATTTTCCTGCCATCGTTGAGGTGCCAATTTCACTGTCGAATTTCTTTTAAGCATCGGCAAAATTCCATTCCGTTTGTAGCTGCACTCTTGTTAAGGTTTCACCACACCATATGTAATAATGAACAAGGACTCAAGTGCAAAGTAAATGCATTGCCAAACATACAAGCCCGCTAGCAGATAGATATGTAAATAGCGTACACTATTGTAGTAATTCATCAACTCTGTATCTTACTTTATCCACTGAAAACACTATAAGATCATAAGAAGCAGTACCTATTAACATTTCCCATGTAGAGTTTGCTACTCGCTCCCCCTTCAATCCTTATACAAAATTCACACCGCTTCTTGGTTTTATGCTGAAGCAAGTTCTTCTTCAATCAAAACTATCCCCAGCTAGCATAACAAATGCACAAAATCTTAAAAAAAAGGAAACAAATTCTTAGCTATGCACCACCTACCATAACATTTTTCATGCATTCAAATCATTATTTAACATGTGTGAAAGTATTTTTTATGATAGGTGTACTTATATTATGGTATCACAACCTTACACATGTCAAATACTGATTTTCATGGCTATAACAGAGCATGCCTACCTAAGAGTTACTCCAACAGCTAAACCAAGAGATTTTTTTTTTTCGCTGGATACCCATATAAACAAATCATAATTTACAAAAAAATTTTGAAAGAACAAAAAAGAGCATCCAACACTCAAGCAAAATTGCATTCTTTCAGCTTAAAAATTGGAACTTTTTCCACTTGAAGCAACCTCACAATTTCTTTTTTTCATTTTTGGCCAAAAAGGCAAAAGGGCATAGGAAAATGCAAGAAAAAAGGCAAAGAGATATAATCAGAAGAAAAATAAGAATTACAGGATACAGTTCAGGGTCTTTTCTGCGTAGGTCATCGAACATGTGCTTGTAAGGGGTCCCGAAATCGTAGACGTTTGGTTCCCTGAGGGAGGGACCAGGGAGCTTAACGTGTGCCCCAGTGCCGTACGAAGAGACGTCGAAGCCCTGCCTCTTGAGGAGGAAGTGTGCCTCCATGCTCCTGTTCTGGTTCGAAGAACACACCATCGCGTACCGAAACTTCATTGCTTTTATTAAGGTTCAAAATGTTAGAAAGTTGGTTCCTTTTTTTCGTGTTGATGCGTTTGGAAGTGAGGTGCAGAACAATGAAACGAGATCGAGGGGTTATCGAGGGTGCTCACTATTCAGCAATGGCGCAGTTGGGGACTAGGGCACTTTTGCACAGGAAAAAACGAAAAAAAAAAAAAAAAGAGTAAAATACAACGCTATTAACATTATTAATACTCCTCTCCCTCTTATTTTCAAAGTATACATTCTCCTCTCCTCCCTTCTATTTTATAATATACATTATTCTCCTCTAAAAAACTAAAATTAAAAGTACAATACAATCCTTTTTTAAAAAAATAATATTATACTCCTTCTTTTTATTTTTAAAATATTTTTTTTAAAAAAAAATTAAAATAAATTATATTTTAATTTATTTTTAAGTTTTTTATTAATTATATATCATCTCATTATTAATAATAGTTATATATATTAATTTTTTTATCAAATAAAATATATATAATAATAATTTTTTAAAAAATAATTTTACATATTTTCTCAACTATTAATTTTATAATATTATTGTATATAAAAAAATATTATTTATTAATATTATATATAAAGATGAATCACGAAGAAACGATTTTTTTTTGTAATTTTACTATAAAAATATATATATATAAATATTATAAAATTAATAGCTAAGAAAATATAGACTTTTTATTTTTTTTAAAAAATGATTATTACAAATGATTATTACTATTAATAATTTTTTGTCTCAATATAGTAATAAATTATTTTTTAAATTGAACTATGTATATTATATATTATTATAGGCCACATATATACTTTATTTTGTAAAAAAAAAAAAATTAATACGTAAAACCATTATTGAAGGGCATTTTGATCAAAATAAAATAACAAATATGAGATAATATAATAAAATAACAAATATGAGATAATATAAAATTAATAAAAAATTTGAAAATGGATTAAAATAAAGATTATCTTTATTTTTTAGGAAAAGAGAGTGTATATTTTAAAAATAGAGGGAAGGGATATATAATATTGTCATCTCTTAAGGGAGAGGATTATATTTTACTCTAATTTTTTAGGAGAGGAAAGTTTATATTTTAGAAAAGAGGGAAGGAAAATATAATAATATCTTCTCTCTAAGAGAGGAGATTGTATTTTACTAAAAAAATGGTTATTTTATTGATCAATATTATTTAAAATGGTAAATAAGTGTTGATTAATATTTGTTCTCTTTAAGGAAGCTATGGGGTTGATTTTTGTAAATTGAAGAGAAATTATGAAAGTTTTATCCCATAGCGGATTGTCAGAAGTGTTCACAAGTTAGGTTGAGCATGGTTGTGTCAGGCTTAGCGAATAATGTAATTTAACCTAATTAAATAAGGTTGAATTGAGTTGAGTCAGATTGAAAAAATTTTTATTAAGTGTGTGTGTTGGCCGTAGCCTTCATGTAGGTGGGGAGAAATATTTTTGCTTTATTTTGTGTTAATTTAAGATTAAAGGGATAAATAGGAAGATGGAGGAGATAAGGCATGGTCAACACTTACAAAAAGCAACTTTGTCTCATGCTGTATACTTTATTAACATCGGTAATACTTTATTGTCTAGTTAACTAAATTTGAATCTTAATAATATGATTAAGTGCTCATATAATTTAATTAATTTAATTAAGCAAGAATTAGCAATTAACTTATATGATCGTGATTAACAAAAATTAAACTTTTGATTGAGCTTAATTACCCTTTATTAAACTTAATTAAACTAATTATTAATTATTAGTGTTTAATTAAACTATTAAGAATTTGACTTACTTAATTAAAGATTTTCTAATCTTAATTAAGCATTTTCTTAACTTTTCTTTCCATAATTTAACTTATTAATCATTGGATTAAGCCTTAATCCATTAATTTCTCATTAAATATTTAATTATTTAGGATTACTGAGGTAATTTAGTACGAAGAAAAATTGAGGATGTTACAGCAGGCCTTATGGAGAGTGGGTTCTCTTTTTCAGCGTTTGTTTAGAGGAGTTTGACAGACCATGTCTTTAAGCTATCAAAAGCCTTATCTGGTTTAAAGCAGGCTCCTTGAGCTTGGTATGACAGACTTAGCTCATTTCTAATAAAAAATGGTTTTAAAAGAAGAAAAGTTGATACTACCTTATTTATTCTTCATGACAAAAATGATTTTCTAATTGTTCAAACCTATTCTGATGATACCATTTTTGGTGCAACTAATCAAAATTTGTGCAAGAATTTCTCTAAGCTTATGTAGGGAGAATTTGAAATGAATATGATGGGAGAACTTAAATTCTTTCTTAGACTCCAAATCAAACAACAGAAGGATGGCATTTTGATTCATCAAGAAAAATATGTTAAAGACCTGATCAGAAAGTTTGACATGGATAAGGCTAAGAGCATCAGTACCCCCATGCATCCTTCTCAAGTTCTAGAGGCTGATGAAGATGGTGATAAAGTCTCTGAAACTCTTTACAGAGGTATGATTGGATCTCTATTGTATCTTACTGCTAGTAGACATGACTTGTAATTAAGTGTGAAAATTTGTGCTAGATTTCAATCTAATTCCAAACAATCACACTTAAATGCTGTCAAAAGAATTCTAAGATATTTAGTTAGTACTATTAATCTTGGTCTCTTGTACGAGAAAGGTACTATTTGCACTATTATAGGCTACTGTGATACTGATTTTGCTGGAGACAGAGTTGAAAGAAAAAGTACTAGTGGCTGTTGTTGCTTTCTTAGAAAGTCATTGATAACTTGGTCAAGTAAGAAGCAAAACACAACTGCAAAAGCTAAATATGTGTCTGCTGCAAATTGCAGTGCTCAAATTTTGTGGATTAAACAACAACTAGAAGATTTCAACATGAGTTATACTACAATCCCTATTCTGTGTGATAATACTAGTGCAATTAATCTCACAAAAAATCTCATTCAGCATTCTAGATCTAAGCACATTGACATCAAGCATCATTTTATAAAAGATCATGTTTAGAAAGGAGATATTGAGCTAAGATTTATTAACATTGAAAGTCATATTGCTAATATTTTCACAAAACCCTTAGCTAAAGATTGTTTCTGTCATATAAGGAACCTTCTGAACATGATTAGTTTTTAAAATCATTCATATTCATTGCATCTGGCACCTCCCTCTCTCTTGAGCAAAAACGTAAAATGCTGAGATTGCTGCATCCTACTGGATTTGCCTTCTGGAGAAAGTTATTCAACTCAAATATGTGGCTCAGAAAGATCACTTTCGAGAAAGAGTTCAAAGAATCAACTCAAAATGCTTTTCTTGAATAGTTCAGAAAGTAAATTCAGAGCTAATAATCTACTTAGTTGAGAAAGTTTGAACTCAAGTTCAAGTTGAGATCAGATGTGCTTCAGAAAGATTACTTCAAAATAAAGTGAAGATGAGTTTCAGAAAAATGTTGCAAATTGATTTATGATCTTCTCAATGGGCAAAATTGTCATATCCCTCTAGAAAGATGATTAGAGGATCTCATCAATGTCTGGTTTCTGGAGAAACCCAAACTAATTGACCAGGTGATCAAGTTACTTTTTTTTCAAAAAAAAAAAAAAAAAAGCATAGCATTGATTCATAATATTCCATCTTAGACCTAAAATTTCCATTTCAACAAGTTCTAACCAAACATTAGTAACAAAAAATAAACCAATATCGCATATGAAGCTCAACTATAAGCTTCAACCAAACAATACACATCAACAACAAAAATAAGGATTAATAATTTTGAGTTAGTGAGGATAGTTGTAATGTGAGAAAGTGAGGGGTTATTTACCCTTGGATTAATAATTTCTATTGTGTGTAGATTCCACCAAAATTATCCAAGGTGAATACCTCCTCACTTTCTCACTTTACAACCATCCTCACTTTAAAGGATTCAAATCCCAAAAATAAACCGATCAAAAAATTTCCAAATGCTTAAAAAAAAAGTTTGAAACTTCGTTCATTAGCAATAAGCCAATATTGCAACAACAAGAAGAAGAAAGGAAGGCAGGTGGCCAACATTGCAATAGTTGAGAGCTTACATTTACGATTGGCAGTGAGGGAGCGACCTTTGTCTCATGGTGCAATAGTGGTAGCCTCTCTTTCTTGGTGCAAGTTGGCGAACGAAGGAAGATAGAGTGAGGAGTGAGGGACTAAAATAGATGGAGAAGAAGGACTAAAGAAGGAAATTGATGAAAGTGGCAATGGGCGATGATGATGGCAACGGGTGTAGTAGTAATCAAGAGGGGAGTCTAGGTTAGGGGCGAAAGAAAATGTGACCTTAGGGTTTGGTGGTCGATAGATTTGTGTTTGATTATCCAATCCACCCCAAATCTTGTCATTAGGCTAGATTCAATAGTCAATTAGACGTATAATATTGGTTGGACTTGTTAATAAACTTCCAATACTAGTAATTTTTTGTTTTTTGTTTTTTTTTTAAAAAATAGTGATTAGAATGGAGTAATGATGTAAATATAAGAAGATTTTGTAAATCTAAATTATAATTTTTTGAAGTTTAAGAATGCTTATTAATTCTTGCATAAATTAAGGGAGAGAGCTACTTATTCATCAATAATCACCAACAAATTCATTTTAGTATAAATTCTCACGGCATATATTTGTTTGAGATTTTGCCTAATCTAGTAGTGCATTTCATTCAATTTGTTTGAGCTACATAGTTTCGAATTATTTAGTAAAAGCAAATGATCTTTACTATTATATATGTAATTTTCAAAATAATAATTATAAACATCAAATATTTTTATTGATGAATCTATACATAATTGAAAAACGTATAAAATACTTTTAACGCTATCAATGTATCAAAATTAAATTATTAATTTTTTTTTATTGAAACCACAGGTATCCTGTCGAGTTGGGTAGGATCACTTGAGTGGCAAAACTCCCTTCCGAATTTAACATAGTTGTAATTTCACAACATCAAGTTAGTTCTATAAAGATTTTAAATATTAACTTATTCCCTAATATATAATTTGACATAAATTTAGATCTTAAATTAATGATTATTTTATACAATGAAAGATTAAATCAGTGTATAAAAAAAATTTAAATGACTAACTTGATTTCTCGCTTTTGTTTAGCATTTGCTCGAATTAAATTCATAGTGCAACGGGAAATACCATTTTTTTAACAAAGGTGAGGGGAGGGGGAATGAGAATCAAACACAGGATATCTCAGACTTAATAAGACATAAATGAGACAATCAATAAACTATGAGCTCAACTGCATGGTAAACACCATACTTATAATCATTGATCTTGAAGAGAAAATATGCATAAATGACTAAAATTGATTACTTTCAACTTATTTGACATGTTATACACTATATGTACAAAAAATTATGTACATATGAACATTTTCCTGTTTAGATTATTCTTTGAATTATCAAAATCTATTATGACAATGAACAAAGTTGGGATACAATGGTAATTGAGCTAAACTTTTAAGAAAAGGATCAAGGTTCAACCTCCAGACAAAATTATTATTGAAAGGCTCTCTTATTGACAATTGTGCTTCAAGATTTAACCTCATAGTAAATATCTTTTGAGATATCCTAAATACAAAATTTTAAAAAAAAATATTATAACCAAGGTTCTAAAAAATCAAATTAGGTATTAAATCAGACAAAATACTAATTTAAAGATTTATTGGTTTAACTAAAGTGTAATAAATATATATTTATATATAAATAAATATAAATAGGCTTAATTAAATGCTAGAAAATATATACAAAGAATAAAACAATCCACTTGAAAAATTAAAATATGGAGTACTCAAGTCCCATATTATTTAGATTATAAATTTTTTACTCTTAAAACTACTATAAAGAACTAAAGTCTTATATTGCTTAGATTAAGAACTTTTTACTCTTAAGATGATTATAAATAGTCATGTGTTATATTTATGCTTGACTCTAGACTCCCTTTAAAAGAATAAGAGGTCTAATAATCCTTAACTTGGCTAGCCAAGATATATATTTAATCATTTTTTAGGATAATAAGGTTGTTAACTTCACTATTGGATATTTGAATTAAATAAAAAAAAAGAACTTGACCAATTAAACCATTGAACCAATCGGTTATTGACCAATTCACATCAATTTTGATTGGTTTGAAAATTTTGATTTTTGTACCATAACTGGATTGTATTTAGAACATGGATTGTAACAAGTTTGGGGATAAAACCCACTCCCTGAATGTACCATGCACACCACATAGTACATCTATATAAGCATTGTTTTCAAGGATTAACTTAACATATTTGATCCCTCATCCTAAACTTTTTGTATGAAAGAACTTAACATGTTTGATTTAGTTTTTATAGTTTTTTTTTTCAATTCGCTCAGCTTTTGCAATTTTAAAATTATAGTTTGTGTAAGGATTACTTTTTGGTACATCATAATAAGTTTAGATTGGGGGAATAGATATGCAGTATGCCCTAATTAAGGGTTAGGGTATATGAGAAATTCTCGTATAGTTATAAAGCACCAAATTGGATATACTCTTAACCATTTATAAAATAATATTTCAGGTTTAAATATTTGAAAGAATCCATAACTAAATATAAAATATCATTCTGCAAGTGGCTAGAGCATATTCAATCTGGTATTCTATAACTATATAAGAATTTCTTTAAGGCAACATCTCTGAGTTCATTAACAATTTGACACTCACCGAAAAAATAAAAACCTTTATGCAAGAGTAGAGGGAAGGGGGATAAAGGGATGCCATGACCTCCCCTAGCTTGGTTAATTTATTTTAAAATCGATTTATATATTAATTTATTGGCTCTCATGAAAAAAAAATGAGTAGAATTAAAAATTATAAATATGTATTTACTCTTATATGTATATTTAATATGTATTATTGATCACATATATGTTTAAATAATTTATATTATATTAGTTATTTTATACAGTACACCTTTATATGGTAATTAATTTTTTTTCATTTTAGGTTATATATGTTTACTCTGTCCCCTTCCCAATAAATTTCCGACTTTGCCTTTGCCTATACGTTTGATTTAATTTAATATGCTTGATTTAATTTTGTCACTTTACAATTATAATTTGCTTTAAAATTATACAAGATTGCTAAAACTATGATGTGAAACAAGGCGTGTTCTGTGGTGCACAAGATTAAATATAGTGCACCACACACCGATTCATCTAATAGTAAAGATAGTTGGTTATATCCATACAACCAATAATCTCTGATCCATTTTAATGCTCTTTCTTTCTCCCCCCTCTTTTGCTATTGCTTCTCTCTCACCTTGACACCCCAAATTCTCCGACCATTGTTGCCTCATTGTCGGCTTCGCCACCAAAATCGATACCTTCATCAACACCCACCTCACCTTTAGGTGGATCGTTCCCGGCATAATTTCCAACCTCAGAATCAAAAAGGGTGGCATTCTATGACTTCTTGGCAAAGAACAAGGCTGATTTGAAACATGCCCCCCCCACTTCCTCGTCCTTGGCCACTAGTGAAATCACTAAGGTTTCCAACAATGAGTCAAAAGAAATGAAGAAAGCAGTAGCTATAACAACTTTCTTTTATTTTAGAAGAAAACAACCTTAATTAAACAAAATCCATTAATGGTTTTTTTTTTTTGGCCATTTGTAGTCGTTATGTTACTACTTGCACTTCTTATTTTCCATAAGAAAGGGAATGGCCATCCATCTCAAAAAGAACACGAAGCTTTGGGTCTATCTTTCATTTCATTGTATTCTTTTGTAATTAATTATCGTCACTTGTTGAAAACTATATCATAGGAGATGGATCGGCATTAACGATAGTCTGAAGAGGATGGTGCTCATACCAATATGCAATGGAATTCTACATTTTCCTTCAATTTCCCTCTTTTTCTTGATAGTTGATATTAGTATAAACTATAGTGAGCAAGAAGAGGTAGCCAGCATCCACCCAAAGAACAATACTCAAAGAAAAGGGAGAATGGTTGCTGTCAACAACAGAGGAGTGGTGATGGTGGAGTTAGGAGAGAGAATATGTGTTAAGAATTTTAAGATGTGTCAGTGGTAATTAGTTTATACATGAAAGATTTATCGGATCAAATACTAGGAATTTAGAACACCAATTATAATAGAAATTTAGATAAATGACAATGCGTACCTGTCAGATCCATATTATCGAAAAACATCGTCTATGAATCCTATTGCAAAGAGAAAATGTATGCACATGTATACGTCAAGTATAATAGAACCTACTCCTTCTTTTTCTTCTTTTCAGAGGACCACATTGATGGAGCAATAGCCGTCAAGAGTGCCAAGAGTGGAGAGGGGATCCTGCCGATAATATTAATATATATAGTAACTCAGTTTCGTCCATCAAAAACCTAAGTCACCAAGGGCCCTTTACACCCTTCAGCACACTCACTATTGAGCCCAAGCCCAATAGTAGATGGCGAATCCCAAACTCATAATAGATCACATAATAACATGGGTCTCTAGGGAAAACATCAGGCTATCCATTTAACCCGTTTTAATCAAACAAAAGCCCACCAATCAATAGAAGCCCAATATTCAGAAAAATTCTAACATTCTCCCACTTGAGCAAAATTGATTGGGTTTTATTTAGTTTTAAAACATTTTTAAAATGACTCTCGGGTTGAACAATTATAGCCACAAAACATAGCCTAAAAATAATCACCACAAAACCAGATCACTCTAGTTAACAAGGCTACCAGCTAAGAGTCAAAAGCGAATAATAAACTATGAAGAGTCTAGTTCACCCATAACCACATAACCAAATAATTTCATCAATAATGATCCAAAACATGAGTGCGCAAGGTGTAACTATACACATCATAGCATAACATGTGATCCTTTTATGCTATTATGTATGGATCTTCATTGTTCCTTCCTAAGAAGACACAACCAATCTCCCATAAGGAGATCATAACATGTTTATTACGAAATACAATTTCCATAAGGGAAAACATCTTTCTCACGAAAGATCAATATTTTCTAAAGAAAACATCCATATCTTGAGATATAATAACGGTACCAAAATAAAATATCATAACATACATATGAGTTCATAAACTATAGATTACATAAACTCAATGCGATCAAATGAATATAATGACTCCCACTAACTAAATATATCAAAAGACCTTACAAGACCCATATTCTCAATATGGTTCATAAACATCATGGGCATAGTTCCTTCAATTAAGGAGTCAGCAAGCACTTCCTCAGTGCTAATATAGTCATTACAACTTTTACTGTTAAGGACTTTGGAAATCATATATAGTATGCAAACAGAACCAAACAATTGGCTCCCATCAACCTTATGCAATTATCTAATTGCATTAATCTAAGAATATGATTAAAAATAATAATTAATTGGGCATATTCATATCTTTTATGAAAGGCTAAGCATATGATTGTATAATCATCTATGGGTAGAATGCACAATACATACTATAGCTCCCACTCATTAAAATAATCAACATTTTCTTCAAGAAGAAAATCTACTTAAACACAAATTCTAGCATAATTTCATGGATAAATTTACAAATCCACATGTCCAAATACCATTGCTATATACAATTTCCATCCTTTTAAGAACTCAGTCAAAGATTGCAACATTGCAGTCTAATTACTTTATCAAAGGAAAATACGATATGAAGTTGAAAAATAAACACAATCAACCTTCAGTTAATCTAATGGACAACATCAATGACAACTGTCACCATAATAGGGATTTGAAAAATATGAATATAAACTCGCCTGTGGAAGGAGAATATATCATACACAATAGTCTCAGAAAATTCAACACCTATAGGCAGAAGAATTTTTACTATCAAATAATCCCAAATTTTCACTGCCCTTTTGAACCAACTCATATAGGAGACCACCTGTGGGTAGATCAATACACTAATTGGTCTGAGCAACAAAACCATCCACAAATTAACAGGTCGCTCTACTAACTTCATGAATGAGTCACTGTAGTGATTAACATCCATATTCGTAAGTGGGTTCCAAATTGGGAATGATAATCCAATCCATTAAACCATTTTCAACTCCCATATATAAATTTCTTTAAAATATGTTTCCTAAGAAACACACAATGAAACACTTAATAAGGTTATGCCACTCAAGCAATGAATAACAATTTGCACAAAATGAACTTTCACATACATTGTACAAATTAGAATAATCAACATTAAACTATAATCTTGGCTAACATGAGGAGCTAATGTGTCAGTGAATAACAATTTGCACAGAAGTGAACCTTAACATATATACCATGCAGATCAACATAATGAGTATTAGACTATAATTTAATTAACATAGAGAGTTAACAAGTCAATTAGACCAAGGTTGAGAGCACTTAGCAATTTTCATAAATTATTCCATTAGCTTAGTAAACAAACTACCTTGCAATCCATCATTTACTATGCTAACTAATTCATCAGTCATAATAATTACTTATTCATGCTCTCTAAAATTTCATTATGACGATGATACATCTCTCATTCTCCATGCACTTAACAAAAAAACTAAGTGCAATAAAACAATGATAATTAATAATTGCCATAACATTTCTCATAAAAAAAATTTCATCAAGAGAAATAAAACATTATACCGCGCAGTGGAAATTATGATATAAATGAAATTTCATTCAACTAAGTTGAATATCAGGCATAATTACCCTTAATTTATGCATAAACTAATGCAAATTAATCATTACTATTATAACTTCCTTTCTCAAGTGTGAATCATAACACATGTGAGACTTGGTCATCACACTTGAAAAATCCAACACTTTTCCCTTCAACTGATACACAATCACACATAACAATAGTCATGCTCTTTTCAAGGAAAAACCACAAAACCCACTTTAAACCACTGCACACTTTCATTGGATTCTTCCTCTTAAACACCATATGCACCAATGGGTTTGAAACCATTAAGAGCTTCCATAAGCCTCTATATCCTATTATAACTCATGTAGAGTATTCTTACCTTCAATTATTTACCAATCAAAGATGTCAAAATTATCAATATTCTTCTCGAGAACTAGGCAATCCTTCGTTCAAATATCTTCGTTCCATGGTTATGACAATAAAGTTTGTGACCTTTGGCGTTCATGGGATAACAGACAGCCTTAAAGTTCTTCTTGATATAGTGGGATCAATTCAATAACTTCACTCCACATAGAAAGCATGATTGAGACTAAATTTGTAACCCTTAAATAGTTTAAATAGTATTTTGGGAGAGTATTTTATTTAAGATATAAACAACTGTTTTAAGGTTTCTTTTCAATGGGATTCAAGTAAGTTAATGTGATTTAACACGAAACAAAATTTCTTTATTCAACCATCCTATTTTATTCAGAGTCATTAACATACTAATCCAGAAGACATTCAGCAAACAACCCCATAGATTATCTATTATTATCATATCTATTTCAGAGAAAATTTACCATCTTAACCTAATAATTTTGATTTTTCTAGCCCATTAACTTTCTTGCTCTATCTTAAAAATTTTAAAATTTTTCCAAAGATAGAAACATATTTATTTTAAATATAGACAAATCACAGCTTACAAAATCAAAATCAAAACAAGAAGAATGTTTAATTTTCTCACAAGATTGGTTCCACAAAATAATGTCAACAATTGCCAAAAGGTAATTACATATTTTGTCTTGGTAAATTTCCTTGTATAACAATTTCAATTAAGAACTCAATTTGGTCGTCAATACAACTCACAAAAAAATTCATAGGAGCTACAAAATACTAAGAATTTGATTATTTGCATGGGTAATCAATAGTAATATTCATTACCATAAACAGGGACTCAATATATAATATAAACTCACCTGTGGGTAGAGAATATACTATATAAAACAACAATTACAAAAATCTAACACCTGTGGGTAGACGATTTTACTGTCAAAGTTATCCTAGGTACTATGTCACACCAAATTAGTCAATGAACTAACTATCTGTGGGTGAGCCAATCCAGAACTAATTAGATGACGAAACATGCCATATTAGGATCAATTAATAAGCTAACTACATGTGAGTGAGCCAACTCATACCAACTCAAATGACCAAGTATTCCAAACAAATAAACAAGTAACTCCATCAATTTAGAAATGATCTACTGCAAAGTATGAAAATTGACTCACCAACAGCCTCACCAATAAAGATAAATAATTTTCCAAATAATCAATTTTCAACTCAACTCCAATTTTTCAAACACTTTGATAATACAACAATAAAACTCAATAACTATAAGCAAACATTTGTTCGATTCTATAATTTTTATAGAATTTAAACTAATTTCAACAATCATAAGATATCTCAATTTCTATAATTTATAGGATTTTAAATCACTATTTTGTGATTATAAATATTACCAAAAGAAAGAATTAAAAATCCAGTTAATTTCTCTCTTTTCCTTCTATTTTTAAGATTTTTTTTAACAAAAAATAAAATAAAACAAAGGAGAACCGGGTCATGTTGACCCGCGGGTTGGATGCCGGTTGCCCCTTTCTTCATCAAGCTTCGCACACAGAGGCAACCCTATCCTTCCTTTCGAAGGCGCCGCATAGCCTTACTCCTTTCATCTTCTCCAACGTGCAAAGCACAACCAGGAGAGACGGTGCGTTTCCTCTTCTCTCTTGCGACAGCGACGGGCGATGGTCAAGGCGGTGGCGGTGGCGGTGCCGCATGATATCCAGTGGTGGGTGGCGCGAGGACCACGGTGGTAGCAGTGCGACCTCGCGACAGACCAGGACACCACGTAGCGGACCTGCGAAACAAGATCTTTAACAACGGCAGTACGAATGATGACAACGGCGGCGAGCTCGTCTTCCTCGATTTGGTGCTTGTCCTCTTACCACGCGATGAAAGCCGCAACACCATGGATCGTGTGGCTATCAATAAGCAGCTGAACCAACTTCATCTAGCCATGATATATGACACAAAAAACGAGACCAACGACAATGGTTGTTCAACCAGCTGCTAACGATGCAGCAACATGGTCGATCTGGATGCTGTGTGCAAGGAACTAGCAAAACAAGGCCTAATGCTTTCCCCTTAGTCTTTCAAACTCTTTGACAAGAACGAGCTAGTCCCCGAAGCTCTCTGGAGAGCCATGATAGTGGCTCAAAAAGGAATTTCAACAATTCCCCGATTTATCCCAGATCGGTTTCAACGTCAAGAGAGATAAGGAAAAGAACTAATTGAAAACCTCGAATCTTTAATTTTCATTGTTTGAATACCATCAAATCAATCTCTCAACATACCAAAAGATATTCTCGTGATTCTGCTCAAAACATCTGGCGCTTCAGAAATTGCAAACAACACAAGTTCACGCCTTGCAACTCAGACTTAATTCAAGAACGTCATTTTCCTTTTAATGCTAAATTATTCAATCTAACAAACAATCATATTCTAGATCAAAACGAAATTTTATAAATCTTAAGTTCCTATTTTCAGTTAATTTGATAATTATCTCAAATTATTTTCAGAGAAATTCCCAATTTAAAAAAAAATAATTTGAGAATTTCTCAAATTAGATTTTAATCTTAGTATAATCTGCTCTATACCACATGAAGATTTATCGGATCAAATATTTAGAACACTAATTATAATAAAAATTTAGATAAATGACAATGCATACCTGTCAGATCCATATTATAGAAGAACATCGTTTATGAATTCTGTTGTAAAGAGAAAACATATGCATACGTCGTATATGTCTGAAGAAGAACTCTTCTCCTTCTCCTTCTCCTTTTTAGAGGACCACATCGACGGAGCAGTAGCCGTCAAGAGTGCCAAGAGTGGAGAGGGATTTCTGCCCATAATATTAATATATATAGTAATCTAATTTCGTCCATCAAAGACCTAGGTCACTTAGAGCCCTTTACATCCTCCAGCATACTCATTATTGAGCCCAAACCCAATAACAGATGGTAAATCCCAAACTTATAATGGATCACATAATAATATAGGTCTTCAGGAAAAATATTAGGTTATCTATTTAATCTGTTTTAATAAAATAAAAATCCACCAATTAATAGAAGCTTAATATCCAAAAAATTTCTATCAATACATGCATCATCAATCCTCATATATAATCCAGGTGGTGTGTAGTGTACCATATTTAACCAAGTGTACTACCAAACGCGTGGTGAAACAATTCCTATCATTTTGTAATACTTATGGTTTTAAAAAATAAAGTTGACTAAGAATTCTAACTTAAGTAATTTAGATCAACTTTTTGCTTAACAAAATTTGATATTTATATAAGATAAATTTTTAGATTTTTTTAAGTATTTTCTTGTAGGAGGTAATTTCATTTAAGTGCTATAAAATATTTAAATATGATCAACTCACAAGTTAAGATTCAAATTATAATTTATTATATTATAATGAACTAATCAACTCTTTTATTATTGGACCACATCTCAGTTGATTTATATAAGACAAATAAAAGTTATTTTATAATATTGAATTCATCTTTAAATATTACCAAAAATCACTTATAAAAATTTATCAATGTTAAACTATTCAAATCAAATATTACAAATATTTATAATAATACACAATAATAGTTATTTAGATGTTAAAAAAGTAAACAATTTAGTGACTGCACTGCTTTCTCTATATTTTATTAAGTCTAAAATATTTTGTATTTGACACCCATTTTCCTTTTTTGTGTTTTTATTTAAAAAAATAAAATAATACTAATTAATAATATTCACCTATTCTCATATAATAATTAAAATTATTTATTTTTAAGCATAATTTCTTACATGTAGATTCCCGAAAAATGAAATTCAAATTTCTAATTACTTATTATATATTATAATTTCCCAATCATGTGTGTCCCAAATTTATGTACTAATATTATTTTATTGTTGTTAAATTACAATCCACAGCCCTACCAAAAAAAAAAAAAAAAATTACAATCCACAAAACTAAAATAATATAGTACGCACTAAAATATATATCCCAGCTTCTCTTCCTTTGCGCGTCTCGACTGTTACACACCACCGTCTCTCTCTCTCTCTCTCTCTCTCTCTCTCTCTCTCTCTAGGGTTTCGTCCCCTTCCATCTCTGCTACTCTCTCGGAGGTATGCTTCATGCTCCATCATCATTTCCAATTCTGTATCTATTTCTATTTTTAGCTGCATGTGTGCATTTTTCTTCTTTCATTCAACGCTCCTTTCTTGTCTTCGCGCAGCTCCAAATGGAAGCACCGGCGGCGACAGCGGTGAACTTCTTCCCGTCATCGTCCGGTCCATACAAGCCGTCGATTTTTGTCGGAAGATCCAACGTATTGGCCTTCCGTTCTAGTTTTCACTTCTCCAATAGTAAGGTATGAAATCGCTGTTTCAATTTTCTTTTTTGTTGGGGGGGGGACTAATTTTTGGATTTTGATTCCGAATTTGCTGAGATTTTGTGTTTGTGTGTGTGTGTGTGTGTTTTTTTTTTTTTTTGGTTGTGGTCGATGAGAATAGCGTTTTGATTGATGAACTGCTGTTCAAGTCATTCCTTACTGGAATGGTGTTTGCCAATGCTTTTTGTTCACTGGCTTTGGTTTTTATTAGTGGTGTAATTTGGATGAATATGAGGTTGAATTTGATGTAGTTGGGTTGTTAGTGACAAGCTGCATTGTGATATGAGAAGGGAAAATACATGTTGAATTCCATTTAGAAGCATAACTTTTCTCAACCGTATGTTTTCTAATATATATATATATAGTCTCGTTTTGTTGTATTGTGGTTTTATGGTGCAGCTCTAAAAAGGATTTTAAAAACAGAGTGACGGTAATACAGTGTTGGATTCATGGTGATCATTACACGCACGCAGCAACCAACATTCAAAACATAATTTTAAATTATATAAATGTAGATATTTAAAAATCAATGGGGGATATGTTGCCATGTGTAGGGGTCACCATGAACCCGATGCTATATTATCGTCACTCTTAGAAAAAACTTGTTTGGTTGTGATGATTCAAAGTCTAATATATTACCATTTCTTTTTTCCATAGTTGTTTGGCTTGCCTGAATTATGATGTTCGTTGTGCTTACAGACAATTAGCTTATTTTATTTGCGTGCATGATAATAGTTATATATTTCTTTTGTATTGTTCTTGGTGTTTGGCAGCTATGCACTTCTGTGTCTATTCCCAAGCAAGTTCATAGGAGATTCTCTGTAGGAAGTAGAAAGGGTTTTGTAGTTAAAGCTGCATCATTGTCTCCAGAGTCATCTGGATCAAATTCCAAGTTTGCTCCACTTCAGCTGGAGTCGCCAATCGGGCAGTTTCTATCTGAGATTTTGATAAGTCACCCGCATCTTGTGCCTGCTGCAGTAGAGCAGCAGCTTGAGCAATTTCAATCAGATCGTGATAGTGATAAACAAAAGGAAGAGCCTTCTGCTTCAGGCACTGACTTAGTTTTGTACAGGTTGATATCTAATATTTTGTGCTTTATCACCGTACAGGTTGATATCTAATATTTTGTGCTTTATCACCTTGTCATTGCATTATTGGTAATAAGAGTATTTTTTGGATAAATATGGATATCGGTAGATGGATCATAGATATTTTGAAAAATAAGTTCACATCAGTTGGTTTTGTGGAAAATGATTATTTTAGACTTGTGCGTGCCACATTGTAATTATTGCAAATTATACGGGTATGTTTAGGTCTAAAAATTCTGTAATCCATGCTTTTATGCATTGTGGAATTTATCTTATGACTAGGTTAAAGATTACTAAGTTGATGCTTTTTAGGTAAGATTAAAATTATTTTCATTGGAGGGGTTTCATTTCAAAATCAGGTATTGCATTCGGAAGCATTCTATTTTTAAACTCCTGTGTGAAGCTTGTATTTCATGTACATTTCAAATCTGATCAAATGATTTTTAAGCAACTGTTTGGTGGAGAAAGATTGTCTCTCTTCTCTCGTGAAAGGCGCAATGATAAAACCAGTGAATCTATGCTTCTTCTAAAGGATTAATTTACTTATGATGTAGGGTTGCAATATTGCATTGATGTGTTTGTGAATATGACTGTGTAGGTTGAAACCTGCAAAAAGTTATAATAACATAAAACGAAAGTAGTATTCATGAATGGCAAATTGGAAACTATAAAGTAGAAAAGAGAGGTGGGAGCATGAATTCTTAGTGTGGCCTGCTGTTTTCTATCATAAATGTTTTGTATCTATGTTGACCATTGATTTGGCTTCCAAACTTTTCCAGGAGAATTGCTGAGGTTAAGGCTAATGAGAGGAGAAAAGCTCTAGAAGAGATATTGTATGCTTTGGTGGTGCAGAGGTTTATGGACGCCAATGTTTCTCTGATACCCTCCATTACCCCAAATCCTTCTGGGCGAGTTGATTCATGGCCAGGCGAAGATGGTAAAATTGAGGAGCTTCACTCCCCAGAAGCCTATGAGATGATCCAAAACCACTTGTCTCTCATACTCGGTAACCGCACTGAGGATTCTTCTTCTGTAGCTCAGATCAGCAAAATCAGGGTAGGACAGGTCTATGCGGCATCAGTAATGTATGGGTACTTTCTTAAGCGGGTTGACCAACGGTTCCAGCTGGAGAAGACAATGAAAATTCTTCCTGATGCAGCAGAAGAGAATAGAATTTACCCAGCTTCCTCAGACATAATGAGAACTAGTGGTCGAGACAACCCTTCTCAAGTTATGTCCCATCCTGAAGTCTCTGCCTTGCCTGGTGGTGGCATCAGTTCGGGGGGACTTGGCTATGGGACAAAGGCATCAAGGTTGCGTACCTATGTGATGTCCTTTGATGGCGAGACACTACACCGATATGCAACAATAAGGTCCAAAGAGGCTGTCAGCATCATTGAGAAGCACACAGAGGCATTGTTTGGAAGACCCGAAATTGTTATAACGCCTCAGGGGTCAATTGATTCTTCAAAGGATGAAAACATGAAAATTAGCTTTGGTGGTTTGAAGAGGCTTGTTTTAGAAGCTGTTACTTTTGGTTCTTTTCTCTGGGATGTCGAGAGCTATGTGGACTCTAGGTACCATTTTGTATTGAGCTAAGTTTTGCTTACTCGCATGCACCCCAAAGGCAAAGTCCGTACAGTGTTGGTGCTGACCATCTTTTTATTGATACGATTGAATGTAATTTTAGGTGTTGAAATCCAAATATTTATCACCGATTGATCTGTATATATTGATGGTGGTTCTGGTTCAGGTTAGATGTTTGCTTATTTGGTTGTGCTTTGTTCTCAGCATCAAATCCTTACAGATAAAGTAACATTTGTTAGGAAGACCTATATTGTTGCAACACCTTAGTAGGTTGTCTTTGAGCGATGAAAACATCAAAATTTGACGTTTTATAGAGGCTGTGTTTTTTTTCCCCTGCGTTGTTGAGAGCCATGTGGATGCTCCCTGCAATGCTTCCAAAGGCAAAGTTGATATGGTGTTGGTATCGATCCATTTATTGTTTACAATTAAATGTAACTTTGGTGTTGAGCTCCAATCATTCTTACCAAACTCATCTCTATATTGAGTGGTTCTGGTTTTCATTATTGAATAGAAGATTGTCTTAGGATTACAGAATATGATAAGAGCTTATTTATTTATCCCTTTTGGTATCAACGTCAAATCCACACAAATAGAGCTGGCAAGTTATGTGTAATAACCCATTTTAGAACCCTTCTATACGTAAATGTGTATAAAATTAAGACGATGCAGTAAGCGAGCCTGCATGAGTGCAGAGGTGTTTTGCTTTTGTTCCCATCACAGCTGTGTTGTGTTGTGTGATATATGTACATTTCTGGGGAGTACAGGTAACTTCACTGGTTTTATAATTTTATCAATCCAACTAACTAATTATAGTATCTATTACCTTGTTACCTTAATTATTCATGTTAATATTTAAAAAATAAAAATTAAACATAAGTAACAATATAATTAAATTCATTAAATAGCTCTTACTTTTTATATTGAAAATATATATTATACTAATCTTGATATACACTAATACATTAACAACAGATAAGTCTTTTTTCACCAACTCCTCACAAAACAAAAGGTCTTTTTAAACTAGGTGAGATTGGCTACATGCATCGAATAACTTATTGTATTTTATCATATATTATGTCTATAGACAAGTCATTAAAACTCAAAGTCCATTTTAATATATTTTTTATATAGTTTTTCTTAGTTTTCCTCTATCCCTACTATTGGAGTACTCCTATTTGATCTACTCTTCTTAGTGGAGTTTCTATAGGTCATTTCATAGCAAATCACGTAAAATGGGATTCTACCATTTTTGTCATAATAGCTGCAATCTCAACTTTCTTTTTAATACATTAATTTGTAATTCTATCATGTTTATTTATCCATCACAACATCCTTATTGTTGCAACATTGAGCTTATTCTCTTCATGATTTTTTATTGCTAAGCATTGAATTTCATACAACATTGAAGCTCTTACAGATACGTGGCAAAACTTTCCCTTAACCTTGAGTGGTACTTTACTATCACAAAGAAGGTGCTGGATTCGTTGGTCCTTGAATGTTTGAGACTAACGTTAGTCCCATCGCGTACAATGCAGTCGCATCCATTCGATGGTTTTGTTTAAAAAAGCTAACGGTTGTTGTTTGACCCGTACTTTAGACCAATAAAATATTATTATATGTTCAAAATGTTAATATTTGCATATGAGTCCTTTTGTCTTTCTCTAACAGAGGCGGGATTGTTGCCTCAGTGGTTTTCATCGATGGGTTGTAGAGGAAGGCAACGAGCAGTATTGGAAATCAAAACAACGACGTATTTGAGCCATGGCCTCATCCGAAAACCCTATTTCGGAAATGAAGACCTAGCGATTGAAGAGGGAAGGTAAATAATATGTGTCGTCAAGCGCCCAGATCTCACACTACAACTTGTTGTTCTCCTAGAACTGGAACACCTTAAACATAAAGCTCTCATCTTTTTAATTTCTTCTCCCAATTTTTTTGATATAAAGAATCATGTTTTTATTTTATATTCTGCGTTCGATCCATAATAATGAAGCATGATACAAGTGGTCTTGAATCCTTTTGTACACAAAATGGACTTGCAAGCGATGTCGTTGTAGGCTTTTCAGAAACCCCATCACTCAAGCTTCCTAATTCAAGTTTGAAAATTACTATTTTTTGTAATTATATTCTTCACGGTTAAAAGGGTTGACAATGAAATAAAAACAGCACATTAGGACCTTTTTTGCAATTTTAAAATAGCACATTTGAGGTACATTTTGTGATTATTTTGACCGGACTAACGTTAGTCCAATAGTTGGGTTGGACCTGGCCCCACAAAGAACACCCAAACACTCTTCCACTTTATGCACCCAGCTTGAACGTTATAGATTACATGCCCTTTAATTTCCTGTCATTTCGAATGGTGGACCCAAGGTAATTGTTGAACAACAAACTTGTGGGATTATATAATCTCCAATTTTCACCTCTAAGTTAACATTAGGGCACCACTTGCAGAACTTACATTCTATATACTCCATTTTACTTCGTAAACGGAATCTATGTGCTTCTAAAGCTTGTCTCTATTGCTCTAATTTCTCATTTATTTTCTCTTTGGATTCTCTGACTAGGACTATATTATCAGCAAAAAACATGCATTGAGGCATGTGTTCTTGGATATATGTAGTAAACACATTCAAGACCAAAGAGGTATACTCAAAGTCATCACTTAGTGCACTCCTATAGTTATTGGAAAGTCTTCTGTGATTCCATCACGTGTCCTCACACTTTATGTATACTAATAAAATATTAACAAGTAGGAATATATTTGATAGTGCAGGTGATTTTTACTTATACCTGTATCAATTGATTCCTATTTACATTCCACGAGTTACCAGCAAGATGTTAAAAAAGGAAAGGTAAAAAGGGAAAAGGCAAAGAAATTGCCAATGTGATGTTGAGACTGTGGAGTTGCCATAAGAGGAAGATGTTGACAGCTTGAGATTTGCTGTGCTGTTGTCGCTGGCGACCTTCCAATAACTCGGATGTGCTGCACTCCTCACCGTCGTCTAGTGGGTATCTCCCAGTGTGGTGTTGTTGTCCTTTGGTTTGCCTACAGTGATTCGAGAGTTGTGTTTTGTGTTGTGTGTTTGTGGGCTAAGTTTTGAGTTTTCGAGTTTCCAATATTGAATATCGTGGGTGGGTTATGATGTTTCGTATGCTATTTTTAAATAGTATGACGTATTCTTTTGCTCCTCTCTCTTTGTTATCTAATTATTGGAAAAAAGAAAAAAATTGCCGAAGTTTGATTTTTGAAACAGGACAATAGTTACACATAATACACAACAATCCTTCATCAGTGCATTCTGCCGACAAACACACAAGTCCCCTTAACTGAAACTGGAGTGTATCTTCATAATGCTTACAAAGCACTACATACTACCAAATTTAAACATTGTTAAATGAAAAAAAGTTTGTAGCTGCTGATCAATTCAACATCACAAGGTCATTGGACTACAGGTTGGGACCCAAAAGTGACAGAAGAAAATCCCTGTAGTGGCCAGAAGTCTCTGAGTGAACAGCATCGTTCAGTGTCTTCTTGTACTTCTTCAAATATTCAGCTTTGATATACTGCATGTCGACCTCAGTCCTTGTTACAATGACCCTTATAAGCGTGGTATCATTAGTCCCCAAACCTTTCATGGCCTTATGTAATACCTGCATGGCGACAAGACTACATTAAGATATAACCATGTCTTGTTTGTTAGTAAGACATCTTCAAAGGTTCCATCATGCTTGCAGAACCAATTCCCACAAATCATTATAAGATGTTGGCTTTTTGACCACTTGCAAATGATAAGACATAAGTAGAGTACGTCACTAGAAGCAGACACTTAACGTATGCAGCATAAAGACCATGGTAGTGGCAATAATGCCACCAATGACCAAGATTTACACCAATCCAAATGACTTAGCTAACACAATCAGCTTACTATTAATCTCCTATAAAATTCCCCTTGAGAAAAGATGTTACTATTACTTGCACATCCGAAAGTGCAAATAGTAATTCAAAAAATTTGCAGATGTTTACCTTAATTCATAACAATGGCATTTCAGAGGATATCCCTAGTCACTCTGATTACATATGTGAAATTATGAATTAAGAAGAAAAAATAAGGATACTTTTTTGTGCATATTTACACTTTTTACATTTCTCCTGCTAAATGTATGTAGACCATAGAGAGATACATAATAAATGATTATCAAGTTTTTTCACACGTTTTCAGCTATATATTTCATTTGTTTCTGAAGTCTGAGAAAATGTCACTAACAGATCTAAGTTGTTATTGACCAAAAATTGTTGCCATGACATTATAAGAAGCAATTACCTAGTTTTGAAGTTCAAGGGAATACCTTTGCAAAATACTTTCCAGGATTCACCGCACATTGGACTATTGTCAAAAGAGCATGAGCAAAATTCCCTGATGTTTCATTCTTCACTGCCTATAATAAAACCAGCTTGGATAAGCCCCAGAAAAAAAAAGGGGAAAAAAGGAAAAAGGAAAAAGCAAAAAACTCACAAAATACTAAAGTAAAGGGTGGCCTAGTGCATGATGCTTCTGCCTACTAGAGTCTAAGGAGGGTAAATGTACAAAACCTTATCTCTATAAGCGAAGAGCTTATTTCTAGGATTTGAAATGTGACCAGGTCACAAGGCAGCAACTTTACTATTACAGCAATGCGCACTCTCTCTTCAAGAAGTAATACATTGAAAGTCATAAATCAAAAGTGATCAACACACCTTCTTCAGCGAGTGACCATACATGTCATGGTAATAAGAACTGATGGCAGCCAAATGTGCCCAACTTCTTTCACTGAATATGTGGATAAAAGCTTTCTCATCAGTTCCAAGTTTCTTTTCCCCTGCCTTATAGAGAACCTTCGCATCCTTCTGAGCCATTTCTGCATTAACCTCAGGGCCTTCATAACGAGGTGTAGCTAGATATGCAAGCAAGATCTGCAGCAAGCATTTTACATAAGGGTATCAGTAACGCTAACAGCAGCTCCATTGTGTTAAGAACTTGGAAGGAACTCATAGATGTGATTAAGCAACCAAAGAATAATATAAGACACAACTTTTGCATCCTATGGGAAACAATCACAAGCCATGTAACAAGGTTACCTCAATAGGCATGCAAAGTGACACACACTTGAACATTGAAATAAATTGGTGATCCCCACAGTTGCTTCTTTTAATATCATGCTCAAGATAAATGCACTAACAGAGTTAGCTGAAGATCCCTTAATATGACTTATTTATGATAGCTCAGGTTCCTTCATAAAAGCTATACACAAGGACAAAGAGAGTCACCTTTTTATGATCATCGAAGGTGGTTGCTTCAATATCATGCTCAAGATAAACACCAAACTTAGAATGGTATATCTGTTTTAGATATTGTAGCTGGGAGGGAGTGCGTGAACATATTACTTCGGTAGCACCTTCAACGTTTCCGTCCACAGTTAGAGACTGCCTAATAATTGTCGCATCACGTCCTGCAGGATCATGCATCCAAAGCAGAACTGCAGTCTGATGAACAGAATAATATGAGACAAACCAGTAAATGTTAGGAAACATAGCCACTGTACTAAGTTTTAAGGATGATGCTACACAGCCAGAATAGTTTGCCAAAAAAATCAGTGCGAGGAACATGTGACAGATTCTAAGTGAAGGGAAAGAAATCATGGGTGAAAAAAAATATATGAGATGTCCACCCCATATCTTGCCACACAATTCGGGCATAAAGGATTGTGGCAAATTTTCTGGTCACCAATCATTTTCCAAGTCTAAGATACATTGTTGGTGTTTTCTACTTTCACTAAATGAAGACCGTGATTGTGATCACTGGGTACTAATTATTAAATGACCTGCAATGGAGTTCATGACAATGAACGTGCTTATAACTTATATTAGTACCTCTAACTTTCCATGAAGCTCCTTCTCTAAGCGTTTGGAAAGTTCCTCAGAATACATTGCTCTGTATTCTTGCTGGATGTAGGCTCGCTGTGTAGCATCTCTATGAGCAAGGATATTGATAACAGTACTAGTATCACACCCAAGTCCTGTGAAACCATAGAAATGGCTCGATTGGATGAGCTTCTTCAAAAAATCTTTTTTAAAATTATCTTCGTTTTCAAAGATTTCTTTTTTAAAATGTAAAAGTTATTTTGGATTCGGATGTAATATCAAAATATCTTCTTTTATTCTTAAACATTATGTGTTATAAAAAGCATTTTTTTTCTAAAAGATGAATATTATATTTTCTTAAAAAAAAAAACTTTTTATACTTTTTTGATCGATTCTATTTTTACTAAAAAATTTTATCTAAATATGTAAAAAATACCAAAAAATATTGTTTTTATTAAAAAATAATTTTTTTATTAAAATAATAGCACCCAAACAAAATAGAATGAAAATAAAGGATTTAGGGATGGAAGGGCACAAAGTAAGGTAGATCAGGTCTAGAGGAATAGCAATTAACTCCTGAAAAGCAGTCTCGACAAAAGAAGAATCAGTTAGGTCAACATATTGCGTAGAATCCACATATCAAAGTACTTTTTTTTATTCCCTAAAATAAATGAAAAACACTCTAAAAAAATAGAAAGCCAGGTAAATATCTAGCAGAAAGTCAACCTTCAAGATCTAACAAGTAAACAAATAGGTAATTAGGGCTTCTCATGGCTGGGTTTCAAAGACATTTCTGCAGTCCAAAAGCAAGTAAAGCATAATAAATGGCTCAGAATGCAGCAACAAGACCATTGATTTAGAACAGCCTTTCCCAAGAAATTGATGCCACTTATGAGACATATAAAATTATTCCAATTTTATGCTTTGAAGTATGACTCTTTTCAACACAGTGAAAACCCACAGCATACTCATTGGAAAAAAAAAAAAAAAAAGAAAGTGCCAAATTTGGCTTCCTTTTCAACAAAATTCTCATCAGAAAGCAACTGAACCCACTTCAGTATAATCAGTCAGAACACATGCCCTTGAATTATGTGAGTTCACCATCCTCACCAAAGGGCAGTTCCAAACAAATAACTACCCACCCAACTTTGTTAAAGCAGGATTACAAGCATACAACATCAACACCAACAATTTGAGACAGGGAAAGAGAGAGGGTACCCTTGAAAGCACGGTAAAGTTGCATTGCATCATCTCTTGGGGAAGGAGGAACTGGGGGTACAGTGAGGGTAGCCATCTTCCTCTATGAAAACACAAGAGTGGAAGAAGAAAAAAGTGGAACACAGATAAGCTCCTGTGAGAGGAAGTCAAGGCAAAGGAACGAAGTTAGAAACACAAAAAGGTAAGTTGTACTTGTAGTGTAGATGGTAAATTACATGCAACGGTTATTCTTGTATCACAAGAAATACATTCATTTTATCTTTTTTGTTATTGGCATTCACCTAGGTCAGTTTGGTCCCCCAAGCTGCTTCCTTGTCCTGAATTCGGATTCTGAATCCCTGAAGAGGTACCCAAGTCAGGTCAATAATTAACGCAGTCCTATTGTTTGTGTACAGAGATATCTGCAATGAACCCTCTCACATCAAAATTTTATGTGATTTATTTTACGTAAATTTTATTATTGTTTAAGAAAGTAGAGCCACGAAAACTATAAAAGAATCTAAATTATAAAAAAAATTTAATCAATAATAAAAATTTATATATGATTAAGTCATAAGAAATTTTTATAGGAGGGAACTACTTTCAGCAATAATAACATATTTTTGGATATATGTAAAATAATCTATAAGTAAGTAAATATTTCAAATATGAGATTAGTTTTAATATATTGTCAGTATAATAAGATTTTTAAGATAGTAAATGATTGACTTAAATATTTTTATTGATATAATAATATATAATTAAATATTTGTGTAAAACTTTTTTACACCGACGATTCATCAAAATTAAATTCTTCAAATATATAAGTGATGAATATGATAAAAAGATTTTGTGTATATTATTAGTTATCTTATTACATTCATCATATTTACTAGAAAGATCTTATTACCTTCATCATATTTACTAGAAATGTAAGCAAAATCCACAATTATTTATACATCAGCCTCCACATCTAATAAAATGTCTAAAAACTCCGTAGAAATAGCATTTTCCTAAGATAATTTCTGTAATCAAAAGACTTCTCAGAACAAAAAAGACCAAGTCATTCTAGAGAGGAATCTTTCTTACACCATTTAGTACTCGACAATAATGGCAGAGGCTTCTATTTCGCCATCAAGTGGCCTTAAGTCAATTTGATTAGGAATTTAAAATGAAAAATTTTATACAAAAAGGTGACGTTTCAAAAATATTTAATATATTAAAAGACTAAAAATTTATTTTAAATGTTATACTTTGACTTTAAAATTTTTTGAACAAGCATTGAAGGAAACTCTGGTGTTTTTGTTTTCTCTTTTTGTCTTTTGTTTGCTTATGTATCCAAATAAAAAAAAAAAGGGAGAAACTTGCTAACAAATAAGTAAAAGAAGGAAATTCACATCCTATGTCGCCAGATGTTGTCAAAAGCAATTATTTTAACTTTAAAAACTAACAAATTCATCACATAAAAAGTGTGATCAAGATTAATAATAATTAGTATATAATCCGAATAAAAAAATCATTATATAAATATTTTTTCTTGTATTTTTTTTCATTTATATTTTATGTTTCAAATTATTCGTTAAAAACAGCTAAATGAAAAGAACAAGTAAATATTGGCATAATATGTTTATGATTATGTTTGAAATAATTATATTTTTTTAAAAGAAATTATTTGTCTCTCAAAACGTTTTGAAGGGTTACGAGGGAAGGGTTTGAGCAACCAATAAAAGTTGTAAGTTTAAATCTTTATGCTCTCATTATATGAGTAAAGAAATAATTTAGTTCAAATACATTATTAATGTAAAGTTTTCTTATCCAATGATCATTTTTTAAATATTAAAAATATTTTAATCTCTGTTTTGCACAAAATTGTTTAGCTAGTCAAATGGGTTGAAAGTCAAGCGTGCCAAGAAATTATTTCAAGATGACCAAAAGGCTCGAGTAGTGCAAAACACAATCGATTCCCACGATTAGGCGATTAATACCAAGAGAGGGACTCTGTCTCTCAGCAAATGGGTTCCCAAACTACTCCAAAGAGCATTTGGTAGACAGATTAGCAAATCCGGTCACTAAAAGGATATTGGCGAACAACTGAAGGTTAATGAAACAGATTGAAACTTAAACAGGCTGAAAGTAAATGAAGTGCAGTAAACGAAATATGGTAGAGAAATGCTATAAAGTGCTGAAAAGTAAAGGCAAGGAACATAAAGTTCATAAAATATAAAGGTAGATGTAAAAGAAATTTGTGTTTGATCCATTTGTTTGGGGATCGATTCACAGATTGTGCTCAAGGCTATTTATATACGTATAAAACTTAATAGTTATCCTAAGGCATCTATTAACCACGTTCTCACACAAACATGGTCAACAAATTGCATCCTGATAATCGCCTTGTAACCGTCTTTCCTTGTCTTCCTTGAGTGCACTCTTCTTATATACGTATAAAACTTAATAGTTATCCTAAGGCATCTATTAACCACATTCTCACACAAACATGGTCAACAAATTGCATCCTGGTAACCGCCTCATAACCGTCTTTCCTTGTCTTCCTTGAGTGCACTCTTCTTAGCATAGTGGTAACTGCTTAAACCGTTCCTTATCTTTTATTTATCTCCCCACTTTCTGAACTAGAACCGTCTTCCTCAGCTGCTCCTACTTTCTAGGGAGTGGTCACAAACTTGGTCAAACTCCTACTCTCAGCTGCTGAAGCACGTTCTTTCTCCAACCAAAGTCCAGAATTGATATGGATTACCAGCTGTATGCAAAGCCCAAAGCCGAGTAGGAAATTCATACTATCGGCTAATAGCTACTGTCAATTGTCAACTGTCAGCTGATGGCTATTGACTGGTGGCTAAATCAGCCGTCGACTATCAGCTGAAACTCATATCAACTGTCAAGGCTCAAAATATGTGAATAAAAGTTCCTATAGGCGGCTACACCCAGTTTGAATCCTAATAATAAAAGGCACGGTAAATCAGCATAGGTAAAATAGAAAAATAGCCGAAACAATATTGAAATAACCTTTTTCAGGCCCAAAATGGCCTCAACCGGGCCAGCTTTGGTTGCTACATCAACGCTCTCATCTTGGGCTTTCCATAGATATGCAATAATGGTTATTCTGACACCCGGATCTCAGCTAACGGCTAATCTAAGTTTGGCCGAGCACTTTGGCCTATTTCAATCAATTTAAGCCGAGCAACACGTTCCGTGCCAGTTGTCAGCCATTCGCCTATTCTTCGGCTAACTACTATTGGCTATCTAATCGACTGCCTTATCCAGCTATTTCTCCTCGGCTGATATCCATCCTCGGCCAGCCGCAATTTTTTGTTGCCAACAATCCCATAACAGTTATAATAAAAATCATATATATAATGATATTTATCCTTTAATTAAATAATATCAGCTAAACAATAAAACTATTTTTTTTTGGGCAAAGCTTAAAGAAGCAAGCATTATGCTATAACTTAAAGCAAAACAATAGTATTCACAAATAGTTTATCAATAAAAATTCATTAATGAAAATTGATCTTAATAATCTTTTATTAAGAAACACCTTCCTTTTACTTGACAGAATCATCTTTTTCAGTTAAATTCTTTCTTATTTAATGTCATTTTATTAAGATATAGTAGCTTTTGTTTTTCTGCATGAAAAATTTTTGTTTTAAAAATAGAAGGAAGAACTCGTTCAATAGTTTTGTACGATTACGGGTTTGGTGATGATAGGTTCCTTTCCCATCAGAACACATTTATGCTTCCCTGTGACAACCAGCACATTGGGCGCGCATAAACCTATCACGTTTAGCACATTTCTTCCGCGATGGTTGAGCAATTCAACACTTAAATTGTTTACCTAAATGATATCGTTGGCATCAATTTGGGTTTCTTCCTCTCTTTCCTTTTCTCTTTTGTTTTGTTTTGCATTTTTTTTTAGATGTTTATGCTGTTAAGCTGAGATCCAATAACTATATTTCAAGATTTAGTTTTAAATTAGTTATTTGAACTCACTTATATACATAATACTCAATATTTGTGTTGTTTTCTGGTATCAAGTATTTTAGCTAAATATTTTTGTTAAAGCTTGTGTCGCTGTTGGATATCTTTCTTTGTTTTTCAATCTTGGAAGCCGAGATTATGACTTATTTGCTTCCGATCATAATGATCAAATTTCCTCGAGGTTCAATTTTTTTTATTTTTTATTTTACCATGGTTTAAAAGAATATTCTATTAAAATATTCTAATAGAGGTTAATAGTGGGTTAGGATAAAGGTCCCATTTAGTTTAATTTTTGGGAAAAGACCTTTTAAAAGACGATCTTTTAAAATGAGATCTTTTAGAGGAATTACTTTTAAAAGAATAATTTCTGTTTAGTTTGAATATATTAAAAGTAAGTTTAGGAGAATAAGTTTTATTTAGATAGGATAAAGTAAAATTACTTCTGATTGTTGATGTGAGAGTAATAATAATATTCCTTTTCAAAAGACTTTTTTATAGAATAAAAAGTAATCTCAAGGATATTTCTACCAAAAGGCCTTTACATACTAAACACATTAATTATTGTGTATTTTCATTATTATTATAATAAAAGGTCTTCTGGGCCTCCTAGAAGTATAACCAAACGGACACGAAGTATATAGGATGACAAAAAGGCCCGTTTAGATGATACTTGTGATCCGAGGTACAGGGACAAATTTAATCTTCAAAGGAATGGAGTTTGCAAGGGCGGGAATCCCGACCTCATGGAGACCTACCAAGTCCCTATTATACACATGCACACTTTTACCCAAACTCTATTATGGATATTTATGATTTTGTAATTGTCTCCAATAATCATAATTATTGTTAAAACTATTGGATTTTCATTATATCTTTTTATTGCAAATTTGGATTGTGTCGTGCTAGTAATGTTGTAATGGAATATAGATATTATGTATACTTTATTTAGGTTTAAAATTGTTTTTAATGATTTTTTTCCCTTTTTTTAATTATTTTGAATTTTTTGCATAAATCTACGGATAATCATGGAGATTCACATTCCAACAAGAAATAAGAAATGTGACAGAGATGGGAACAGGGGTCAAATTTTTAAATAGAAACTGGGATGAGGCAGTTTTCGGAATGAATAATCTCAAATGGCAATTTCATGTGATCTAGTTTATGGAAATTTTACTATTATTTAACAACTTTAACCGATCATAAAAATTTACACATAATTAAGTTATATAAAATTTTTATATAAAAGAACTCATTCCACCAGGTGATGATAATAACTTTTTTGATACATATAAAATTATAAATAAGTAAATATTTAATTATATAAATGGTGCATCTAACAGAAATAGTCTTCATACATTATTGATTATTTTATTACATTAATCATAAAATGTACAGTAAGTTATACATAGCTATTAAAATGTCTAAAAACTGCGTAGAAATAGCACTTTGCTAAAGGTAATTTCTGTAATCAAAGACTTCTCTTGACAAAAAGGCCAAATCATTCGAGAGAGGAATCTTTCTTACACTTTTTATTACTCAACAACAATAGCATCATCCTAATGTTGATTTGGCTGGGAGCATCATCCTGCAGGTCTCTTAATCTCAGGATTATTCGCCCTTGGAGTGTCTCATGTTTTGGCAATTTGATGTTGCCCTTTTCTCTGAAAACGGTTCTGCTAGATGAATGCGTAAGGTTTACCGGTTTCTTACCTTCTAGATGCATATCATAATATTTCATTTATTGATTTATTTTTTTGGGGTTTGTATAGGGTGGAAAGATTCATGCTTCTATCAGAAAAACTCTTATATGCAAGTTTGTCAATGTCTTGAAAGACGGGAAGCCTATCAATTATCGCATTTTGGTGTTTGTAGCAAAGTTGGTAGTTTTAAAACCACTAAACACAAATGTCATCTTAATTTCGAGAGTGGGACTGATCGATTTGAAAAAGATAAAGTCTTCCAATATTTCCATGTATAGGTTTTCTTTTGTTGAAACTGATCATATGATGGGAAATAATTTTGATTCTTCTTATTTAGTTGGTAACTAAACTGAATTCGTCTCTGTTATTTTTTAAAAATGAAGTATTGTTTTGTTATTTCTGATTGTCACTCTGTTTTTTATAAAAATATTATTGAAACGTTGACCGGTGTTAGCACTGAAAGGGGCTATGAAAAAGCTTAGATGAAGACCAAGCCTAATGTTTTTGAATTATATATGGATCAGTCAGATATTCAACTTCTTGGTCTTTTATGTGTTAACTATGTCATTCAATGTTTTATTGTGTTTGAGAAACATCTTTCTGTTAACTACTTTTTTACCTTTTTATTGGTGATGTTAGTTTTAAGATTGATGGTGCTCTTTTTGGTTCGTATATGGAGGAGTTGAATTGCTTTCTTTTGGCTTCAAGAGATGTATCCAACATAGTTGTTATTATTCAATTTGTAAAGGTCAAAACCTCCAAAGGTACCCTATGATGAGGGTGGAATCCTAGACCCTTCAAAGCTACGTTATCGAAGAGTTTTGACCCTTGTCATAAGATTCTTCAAAGGTTTTAACTCTTACAAACTGATTAATAATAATTGAGCTAGATACATCTTCAAAAGTTACCACATGTCAAAAGGGCCTATTGAAGAGAGTTACATTTGTATATATTATGGAAGAGTTTCTAACAAGTACCCTTAGAATATTGGTTAAGGTATAAAGAGAAGAAAAATTTTTAAATACATTACAACTTAAAAATCTCACATTTCAATAGAAAATTTTTCACTTTTAATTTCTCAGAATGTTGGTTAGAAAAACTCATTATGCAATATGGATTATGGACTTATCAATAGAGTTGGCTAATTTGATGGGTCTTCTATTCATATTTTGATATGACTTTGGTTCAACTTTTGAGTTTTTCTATTTATAAATGATATATTAGTATTCTTGTAAACATTTGGTAAATCCAAAAGTATGCTCTAACTTTAAATTAGGGCAAACATTTTTCTTAACATAAATCTTTGTTTATAAAAAAGTGTAGGAAATGATATGACGTATAAAGCTATATTTTTGTTTGGAAAACCATTAAATATAAATATTCTAATTTAAAAACTTTTTGGGTTGGCAAATAGTTTTAGTTGCATACTAGACCAGGCAAGATTAGTTTAAAGTGGTTGGTTTGAATTGTAATGTTAGTTAAACTTTATTCATATCTCAAAAAATTTTATTCGGTAATCTCAGTGGGGCTCAAAATTCAAATTGTCTAGTCCTTTCTTTGAGGGTAACTTCACTTAATTATCACTCTAGCCCAAAATTAAGTGAGCAATTTTTTTTTTAAAATCAATAGAATGAACCATTCTTAAGACCAAAATAAAGACCATACAAGAATGATTGGGCATGAGCTCGACTACTGGCCATTAAGCTCCATCATCTAGAAGCTCAACCCAGTTGATTGAACCAATCCAAGTCCTTGTACCAAATAAAGATCGACGCGGTTGACCCAAAAAGGTGAAGACCAACATGCCATGTTATGAGAGAAATATTAGTATACAGTGTGCGAGAACCGCAACCACTAAAGTCTTGTAAAGAGTGAAAAATCCTTCAACAATCATGTCAACTAATTCGTAATAGAGTTCGTAAAAGTATATTTTTCTTAACAAATAACATTTTTATTTTTTAACAAGCTACATTTTTTATGGGAAAAAAAATTACATGTCAACTGAGCTTATATTTTCTTGTAATTATATTAATTAATAGTATAAAATTTTATTGAATTATTGGAGTATAAAAAATAATTTTAAACTTTTTTTATTATCAATACATCACAATTAAATCCTTAAATTTTTTAAAAAAATTCTATCACTCAATCGAACAGTTCTACAAAAATTTTGGATGATTCTGGTTTATACACACGAGTAGAAAGCAATATAACCATTAAAGTAATTTAATATTTATTTTTCTTAAATAAAATTATAAATTTAAATATTATAAATAAAAAAAATTACCATTAAGTCGGAAACATTAAGATACTATGGGCCTTAAAAAAAGCCAAATAAAAGAAGAAGCGAGATAGCCCCACATTTTGCACTTGGAAGGCCACATGAAAAATTGGAGATTGGGCGCAAACTCTGATATGATATGACGATAAACGCTTGTGATTTTAAAAATAAAAAAATAAAAAAAAGATTGTGATGTCATCATTCATTCATACCTTTGACTGCTTCTCGCACCTTCCTCCCTCTTCGCTTCAAAACCAAACAAACAAAATACAACAGTCTCGAAACATAATTCCACGTGCCATTCCCACGAAACTCCCTCAACTCCTCACGTCTCTCCCTCAAAACACGAACCAGAAATCAAAACTAAAAAACTTCCCCGTAATCCTCTCTTCTTCTTTTTCGACTTTTCCTCTAACCAACTACAATAAATAAATCACCATACCCTGTCACATGTTTTGGAGCTACATAAGCTAAATTTTGTTGTCGTCTCTTCGTTTTATTTTGTTCTTTTCCTCTCTTTTGCTGCCTTCTTTTTTCTTCATCTTCATTGCATTCAAACACAAACCAAAACGTTGCATGTTGTAGATTCACCCCGTTTTAGGTTTCTTCCTATATTTGGCAACACCATCTCCAAGCTATTTTTGTGCCTTGTGCATATTTCTCATAACAAACGTATATAAACTTCCATCATTTCCTCTTGTTCTTCTTCTTTCCCTTTTTTTTTTACTTCTTAATATTTTTCCAAAAAGAGAAGAAGAAGGGGTTGTTGTTGTTGTTGTTGTTGTTGATAGCAAAAGGGTGTTTCGTGAGTGTTTTTGAGTTTGGAAGAAAGAAAGAATGGCCACAGAGGCATTCATTTTGAAGGGAAGCAGCGCCTTGTTGATATCTCTGAGGGCGTTGAAGAGCCTCTTCATGCTGATCAATGCCGTTGTTATGCTTCTTTTGTTGCCATTCCGAGGGAGGAAAAGGGTGTCCCCTGTTGAGAAGCCTTGTGGCAAGGAATTAGAGAAGCTGCAGCATGATGATCAGTGCCACCGGAAAGGGGCGGTGGTGAGGGTGCCGGCGAAGATGGTGCCGTGGAAGAGTGGTGGAGGCGGCGGCGGCGCCGCGGCGGCGGTGACGAAGGCCTTGGATCAGGCTGCAAGGAGGGAGTTGGCCATAAGGAGAGTGGTGGAGGATAATGATGATCAAATTTGTGTTAGGGAGTATTGGCTTTTGGTAACAAGGAGGGGTGACACCATTTTCACCCAATCTTGGACACCCGTATCTGTTAAGATCAGGTATATATATGATATGATATGATATGATATGATGAGTTCTTCATTCTTCATTGATTAGTATGATTTAATAATAAATTAATAATGAATGGTTGGTCTTTCTTTTTGGTTTCTAGAGTTTTTTCTTTTATATATAATTATTTGTTGGGTTTTTCCATAGCTGTTAATCTGCATAGTTTATCCAGAATAGGAAATTATGGTGTCTTCTGATCCATAGAGTTGATTCCAACTAATGTGACAAGACTTGATTTGTTATTGTTGTTTTTATGGGTGTTAGTGATGGATCTGTGTTATCTTTAGATGTTTCAGGTTGATTTTGCATGATGTGCCTTGTTAACCCTAATCTGAATTAAATATTTCAGTTATAGCATACTACAGATTTCTACCTTAAAATGGTATTCAATTTTTAAAGTTTAAAATGGTATTCAATTTTTAAGGACCTTGAAATGTGTGCCTTCCTATTCCTTCACTTTTCTTTTTCGTTATATTCTGTTTTCTTTCGGTTTTAATTTGGAACTGCTAATTAATGTGTTACTACTTTGTGCAGGGGACTCGTTATTCTCTTGCATGGACTTAATGAACACAGGTTTGTGACTTGTGTAATTTCTAGTTAGGAAGCCATGCTCAGTTCTCATATTACTGCATGTTTTTCTGAATCCATCCCCATTATTATTTGACAGTGGCAGATATGGTCATTTTGCAAAGCAGCTGAATGCTAGTGGCTACAAGGTTTATGGGATGGATTGGGTTGGTAAGTCAGAGCCAAATTATGATTTGAGCATGGAATTGTGAGAGAGTCTTAAATAATAGTAGCTGTTCCATTTACTATTGGTTCAATAGAAGAGAACAGAAATAAGTAAAGGTTATAGGACTCAGATTCTTGTTGTTTGATCTGGCTTGTTCTCAGTTCTTCTGAGAACTCTGGCATATATGATAATTTTTATGTCTGAAATTATATATTATGATCATATTAACCTTATTAATGATTCACATGCTTTTATTGCTGAGAATTTGTAGTGGAACTTCTATAAATGCAATTACAATCAGAAGGTAGTGATGGAAACTATCGAACTGCTGCAACTAGGGAAGTTAGAATTTATTTTGTTCCTCTTGAGACCAGAATTTGAACCTCTTTCTCAAAAAACATGTATATTGATGCTTAGGTTGTTATATTTCTAATTTAAATATGTCAGATGAAAAGCTATTGAGGGGGAAGGAGAAAGGAATATTGAATATAACCTATCTTAACAGTCAAATTCCTGGGAAAATAAAAGAATACGAAAAAATGCCTATAACTTTACTAGTTTGTCCTTTCCCTTTTGTCTCTCTAGTTATAATATATTTATGTTAGTGTGGGAGAGTATTGAGTACGTGCCTATTGAGATAAAATAATATACTATATATTTATACGAGAGTGTAGTATTGTGGTGTTCCAATATGTTATCTAAATAATGAAACTCAGATTAATTTGCTATTTCCTTTTCGAAAAAAATATTCCTATGTCATGTTTTGGGTCACACATACAAAATTGGCTTAATTGCCTAACTATATGTGAAAATATATTCTTAAGGCACTTTGTAAGATTGCTTGTCTTAGCTGCAGTATCACACACTACTGACTGATGGCTAGTTAGGATTTTAATAGTTGTTTTGTGATTAAATGTTTTATAGTCATAAATAACTTCCTTTTGTCTCCCAATTGCGGTAAGAGCTATTTTCATGTCCTTAAACATGAGAAAGATAGCATAAATTTTACTAACACACTTTACATTCTGTACCATCTTGTTACTATTTTACTTTATTTGATGAGGATTCACTAAACAAGATTTCTGCGGTTCCTTCAAAAGAAATTTCAATTGCTGTTGCCAGTTTATTAAGGATTGAGTAGTAGTGACTGTGTGACCTAATGTTTTCTCAGAAATTCCTCATTTTGCAAATGGAGGAAGTTCCTATTTGTCTACTTTCAATTTACAAAAGTAATGATTATTATAAATTGATCCTAAATAATTTATATTATATATTACCCGTGAATGCATGTCAACATTTTGATATTCCGTATGACCCCATCGATAGGTACATCTTCCTCATTACCCTGAATTTTCATGCATGATCTCTTAGGGGATCTATCTCTGAAGTTATGCTACCCTTTTGTGAGAATTAAATTTTCTTTTGCCAAATTTCATGACATCCTTTGTATATATGATACTTCCATTGGATCGTAGTTTGTAGAAGACAGTGATGATTTCTTCTTTTTGTTTCATAGTTAAGTGATCACAATTCTTCAACATGCATCTATATTTGGATGTTGCAGGGCTAAGTTATTTGGATGCCCATTTGTGCGATAAAGTAACATGTGAAGCTCCTGTTTATAAGTAAGCTGATTATTATTTGAGTGTATTGTGGATGACTTGTACATGTAATATAGGTAAAATAAGATACATAATTCGGCACATAGTTCATAGATTGTGTCTTTGAAGTTTGAAAACAAATGGATTTTTGATTAACAAATGAACTTTACTATAATTTCATAGAATATAGTTAAGTGTTTTTTCCGTCCTGAGGAGCCAAGTCCTGCCATTAAATCTGTCCTGAAAACTTATATGCTTTATTTTCTCTTCTAGTTGATAGATTTCCATTCATTTATGTCTTCCCCATTTTCAATATTTGCTCAAAGCTGATTTTGTCTGTTTTTTATTCTTCCTTAGGCCATGGTGGAAGTGATGGGCTGCATGCATATGTCCACTCTCTTGACTATGCTGTTTCTGATTTGGTATGTTTTGGAATCTACAAAAAATTTGTAGAGTATTGTAAAAATAAAGGGAATGTGATTTATGTCTCAATCATTGCTGTTTGAAATCTCTTTGTTCTGATAAAGAACCTTTTTGTTTTTGATAAGCAGAAAGTATTTATTGAGAAGGTTTTAACTGAAAATCCTGGTCTCCCATGCTTCTGCTTTGGACACTCAACAGGTGCAGCCATTACTCTTAAGGTATGGTTTATGTGAAATAAGATTCTTGAAACTTACATAGGGGCAAAGAAGGTCAAGAACCTAATGAGTACAAAACTGATTCAGCTTTTCACTGATATCTGTATTATAGGCACTACTTGATCCAAAGGTTGAAGCCTGCATAGATGGAGCTGTTTTCTCGGCACCTGCGGTTGGAGTTGAGCCTTCTCATCCCATTTTGTTGGTAAGCATACCTTTTTGTTTGCATCCAATAGACAAATGTTTTTGGGACATAGTGTATAGACATAGTGATCAATATCTGTCCATTGCATTTTAAATAAATATGAATTTCAGTTAAGTGTTGAACGTGATATTAATTAAGAATAGATCTACATGTTAGTGAAAAGCAAATGTTAATTAAACACTTATATAACTAAAATTCATACTTATTTGAATTGCATTCCATAGATATCGATCATTATGTCTAAATTTATTTGTACAAACAACAGGATTGCATCCAAAATACCTGATTAGTGATTATAATCATCAGAAAGTATAAAACATGGTCATAGTTGCGTCATCTACATAAATGAGTAGAACCGTTATTCATCTCCATATTTCATCATTACAGGTACTTGCTCCTTTGGTTTCATTTTTGCTGCCAAGATATCAATGCCGTTCTGCGTATAAGAAGGGGTTACCAGTTTCTCGAGATCCAGAGGCTCTGATGGCTAAATATTCTGACCCACTAGTATGTACCGGACCCCTCAGAGCACGCACCGGCTACGAGATTGTTCGAATCACAACCTACTTGCAGCAAAACCTGAGAAGAGTTAGAGTTCCATTTATTGTTCTGCATGGCACTGCTGATTCTGTCACTGACCCTGGTGCTTCTCAAAGATTCTTTGTAGAAGCTTCCTCATCTGACAAAACTATCAAGTTGTATGAAGGGTTTGTGCATGACCTCCTCTTTGAACCTGAACGAGATGCTATCATTCAAGACATAATTCAATGGCTGAATAGAAGAATATGATGTTTAAGTAGAGGAGTGAGGAAAAAATTATCCTGGAAATTTTTCAGCCCAGGAAAAAATTGAATAAGCAGCCCTTAATGTTTTTAACGTGGTAATGTTAAGTGAACATATCTTTTACGAGACATCATGTCGATTCACATAAAAGATAATATATTATTGGAGAGGGTGTGAGTTGGTACAGTATCTCATAAAAGATATATTCACTTTTCATTATTCTTTTTAATGTGATCAATTTTTCATGACTTGCTGCTAGGGCCCTTCAACGGCAGAAGAGGACGAAAAAGTGCTAGGGACATATATGATCGAGGCATGCTCCTTTTGCATTGAGATTCTGAAAACCATGCAATCTGTTTCATCCATTTACATTGGCAATTGACCTTTTTAATTCTCAATTGTCATTATCCTGCTATTCTGTGAAGAGGCTGTTGATATCCTCCCTGATTTTTCATATAATGTAAAGATTTTTCAAACTTGATGATGAATTGGAGGTGCAACGTCTCTTATTCATTTCTGTCAGGAATAGTTGCTAACGTTTTCTTACAGAAAGAAGTATCAGTTAATCACCATGATGGATGGTCCCTGAATTTAGGCCGTTGGTAATATTTTTATGTATAAATGAAGGGATGAGGTTAAAACTAAGGGTCGTTCTGCCATGCACCTGCTAGTGCAGCTGCACTAATTTTTTACCCACATTCGAAAAATGTGGCTAAATAAAGCAAAGAATGTGGTTAAACAAGTCATGAATGAGGCTAAACGACCATCTCCTTCCCTCCTGGCTCTTCCTCCGTTGATCGACCCTTGCGATCCTTGCCTATGCGCGCGGCCATTGATTTGCAGGTCACACGCACAATGGCTAATCCATTCTCGCTCGGCGATCTCTGCCATCGGCAACTTTACGACTATCAAAATAATGGCTTCGATCCAGCTTGCGTCAAGCTCAGGATCAGAGGCCAGCGGAGATTTGCCGATGATGGTGAACGAGAGGAAGCGGAAGTGGAAGAGGATGTTGTCGAACTGCAAATCGACAAGGCATTCGCGGATGAGGAAACAGAGGCAGCTGGAGGAGGCGATGAAGGTGAAGTGAAGGAACGGGCAATCTAGGCAGGAGGTGTTTTAGCGGTGGTGGTGGCAATGACCAAGGTGTAGGTGGCAGTGGTGTGGTGTCGGCTGTGGTAATGAAGGTGTAGGCGGCAATGGTATAGTGGTGGCGGCTATGGTGGTGGCGGTGGTGAAGGGGAGGGAGTGGGACCTGACGTGAGCTGATGGTGAGAGCGGGAGGTAGGTGTATGTTGCACTAGCAGGTGCATCATGCACCATACTTAACAAGGTGCATTTAAGACAGAACCTAAAGCTAATGAAAGTTTAAAAGTTAACATTTGGACCCAAACTCCTATGTTTGTAAGCGGATTTGGCGCATCAATGATTCAAATATCACGCCTTCTAAAATGCATCATGCATTTTAAAGAAAGCAAATTCTTTGTAGGCAATGACTCTTTAGCCACATAAAAATGGTTAAATTTGATGGAAGTCATTGAATTTTTTTAAGAAGTTAGTCCTAATATATTATAGATTAATTTATATGTATTGATAATGTAAAATTTATATGTATTGATAGTGTAAAATAATTTTTCATTGTTAGCCAATAATAATATTAAAAAGTGTCAACTAATGTAAGTAATTATCGATTATAATGAAGGGTCTACCATAATTTGTCATTTTTTATTATTTTTATTGATCAATAATATAAAATTATTTAATACTGTCAGTGTATATAAATTAAAATTGATATATTTTAGTGTAAATAAATTTTATGTTACTATCATTATTATTATATAATTCAATAAATTCAAATTTACATGATATATTAAATATTAAAATATGTGATAATATATTATTTACTTATAAAATTTTATAATAATAATATATTAAAGTTAAACAGTTGTTTTTTGGTCAGATCCCATAATTCAAAATTTATTAGATTTTAATTAATTTAGTTTGAGTTCGATCAGTTCATCATAATAATGAAGTTTTTTCAATTCTGTTTTTTTTTATTCACAAGGTTTGCATATGAAATCTTATTTAAAGAGAATAAGTGTCAAATTATTTAAACTAATTAAGCAATGATTAAATAATTAACAAAATTGTGTATTTATGAAAGCTGATTTTTATTAGAAAATAATTTTAAAAAAGTTCATATATCAAAAAAAGCCAAAAATAATGCAAAAATCACTAAGGACGGGAGAAGAAAAAAGTCAATTTTTTAAAAAATATTATTTACTTTTGATCTCTTATGTTGGAGAGCAAATCTCTCCTTCTACGACTACAACTACAAGAGCGTTTTAAAGAAGATACTCTAAAAATGAAAAATTTAACAATATAAATTAAATTAGTTTATATTTAGATGTAATATTAGGACAATTTATTTTTTGGTTTAAACCATTAATATCCAAAGTCCATTAAACTTCAATTAATTTGATTTAAATTAGGTCAATCCACTATAGTAATAGAACTCTCTTAGTATTAATTTTTTTTTATTCACAAAATTCAAATATAAAATTTTGTTTAAAGAAAATAAATATTGAACCACTTGAACCAATTATATTTTAAATAATTTTTTATGTTATTAAAAGAATTTATTTAGAAGGTTAAAATTTTAATTTTTTTATTTTTATTGTTCGAATAGTTTAATTATTTTTATTAAAAAAATATTCAACCATATATAAAAAAAGAGTAAATCCCCAAATTGATCTTTGATGAAAATATTACTAAACAAATCCATCTTCAAAAAATGAAACCATTCGCATATTCCCTTACAATTAAGAATGTGGATCAAATTAGTCCTTTTTATGCATAGAATAATCTTAAAAATATTTTTAAATTAGTCTCTAAAAAGGCCTAATTTGACCCACTATGCAAAAATTTTTCATTTCTCAAAAACGAATGGCTAATTTATCTGATATTAATTTTATTAGTAATCAATATATGATTACCAACTGTGCATACAAATTAAACATTAAAAAAATTACCTTTTTTTCATTCGAAATGTTACTGTCAAACGAGCTGGAAGAAGTAGAGAGACTAGGCAACCTTGCAGGGCGCAACACACGTCACAATCAGAATAATAAGAAGAAGCAGACTTAAACACACAACAATCAACAATGGGGGATTATTGATAAACCCCACTTATGATGAATATAGGATAAGAACTTTCTGCTTTTCACCGACTGATTAATGAATATGACACCGTTTATAGTCAAATTATTAACATTTAAATCTTTTTTAATAGGAAGATCACATGTTAGGTGGGGGGAAAAAAAACTGTGTCATTATTGTTGAGAAATAAAAGGACTAAGAAAGATTACTCTCTAGAACGACTTTGTCTTTTTTCTGTCAAGACAAGTCTTTGATCACAGAAATTAATTATTGAACTGACTTGGATGTTGCCTCTTCACTCTTCAGGTCTTCAAAATCAGAAGTCAGGACAAGGCAGTAAGTAGGTTGGGTGGCCAAACTGCCATTGGTATAATGAAAAAAAAAAATAAAAAATATATGTTTTCTTGTGATACAAGAATAACTATGTTGCATCTAATTCACCCCATTGAAATTATCTTCATATTTCTACCTTCTTCCTTTGCCTTCCTTCTTCTCAGAAGGAGGAACTCATCTGTTTTCCACTCTTTTTTCTTCTTTTCCTTTTGTGCTACTTGTGTGTTTTCATAGAGGAAGATGGCTACCCTGACTGTACCCCCAGTTCCTTCCTCCCCCAGAGATGATGCCATGCAGCTTTACCGTGCTTTCAAGGGTACCCCCTCTGTTTCTCTGTCTCAAATTGTTGGTGCTGTTGTTGTATGCTTGTAATCTTGCTTTAACAAAGTTGGGTGGGTAGTTACCTGTTTGGAACTGTCCTTTGGGGAGGATGGTGGACTCATATATTCGAGGGCATGTGTTCTGAAGGGAAAGACTTGGCCATTCAGAATTTTGTTAAAAAGGAACTCAAATTTGACATTTTTTTCAATAAGTATGCTGTGGATTTTCACTGTGTTGAAAAGACTCATGCATCAAAGAATAAAATTGAAATGATTGTATGTGTCTCATAAGTGGCATCAATTTCTTGGGGGAAGCTGTCCTAAATCAATGGTTTGTTAATGTATTCTTAGCCACTTTTCTGTTTTGCATGAGAAAAGCCTTAATTACCTGTCTTGTTTTCTTGTTATATATTAAATGTTGACTGATACTAGATCTTTAACTGGTTTTCTATTTTTTTAGAGTGTTTTTCATCAAATTTTATTTTTAAAAAATTTACTTTGATCTGTGGTTGCTGCATAGGATGTTTCCTAACTGATTCTACTTTTATAGAGATTGCTTGTCAATAGTCAATTGATATTCCTCTAGACTTGCTCTACCTTTATTTGCGCCCTTTCATCCTTTACCCCTTTATTTTCATTCTAATTCAATGTCTTCACAGGACTTGGGTGTGATACTAGTGCTGTTATCAATATCCTTGCTCATAGAGATGCCACACAGCGAGCCTACATCCAACAAGAATACAGAACAATATACTCTGAGGAACTTTCCAAACGCTTAGTGAAGGAGCTTCATGGAAAGTTAGAGGTACTAATGTAAATTATAATCACTTCATAATCAATCATGGTCTTCATTTACTAAAAATAGACACGCCTATATTAACCAAATTGTATGTATCTCTAAACCTTAGTACAGTGGCTATGTTCCCTAACATTTACTGGTTTGTCTCATATTTTTCTGTTTATCAGACTGCAGTTCTGCTTTGGATGCATGATCCTGCAGGACGCGATGCAACAATCATTAGGCAGTCTCTAACTGTGGACAGAAACCTTGAAGGTGCTACTGAAGTAATATGTTCTCGCACTCCATCCCAGCTACAATATTTAAAACAGATATACCATTCTAAATTTGGTGTTTATATTGAGCATGATATTGAAGCAAACACCTCCGGGGATCATAAAAAGGTGATTCTTTTTGTCCTTGTGTATAGCTCTTAGGAAGGAACCTGAGCTATCATGAATTAGTCATATTAAGGGGGTCTTCAGCTAACTCTGTAAGTGCATTTATCTTGGACATGATATTGAAAAAATAAAAAATAAAAAATAAACGCCTATGGGGATCATAAAAAGGTGTAGTTTCTATTTGTCCTTGTGTGTGGCTTTTATGAAAGGGGCATTAGCATTCATGAATTATCAGTAGAAGAATTCATAAATATAATTGTCCCCATATCCTAATACTCCTGCCGATAGTGCATGGCACTAGATAAGCACATTTGAGTGTCTATTTCTCTCTGGATTCTTGATGTTGAAGGTTAACATTCACTATGGGATCCCAGATGCATATCAAGGTATATAGTGGTCTATCTGCAAAAGTAATAGACTGTTGGTATAGGACAAGATCTTCCAGTTCCATGTCCATGATGAGCTTAACAACTGCTATCAATGTGCATCGTTCTTGTTTTCCTAGATAGTTCTTTGGTGTTCTACTTCCTGTATAGTTCTGTTATGGCCAGTGGTAGGTTTTCATATGAAGCGCTTTTCAAATCTCTTGTAAGTATACAAATCTTTGTGGCCCTTGTTTCCTTTCTCAACAATTTTAAGCTGAATGAAGTAACCTTGTTACACGGTTTGTGATTGTTTCCCGTAAGCAAAAGTTCTGTCTCTATTATTCTTTGGTTGCATAATCACGTCTATGAGTTCCTTCCAAACTAGTAGAACAATGGAGCTGCTGTTGACTGTTAGTGTTACTGGTACCTTCTATGTAAAAAAAACTTGCTTCAGATCTTGCTTGCATATTTAACTACACCTCGTCACGAAGGCCCTGAGGTTAATAGAGAAATGGCTCAGAAGGATGCAAAGGTTCTCTACAAGGCAGGGGAAAAGAAACTTGGAACTGATGAGAAGGCTTTTATCCACATATTCAGTGAAAGAAGTTGGGCACATTTGGCTGCCATCAGTTCTTATTACCATGACATGTATGGTCACTCACTCAAGAAGGTGTGTTGACCACTTTTGATTTATCACTTTCAATGTATTACTTCTCGAGTTGTTTCACTTTTCCCTGGGGCTCATCCAAGCTGGTTTTATTACAGGCAGTAAAGAATGAAACATCAGGGAATTTTGCTCATGCACTTCTGACAATAGTCCAATGTGCTATGAATCCTGGGAAGTATTTTGCAAAGGTATTCCCTTGAACTTCAACACTAGGTAATTGCTTCTTATAATGCCATGGCAACAATTTGTGTTCAATAACAACTCCTCTTCTTGGGAGAGTCGTGAAAGTAACTACCCCAACATATGGTAATCATGTCAGACTTGTTGTTAAAGATTTAAGTTGATGGGGAAGGGTATTAGGAAAGTGTTCGATTATTGCTCTAAAGTAATAGTATCCTTGTGTTTACTAGTCAGTGAATAATTATGAGAAGTTTCCAGTGTTTTCTAAACCAGTTTGTGCCTTTTGTCTTAAGTTCAATTAAAAAGCTCTCAGTTGGAATTACTTTCTAATTAATTTTCCTTTGCCATGTTGCATGTGATAAACGGGAGCCATAATATGACTTAGATCTGTTAGTGACATTTACATAGACTTCCAGAAACAAATGAAATATATGGTTGAAAACGTGAGAAACTTGATAATCATTCAATATGTATCTCTCTATGGTGTACATACATTTAGCAGGAGAAATGTAAATATGCATAAATAAGAAAGCCATGCTTTGTTGATAATTTTTTCTTTTATTTGTTTATGCTCTTGTAAGAAGGATCGCTTATCCTTCCATCTTTTTGTATCATTCTTCTCTTCTTAATATTCTTCTTTTATCCATGTATATATATAAAAGGGGCATATTAAGTGAGAGGAGTGATTTATTATGCGAGAGAAGAAAATCTGGATTGTATAATTATATATGAATAATCAAGATTAAAAGTTATTTAAAGATCACAAAATCACTTAAAAATATCACATAACTTTATGTAATTTTGGCTATTCATATAAGATCTAATAGTCAGGATGTACTATTCTCACTCTCACAATTAACTACTTCTTTTATAATGATTGGTGGGAATTGGCGTGACAAGCGTGATGGAACCTTTGAAAATGTCTTACTAACAAGACATGGTTACATCTTAATTTAGTCTTGTTACCATGCAGGTATTACATAAGGCCATGAAAGGTTTGGGGACTAATGATACCACGCTTATAAGGGTCATTGTAACAAGGACTGAGATCGACATGCAACATGTCAAAGTTGAATATTTGAAGAAATATAAGAAGACACTGAATGATGCAGTTCACTCAGAGACTTCTGGCCACTACAGGAACTTTCTTCTCTCACTTTTGGGTCCCAACCAGTAGCCAACATGTTCAATGACCCTATGATGTTGAACTTATGAGCACCTACAATTTTATTTTATTTTTTTCAACGTTTAAATTGTTGTGAAAAATATTTTGAACACTAGTATTTTAGCTTTAAATAATAAGAATAAAATGACAGCAACAATGAGATGTAGTAGAACAAGGTTATCACGAATCGTGCAAGGCATTGTCCTTAAGGGTTTAATTCCGCCCTACCCAAAGCTATGCTCGGTGGAATGGCATCGACAGTTAACCCTCCAGGATTAGACGTGGGTCTCCACAGGAACTCGTCCACACGATGATCCCGATACGTTGAGCAACAGATCTTGCAAGAGGTAGAAAACGCAATAGAAACAGTAGGGGCAGCTTCTATTGCGCAGAAGAGTGAGAATGAAGAGATGTAGTTTTGTGTTCTGTGTTGTTCCATGTAGCAGGGTTTATACAGGGAAAAGAAATAACTGTTGTAAAAGAGTCATTAGAAACTAGCCATTGGATAACGGTCAGAAAAAGAGCCATTGGGTAACAGTCAGGAAAAGACCCGTTGGAGCATTAAAGAGCTGTAATGGTAAAAAAAAATTTTGGTTAAAAATAAAATTTGCAGGGTAGTAAAAGCTTGGGCCCGAGACGGGGCAAGGCGGGACGCGCGTGTGTGTATTTAACTAAGGCCCAAGTCCACAATGCTACCTCAATACCATAAGGTATTTACTGATTAAGTACCATCATATATAAATGCTTATTAAAACATTTTCATGAGTAATGTGGGACTTCTTCCATAGTTAAATACGTATAGACAGACTAAGTTTGAAACACACTAAGACCCATATATATACAACAATCCCCCACATGTTTCAAACTTAGAGGAATAAATGGAAATGTTATGCTTCAGTGTAGTATCCAAAGGATTTGAACTTCACCTTAGATATAGGTGGGTGACAACCCTAGGAAATTTGGTAGAGAAATCTCTTTAAACCAAACTTCTAAGATAACGGTTGGAGTACGTCCACCAACCACATAACATCCCATAAAATATGCTGCTCTTAGCCGTTTTGCGCATTAAGGCCGTGCGCTATCCTGGAATCATGAGAGCTCTAGAGTTTTATGCCTATACTCATGGGAGACGGCCTCATCTCCACTCTCACTTAGGTGGCATCCATCAGGAGTATGCTACAGCAGATACCCCACCCCCACATTAAGGGCTATGGATCCATTAAGAGCATTGCTCATCCTAAAATACCATTGTAGCGGTACTGTCATACATCATAGGGAGGAACTCTTCACCAAGCATCTCATATGAATGGCAGAAATCAGTAAGAAGCGACAATACCCTTTGTGAGATTCGTATGACTTCGTTTACCACATTGAACCACCTTCATGGGATCTCCAATCACAGTGGTTGGATTTCCATCATACTGCCTCAAGTTATAGGCATCAGTCTCATCCCCCTCGATGTTTCACTTACTAACATCCTAGTAAGTGGCTTCGTCAAAGGGTCAGTCAAGTTCTTTTCTGACCTTACAAAATCCATGGATATCACATTGTTCTCAATCAACTGCCTTACAATATTATGTCTCAGTCTGATATATCGACTTTTTCCATTATATATTTTGTTCTTTGCTCGAGCAATGGCAGCTTGACAATCACAATGAATAGACATAGATGTCTGTGTTCTATCCCATAATGGTATGTCCACCAATAGGTTTCTCAACCATTCAGCTTCTGTTCCTGTATTTTCTAAAGCTATAAATTCTGACTCCATAGTGAACTTGGCAATACAAGTCTGTTTGGTGGACTTCCAAGAAATAGCCCCACCTGCCAGCATAAAAACATAACCACTTGTAGACTTTAATTTATCAGAGTCAGAAATCCAATTTGCATCACTATATCCCTCTAATACCGAGGGATAACCAGAATACACTAAATCAAAATCTTTAGTACCTTTTAAATACCTTAAAAGTCTAATTAAGGCATTCCAATGGATATCACTAGGATTATGAGTATATCTACTTAGTCTATTCACAGCATATGTAATATCTGGTCTAGTATAGTTCATTAAATACATCAAACTACCAATTATGCGTGCATATTCAATTTGTGATACACTATCACCTCTATTTTTAACTAGATGCAAACTAGAATCATAAGGAGTAGATACAGGTTTGTAGTCAAAATATCCAAATTTTTTAAGCATGCTTTCAACATAATGAGATTGAGATAAAATGAATCTATCATTTTCCTTAATCAATTTTATTCCAAGTATAACATTAGCAATATCCATATCTTTCATATCAAATTGAGAAGACAAAAATTTTTTAGTTTTAGTTACAGTATCTAAACATGTACCAAAGATCAGTAAATCATCAACATATAGGCAGATGATAACACCAACACCATCATTAAACTTGTTATATATGCATTTATCGGATTCATTTGTCACATACCCATTGGAAATCATAACATGATCAAATTTTTCATGCTATTGTTTTGGAGCTTGCTTTAAACCATAAAGAGATCTAACAAGTTTGCATACCTTGTTCTCCTTGCCCTTAATCACACATCCCTTAGGTTATTCCATGTAGATCTCTTCTTCAAGATCACCATTGAGAAATGCGGTTTTCACATCCATTTGATGCACAACAAGTTTATATATAGATGCAATGGCAAACAAAACTCTAATAGATGTAATTCTAGTAACAGGAGAATAAGTATCAAAGTAATCAAGATTCTTTTGTTGCTTATATCCCTTAGCTACCAACCTGGCCTTATATTTATCTACACTACCATCTGGTTTTAGTTTCTTCTTAAATACCTATTTACATCCAATAGGTTTTGTCTTAGGTGGTAAATCTACTAATTCCCAAGTATGATTGGCCATAATAGATTCAATCTCAGCATGTATAGCATCTTTCCAAAAAGGAGCATCAATAGATGTAATAACATCATTATAAGTTAAAGGATCATCAGAAACAAGATAAGCATAAAAGTCATCACCAAAATCTTTTTCTTTCCTTGTTCTTTTACTCCTTCTCAATTCATTATCATTTTGATCAACTATATCCTCAGATATATTTTCATGTGAGTTTCTACTATGCTTCTCTTTAATTTTCATAGGAAATACATGCTCAAAGAATGATGCATTACAAGATTCAATTATGGAATTATGTTCTAACACATCACTTTTCACAACAAGAAATCTATATGAACTACTATTTTGAGCATATCCAATAAACACACAATCACATGTTCTGGAACCAAGTTTCCTTTTCTTAAGGTCTGACAACATTACCTTAGCTAAACACCCCCACACTTTCATGTGTCCTAAATTAGGTTGTTTATCAAACCAGAGCTCATAAGGTGTTTTACTAAGTTTCTTATGTGGTACCCTATTTTGTATGTAGCAAGCCGAGAGGATAGCTTCCCCCCATATATAGTTAGGTAATCCTGAACTAACAAGCAAGACATTCATCATTTCTTTAAGAGTTCTATTTTTCCTTTCGGCTATACCATTAGATTCAGGTGAATAAGGTGGAGTTATTTCATGTATTATACAATGTTGTTCACAAAACTCATTAAAGGAGTTTGACTCATATTCACCTCCTCTGTCTGTTCTTAATCTTTTATTTTTATATTTAATAAACATTTCATAAGCCTCATCCTTAGAACTCAACAGATATAATTTAGTATATCTAAAATAATCATCAACAAAAATTATGTAAAACCTTTTACCACCTCTTGTCATTGTGTGCTTTAAATCTCCTAAATCATTATGTACTATCTCTAATAATTCACTTTGTCTTGTTACTTGTTTGGATGACTTCTTAGTTATTTTAGTTTCTACACAAATTTCACATTTATCCAAGTTAGTATTATCCAATCTATCAATTAGTCCCATTTCTTTTAATTTTAAGATATAAGGAACATTTACATGTCCTAATCTACCATGCCAAACATCAAGAGAATCAACCAAGTAAGCAAAATAAGAACTTCCTTCATTGTAATTAGTAACTACATTCAAGACATACAGACCATCATTAAGATAACCTTTACCAACATATATGTTATTTTTAGATAAGGTAACTATGTTACTATCAGAGGTTACCTTCACATTGGCATTTTTAAGGAGATGGACCGACACTAGACAATGTTTAATGGCAGGTACAAAGAGTACTTCAGATAACACAAGAGTTTTCCCAGATGTCATTTTTAATGGCACCTTTCCTTTACCTAAGACTGAGATTTTGCTTGAATCTCCTAGGTAAACATAATCTTTCCCATCCTCTATGGGAGAAAACTCAGAGAACATCTCCTTCTTAGCACAAATGTGCTTTGTGGCACCAGAGTCCATAATCCATCCCTTGGCTTCCTTCACTAAAAAGCATTCAGAAACCACTACCACTATAACATCATCTTGATGTTCCACCACGTTTGCCCTTATCTTTGATGATGATCCTCCTCCTTTATTTGCGCCTCCTTGATTGTTCCTTCTCAGTCTACAAGCGGATGCAAAATGACCTGTTTTGCCACAAATAAAACAAGCTCCCTTCTTCTTTTGTTGTTGGTTAGAATCATGCTTGAAATGTGGCTTATGAACTCTAATGTTATGATTTTTAGAGCCATAAAATAAATTTTTAGACTGCATATTCTTAGCAATGTTAGCTCTAGCATGCATTTCCTTAACATTTTGTTCACTAGCCATTAGCCTATTTTTCTCCTCAATCTTAATATGCACAATAGTTTCTTACAATGTTATAGCTTTTCTCTTTTGCATGAAATTCATTTTATAATCTTTTCAAGATTCAGGTAGTTTATCAACAAGAGTTTGAGATACAAACCTTTTAGGCAAAATATCTCCTTCCTTAGCTAATTCATCTACAAGCTTAGTAAATTCATTAATTTGAGAAGCAACAGATTTATTTTTATCCATTTGAAATGCATTATAATTATGAACTAAGAACTTTTTACTACCTTCTTCTTCATAAATATGTTTTTGAACCAATGCATCCCAAATATCCTTTGCATGAACATAATGACAGTAAATATAATACAAATCATTTGATAAAGCTCTTAAAATATTATGTTTGCACAATTTATCAGCCAATTCCCAATCCTTCAAGGCTTGTTGATAATTTTCAGAATCATGTTCCGGTTTAGGATCTTGCAAACAAAACTGATTTGAGAAAAATCTAAAACTTCTAAAATTCTGTGTTGCCATCGTTTAAAATTATTTCCATCAAATGATTCAATCCTTGAAGCATCAGGAATGACCTTAGCAGCAGCTAAAATACTAGGATCCATTTTAAACCCTTAAGAATGTTGTAAAAAATAATTTGAGCACTAGTATTTTAACTTTAAATAATAAGAATAAAATGACAGCAACAATGAGATGTAGTAGAACAAGGTTATCACGAATCGTGCAAAGCACTGTCCTTAAGGGTTTAATTCCTCCCTACCCAAAGCTATGCTCGGTGGAATGGCGTCGATGGTTAACCCTCTAGAATTAGACGTGGGTCTCCATAGGAACTCATCCACATGATGGTCCCAATACGTTGAGCAGCAAATCTTGCAAGAGGCAAAAAACGCAATAGAAACAGTGGGGGCAGCTTCTATTGCGCAGAAGAGTAAGAATGAAGAGATGTAGTTCCGTGTTCTGTGTTGTGCCATGTAGCAGGGTTTATATAGGGGAAAGAAATAGTTGTTGTAAAAGAGTCGTTGGAAACTAGCCGTTGAAAAACGGTCAGAAAAAGAGCCGTTGGGTAACGGTCAGGAAAAGAGCCATTGGAGCATTAAAGAGCTGTAACGGTAAAAAAGAATTTTGGCTAAAAATAAAATTTGCAGGGTAGTAAAAGCTTGGCAGGCCGACACGCGCACGGACGGACGGGACGGGACGGGGCGGAGCGCGCGTGTTTGTATTTAACTAAGGCCCAAGTCCACAATGCTACCTCAATACCATAAGGTATTTACCGATTAAGTATCATCATATATAAATATTTATTAAAACATTTTCATGAGTAATGTGGGACTTCTTCCATAGTTAAATACGTATAGACAGACTAAGTTTAAAATACACTAAGACTCATATATATACAACATAAATTTGGTAGCATGTAGTGCTTTGTAAGCATTATGAACATACACTTCAGTTTCAGTTTAAGGACTTGTGTGCTTGTCAGCAGAATGAACAGATGAAGATTGTTGTGTATGTGTATAAGTATGTATAACTATTGTCTTGTTTCAACAATTAAGAATTAGCGACTTTTCTTTTGGCCAGGACAACATTGACAGTCGCAGAGTCTATTAGAATATAATTAAACTAGTGCATTATCCGTATGATTCACCGGTGATTATGTGTTTAGAAAGACTAAGAAATTGATGAAATGAATATATATTAAAAATTGAATTAACTTCGAATGTATTAATTTAGTATAATTTTATTGTGCAAATAATTTAGCAAAACAAATATCTAAAGTTCAAACACTATGGAAATTATGGATGATCAAAACAACATCAATAATTGCTAATTATATAAATAGAAGAAGCTGAATGATGGTGACTTGATTTTGATAAAAATAATATAAGCTAACTATTTTCAGGGAATGTATACTCCAAGTAGTTGCTGTAGACACAACACATAAGTCAAATTATCATAGATCAAACATAAATTATCAACTATATCTACCGTCATTGTTTTTGGGAAGGGTATTCCTCTAGATATTTCAACAACCGAAAAGCAAATTCTTGTCATAAGGTACATCTCAATTTATTTCTACATTCATAGGTGGTAGTAAGTTAAGGTGTACCTTATGGCAAGAATTTGCTCATCAATTGTTGAAACATTTGGAGGAATATCTCTTCCAATAAAATAATAATAGATATAATTGGTAATTTATGTTTGATATGTGATAATTTGACTTATGTGTTGTGTGTGCAAAAATTATTTAGAATATACATTCCATGAAAATAGTCAGCATCTATTATTTTTCTCAAACTAGTTCTATCATTTAGTTTCGTCTATTTATACAATCAGCAATTATTGATGTTGTTTTGATCACACATAATTTTCATAGTATTTGATCTTTGGATATTTGTTTGCTAAATTAATGCACAATAAAATTAGACAAAACTAAATGTTCAAATTCAATTCAAATTTGTCTACCAAAAAAATTCAATTCAATTTTTAATATATATTCTCTTCATCAATTTCTTAGTCTTTCTAAATGTATAATCACTTGTCCATCGCACGGGTAATACACTTGTATATTTGAGACTACTACTATATTTATAGATAGTAAGTCATCAAGCTCAACTACCAAGTAATTAGATAGTTGTCCATCCTTGGTGAATTCAATTAATTCCCCTTTTCCTATGAACAAACAAATTACATCTAAAAAGAAACTTAATTTAGAAATTATTGCCACAAAATGCAGAACGAGTAATATTATATAAATATTACTAAGTTGGAAGCATACCAACTAAATAAGAGGCTTCCCTTGTCTCACTCAAAATTTGGTTATATGGAATAAAACAAAACTCATTTGAAGGAATTACTGAGTCTTTAATAAGGTTGAAACTGGTTTCCTCATTGAAGAAAATCCGAAACTCATGCCTAGTAGGCTTGAATCTAATAGGATTGAGTGCAATAGCAAAGTTGGAAAGCAGATAAACATTTCCTTTGGTTATCACATTCTCAATTATGCGTACATGACAGCTTTTAATAGTGCATTTGATGACCCTTAATTTTGAGAAATAAATAACATCAAAAGAATTTATATCAAAATGTAGATTATAGTGGATAAATTAGAGAATGATGTGAAAAATTAAAAGATAGCAAAGCATATAGATTTAGTGTAACGATATAAAACAAATATATTGCAAAGAACTGAAAACCCGTGTGCTTAACTTAAATTTTATGCTAATATCAAATGTTCAAAGAACTGAAAACTCGTATGCTCAAAGAAATGAGGAAACTATTTGCACACTAACTTTAAAACTATTTATTTTTTCCAAAATTCATTCAGTATTTTTTTTTCATTTTTATTTTACAAAACAATTAAATATTTACTATCAATTCTCATTTCACTTTACAGCTTCTTAATTATATATGATATTTGATTTATTTTAATACTATTCTAATTAATAGGTTATACCAAACATATATTTTACATGTGTAATGATTGACCTAACTTATAATTAACATAAATTTATATTAAATTTAATTGCTTGAATTATATTCATATATTTTAAATATTATAATAAATAAATTTTAAATTTGATAGGAAAATTTAAATAATTTAAATTATTACTAATTAGTAATTATTTATTTTAATTTTAATCTTATAATACTATATATATATATATATATATATATATATATATATATATATATATATTGGAAGCTAATTTTAATATTAAACACGATTGGTAATTTGGAATATTCGTGTTTAAGCTAATTTATATTCCAAAGAATATCTTAGAATCTCAAGTATACATGTAAATACTATTTGAATTTGAATATACCATATGTGAGGATTGGTAAGAAGTAATCGAAGTCTATCAACTTCTTCCTTTGAAACCAAAAAAAAAAAACTTAGTGTTAATTTGAATAATATTGACAAAATTCACTCAAAATATATCAACATATCATATTATAATTTTTTTAAAGAGTTATTGTACGATAAAAAAATTATTACTATAGTATCGACAGGTGCTACATCACAAATATCTGTTATAATCTAAGCAATAATAACACGATGTAAGAGTTATATTGCCATCTAAACATGCTCAGTTCTCAAAATTAAAAAAACGAAATAGTAAATGTTGTTAAAATTGATACTTGGAAAGATATGAAGTATATTAAATTATCCTTAAAATATAACATAAACGTTACCGTAAGTGTCAAATAAAAAAAAAACATTAATCTGAGTGTCAATAATCTTCAACCACATTATACAAACTTCTACTCTCTTCCAGATCATCGTAGATATAAGTTACACCTTCAACATAGCGGTGTTTAATATGAAACTTGTTACCTTCTTGATCAATAAGAGACCACATTTGTCCCATTTATTTCTCATACTTTGTCAAGAATTCGCTATCAATATCAGATGATCGCTAAGAGTGTGTTTGGAATGTTAAAAAATTGGAAATAATTTGATTTAGAAATCAAATCTTATGTTTGGATGTTTTAAAAATAAGAATTGAAATGATTTCTAATTATCATGGGATTTAATTACTTTCTATTTGAAATCCTATTAAAATTGAAAGGATTTGATGGGAATTGATTTGATTTTAAAATTTAAGTACAAATCAAATCAAATCAATTCCATTCTTAATCATTCCAAATACAATCAAATATATTATAAACATAAGAATTGATTTCTAAATCAATTCAAATCCTATTTTTACACAATTATTCCAAACATAAAATTTAATTTATAAATCAAATCAATTCAAATCAATTCAATTTAAATCAAATCAATTCCAAAATTTAGTTAATCCAAACACACTCTAAAATATAAATTGATTGAAGAGGATATGAGAAAAAACTGAAAGATAGAATAAGAAAACAAAACAATTAGAAATAGAAAGGTAAGAAAACATACCCAATCTTGTTCACTTAAAAGCACGAAATTGAAAGAAACAACAGGTTTGTTACTCGATGATCCAGTGTTGTTGGAAGCCATCATCGATTGCAACCTAATGAAAAACATAAAACAATGAAAAAAAATTATGCAATATGAATGAAAATAATCATTGAGCAGAAGGAAGAAACAAAATATGAAGGAAGAAAACAATCACTGAGCAAGAAAGGGTATGAACGAAAAAAATTCACTTACACTGGAAGGGACGAAGGAAGAAAGAAATTTCTGACTATGAAGGCCGAATGATCAATATTGGTATAAATAATCAATTAGAAATATTTTCCATTCTTATAAAATAGCCTAATTACGTATTTATTATCGATTAGGCATTGGTCATTCTGATTATGTTTACGTATTTATAAAATATCCTGATTATTTTTCCTTTATTATTCACGGGATTAGCCATAGCTTTTTATTATTCCTAATTGATTAGGCGTTGCAGCACCATTGACCAAAGAAATATCCTTTGGCGGCAGACAAGTGTTAGCTATTGAAATATTCTTTTTCAAAATATAATCCCATGAATATATATATATATATATATATATATATATATCAACATATTTTAAATATATTCCATTATTATAAACTTCAATTTCGAATCAACACTAAAAAAGAGGAAAGAGATTATATTTTGAATTTGTAAGAATAATTAATATTTATCCCCGTCAAAAAAAATTATTATTTATCAATTTCTACAAAAATCATAACAAATTCACTAGTATAAAGCTATGAAATTTGGGTGGAAAACACAAAAAAAAAAAATCCTGAATTTGCTACGCGACATTTTTCCTTTTTACATAAACTCTATTTTGTGTGTGTGTGCGTGTGCGTGTGTGTGTGTGAGAGAGAGAGAGAGAGAGATAAGGATCAATTGATAGTATAAGTCAAAATCACTTACGTCATTGAATTCTTTTTTATTACTTTATTATATTTTTATAAGTAAAAATAAGAATTATTTGAATATATTCGTTTTTATGTTTAATATTTTTGTTTTCAAAAAGAAAAAAAAAAAACTTCAAAGAAATAATTAAGGTAATAGTTGCTTTGAAATGCACTGCACATCAATGACGGTAACAAAAGCAGAACACCTCTAGTGCTCTACGTTGATTCTTCTAGTCTTGCGTACTCCATCGTCTTAATTTTATACACAATTACACATATGGCACAATTAGTCAATTACTTTCTTCTTATCCTTCTGGTTTACAGTGGACTTGGAGTAATTAGATTGGAATATACCAATCCCTTCCTCTCATAAATGCAATCATGCAAGGACGCGGAACCTATTAAGAAAATTCTGCTAACAAATCTAAAAGTATATATTTCATAAAATTACAAAACCCTTGTTTTCTTGATTTTTTGTCGATAAAATAAATAAATCGACACCAATTAATTTGCTTTACAAATCTTAATTCAGAGAATAGAAGTGATTCTTCTAATAGATTTTTAGATTTTTAAAAAGTGCCAATTAAACGAAAAAAAAATCGAAGATTAAGCAATACTGAATGTAAAATGATGAAATGAATAAACAAAGATGAATTATTCACAAACAGTAAATTAATAATGTCAAATATAAAAGGAAATCAAATGACAAATGAAAATGAAAATAAGAGAAAATTTACTCGAATTTCTGAATGCTCTTCAAAGTCAAAGTAGACATAAAGATAGAGTTTCAATAACTTTCAAGTGTATAAATCTTAACCTAAACTAAATCCTACTCCTAGTATTAATAGACCCAAAAAATCCCTAAAAAATAGGTGCATGATCCCACGTTCTCTTATTTTAGCTTCAAACCACGTTTTTTAACTCTCCACATCTACTCCCTTATCCACATTATGAATTGTGCGTAGGTCCCTCAAGCTCGTACCCTTCTATGCTTATGTTCCTATTTGCTTCTATCCTCTGTTCGATCTTGGCTTTTGTAGACTTTCTCGACTTGTTATTGACAATTTGATCAACACTCTCTTGCCCCTTTTCGATTTTCCTTTGAACTTACCTTCTCATTCCTTCAAACCATTCTTTTGTTCCATCCTTCTTACAATCGATACTCAACTTAATCCCATATTAGTCGATCCATCGATTTTCCCTTTTTTGCTCCAATATGATGCCTTCCAAGATTTGAATTTCAATGAGAAATTTCAAATCTTAATTGTCCGATCCTAGCTTCTTTTTTGGTAATCCTTTCTAATGGTTGACATTTCATTTTTATCCTTAATTTTATTTAATTATTATTTTTCGTCTCTTGTACATGTTCCAAATACATATTTCATCATTTCTCCACGCGTGTCAAAAATTACTGCATTTTCCATTTCTTCAACCGTCTTTTCAAAATCACCTTTTTCCCTCTCTTTCTTCATCTCTTTCATCTATAAATACATTTCTTGCCCCCTTTGATCTTCTCCTTTGTGTTTCTTTGCTTCTTCAACTGTTCATCTTCTTTTTCTCTGCATTTTACTTGTTTCCTTATTCACTGTTTTTGTGCTCCAGTGCCTTCAACTTCCTCATTTAGCCAATCTTTTCTCTTTCCCTTACTTCTCCTGCTCTATCATGGCTGCAAACAACCCTTCTCAAATTGTTGCCTCTGCCCTGGAACCCATAGCTAATGGAAACCGCTTGATGGTGTTGGACCCTGAAGCCACTGGGCTTTTGCAGAGCCAGGTAGTTCTTTCTTTCTCTCTAGGATCCACCATTCATGCCATTCTTCGTCCCCTTCTTTCTTTTCATGAAGTTCAAGAAATTTAACCTTTCTTTCCTTATGCCCCTAAGCAATCTATCCTAGCAAGCCAAAAAGAGATTTTCACAAAACAATTCATTCTTTCAAAATGTCCTTTTAGAAGTCCATCGAAAAATACTCTTGAGTTCATTACTTGACATGACAAAGTCAAAACGAATAGAGACCAATTCTAGAAAGATAGGAAATGGATAGAGACCACTTCTAGAAAGATAGGTATTTTTGATTTCATGTAGCTCTTTTGACATCAAATCCTTTGCAATCCCTCGATGCTCGGTCTGATTTTCTATTTTTGGAATAAAACCACCAACACTATACAATTATCTTATGGCATGATTTCACCTTGCTATTCAATTTGCTATCATTACTGGACTTCGATCCACAGGGAAAACTATCCATTTCGACTTAGAACCTAAATACGTAAAAGAATACAACTTTGATGATTTTGAACCTGCATATTCAGCTTTCATTAAAAATAACATGGGTTCTCCTTCGACACCTGTCTCTGACGACGAACATGTAGCTTTCCTCTCATACTAGCTAAATGCAGTAGTTTTTTTGCTGTCGAAACCTTCATATGCAAAAAGTAGTATTACCTGTTAGTTGTTATGTTATATGAGGGTCATTGACTTTGTTTTGCCAAATTGATTATTGCTCAACTTTATGAGGAGATTGGATCAATTATAACCAAACTACAAACCAATGAGTCCATCAATCCAAGGGAAACTATGTGGTTTCTTTAACTATGGGCTAATGCTATACTTGAACCTTTCTTTTGACCTTTTCCTCCTGCAGCATGCCATGAGGACTTGATGGACCTCATCTTTGCTACTGAAATCAAGATGTTCCAAAGACCACTCTCGTTGTTGATGGATTTTACTTTTTCTTCAAACATCTCCATCAACTCTCATTTTCCAACACTAGAGGCATGAACCTTTCTCCTTATAGTGATCAAACTGTTGGTCCTTCTTGGTTTGTTCGCTCCAGAATCGATTCAGATCCTATTGCTCAGCAAGAACTTAACGAACTTTGGTCTAATCTTTTATGCTGCCAAGTCTTGCCTGCCAGTCTTCCAGATTCTAAGAATAGAAACATCAGCTTCATAACCCATCTTTTGTTGCTAGACAATTTGGTTTTTCCCAAGCGATTCCTGCACCATACTCACTTGATCCAAAGATCAAACTATGTACATCATCAATCGGATCATTTTCTAACCTTGAAAATTTTTTGAGTGAAAATGAAGAGAAATGACTTTTGTATTCTCCTATACATTTCAAAAATAACTCTTTTCTTACTCTTTCACTTATTGATTGGTGGATGAGTAGTATAAATCCCAGTATCAAAAGATTTCGATTTGTAGGGATATGTTGATTGCTAATCTTCCTAATCCTTCTCTGCAGAAAGAGGACAGCTTCGTCAAAGACAAAAGGTACACATGTTCAAGAAATCCTTCAATTTGAAAAGTTTTTAAAGTTAAATATAATCCTTGAGCAATCTTGAGGATGGTTCGAGATGCCATGGACGTTTTTAAACAAAAGAATGAGCAACATGAGGGTCGATGTTGGCACACTTTTTAAAAAGCCAAGTCCTTTAACCCTTTCATTTGACATCAGTCTTAGATGACTCCATTATTATTTCCTTTTCTTCCAAACGCTCTATTTGGCATTGCTGACTGCTTTCCAGATTCACCCCAAGAACCTCTTGGAACTCTTTATTTCCACCCTTGACACAAAGCTGTAACCTTCATTGGGCTTTTCTTGTCGAAAGAGATTGAACAACTTGTTCATTCTTGAACATGCATCCTTGAGGTTCCCTTAATAGCTAGCTTACTTACTTTTTATTTGACTATTCTTTTGAACTCTTAGTTAATGAATTTATAATTTTTCTTTTGTAGCTACCGAAGTGATCAAAATTTCCAATGTTGCTCCCTACAAAATAGCAGAAAATTGGAAAGATCTTGAAGACACTGACAAGACCCTAGCTAAGGGTCGAAAAAGAAAAGCCACTGCAACATAAAAGGGGAAAGGAAAGGAAACCTCCACTAAGGATGCTCCTACCAAGAAATGCCCTTTTCTTTCAAGTCGGTTATAAAAAAAAAAAAAACTCTTTCTGCAAAGGTAACTCTTCAATTCTTCAATATTATTTCTTAAAAATTACCATCATTTTAGAGATTGTATTTTATCTTCTTCTTTTTCTTCTTATTAGACTAGAATAAGAAAATTTTCAAGCAATTCTCCATCTGTGAATCCTATAAAGACTCAAGATGATAAAGAGTCTATTCATTTGGAATCTAGGATGAAGGTAAGTCTCAACCTTTAGTCCCTTATTTATTTCATTTTTCAATCTAATAACATGAATTCTTTTTGGTTCCACAATGATCTTGATGACAAAGAAGAAGAAGAGGAGATTAAGACCACTTCTAGTCAAAAAAATCCCTAAGAAGATGATAATGTAGTCTCTCCTGCACTGGACAAAGATGCCATTGATGTTGATGGTGGTGAAAAAGATGTTATCAATCAACTACAGCCTCAACAATTTGCTCATTCTTTTTCCATTCTTATCACAGATTCAATAGCTCTGAATTCGACCAGGAAAGATGTCATTTGAGTTGATGCCACTGATGTAGCTGATGATGATAATGCTCTCGACTTTGGTAACCTTAGCACCTTTGATGAAATTCTCTCAACTAGTTAGATTATTTGAGAGAAAGAAATTCTAGCAATTTTGGGTTCTGAGGTTCAAAAACTATTAGTAATCCTTCGATTTTTGCTTTAGTAACCCCTAATCTTGCCTTGATACAACCAACTTCCACTGAGTTGCCTATAAATCTTTTGAATTTGTTTTCTACTTTCCTTTACAATACTTTGGACTTGTTGGTCGTAGATGGGGAGGCCAAATAATCCTTGATTGAAAATATTTCCTCCTCAAGCAAGGTCGTCTTCCCTTCTTCTATTTAGCCTCTATATTAATCTCTTTGCCGATTTATGCAAGACCTTCTCAAGCAAATCCCTAAGGTTGGTATTGTTGAAGTCTTCTTTGCTCAAGTTTCTCACAAACTTGAGACTTTTGATAAAGAGCTTCAAGACTCTATGAAGTCAGAGAATCTGGCATCATTGACACTACCTATAAAAGAAGCCCGAGCACAAGACATGGCCTTCAAGATTGCAATAACTAAGCAAAGACTAAAAGATCTAAAAGCCAAAAAAGAAAATCTTGACTAGGAAGATCGGAAGTTGTGCTTCGACATCATTAACATCAAAAGCAAACTTCCCAAGAAACAATCCCAAAGTTAAGAGAAAGTTGCTGCGATTGAGGAGCCCTGAAAAGCTCTTGAAAAGGCACAATTGACTAACGAGGCTCTTGCATGTGATCAATATGAACTCAATCTTTTTGTTAGGGCCCTCTTAGGATGATTCTTTTTTTTTTTTCTTTTGAACTCTCTTCTTGAAGTTGTAACTGTAAACACGATGGTGTTGTTTTGGGTCCTGAATAGCCTATAAACTTTCTTGAACTATTTCATTATTGCTGTTAAATCTTAACTTCATGCATTGTTGGCTTGTGCATTTCTTCAGAACACTTTTTCAATTTTAAAAGGTCTTTCCCAAATTAGGGGACCATTTCTCATGTGTTCTTGATTTTTTTATTTATGGCAAAATAACTTTCCAAACTAAATCACCCATGTTAAAGACTTTTGATTTAACTTGATGATTATAGGATTTAGATATTATTTCTGTTTGTCGAATTAGTCTTTCCAATGCATTAGGTCTCTTTTCCTCTAATTTGTTTAATCACCAAATAATGCGTTCCAATAATCTTTGACAGATAGCTCATTTTGCCTTGCAATTCTAACATTTTGCAAATTAACCTCAATGGATAAGACTGCATCATGACCATAAACAACCTTAACGGGTGTAGTTTCTATCAAATCTTTGGGTAGGTTTTGATATACCCATAAAATTTGACTTAATAAATTATGCCAATTTCTTGGTTAATGCTCAACATTCTTCTTAATTAAAGCAATTATCGACTTATTGACTACTTCAACCTGACCATTAGCTGAGGCATAATGGGTTGTAGAAATAATCATTTTTATTTGCCTACTCTCGGCATACTCTAACACCCTTCACCCAGTGAACATCATTCCTTGGTTGGTTGTTAAAGTTTGTGGAATCCCAACTTATGCACAATATGTTCTTCAATAAAATCAACGATCTCAGTTTGGGTACATCTTTTAATGGTATCGCTTCGACCTATTTTGTGAAATAATCAACAACCACTAAAATATACTTGTGTACCTTTTATGAATGAGGGTTAATTTTTCCGATTAGGTCAAGAGCCTAACCCCCAAAATGGCCATGGTTTTATGAACGAATGAAGATCTGTAGCTGGTACATGCTAGATATAACCATGTTTTTGACATTCTTCACAAGATTTTCTGAATTCAAAACAATCTTTGACCATCAATGGCCAATACACTCTTTGCCTATATAAAACTCTTTTAATCTATTCCCTAGCTTGGTGAACCCACATATTCCTTCATGAACCTTAGCTAAAGCAGTATAAGCCTATGATTCACTTAAGCAAGTTAATAAGTTTCCATCGACAGATTTTCTAAACAAAGAGTCTCCCAAAATCACATAATTTAAAGCCAACAGCTACATTTGAGTTTCTAAAGAATTCGACAATGGGCTTTCTCCAATTTGAAGGATTTAATTGGTTGAGTAGATACACTTCCCTTTCTTCGATCCGGACACATTGTCCTTTTAACTCCATCAACTTTTTTAAAGTTGAAACATTGATTTTATATCTTGAAGCTAATTGTGCAAGTTCATTGGCTTCAAAATTCATTTCCCTAGGTATATGTCAAATGACAAGCATTGTTGAATTCTTCAAGTAACCTTAAGGTAAGTGAAAAATATTTAATCAAGTTTCCACTTACACATTTATATTCTTTTGACACTTGTTTAATTACCAACTGTGAATTTCCTATTATCTCGACGTTTTTAAACCCTTTTTTGATTAATAGTTCCAATCCCAGGATTAAAGCCTTGTATTCGGCTTTGTTGTTGGAACAATGCTTGTTGAGTTCAAAAAGAAATTTGGTTGGTTCATCTACAAGAAATATGAGTAGAATTACCACACTTGCACCATTTTGGTGGCTTGAACAGTCAAAGTACATTTTCCAAGGCTTTACCTCAACTAGGCTTACCTTTTTTATTTCAAGCCCTAGATGATAGACTAAGAAGTAAGCTAATACTTGTCTCTTTATGGCTTTTGCTGGGACAAAGTGAAGTGAGAATTCAGTAAGGGCTAACACCCATTTTCCTACTTGATTATGTAACATAGGAGAAGAAAACATGTATTTAATAACATTAACTTGAAAAATAGCTAAAACATCATATGGAATTACATAATACTTGAGTTTTGTACAAGAAAATACAAGGCTAGACAAAATTTTTTAATTGGCCTATATCTAGTCTTAACATCAACTAATGTTCGATTAAGGTAATACACTACCCTTTCGACACCATTTTCATCATAATGTGATAGCACACTACCTATTGTCGATTCTGATGCTAAGATGTATAGTTTCATTGGTTTTCCATGCCTTGGAGGAGCCATGATTGAAGGATTGATCAAATATACTTTGATTTGGTCGAATGCCTCATAATGCTCTTGTGTTTAAGAAAAGTCCTCCTCTTTGTTGAGCTTGATTAGGGAAGCAAAATCCTTTGTCCTTCCAGAAAGATTTGAAATGAATCTCCTCAAATAATTAACTTTGCTAAGGAAGATTTGTAATTCTTTTTTGTTCAATGGAGGTTTTGCTTCAATTATAGCTTTTGTCTTGTTTTTATTGACTTCTATCCCCTTTCTATGAATGAGAAACCTGAAAAAATTTCTTGCAGAAACACCCAATGCACATTTTAATGGATTCCTCTTTAAATTGTGCCTACACATTTTTTCAAATGCTAGTCTTAAGTTGTCGAGATGGGTATTTCTAGTGTCGGATTTGATGATTGCATTATCAATATAAACTTCCATGAATTTTTCAATGTATTAATGGAATATTGCATTCATTGCTCATTGATATGTGGCCCAACATTTTTAAGCCCAAAAAGCATTACTACCTATTCATATGTGCTAATGGCACTTGGGGACAAAAATATTGTTTTCAACCCATTTTCTTCTACAATATAAATTTGATTATATCCTACATACCCATCAAGAAAACTTAAGACTTCATGACTAGAAGCTAAATATACTAACATATCTACAATAGGCATAGGATATTCATCTTTTGGAGTAGCATTATTTAGATTTCGAAAATAAATGCATATCCTAAGTTTACCATTCTTTTTCATAACAGGAACTAAGTCAGAGATCTAGTTGACATACCTAGCAATTCAAATCAATTTGGCCTTTAACCATTTTTGGATTTCTTATTTTACTTTCGACACAATTTCAGGGGAAAACTCCTTGGTGCTTGCTTCATTGGTAGAATGCTTATTTTTGTTGGAAGTTGATGTTCTATCAACGTTCGGCTGAGTCCTGGCATTTCTTCATACTCCCTTGCAAAGTAGTCTTTGTATTCTTTAAGGACTTCGACCAAAGCTTCCTTGAAACTTGGGGTAATCAACTAAACAACGTCAGTAGGTCAATATTCGCTTTCCTCACCGAGATTAATCTCCTCTAACAAATCTTGTACTTCCACTTTTTTTCTTCTTCTAAAGACTATTCGAAACCTAAAGGACTAGAATCATAAATGCAACCTAAACTTACTTCTTCACCTATACACAATTGCTTGTCAACCATAAATGATTCATTAAATCCATGATCTACATCTCTTTTTTGGCCAATTCTACCTCGGTCTTGAACGTAAAATATAAACCATTAGGTCTAAAGTAGCATTCTGATAAGATCAAGGTCAGAGGTGCTATTATCCAAAAACAAAGGTTTTACCTTAGGATTGTAAACCTCAAAGTAAGCATGTGCTTATTGGAGATAAAATGAGCTATCATTAGCATAGACTTCTTCAACATCACCCTCATCATTCCAAATAATCAATTTCTGGTGGAGTGTCAAAGGTACCACTCCTACACCATGGATCCATTCCCTTCGTAGGGCATTGTATTATGCTTTTGAAGTCACAAAATGGGATAATTTTGTCAACACTTCCTACTCTTACATTTAACATGATTATTCCTTTGGATATTGAAGTTTTTCTTATGAAGTTGTGACCACTATGTTTGCCTTGATAAGTTGATTGACAGTTTTACCAAATTTTATTAGCATCGACTCAGGCAATAGATTGATAGCAACTCCTCTATTGACCAAAATACAATTAGCCATTCTTCCTGAAATATTGGCTTTTATATGTAATGGCCAAAGGTGGGCTTTCATGACTTCATTGGGGTTTTTCAAAGAATATATTATCATTTGAATCTTCATTGAGGAATAGACATTCTTGTCTTGGGAATATGTTGAAACAATCATCATCTTGAATTTCTTATTCTGTTGCATCCCCAAATTTAGTGAGAAGTATTGTCACCATACCAATAAAGTCAGCTCCCAAAATTGCTTTCAAATCATCATCAAATCTTGTCTCAAAATTTTCTATCAAAAGATCATCCTCATCCTCAAACTTAAAATTTTGAACCTTTTTCTATCGACGATGCTAATTTCCCTCGTTAGGCTTAAAAGACAAATGGGCTGTTGGAACCATTATCGGATTAGGTTGCTCATGAATTTCTCAAGACTAAACCTGGAAATCATTCAAAGGGATATATTCAGGGTGTTTTTTGGCTATTTCTCGAACTGTTTGTACTTGTGTCCTAAGTCAATACATAGACCCATTCGAATTGACTTGTGGCTGCATATGCTCTTTTCTTTGCCATATATGATTACCCAAAACGACATTATGATATCAAGGCTTAACCCAATTCGCTTTCTTCTTTTGTGGCATCTGAATATAAGGTCCTAGGGCCTTTCTTTTGTTATGTATCCACTTATTATTCACCACGTTCGATAAACTCACTATAGTTTTCATTTTCACCTTTTCAAGCTTTTGACTGACTACAACTATTGTCTTCACCTTCTAATTAGTGCCTATGCTAGGTTGCATAATATTTGCGCCCATTTTCTCAGTGTCAATAATAATCTTCTGTTTGCTAGCAATATTTTTAGCTTCTTTTTTAGTCAAAATTTTCTCGACCTCTTTCCTTTCTTGTTCTTGCTTTCTCAACTTCAGATTCTTTATGCTCCTTATATGCTTTGGTAGCATTTTTATCGAACACTGCACTGTACTTTGGGCAGATGGTGACATTAGCATTAGCATCTCCTTGGGATAAATAGGCTTTTTCCATATTTTGAAAAAGATCGAGTTCCATGTCTTCTTTTCATCTTTTCTCCTTCTATATTTTCATCAAGACCCACAACACTGATTGACATGAATACGAATTTGATGAAGGCAAAATTCATCTCAAAAGGATTGACATCAACTATCATTGTCGATTAAGGCTTTTCTTCGAACTTGAGTCAACCTTCTTTGATTGCCTTCTGAATCAAGCCTCTAAAACAGATACAATTGTTAGTCTAATATCCAATAGTTTGATGATATTAGCAAAACTTTCGATTTTTAATTTCTTCTGTTGAAGGCTTTTTCTTTCCTTTTGGTAAAATAATTTGTTTATCTTTTAACAACACATCAAAAGTCTAATCGACTTTGGTTATATCAAAAGAGTACGATTTGCTGCTCGAATTAGCCTTTTCTTTACCTTTTGCTGATTTAAGGGAAGCACACACATAGGGAAGGCAAGCTTGTAGCTTAGCCACTCTAACATTTAGCTAAGTTTACTTCACCGAAATTGAAATCATCTTCCTTTTCATCTGATACTGTTTCAACAAAATTTATTTGTTCTTTCTTAAAGGTTTTCTAAGCCTAATCATCTCGATCCTTTCCTTTCCCATTTTTAATTGTTCAATCTGTCAAACCTTCTATGCCAGTTATGCTAGGTTTGTAGGTTAACAAGTTTTTTTTTCCTAATGCTATAATCAATGCCATTAGTGGCCATCTTAACCATTTCTGATTTTGGGATTGGGGTAAAACATCAATTTTTCATTATTCTAAACATCAATTTGTATATGAGAGTGTTGTCATGGGCATCGACCTAAGCATGTTTGGGTATGTGGTACCCATAGATGTGTTCCCAATGTTTTGTCCCAAGCCTATCAAAGGCCTTGGGAGTGACCTAATAGGATGTAAATTGGCCATAATAACACTTGTATATAATGGGTTTTGAAACATAGTTGGGACAAGTCCTAATCCTTGTTGTGTGTTGGCTTATGTAGCCACTAGTAGTACAAAACTAGGTGGCAAATCATATATAGGCATTGTACTCATAGCCATGGTACACAAGCTACTTGGAGCTTGAGCTATTGTGGCTCAACAAGTAGTGATTGCTGGGGTCAGAACTGGTTCCAGTTGTTGAGTAGCAATAGGGGAATATTCCCTTTCATTATTCACCTCATCACTAGAGGATGAATTCCTTGATGATGGAATTTTTTATCTTGCCATGCTGGACGCAATAGTGCCACTTCTTAAAATCATATACTATGACTTGTTTTGTTTTTGTTTTGACACCTTTTCTTTTTCTAGTCCCATTGAGAGTGCCAATTTATTTTCTTGATTTTTTGTCAATAAAAACAAATAAATTAAAACCAATCAATTTGCTTCACGAGTCTCAATTTGGGCAACAAAAGTGGTTCTTCTAATGGATTCTCAGACTTTTAAAAGTGTCAATTAAAGAAAACAATGATTAAAGATTAAGCAATACTGAATGTAAAATGATGAAATAAATGAACAAAGACAAATTATTCACAAACAGTAAATTAATAATGTCAAATGTTAGAAGAAATCAAATGACAAATAAAAGTGAAAACAAGAGGAAATTTACTTGAGTTCCTAAATACTTTTCAAAGTCAGAGTATACATAATGACAGAGTTTCAGTAACTTTCAAGTGTTTAAATCCTACCCTGAACTAAATCCTACTCCTAGTATGTATAGACACGAAAAATCTCTTAAAAATAGGTGCATGATCCAGCATTCTCTAATTTTAGCTTCAAATCACGTTCTCTAACACTCCACATCTACCCCCTTATCTATGTTATGAATTGTGCGTGGGTCCTTTAGGCTCGTACCCTTCTATGCTTCATGCTTCCATTTGCTTCTATCCTCTATTCAATCTCAGCTTTCTTAGACTTTCTTGACTTGTTATTAACAGTTCAATCAACACTCTCTTGACCTTTTCGATTTTCATTTGAACTTATCTTCTCATTCCTTCAAGCTATTCTTTTGTACCATCCTTCTTACAATTGATACTTAACTGAATCCCACATTAGCTGATCCATCAATTTTCCCTTTTTTGCTCTAACAACTCTCTATTGCTTTTATTGTGTCTTAATTAAGTTTATTTTATCTTTTTTTTTTAAGTTCATTCATACAAAAATAACAAATACTCTTATTACCATCGCAAGAATTCATTTTTATTTAATTTGATAAAAAAAATTAATATAATATTTTTTCTACCTTTAAAATCATTTAGGGGAATGGTTATTGCCAGTCCTTAATATCTATTACCACTCCCACCTAAAATGCCTTTCTTTTATTTTAATCAAAAGAATAGTTTGCATTAAATAGTCATCCTAATGTTATCAAAAGTTATTATTATTAATTTAATTATTTAAAGTTATCAAAAGTTATTATTATTAATTTAATTATTTAAAAAAGTCATCCTAATGTTATCTCATTTTTAATTTTATATAGTTACTAGATGTTACAAGTATTTAAAACTAACATATTTAATATGATTATTTATATTTATATTACTAAATTGAAATAGAGTTTTAATTTTCATGTATTGATAATGTATAGTATTTTTATATTGTCATACAATAAAAATGCAAAAAATTACCCTACCATTATGAGCAGTTATATAATTTAAATTTTAAAACCAAAACATGATAGTTTCTTGCATTTCTATTATACAACAATATAAAAATGCTTTGTATTAGTAGTGCATAAAAATTAAACTCATTAAAATATATAACATATATAGTGGTATTTTATCATATAACATTAGGATTTGTTGGCAATCACTTACTTATTATCATAACCACTACTAGAAAATTGTCTAATTGCGACCGATTTTTTGGTCGCAAAATGAGACAAATCGATCGCAAAGAGGGTTTGCGACCGATTTTGTCGGTCACATTTAGGTAGGTTGCAAATATATTTGCAACTGAATTTTTCGGTCGCAAAAATTTGAGATCGATTTTGCGACCGATTTTATGATATGCTTAATTTGGTCACTTGTTGGCTTTTTTGCGATCGATTTTTTGGTCGCAAAATTCAAAATCTACGACCGATTTTTCGGTCTCAAATATTGAATTTTGCCACTGATTTTTCGGTCGCAAATTCCGAATTTTGAGACCAATTTTCAGTTGATAAATTCAGAATTTGCAACCGATTTTTCGGTCGCAAATATAAACGGTCGCAAAATCGGTCGCAAATTTTAAAACAGAAAAAAATAAAAAATTAGAATCTTATCAAATCCACATTTGATACACTTGAATTTTACAACAGCCCAGAAAATAACATCCAGTAATCCATAAGCAAAATTAGTTAATATTATATATAACTAAAAGTTAGTACCTAAAGTTTAGAACATACGAATAAAAATTTAAGTAACAATATACAATCCAAACTACAGATAATAAGAAATATAAGTTTTCCAACAAACATATCACTGTCAATTGCATATATCCTAAACACAATATATATAAACTACCACAATATAAAACTACAATAACATACATTGTAAACCAAATTATAAGGTTCTTCTCAATAAAACTTTAGAAGATAAATTTTTAGCATATTTCTAATTAGTTCTCGTTTCCATTATTCTTCAATTCTTTCCATAGAGTCTTCAACTTTCATTGATTCATCATCAACTTCTGTTATATCTTCAACCTTCTTCATTGAATCTTCAACTATTTCTACCGAGTCTTCAATTTCATCTATAGAGTTTTCAACTATTGAGTCTTCCACAAAATCAATTGAGTCTTTAACTTGCTCAATTGAATCTTCCACGATCTCTATATTATCTTCAAGTCTATCCATTTAATCTTCAATAAATTAAGCAGATATTTAATGATCATTAATTTTACATTTATTTAATATAGATTAACTTTACATCAATATAATCAAATTGCCAATAATATAACTAATATAATCAACCAACAACACCAAACTACCAATAACATCAAAAAATCAATTTTACAACCTCAACCAATCAATATAATCAACTAACAACACCAAAACTACCATTAGTTTTAAAAAAATAGACCTGAAAATTTAAGAAAAAAGAAAAAAGAACAACAATATAAACTCAAACTCAACTAATAACATCAAAATATCAACCAACAATCTCAACCAACCAATATAATCAACCAACAACACCAAAACTACCATTATTTTCTAAAAGAACATATCTGCCAATAACAAAAAAAAAAAGAGGAACTAAAGAAAGGATGGAAGATAACCAGGATGGAAGAATGGTGGTGGCACGAGTGGACAGCGGCGGCGGCGAGAGTGGAGTGGTGGAGATGGTAGACAGAGGTGGGGGAAGGGGAGAGGTTAAGGAAGAAGAATGAAGAAAAAAGGGGTGAAGTAGTGGAGATGGTAGAGAGGTGGGGGAAAGGGAGGGGTTAGGGAAGAAGAAGGAAGAAGAAAAGGGAAAGGAAGAAGAAAGGAAGAAGAATGGTTCTAATTTGGGGATTTTGATTTTAAAGACGTCAGAAAATCGGTCGCAAAATCAGTTGCAAATAACTAAAATTTGAATTTTGAATTTGCGACCGATTTAGCCACCGATTTTGCCTTCACATATAACTCCTCTAGATTAAAAAATCGGTCGCAAATTTCAAGTTTTGCAAACGATTTTGCGACCGATTTTGCCTTCACACATAAATCATATACATTGAAAAATCGGTCACAAAATCAGTCGCAAAACGTGAAATTTGCAACCGATTTTGCCTTCACACATGCTCTATTGTTGACCTTACACATCGGTCGCAAAATCAGTTGCAAAATTTACTTTTGTGACCGATTTTGCGGCCGAATTTTTTCAAACTTTTTTTTTGCTTCCATTTACAAAATCGGTCGCAAAATCGGTCGTAAAACATGAAATTTGCGACCGATTTTTTAGTGTGATTTTGTTCCATTTTACTTAAATTGGTCGCAAAATCGGTCGTAAAAGGCTTTTTTTTGCGACTGAAAAAATCAGTTGCAAAATCGGTCGCATTTCCATCAAATTCTAGTAGTGAACATTTTTGTTTATCATCTCTATTATTAAAAATTAAGATAATTTGATGTGTTAAATTAGTTATATGTTTAGTTAGTATGCATTACCATTAACGGTGTATTAAAAGACACACGTGCTTGTCAATCCGCAATTTTAAATTTTTATTTAGAATTGCATAAAGTATAATTTATCTAATATAAAGTAAATAATTTAGCCTTTAAATCATGTGGGTGTTAATAAAAGAAAAACTTTTAACTTTTTCAAACTCCTTTTGATGTAGGCAAGTAATTAATTTAATGTATCAAATTACCTTAATTTTTAAGAGAATGAATAACAAATAAAAAAAAAACTATAGTAATAATTAATGGTCAATAGTAATATATTATGGTATTATATGTTTATTTAATAATTTTAATTATGTAAACACTAGATGTTATAAAATAAGGTATTTTATCATGATTTATTACTGCATCTTTACTGTTATTCACTTTTATTTTTTATTTTTTTAAAAAATCAATGTTATATTATTTATATAATTATTTATTAAAAAATTGAAAAATAATTTAATATTTAGATTTAAATAACTATATTAAATAAATTAGTTATCAATACTTACCATATCTAGTGACTATATAAAAATTAAAAATGAGATAAACATTAATTAAATGAGTTTAAATAATTAAATTAATTTTTAATTAAGTTAACAATAATAACTTTTGATAACATTGAGATGATTAATTAATAATTAATATTAATTATTCTTTTCATTGAAATAAAAGAAGGGCATTTTGATAAAATTAACTAAAAAACTAAGTAAATGAAAGTGATAACAGACACATAGAGGAGTGGCAATAGCCACTCCCATCATTTATTCATGGTGTTCTGAATTTTCTTCATAGTTTATCGGTGTAGAACTCATGGTTTGAATAAGTTAAAAATGTATCAGCAATTGTAAAAACAAAAAATTATTTCAGGGATATGTTATATATTTTTTTTTTATTCGCTTGATTCATTCGTTAGTCTTAACTATTTTGTTTAAAGCGTTATGTGATTCGTTAACGTCTTTTAATTGAAAGGTTACGTCCATTATTTTTTTGGGGGATAAGCAAGCGTTATGCCCATTCCTATCGGCATTTGTTTCTAAGATTTGAAATTATATTCAAAAGAATCCTATTTTGGAAATGTTATGTCCTGAAATGTTATTTTTAAATGTTTTATAAAATTTGTTTGTTTAACATTAAAAAATTCTACAAATATTTTTTAAGATTCCAACAAATAAATTAAAAACTTATTTGATTTATAGTAGAAATATTTGGAAATATACGTGATAATTATCAAAATATTCCTAATATTCCTAATATATTTAATTATATTATTTGTTGTTATTATTAATTAAGGAATATTTTAATATTTTTATTCAAATATTTTCATTTCCATATTATAGGAATTTTTTATTTCCAACCCCTATTATGGGAATAAAATCCTATTAAAACATGAGAATATAACTTATTTGAAAATTAGTGATATTTGGAAATATTTTTGCAAAACTTATAACAAATATGACAACGTGTCATTTCCAAATAATTATTTCCTGGAGTAAGTTGATAAACAACGAAACAAACGCCTCATAATATCGTATCAATTTCTATTTTAAGTTTTATAGTCTATTAGCTGTGCTCAGTATAGTTTCTTTCCTTTCTGAGTAGAATATTTACTTCTTCTTTTTCTCTGTCGTGAAATGTATACTTATTTAGCATACCCAGAATTTGAAAAACAGAAAATTGAATTAATGTGTGGTTGGTTAAAATAGTATATGTTTTGAGCTTTTAATTAAAAATCTCGATTTTAAGTTTTGTAAATAAAAAAAATTTTATTGAAAGATCTTTACTTGCCCTATTTAAAGACTTTTATCAAATTAAACTGAATTAATCAAATTTCTGGTAATAGAATTTGAATATTCATAAATCTACCGAAGATAAAAAAAATATATATATATGTTGGGATAGTGGGCCGTGGCCCCGCCTGCCCCTTCCATACGTGCTTGAGTGGTTTTATCTGCTAAAGACAGGTCCATGTTCCTGAATACAAAGGCATGGAGTGATAAATGAAATGCACTTCACTCAAGTGGGGAGTCCTATTTATGATCTCCCTGTCACGTTCGTACCCTCTTGTCTTCATGGACTGTACTGTACACATCTCCCCATCACATTTCCTCCGCTGAAAGCACAAAACTCCCGGCGGGTTTTAACCTGGACCCCATACCTTTGGGTCGATGATGGAACCCTTACTTTTGTCATTTAGCCACATAATTTCAAACTGTGGTTAAATACACTAATCCTGTTCAGGCCAAATATGCACTGATTTATCCTTTGCTCAAAATTACTAAAATAACCCTGCCATTCCGCCGCTAACTTGTTCCCCGCAAACGGTGGCACATTAGCCACCTCTTCTTCCCCCCCCCCCCCTTCCATTGCGGCCACATCCCCCTTCCTTTCCCCCTCACCTGCGGCCACATCCTGCTTTGGCACTATAAAACCTTCATCTTGGCACTCGCTACTATCTTTCTTTTCATGTTATCTTTCAAAGTACCCACAAATCAAGTTCACTTTTTTATCCACCAAAATTAAAAGATCGATTGATGTTTACACTTTTTTAAAGGATCAATTTCATATATCCAAGTGACTAAACTAAATATTATTTTATCTAATCAGATGTATTTTTACACTTATTTTATAGAATTTAATTTAAATACACTAATAGTGTAAAATAGTTTTACACTGTCAGTCAATAAAAATAGTAGAAAGTACTAACTCACACAAATAATTACCTCACTTTTTTCTATTTTTATTAGTTGACAATATAAAATAATTTTATATTATTAATACATATCAATTAAACTCTATTTTAATATGAAACTAATTCTATTCAAATTATAATTATAATTTTACACAAATATCCCCTCAACGATATTTTTTTCAATACATATTACATGAAAGATTAGAACTCTTACCCATCGAAAATTGATTAAAATGAAAAATAACCTTAATTATTTAGGAGGAGGATGAGGGCTCAATTTTTAAGAAAATAATTCTTGTGAGGAGGTTGATAATTATTGTATTATTATAATTGAACGATAACCAATCTAATAAACCCGTTAAATGGGTTGAACCTATAAAAATATCTCCATCTTAAAATAAAATCGAAACCCTTTAATTACTGGAATTAAGTCAATTAACATACGTTAGTCATCAATTTAAATATTTACTCCACACATTTTCCTAACAACGACCCTAAACCAGGGAAAAATATGGAATATCTTCCTTCAAACTAATTAGTGTCATATAGTGACTGAATGACAATATATGGATAACAAGAATCTCTGATCAAATAAAATACCGGTGAAACAGGAGCAAACAGGATTTAATTATCATCGGGACCAACCAAACTACTGAAATGTCTCCAGATATGCGGTCATCAATGATTCATTTAACGTCAGTGCATGGTATATCAATCAGTTATATATCATGGTTTTTATGGCAATGGTCAAGTCATCAGTCTCTTTCGTACCTCCAAGTAGTGGGCAAGTGTTTACATCATCATATCAAAACAATGTGGACGCATTCTAAACAAATAATGTTTTACCATTGATGTAGCGTGCTACTTGTTTATTGTCATCTGAACACTTGTACCAAATATCAAAACTAGTTGATGTTGTATCGGAAATGAATTGTGACATTAGATGAATTTTGCTTGCAATATTTGAGATTCGAATCATGAACCTGCTATTTTGAAGAGAATATTATCTGCAAGTTTTGATCCAAAATTGTGTGAGCAATTTTTTTTTTTTTTAAATATTGAATCAAATTTGGCCTATGTTAATTTTCTATTTCATCCCTAAAATGGAAAACTGCGACTAAGGAGTTAGTGATTTTCAATTGATATAACAAAAATAAGAATGTAATTAGAAAGCTTAATTGTTTTTTTTTGTTTTTCCGTTGGTGGATGAAGTGGATGGGCTAAGGCCCCTTATAACAGAAACTGTTTTTTAATAAAAGGTTCCTTGCAGCCTTTGAATGTGCTTCACTTAAGGTTACAGCTGTTACAAGTGAATTTTTTTTTCCGATCAAGCTAGCATATCAAGTCAGTGGATTAGGCATCATATCAACTAAAAGTTGTCCATACGTGGGGCATAATGCAACCCACAATCACAACATCAACATTCTTAACACAGTATTAAGCAACGTGGGTATCTTCCAATCAGAGCTGATTTATCTGGAAATTTTCAAGCACAAGTAGCTTTTTGCACGAATGATTTTTCAAAAGATGTGGTTTTGTTCATGAAGGAAATCTTAATAATATATTCTCCATATCTTTGACACCCATCACTTCTTTTTAGCTTTTGATGTCCCTTGTGCCCAAGTCAAGGTTTAAAAATGAAAGGAACAAAAGTATTAATGATAGATTGATAACAACTATCAAGCTTTCACACACTGATCACACAAGGATCAAAGATGAGCCACAAAAAAAAGTTGTATATGGACAAAACCCGTAGGAACCTAGGGAAAAGGAGAGAAAAAAGAGAAAAAAAGACAGAACAAAAGCCTTATAATACATCTGATTCCTTCTTTTCTTCAGCTTTTACTTTTAACTATAAGATTTATGTAATGACTAACACCACCTAATAAGCTTTTTGGCTCAAAAAGAATATACAAGAGTTGCTTTAGATTTGTGGAAAGTGACATCTTCGTCTTGACAAAAGCACTGCCTATTTATATATCTGTGCATTAATATATTTTTTTAGCAAGTAATTAATAAAGCCATCCATGAATGTATACCAACTAAAATTAGGCATGTTCATTGTTGTGCCAATTTGATCTCCCTAAGGTGAACTCCAAGCTTGGATACTGGCAATCTAAATTTTGATCCTTCAAGCTTCTTGATTGTATATAGTTGCTTCCCTGCACAAAGCAATCATTATCATACAACTTAGGCTTACCTCTCACCATGAAATCAAATTTAGAGTGAAAGATTTGGAGGATTTATATGCATGTGGTTTCCATTATGTTGTTCAAAGCATGCATTTTTTAGCAAAGTGAGTGTCCTAGGTATTAGTACAGCAGTGGTGAGGATTACGTCACAACCTCGGAAAGCTTCCCAAGATGCTGAGATGATAGGCTTTCTTCTGGATTAATCTCATTAGCTTGTATCCATGCTCCTCTACTGCCAGTGATCATTTGAAGGAACAAAAGATGTAAATGAAGGTGAATAAATCATATTTTGCTATTCATCTATCAAGATCAAATTAATGATAACTGAAACCAGGAGTAAGTTATAATATACAAAACAAACCACAACATATAAGTTTACTGCAGTAATATACTTTATATGATGAAGCCAATCACCACCCTTGATATTGAAAGGGACTACCAAAAAGGTGAATTCGGATCAGTGTACTATATTCCTAATCCTAATCAATAAACATGATAGACATGGAGGCTTGCAGTTTTCTTTTCTGTTCCATTCAACATACTACTTAATTCATTATCTTTTCAAAATGAAAAAGATATGCTACCACTGAGTCCCCTAGCTACCCTTCAAATGAAACGAAAAATACTGAAATGTGTTAACAAGTTGTATAATATTAAAATAAGTTATTCTTAGTCTCAGTCATATCTATGGATATCCCTATATTTGACATCCTTATCTTGTTTTAATAAAATAAAGAACAGAGAGAATACCAAGATGTAATCTGAAGGAAGATTTAATAAAAAAGATTGAAAGAAGACATTAATGTCAGAATATAGGAGAAGTAAAGGACCAAGTTTCTACAAATTATAAGCATTCTAATTTGACTTTGTTTATTACCTTTTTCATTTAAAGATTATAAATATATAGTGTGTATTACATTTTTATTTATCAAGTAAGTCCGATCTCATTTAACATTATTAAAATGATATAATACACTAAAAAGTTTTAAAGGTGCATTTGTTTCAGTAAATATTCTTTGTGGTTGAAGACAAAAGACCATATTTAAATGTTTTATTTATCTGCAGTTTTTTTCACCAGTAATGGTTAAATTACGACCTGGAATATTTAAGGACATATATACATTTAAAACTTTGTCTTGTATTCACTTATTACTCCTTTTCATACTTCATGGATAGATTAAAGAAGTATTCCATTTTATTCGAGAATTTTAGGTTAAGTACCCTGCTGAACATAACTAATCAAGGGAATGCAACGAAGAGGACAACAAATTAAGGAATCCAAATGGTATGCAATAAGGTAATCATTTCCTTAAGGAACTTAAGAACCTATGTGTGTGCTTGTCTGTCTGTTTGTTTAATAGTTGGTCGAGCACGTTTCCGGTAAAAGTCTTTATTTATTAACTCTTAACTCTTAATTTCAAATAAAAACTTTTTGGGAGACAAAAATCAATTCAGCGCACACTTCTTAATAAACAATATTCCCAGTGCCAATAACTTATATTACTTAAGTCTTGATATTTTTTAAGTTTGAACACATCCATGACTCATTAGTCAGATCATTATAATGTGATGAAAATTACAGGGAACACACATTTCTACTGCATCATGCGATTAGTTTTGGGGCAAAACTGGCATGCATCCGCTACGTGTATATATATCATACATGTTAAGTTTAGATTATAATTATGTAATTTATAATTATTTTACCTATTGTTATAAGTTGTTTTATTTAGAATATTTTATTATGTTCACCGAAAAATGAGTATTTTATTATAAATTCTTGTTCTCTATGCTGAATGTATCTTCACGTTCTACTCTTGTTGTTCACCCTTTCTTCATTCTCTTTGTAAAAAGCCAATCTTCATCCCAATTCCTGTCGGGTTAATTCTGGTCATAAGGACAATGACAGACTCTTTGTTCTTCATAAGTCATTGTATCTGGAGGTGGAATTTTTAAGAAGCCATCTACAACATAGCGGGCAAATTACTATCCTAAAGATAGTCTTGCATGACATTCTATTTTATTTTCTTAATTTGTTTCTCTTCCTATTCTGAAGTTTGCATTACACATATGACCTTTAACTTTTAATTTTTCATCACTGAGACTGAAATATCAAGATTCACTCTTCTTATCACCTTTCACAATAATGACAATGCTTTCACTTCATTTGCCCCCTATTCCTTCACTACATATCTTATTATTCTTACAAAGCTTTTGTTTAACATATACATGCTTAATTACTATATTAAAAACTTGCTTTCTATTTTTTTCTTCCCTTTTTTTTTAACGCTATCACGGATATCTTTACAGGTTCTGTGGATTTAAACTATATATAAAGTTAAACTTTATTTGATTACAATAACATAAAAGTTATGCAGTCTCTCTATAACAGTTATCTTCCTAAATTTTGAACTTATGTCCTCCACTTGAAGACATAAATTTGAAAATGCAACGGAGGAGGTAAAATTAGTCACCATAGGCTGAAAACCAAGAATATCTGGCAGCCATGCAATTGGGTTGAGCATGATTCTGACACTCGTTATAAAAAATGAAAGAAATTTCACAACTAGAGAGCTAGAGCCAAAAGAAGTGATCACAATGTACCCAAAACCAAATGTCACTTGACGTTTGCTGGAATCTGTAAGGATGAGATGCAAGCCCTTTTTCTACTCTCAGAGTGGTTATCACGACTTGAATTAATTTATTCTATCTACCGAAATTTTTACATATCTCAACTACTTGAGTTACGCCAAAATGGCATATGCAAAGTATTTCTGAACCTACACTTAACATATTTAAGAGACTCATGAATTAGATTAAACGGTCAAGATTTTTATTTTTGTAGTTCTACTATTGATAATAGGAAGAGAGAGCGAGAGAGAGATGTAAGTGGGCTTTTGTTCAAGGATCCAATTAAGAAGCAGGAGAGGCAATAGTTACAGGGATATATAGATGTTATTACCTGATATTAGTAACCTTTCAGCCGGGTTAGGTTTGAACAGAATATGTATAAAAATTTATAGAGAAAACGCTATGGGAAAACGAAAGTCCACAATAAGTCGATTTAGCTCCAACTATAGTAAGTCAAAATTTCGAAGACTTTATTAGGAAGACAGAAGAACATTTTTTTTTTTTTTGGATCTGTGAAGACAGAAGAACATTTGGAATATAAGTAAAAGGAGGAGGATATCGCTTGAATACGAATGCATTAAACAATTTCCTTTTGTTTCTTTTTTTTTTCTTGTTCTAACAATGAATCATTGTTAAGGTTTAAGTTTATTATTTACTTAACATATCTTCTCTTCCTGCTCTCTCTCTCTCTCGCTTATAAAGAAAAGATAATTTAATAGATAATAATTTTTAACTCCAAAGAATACATGAGATGGAGTGCAATGGAGCACAAGGTACTTCGGACAGAAATCATTATTTCAATTTTCAGGTATAGTGTTAAAGGTTTTAATTTCACAAACTCTTATTAGGATGGATGGGTAGATTTGATTAACCTAACGAATTACTACCAATTCTTTATCTCTAAATTATAAAACCTAAAAACAAAAGAAAAATCATGTTATATAAATATAGACAAATAGCATTTAAAAAATTGATAGTGTAATTATAGTTACTTAGTGTTACATAATAAAATATCTATCATATTGCTATTATACAATACTTTCTCTATTTTAATATATTTGTCAAATTTTAAATATTTTAAAGTTTCAGAATATTTATCTATTTTTAATATATTAATTATTTTTTAATATATAAATTATTTTTTTAATAATATCCTTAATTTAATTGTGATAATTAAAAAAATATTAATTACATGTATTTACTTATTTTTGTTTTAAATTGAGATAATTTTATTCATTTATATAATTTTATACTATTATCATGATTTATTTATTATTTTTTTAATTTATGTATTTTTTATTTTTAACAATTATTTTAAACCGAAGGACTATCTATCTATTTTTTTGTTTTTGGATTTTGATAATTATAATTTGAAATGAATTATTTGTATATAACCTATCTTATATTTTAAATCAATATATTATCTATCTATCATTAAATAAATATAAAATCTAATCTAAATAGAGCCATATATCCATTTAATAGTAGATAAAAAATATATTACCATAAAATATGAGATGATATATGACAAAATATCGTTTCGCTTATAGTTTATGTAATGGGCCTGCTCCCTGTTGAGGGTGAATTTAAAGCTGTGGTAACCTGTGAGTCATGTCTGAATAAATGAGTTACGTACCATACAGAAACACTACATTCAAGGTTACTACCTGTCTTCTGACCCGAAAGAACGTTTTTTGCAGTACAAACGTGAGGACCGAGAAAATTTCCCATCTCAGTCAAAGCGGATCTGAAGCCAACTCAAACACGGACCAGCATTATTAGGATTTAGAGGAAGCTAAAAGTGTAGTAATAATATGGTCATGGACCCATGGATATATATGATTTCATAGTCTCCTACAATTGATGTAATTATTACGCAAAATTGCACTGACTCAAGTGAATGTCATATTATATTAATAAAGTTTGCTTCTCTAATTATTATTTCCAAAGATGGGATAGCTTGTAACAATCTTTGCGAATGTAGCCACAAAGACAAGCTATATATATTCAGTGGATATTTTGTCATATATATCACCCTATAATGGCTATCTAATTTTTGCAGCATTGTGCATTTGCACCTTCAATTTCCACTAGAAATTGTTTTGCTGCCTTTTCCATTTCTGTGTAGAAATGTTGTTCTTGTGGTTAGTAATCGTAGTTGGAGTTTGCTACCTAAGGTCGTACCCTCCTTTGTCGTATTAGTTGACTCAAAATTTTGAATTATAAACTTGTGCCAAGCATTAGTCTATGATAAAGCTAGAATACCAAAAGTGTGACTTTACATAAAAAATGGAATTGAAAGCCCTTAAATTGGATACTGTAACAATGTTAGTTATTGAACGGACTCAAGGCAAGCTAGTCCATTAAGACGTGCAATTATAGGTGGCCAAAAAAAGTTAAAAAATAAAGAAATCAACATGGGAAAGGAATATATTTACCTAAAAGTAGAATGTTAATCCGGAGAAAGTACTGAAAGAGTGGACGAGGCTAGCCACATAACTAAAGAAAATTTATCTAGTTTCAGAAAAAAAAACTTCCCTTTCTATACATTTAAAGAAGCTAAATGACACTGTACTAAAAAGAAGTATCATCCAAATATGATGCATGGTTACTTTGATCATCAGTAAGAAAGCAGAAGTGGAGAAAAGAAACGAAAAGCAAAAGTTGTCAGAAAACTAGTACTTTTTATTGGAGTTTCAGAAAAGGGTGAAATTGGGTTTGTGATTTCCCAACTTAATTATTAAACTCAACGATGCATGCATATACTATAATATATAGATATATGAAATATATAGTGGATCCAACCATGAATCTGTGCAGATATAAGATACAGCCGACACTGACACCAAGGCCTTCCCAAACATCCACACACACCAGAGAGAGAAAGAAAGAGAGAGATTACCTGGAAGAAGAATTGCCCCATAGATTGCTGGAAGTGTAGCCCATATCATGATCTACAGATGCATTTTGAGGTCCTCTTTGATCGGGTAAACAGTTCTTATTTTGACTAAGGGGTGATGTTAGGGACATGAACTCTTCATCTCCATCTGATCATATAGTGTATTATATAATAAGCATTAAGGATTCATAACTATACTATTGTAGAAATACTTGAAACAAATATTAGTCTAATACTAAGATGTACTTGTTAACTTTATATATACATATGGAGAGAACATTATTTAATGGATGGAGTAATAGGGTCCGAGTCATAAAGGGTAGCGAGGGAATCTTCACAGGAATTAAAATAAAGTGAACTTAAATTTGGAGCGGAGATCAAGGAATTAATTAGTGTAAATTGTATTAGGTAAACTATTACAAGCGCCGAAGCTGATAACATTAAGAAAATTATGAATTTACCTGAGGAAGCTGCTGGCTTGTCGGTATTCTTAACAGTCCTATACATCTGCAGAAACCAAAATAAGACAAATAAGATTAGTACAACGCAGGGAAAATGAATATACAACTGAATTAAGTAAACTGAATATACAATTGAATTAAGTAAACAATAATAATACATAATAGGGTGTGAAATCTGAATTGTCTAGGGGGAAGAAGATATGAAGAAGAATATAAAAAGGGGTGAAAATAATCAAATCAGATGCTTCTTTTTCTGGACTTTTCTGGGGTTTATTTAATAACCACGAGGTTGATGTTTGGTATGGTAAGTTATTGCTTCTATTATTGAGAAATGATGGCTACTTTTCCTACTTTCTCTTTCCCCCTCTTTTATCTCTCTCATGAAAAGTAGAAGTTGTCCTGTTCCCTATTTCAAACAACAGCAGCTTCAACTGTTCATCCATTCATTCATTTACTGCATGTCTCGGCCCTTGTGCCGCATAGATAGACTTTGGACATAGTCTACACGCACCACACTCCACACACACACACACACACACACAATCCCCAAGATAGAAAGAGAGAGAGTGTGTGTGTTTGTTTGTGTAATTTTGTTTTACATGTGAAGGAAAGCGGAAGGAAACACACAAGGCCTGAGTCTTATACCTGCAAATGGCTCTTGACATGAGCTAGTGTTAGATCTTTGACATCCATGAGCTCCAGAACCGACTTTGGAGTAGCCCCTATGCCATCCAAAAATACAAAGAAGAGTTTAAACATCAAACAAAAAAATACATGACATAAACACAAACACACAACAAAAAGGGTTAGTGAAACTGGAGAGAGAGAGAGTGAGAAGAAAGATTTACTTTCATGGCCTCCAAGAAGCTCAACAGCATGAACAAAGCGAGCATGAAGAGAGCTAGTCCAACGCATTCTTGGAGCCCTCATGTTCCTCTTACTTTGAAGCCTTGGCATCATCCTTGACCTCACAAGCCCATTTGAGAAATCAGAATTACCTCCAATCCCAAACTGATGCTGCTGCTGATGATTCAAGTACTGATATTGAAACTGCTGGTGATGATGAGGCCTTAAACTCTCCATGGTTATCCCATTAAACCTTGAGATTGGTTCTACACCCCCAATAAGACCATTAGTGTAAGAAGAAGCTGAATTAGCACCAGCAACACAAGAAGGATATGGAACTGCTGCATATAGAGAAGAAAACTTATTGGGGTCCCTCTCTATTAAGGGATTGCTGTTGTTGTTGTTGTTGTTGTTGTTGTTGTCCAAAGAAGAGAAGTTACTATAGAGAGGGATTCCATTGATAGGCCTTACTGCACCACCCCCCTCTGAAGAAACCCCAACCCCATGATGATGATCTGTTTGCCTTATTGCTGCAACTTCTACTTCTCTGGCTCTAACAAAGTTCCTCCTCCTCCAAGGGCTCTCGGCCTCAGAAGGTGTTGTGGGGTTGTTGTTGGCTAAGGAAAGTTCTGTGATCTTGTGAGGGCTTCCTCTGATGGAACCATCACTGTGTGATGATTTGAGGCCTTCGGCATCAGTTCTCCATATATCAAAGGCTGAATCCCCTTCATTTGTGCCAGTGCAAATTGAAGAAGGAGCACTGTTTGGGAGGCTAATGTGCAGGGAAAGATCAGGAATCAGATTCGATGATGATGAGGGGTCATGGAAAATCTTATTCTGGGGCATTTTTTTTTGGCTATTCCCAGAAATGATTTCAAGTTACAGATAGACTATAATAGAGTGTATAATAGTGTATGTAGCAGTGAAATGAAAAAGGGCCAAAAATAAAAACCACTCAATAACCTGAAACCAGCAACACAAAGGAGAATTCTCCAGGAGAGTATAATAACTACTGCAGACACAGACAAAGGCTCTTGAGTGGCGATGTTTATATTCTCTCTATCTACTATTATTGATTGATATTACGGTATATAATTAGAGAACCCACAAGCAATAAACAAACAAGGAGAAGCTAGAATATTAATTAAGGATGGTTTGTGTAGAGGTGCAAAGTGGAGATGAAAAGTATGTGTCTTCTTTGAAACAAGGCTAAATAGAATAAAAAGAAGACTCTCGTTTTTTTCAGCTTCACAAAACAGACATCCTTCAAGGACTAAGGGTGAGAGAGAGAGAGAGAAAAGAAAGATGTGTGGTGGTGCATAATATAAACAAAAAATAATATAAAGAAATGGGAAAGAGAGAGAGAGAGAGATGAGGTTGCTGGCTAACTTGAGAGTATATATAGGAAAGTGACACTCCAACAATTCCTTTCTTTCGTTTTCTATCTTAACTCTCCTTTTCTGCATAGTCAATACACGCAAAAACACTGCAAGGTGCAAAGTTTGGACAATTTTCTGTGCTTAATTTTATTGGTTTTTTTTCTTTCCCCTCCTTTCCCCGAAGACGACGGGGTGAATTATATATGTACATGAGTGCAATCAAAGAGGGACTGTACTGTTCCTCTTATCTGCTATATTTCTAGCTACATATATGTATTTCATCATCTCTTGACCTCTCTTAATTCCTTGCAAAATAACCAAATATGTGTGCAATCTTTGACAGTGACGTAGTGACGAACAAGGGCTTATCTTTTCCGCAAGATCAAAGTTTGCTAGCTAGAATTAGCACATTAACATCAGAGAATTAAGAGTAATTTGTTATGTCTTAATATCTTCTTTTTATGTCGTTAAAAATTGTTCATATAATTTTAGTTCAAAAATATTGGTTAGGTAAAGTCTTCTTCAAAATAGTAATTTTAAGATTTAAATTAGAGTAATGTTATTTGTATTTGTATTTATTTATATTTGTATTTATAATGAAAGAGAAAGTCAAAAAGTTGTGCATTCAACCCTTTTTACTTTTTTAATATTTATTATTTTATATCTTTTTCTATCATTATATATCATTCTTTATTTCTAATATTTTGTTTTAAATCATGAAATAAAGGGAACTTTACCACAATATATAACATAGAAAGGGATATTTATTTATTTATTTTTTGATTCTAGAAAACTCCTGGTGAAACTATGGGAAGTAATGAAGGAGATAGACGAATAGGGATCAAACTTTTAACTCAAAGCTAGCAAATCTCTTGTCACATGGATTAAGAGAGGTGCAACTTAAAATATAGCTCATTGGTAGATATACTTATTTAGTAGCATAATTCTTACTCCAGCTACTCCCATTCTAAAATTGAGTTACCAATTTCCGGATAAAAAAAATTAACATTACAACTCTTTCCTGGATATCTATATCATTTGAACACATAACATATATCTATTTGATTTGTTAAAAAGAAAATAGGTTTGGTTTCTAGTTGTCCATCATTTAATTATCCTACGAGAAATTCCCGTGCATCTTTCGTACATTTATTAAATAATGTGCCTGTTTAATTTGTTTCATAATTTTACTTTTAGTTGTTATGCCTTTATAATTAATTATAAAATTTCTTATTATTTTCATGTTAATTCCTGCTTTTAAGATTTTGTAATGTGTTAGACATTTAAGAAAAAAATTGTAATGTGTTTGTCATTTCTTTGACCTAAAAATTAAAATCAAATAAAAAGAACATGACTTTTTTTATTTTTTTTGTAACAAAAGAACGTGACATTTTGTTATTAATATATGAAGACACATCAAGAAAAAAAATATAAAACATTATTTATTGCGTACAAATAACAAAATTGTATATTTATTGCATGAATGCTTAAATTTTACATAGATATACTTAGATAGTAGCGTATGTTCTTACTCCAACTTGCTTTAAATGAGAAATAGGTCGATATTTGTCAAAAAGAGTTGATTAGTTCATGCCACTTTAATAGTTAGGCCTTTATGCTAATTATAATAGACGCATCCTCAGTTATATTCTTTGAATTCAAGATATAGAAACTTCCATGCTGTTACAATTTTCCCTAAAACAACAATCATAAGTGCATTGCATTCACCAATGTCGGATATCTACTGTAAAATATGCTTGTCACTGTAATTCTTGATATATTTTAGTCCATGCCTATTATTAATTTCGACACCTTTTAAGCATAGGACGATTTCGTTTGAAATATTGAAGCCGTCATTCTCAATATATAGTGCATTTACTCTTTTTTCGAGCTTGCTTTCAACATGTTGGTATCTAATACATGATGTTGAGAACATGAATTGAACCTATATAAAAGGAGACAAAATCATAATTCAATTAAACAATATCTCTAGGCTTACAAACGACTTAGACAAGAAAATCTTTGTGTCCTTGAAAGTTTACTTCTTCAGTATGGTGACCATCTTTTCACTTATTTATACAGCGCAAAACCAAAAACCTTCCAAAAATTACTAGATCTAAAAGCATGATTGATGAAAACTCGGGATTCGACAAGATTGTTAAATTTTCCTTGAAGCTTTCTTATATAGATAAGTAATAAATCGGCCAAGAACTACCAACAAAGATTATTGTATGCAATAGTAAGCAAGTTGTACTTTTAAGAAGAAAGTCAAAATTTAAATCCTAAATAAAACAATTGTTTAGATATGACAGTATTTGAGAGATTAATTTCAATGCAATATCTATTGAGATACCTTAAAGATAAAAGGAAAAAAAAAATACCAACCAAAATAACAAAAGAAAATTTAAGGCTGCTACCAAAGACAGTGGTGGTAAACCCCTACACGATTGTAAGGAGGGATGGCACCTAAGCATGGTAGCTTCCTCGCTTCCCATTCTTGTCATCCCATTTGCTCTCTGGTCCTGTCTCTACCCCCACTTCAAGCGATCTTCTGTCTTCATTTCCTAACTCAAAAGATTCATGAACAAGTGGTAAAAATTAGCAAAAATGTAAAAAAATAAAATAAAAAGAAATTAATATACAATGATATGACGCAAAATTGGTAAAACATAAAATTATACATATTATTAATGATAATTTAATAATTTTACATCCACAGAGATCTTATAACTTGGTCCTAGTTTGATAGTGTTTTTTGAAGAGGTGCTGTGACTTATGAAAATTATAAATCAATTTTTTCTATTTGATAAATCAAAAAGTTGGATGCTCTCGAAAATTATCATAAGGTATTTCTAGAATTGACTTATGCTTTTTAAAATTTAAAAGATTAATATATCCTTACTCTCTTTAACGATATTAAAAATAGAAATTATTCTCTTTAATATTTATATCCATTATAGTCATTTTAAATTTTAAGAATAATTTTATCAAATACTACTTTTATGACTTCTATTTATTGAGAATAGCTTTTATATTATTTTATCAAATGATACTATTATAATTTTTTAAGAGCATCTTTTAAAGAGTTTAAAAAGTTTAGCAGTTCTTAAAATATCATAACAATACCAAAATAAGCCTTACTTAACAATTTCTTCACTCACATTACAAAGATAAATAAATAACCTATCTATCTCTTTTTTTCCCCCACAAAAAAAAAAAAAGATACGGTACATAGCATGTATCAGTAAAATAAATATTATTGCCCTTTGAGTTCTTGAAATGGCCAAGGATTTAATTTGATTATGTTTTTGTCTAATCTATCAATATGTAAAGTTTGTTGGACTCCAATAATCTATAACTTGAGCCGAATTAGTATATTATAGGAATAAAATCTTTTCTGGTATTAATTCTTTTTATTTATATGACTTTTATTAAAAATTTTATTTAATAAATATAAAATCATTTTTTAAATTGAAATTATAGGTATTTTTCTACCAACGATAATTTTTTTCAAATTTTAACACAGCTGTTACTTAAGAGTCCAAACATGGCACCTCTGATTAGCTAAGCTATGCACTCATTGATAAGTATAAAACCATTTAAATCAACCAAACAGTTTTCAATCTTTTATATTTTGAGCTCGATTAAGTGTAGTTACACCTAGATGTAGTAATTCTCTTATTTTCCTCAAAACTCTCTCCTTGACAAAGGAGGATTCCGACATAAATAATTCCTACGGTCTGCAAAGGCTAGTGGAAAACTCTAATTTAAAAATTTTCATTTAACTCACATGGCTTGCCTAATATGTAGCCTTCAAATTTTTTTTTTTTAAATATTATCATTTGTTTACACGTGTCTAAATTACATGATGATACGATGCACGATTCATGAAAGTCGGATAGCAGTGGTGGTGATTTTATCATTAGCAATAAATGACCGGTGGTTGTAATAGCCTAATACTAAAGAAAGTGTTGATTTTTCTCAGTGGACCCATTGACCTGAATGTGTGAAGGGACGCTGAGACACAGAGAGATAGAGAAAGGGGGCCTAAAGGGTTGTTTGTTTGCTTCCATATATTTGTCATTGTAAACCCTAATTTCAAATTCCTTTGTAAGTTTCTTAATTCCTTTTCATCCTCCCAAATATTCCCTTCTAATCCCCCAACAACCTGTCTAGCATTTTATGCGTTTTCTTGTATATCATCCTCATGATGGCCTTAATTCCTCACCTCCAACATTTGACTACATATGTGTTTATACATTGTCAAAATAATGGCCTAGGACAAATCAAGACTATAAAATATCCCATTGTGTCACCCTTTTCTCGTTACCCATATGGCTTGGTTTGTTGGTCTCTTTATTTCTTTAATGCATTCACCACTTCTAGACTGAACATTTCCTTCGCCATTTCAACTCAATAGGGTCATGACAAGAAATATGATTGATAATGCTCTTCCAAGATTCACTGCGAGTTGCAAGGTCATACGTGTGTATATCTGAATCCAAGGCATAAATAACAAAAGCCTCTATCATCTAAATTTATTTTTAAAGAAGAAAAGATTAGATTTTTGTAATTTATAAAATATTAGATATTTTAATTGATAATTTCTATTTTAACTTTTAAACATGTTTATCCCAATTTCAATTTCAACTTTTAAACATGTATATCCCAACTCACAAAAAAAAAATTATATCTTAAAGATACATGTTAACAAAATTGAGATAAAAAATTTCACTTCTCCAAATTTAATTAATTAAATTGAGAACCGAATTTTATTAACTAAATAAACACTTCTTTAGGGTTGTCTATCTTAACTTAATCGAAGATCTTATGTTCAAGCCATGAGTATATAGTTGCGTTAAAATTCAGAAGGGGGGCATGGCAGCCAATAGAGGCCCTATTTGATTTAAATAAAATTACTTTCAATAGGGGAATATATATAATTTTGACAAAATAAAAAATACATACTTCTTTTTTTTTTTAGGTAGAGAATAAACACTTCTTTGATAAAGCATTGATTAACTAATCAAAATAAAATTGATTAAATAAAGAGTAAAAGTATATAATATAAAATTTAATTAGCATAATGTCAATTTAAAATAATGTTACAGTCAATGATATATTATCGCACTAATTAATAACTATGACAACACATTATGTTAAAGTCATTAAATAATGTAGTAAAATATTATTAAATATTTTATTATAAAATTCTTTAACAGTGACAATATATTCCAACTAATTTTTATAATAAATGAAGAATCAGATTAATACTTTTTATTAAATAATTACAAAGATTTAATGAGAAGTATTGGCTACTTCTTAAATATTAACTTTATGACCGTAGTTGACAAGATGCTAAAATAAAATTGAAATTGAATTGGGGTGTTCATCTATTAATTTGAGCTAATTTTAGTTCCTCGGTAACTTTGCCTGCTTTAAAAGCAGTTGTCTTATTATTCCGTCCTTTTACCAATTAGTACATAGGATATATACTTTATGAAGATAATTAATAATTAACAACAAGTCTTTGCTCCGAGATTAAAAAAAAAAAGAAAAAGAAAAAGATTGGAGCTAGCCCTTGAATGGGTATCATAAAAGTAGTTACTGTATGTTGAAAGTGGGATATAGTTGGGTTTTGCTTTTGCAGAGCAGCAGTGAAGGTCAATTTAAAGGACTTTCATGACAAAGTAAATGCTACACGAGTACGTATTAATTAATATGGACACTTGTACAACATTTATAGAATAATCACGCTGTCCGTTAGTACTTATTTTCGACGATGAACACATGACAGGCAACGAATGCTAAGCTGCACATACGGACAAGCCTTAGCAAGAAGGCGTTGATAGGAGTAAAATATGTTTGGTCCTTAAGCATAAAATTTTGGGTTTGATTTGAATTTTATATATATGAAAAAAAATCATTGGTAGAGATATCTGTTTAAATATCTAACCATATTTCAAAAAATTAGTTTTTCATCTATTAAGTAATATATATAATTAAACTTTCATTTCAAAATTCTTTAAGGTTGCAAAATACTATTAACTTGCAGATGAAAATTGTTATCTAGGTAACATAGCTACCCAAAACTGTTCAACTTGCAAAAGTAACAGTTAATTCTAATGAGTTTCATTTTGAGTCATTTATATTTTTTTTTTCCTTTTACATTATCATTTAATAGTTCGGCTATATCAGGATTAATTTTTTTTTAACTGAATGCCACAATATATGTGAAATGAAATATAGTGAACAATGGTGATAAAAATCAGATTTATATTTGTTTGTTTTCAGAAAATATTTCTATTTTTATTTTGTGTTTTTAAAATTAATTACAAAAATGATATTCTTTTATTTTGTGCTCTGTTTTGCATTGACTGATATTCTTTTTGCTGACTTCTTTTGTGCCTCCCTTAATTTGGGAGTTTTGAGCTTTGTTGTACTCATTGAAAAAAAATTAATACAAAAATGAAACTGTATTTTCATTTTTTTTATAAAATTTTTAAAATAAAAAATAAAAAATGACATTTTTTAATTAATTTAAAAAAACATTTTCTAAAAAAAAAAACAGACTCTAAATTGTGACTAGCCATGATTAAATAGAAATTAATGATGCATTTGTTTCAATTTTTCTTTTTCTTTTTTTTACAAAAAGTGATTTTTATAAGTTAAAAAAATCATTTTTCACACAAATTACTCATTTCAACTTCTACTCAAAGATTAAAAGATCTCTATTTTTAGCTTTTGAGTAAAAGTTTATGTTAAAAAAAAATCAAAACAAACGCACCCAAAGAAATCAACAAGCTTAACATTCTAGAAAGAATTCATCAATCCAACTTCATGTTGATGTTTCACGTGTATTCCAATGATATATTCGCAGCCTAATCAGAAAGTGCAATATGGAATAGAGGTTTGGCACCAATTAAGCTTCAGGCATAGGGCACATGCTGAGGCCAACCCCGTTGCCCACAAAACATATCCGTGTTCCATAAATTCTGATGGAGGATCTTGCCCAACTGTCCAAGACTGAACATATTCTGGCTGTTGAAATCAGTGCTTCATCAGATCAGCAACCAAAAAGGAGAACTTTTAAGTCCACACAAGTTCAAAAACAGATTCTTAGGTATATAAATTGTGTAGCCCTGTATAATCAATCATTCACCGAGAGTCTTTACACACGCCAAAAAGAATATAAGTTTGAAAAAATAGATATTATTAGGTAAAGGATACATAAATAGCTTTTGTTATATTTTTAACACACTCTTTAGTCTTCACGTAAAATCTCTTTGAAATTGAAAGGTGAATGTGTTGAGCGGTCAAGTTGAATACATTTGGAGAATCAAGACTAGTCAAGCCTTGGTCAATGATTCCACATGGGTTAGACACGACTCAATTACAAATTATTATCCAAAAAAGTTTAAGTAATGAATTTATGGCTCTTTCTATTTATATGATTTTCATTCAATCTACTCCTAATCAATTTAACATACTTACAGTTAAAGTTCCAATAGAATGATGTATAAATCCTTTATTTTAAGAGTGATGCTTACCAATATGAAGGATTTGTGGTACAGAACGTTATGAACAAGTAAATAATCAATTACGTTATACAAAAGAAATCATAAGTGAGTTAAAATTAATCATGAGTGAGTTAGAAGTTGGATTAAACGGTAGATATATATAGTTGGATTAATAGGTAGCAATTATTCATGAAAAAATTTGTACAGTCACAATTCATACCATTTATCATTTCTCTTCTTTTAAATATATGTTGAAATTTAATTTTTATTTAAAAAAGAAAAAATACTAACATTTTAGACCATTTAACTATAAAAAATTTGATATCATATCATGAATCAACTCTTTCTAAATGTTAAATTTATTAAACAAAAGTACATGAACTATTTTTATAAAATCTCTAACAATGTTTTTGAGACTATATACTTCTTTGTGTTCCGCTTGTATTTTTCCTGCAGCCTATGTCTTTGGAGTTGGGTAGTCTGAATTTAAAAGCCTATTTTGTTGTTATGAGTGTTTTCAGGTGTTTAAGCCGCTTGACTAAAACTCGTAGGTATCTTTGAAGAAAATTGTAGCGTTTTTGAAGGGTTTAAATTATTATCAACTATATTTTGATGGAATTAACTAGTCACTTTCAAAATGTATCAGAGTGCAATTAATACATATGTTTAATTCTTGAAAGAAAATCAATATGCGATTAATGATTGTAGAAAGTAGAAATTTACCCGAGACTAATAACAGCCGGTCTGCGTACTATGTAGGAGATGTTAATAAAACAGATTCAGAAACACTCCAAATTAAAGAGAAGCAAAACATCAATGAGTCTTACATCAAGATAAAAAACCAGGGAATAGGAAAACCAATAAGACTAGAATCAAATTATAGGGCATTTCTTCAACCAAACCAACTCAAGGTCTTCATTCCCTTTTAATTCTTTTCAAAGCATCTCTTGTACTGCTGTGAAGACTTCAATTCTTTGTTTTTTTTTTTTTTTTTTTTTGATGACCTTAAAGCATTTTCTAATTTATTGTATCTCGTTCTAAGCAAACTGGAGCTTCCATCAAACAATTTCTCCCTTACTATTTGACAGGTAGCCAAAACAATATTGAAGCCTTAAACAAGCCAGAACTTGCACAGATAATCCTAAAGGATACTCTCAAATGCAAGAGATTCAGCTTTATTCACATTACTTAAATCCACGTAATCTACAAAAATGACTCGAATTTTCCCTTTCACCAATTAGAGCACAACCTACAGCATATTTTCCCATATGACTTTTACAAACTACAAAAAACTGCCCCTTAACACCCCCCCTAAAAAAACAACAACAAAAAAAAAAAATTATAGTCAAACTCCTATGAGTGATAGTCATTTACATTACGTCCACCTTATTCTTAATATTGAAATGACTTGTTTAGGAATGACAATTTCTCCTCATATTTGAAAATTTCTATGGAACTATCCCATTCAAAGCCTCAAATTCAAGATTTTTTTTTTTTCTATGAGGACAGGGACTGAAATTCCCTCAAAATAGATTTGGGACAGAGGTGGAGAGTACAGCCTGTGAGGTCTCCATATATGCATATCTTTTGGTCATTTGACATTATGTTTATATTAATTTTAAAAAATAAAGAAAAATTCCCTAACTTTTTATCCCCAAACCCTAGACTAAACACCTCCATCTTCCCCATCTTTCAAGTTACCTCAACGCAATCAGCCATTCAAGTCCAAAATTCCAATTCCAATACCAATCAAATTAAACCAAAACCCATGACACACAGTTGATTTAGTTAGGAGGTAGACCTCATGGTGAAAAGAACCATGGGTGACATTGATCTTGATCATGGTTCCATCGCTGGAATCGTTGCACCCGCTTCACACCTGCGGATGAACATGCTCCCAAGCCTCATCTCCCACTCAATCTCATATCGTCTGGCGGTGGGGCTCTAACCGAACATAATATGTTCTTCATGAGGCTTCTGGCGATGCATAACACAGGCAAATGTTGTATTGTGGAAAAGGGAGAAAGAGAAGTGTGGTGAGGTGATGCAATGTAGAGAGGTTGCAAACATCAATTTACTCCCTTACTCGTGTTCATAAGATTCTTTTTCTTGTTTTTTTTTTTTTTTCCATTTTTCATCTATATAATCAAATCTAGTTTTATCTTGGATTTCAATGCTATGCTTGTTGTGTAAAATTAGGATTCTACAAATTTGTTGCAAGTTGGTTATTTCCTTTCTTGTTGTTGAATGTTGTATGAAATACATTACAATAATGATCCAGATATAAGCTTTTATCCTAGACTAATTGATGAAAGTAATTGTTCATTTGGGGTTCTATGTTTCGCTCATAATATAGTGGGTGTTGCATTTTGCCTTATGAGTAAATAGAGAAATTATAGTATACATTTTTATTTATAAATATTTAAATTAATAGATGATATGCATAAAAAAATATTTTTATTTTTTATTATAATATTTTTATAAATATTTATCACAAAACTGACTCTTCAAATATTACAGCAATATAAGGATTGACTCTTTTTTTGTAATTTATTAATTATAACCTTTAGTTATTATAGGTAAAAATATATACATTTTTTAAATTTTTAACATAAACCAGAACTTTATACACATGTTAATTTAAATATCTGTGAAAAGCAATATTACCTTTTCCTTTGTAACTAACAGCATGGTAATTCCCGTAAAAAAAAGGTAATTTGTTTGGTTAATATTGTGATAGAAATGTAAATTGGGTTGGTGAATGGTGACACCAACAGTCATTTAGACTGTGATGATCACTCAAAACTACTAAATTATTATCTAATGTAACATTTTTAACATTGACAAGTTTGCAAGTTCAAGTACTGCGCCTTAATTATGCATATGAGAATAATGCTAATTAGGGGAAACATTCTAGTCAAACATATATATCAGTCCAATGAAATGAGGGTTTTTTTTTTTTTTTTTAATTCCTGTGTTGTGTCACACTGCTAATACAGCCATGGAGAGGGGACAAAGTAGGAAGATGGTGCAAATTCCAAAGCAATTTGAGCACAAACACACATCAAGAAGTGTAGTGACAAATGATTTTGCAATCAATTGCTTTATGATTGAAGAGTGGAAAAAGATAAAGAGAAAAAAGCAATTCTTTTCTCAATTCCAACAACCTTTTGACACCAACAAAAAAGTCTAGTAGGGCTGGGCATCAGACCTAGTCATTCAGCTTTATCAAAACAAAAATGGTGGGTTTTGCTTTTTCCTTGCCAATTCATCATGCATTATTTGGATTTTATGATGTAATTTCTATATTATTTTAATTACAGAATTTTCAATATTAGTTAAAGTTTTTAATAAAAAAATATGTAATTCTTTATTTTTTACTAGTCTTTCAAGAGAAGTATATATATTATATTTTTCTTTTAGTGGAAAATTTAAGAAAGACCCTTAATTATATTATTTTACATTTTTTTAAATATTAAATAAAATATTTTAACAAACATTTTTTGTTTTACATAAAAGTAATATGACGTACAAATAACAAAATCCATTGAGATTTTGAATTAATTTTTATCTTTTCTTGTTCTTCTATTTTTTATTTCCTTTTTGACTTTTATGGTTCCTCACATAATTTAGCCTCGCAACTTGATGGACACTATATAATGTTTTATTCCCTACTTATCGATAGACGGTAGGGTCAGAATTGTAGGAGACAGAAAAGAAAGTCGGTGTGAGGGAAGGAGATTCAAACCCGTTGTCACTCAGCTTTTAAATCTGTTGAAAGGGAGAAGGAAAAAATAAATTTTGCTTGAATGAGAAAAAAAAATAGAAAAAATGAAAATTAAAAGAAAGAAAAAGAAAAAAAAAAGATAAAAGTATATTTTCTCTCTTATTTCTTAGATGAAGGAAAAATAAAAAATAAAAAAAAATTGTTTACTTGGAGAGAAAAATAAAAAAAAAATATAATCATAATAAATAACTTATTTATCTTTAATCTAATAAATATATAAATATAAATAAGGATAAATTTAATACTTTAAACAAGTTCTCTCTCCTTCATTAGTTTTCTCTCCATAAGTGAAGAGAAAAATTTTGATAGGCCAATACCTACTTGTTTTTCCTCTCTATTTTCTCTTTACATCCAAATAAGAAAAAAAATATCAAATTATCCAATTTTCTTTTTTCACATTTTCTTCCTCCCAATTTTCTCTTAAACCAAGCAAAGGGTTAGGTACACAATTTTCAATTGTATTTCTCACATTTTTGTGTATGATAAAATTAGAAAATGTGTGTGAAAAATAAAAATTACCATAATTAAATAATAGAAATATAAAATGTGAAGCGATAATATAAGTACATGTACATAAAATTATTTTCTCTTAAATTACAAGGATTAGATAGAGCCATTGTTTTGCATTGCATGGCTTTAGGCACACAAATACTGGACGACGCAATCTAAGCTAACTCCAAATTCTTCTTTCCTTTGCATGCATGCCTCTTTTTCATTTATCAGTGACCAATTCACATCCAATTTTTAGCTGCATTACTTTTAATTTTTTAGAAAAATATTAGAAATAGAGCTAAGTTAATTCAAATAAGTGTAATTCAAATAATTTGTCACTTATTTACTTTAAATAACATTTTAGATTCAAGTTTTATTAATGAAAAAAATTAGTATTAAAGTTTTTTTTGTCTCTAGAGTCACCTTGAATTAATTAATTAATTAGGATCTAATAAATTTTAAATATAAATAATTTAGTAAAAAACATATATTAAGGAAAATATAATTTATGGAAAAATTAACTATTTTAAGAGCCATGAATTACCACGTTTTAATTAATTCTTCAAAAGATTCACGCGGTAACGACTTTAGCTGTCGCCAATCACTGCTAGTGCTACTTGCAGCTGTTGGGTGGCGCCGAATTTCGGCATACAAATGAGGCAGCGGCAATGGCATGATGATCATTGGTGATGTCAAAAGATTTCTTATTATAAGCTAAAATCCAACAGATTTTTTATAAAGCAAATGTATAATTTCTTAAAGTTATGATAACATTTTTTGTAACAAGATTTGCATTTTTCATTTTTCAAAGCACATTTTCGACAAAAAATAATTTTTTTTGTTAAATAGGGGAAAATGAAGTGGCCATAAAGCAATGACTCTAAAGATTTTGAGTAAATCTCTAAATAAAATTTTGACCATATTCTCGATAGATGCATGAACTCCTAACAAAACATAATTATTCTTGTAGTCTTTGACAACTACAAAAATTAGATATTTAATGGTCTCTAACTCACTTGCAATTAATAAAATATCTAATGTGACAATAAAATAATAATTAAAACTTTTCTATCCACATTCCACGTGACACTTTCTAAATGTATAGTTTGTATAATTTTAAAAAAAAAAATCCTTCAAATACATTGTTTTAATCTATCACATCTAATTCTAGTTTTTCAAAACAGCGTGTTTAGGGAGTTCTTACAAAGTTATACAAATTGTGCATTTAGAGGATACAACGTAAGATGAAATTGAGAAAATTTTAGTTATTATTTTATCTCCACGTCAGCTCTTTACCGATTATAAGTGAGTCGAAGAACTATAAGTGTCCAATTTATGTAATTGTTAGACTATAGGTGTTCAACTTTTATAATTATCAAAGATTATGAGATCAATTATTTTTTATTAGAGACCAATATATCCATCGAGAACATTAACAGGAATTGATTAAGAGGTTTACTCAAAAAATCTTTTATAATCATTAATGGAAAGAGCAGTGATTCCGAGGGCAAACATAGTGGTACATGGCTGTTATATACTCTACAATGCACATGATTTAAATAATAAAAACTTTTTATAGCAACACTATAACAAACTTTTTGTTTTGAAAAAAAAGGGGAGTTTTACTACCAAGTACCCTTAGAGCACCGGTTAAGATTTTATAAGTGGTAAATTTTTATGGACGAAATAAAAGTTTTAAGTTTTTAATATATTCAATACATTGAAAACATGAAAACTTACCATTTTTGAAATCTTAGCTAGTACCATTGGCAAAATCCTTAAAAAATAGGTCTGATTAAATATATTTTTAAGAATCATAACTAACACTAACCATCAGGAAAATTAGTTCAAAGCTTCACAAAATCTATGTGTATATATTTAATTATACAAAAGACCCCTTTTTTAATATTTCCAATATTTCTTCTTTACCGTTACCATATTATCATTTTTCAAAAATACTTTCAAGTTATTAGACAAAATTATAGTTTTAAAAATCTTATCAAACACTATCAATAAGGGTTGATTATGCAAGTTAGACATTTTAAAAAAGGGGATCAATATTCAAACCTTGAAGAAAGTAATTATTGATATGACCTTTTAATTGCAACAATGACTGAAGGTTTAATATTGCAGCAATATTTATAGAAATATTCCAAAGACCGGAAAAAAATCTTACCGAACACTAAAACTTGATCGCGTATAACAAAAAGTTAAAAAAGACATGCATTATATGTTTCTTTTAACTTTTTATAGTTACTTTATGTTTGGAAGCTTTCTCGACTCTTTGATATGAGACTTAACTTGTGCTGGATTAATTATTAATGATAATGTTTTCTCCCATTAGCAGTCTTAATTCCAATGAGTTAATTTAGTGGTAGATAAACAATATATCATAATTAATTAATATGTGCTAAAGCTTTCCATGTGTAAATAAGTTAGTTGTAGAAGCTGTTAGAGTTAGTTGTGTTAGTTAACTCTTGTAACTACTTTTCGGCTACTCACTGTTGCATAAATACTTGCTATCTCAGTGAATGACATTGATGATCGATTCATTTCATACACTAATATGGTATCAGAAGAATTCTCTCTTCTCTGAGCTTCCGCACCTTTCCTTTCTTGCGATTTCCCTCACTTTCTCATGTTAATTTGCACATTCAAATCTTAACAAAGATAATACAAAAAATATATCCTTCACAAAAACAAAGACATAGTCATTGTGTATGTTTGGGTTGTGTCAAAACACGAATTTCGAGACAACTATATGAAAATTCCCTCTCACATAGATTTCAAGCAACGCTTCTCGGAAATTATGTTTCTCCGTTGAGAAAGTAGAACAAACATGCCCATATTAAATACGCCGAATCAGATAAGATATAACTCTAGATTACTTCTACTGCTATACGGCTTTCGAATCAAAGTATTGAATAGAAGTTTAATATTTATAATTGTAATAGCTAACGAGCTTAGCTACGATAAGTAATACGAGTACGACTTCGTTGTCAAGCTGCAAGAATTACTTGCGGTATAGGTGCCATCTCAAACCAATATTACATCATTTATGCACTTTGGACTAGTTGCTAATAAACGAATAATTAATATAAACTTTGCTAATTGAACTTTGAAACTACATTATTGTAAGTTTGTACTCCCAAGTCAAAAGTAAAAGAAAAAGATAGCACTGTAAATATGCAATAGATCCTTTTGTTCATTTCTGTTAAGCTATTGGTCATGGGACGATCACGTAACAGAAAAAACAAAGTTGTTGATTACGAATTAAAAGTCAAATTTCAAATATAGCGCTACAGTGTCCAAGGTAGTCATGTGATCACGTAGTCCACACTCTCCTCTATTATAATATTATTTGCACTTGCACGAACCCTGGCCCGGAGATTCAAAACAATGTCTTTGATTAAGCCTATTTCATGCTTAGAGGAACACTAAGAGATTTATATATTAATAACATCTTAGATTTAAATAACTTATTTATAGATATTTCTCATAAAAAAATTATTTATATATATAATTTACGATGAAACATAACGTATCAATTAATTTATATAACCAATCTCAGTTAATGATAGAAACTTTGTATATACTGACATTTGGTTGATTTTAATAGTTCAACACTTATTCTTTTTTAATCAAGATTTTGAGTTTGAATATTGCAAATGAAAAAAATAAATTAATATTAAAAAAAAATGTATCCTTGCAGTAGATTAATCCAATTCAGTTCAAATTAATTAAAATTACAACAAATTTTGGATACAATGATTCAAACAAAAAAGTGGTAACAAAATTTATTATTATTAATTATTTATTTATTAAATATTTTGACTAAACAAAAAGCAAACTAAAATCTGAAACATGTATAAGTTGTTTGGTTTCTTCCAAAAGATTTTGAACGACACTTCTATAAAAAAACCATTTGAATTAATTGAGGTTCAAATTATCATCATTGAAGAAATTCAAATATTTTTCTCTGATAATATGTAGTTGATTGAGTAATGAATAAGCAAACTACAACTCTACAACCATGAGTTAAAAGGAAATTGTTCTATGTTTTAATCTGGCATGCATGTGTACATATATTTAGTTAAATGACTTGCTCTGGTGAAATGCCAGACTTAAGCATGTCTGAATACTTAGCCTTTATAATAAGTGCTTTCTTCTTTCTTGGAGTGGGAAGATCATTAAACTTGTCGTAACATATAGTATAATAAATATATTCTTTTTGCATAGAAAAGATAGATTCTTTTATTCTACGAGTTTAATTGATATACTATGAATATGTTGACATGTAATGATATGCTGTTACATTATTCAATAAGTTATTAGTATGTGAGATGTCAAAATGTATTAAATGATGTGTTTATATCACACCGTTATAAATGCTTTTATGCATATTAATATTAAATTCATATTTGTTTCCAGTGTAATCACATCCTGTTTGTTAATGAACCGTATAAATTTGCATGCAACATCAAATCATAAAAACATCGACCTTTCCGGAAGTGACTATATATATCTGCTCATGAAAGTTGATTAAACCTTCTCAATAATCTATGCGGTAAATTCAATAGACAAAGCACTGCTTTCATTTTGTGAGATTAGAGTTCCACCAATCATTCTGATTTTTCTTTTCAATGAATCTGAATGTAATCATAAGAGTAAAAAAGAATGGATTATCTGCCACCAAAAAGGGGTAATTATACATTAGACACGGCTGGTGACATATATTCCTGAAATGATAGGGCATCTTCTTAAAGTCAAAAAAGAAGTAAAGCAGTGTCTAATGTTTAATATCAAATACCAACGGGTATACGTAGTGGGTACAAAAGGAAGGAAGACAAGTAGATTGTGTCACTCAAACATTAATTCCTGATCACCACAAGGTCATTCAGCAACTTCCTAATTACTTCTGCAAAAGAATTTTCAGACTAAAGCATATATTATTAGTTTTCTTTTGGGGGAGAGGAGGGGGCATAAGCATCAACGCAAAAGATTGTGAAGGAAGAAAGGATTTCTAATAAGAACCTATGACTCAATCCTCTCATTCAGTAATGGTACTCAATTATATAATCTGGAATTTGATTGTTCATTCCAAAAATAATAATTTTTTCAGTCTCATGAGTTATTGGTTCCTTTTTTTTTTTTTCCTCAAATAAAACACTCATCTTAATATGTTGTGCTTGATTGAAAACTTTTGCATAACCGATCTCAAGTTTAAATAAAAGAAGTGGGTCGTTTTAAATAGTTAACAGTGAACATTGAACTTTGTTGAATTTTTATGTCACGACGCAATGAAAACATTCATAAGCATGATAAGTAAAGGAAATCCCACATAACCCACGACTTAACAAGGAGCAAATGGTTGCATATAATATGGGCATGAATCACAAGAATGAATGTAACGAGGAGAATTTCAAAATATTTCTACCTACTTTTTCTCACTCAATATATAACAAATATTTACTAGTATGGTTGCTTTCAGGTTTCTGTTTTTATTTTTATATGTGTAATAAGGCTAAATATCCCTTAGAAATGTCGCACAAATATAGGAGTTTCTGCTACCGGAAATAAGAGTGATGATAAAGGCAACATAATCATTAATCACATAGGAGATCCAGCAAAGTTTGGATCTGAGAAGGGATAATTGACAGAAAAAAGGTATCAAATTCTTCAAGATATATGCTGGTTAGGACAGTTGCTTGATGCTTCAATAGCGAATACAGGAAGTTTATGAAATCAGAAGATTACATATATAATAGAAGAAATTCCTTAATTATAAGAGAAGATGATTACAAAGAGATAAGAGGATAAGAGTCGTGTATGAGTTCTAAGGATATTCATCAAGAGTGGAGCGGGTATTATATCATAATATTTCAATGATAATAAATCTTATACAAGCATCCAAAACTCTCTTATAAATAGTAGAGCATAATAAAATAAAATTTACACAAATAATATACTCTAATATCAAATAAAAATATATATTTCAATTAAGTTTTTTTTTTTGCAATTTGTTCTTTGCATCTCCTCTTGTCGGGACAGACAATAGAGAACAAAGAATCGTAAGATGGCTAAAGGCTAAGTCATTTTCAAGCATGACCATCAATACATAACTTACACGCTAGAGCTTCTGATTTTTTGAAAGATATAACTGGGCCAAATTGATGAAAGTACACCAGATGCCTTGGCACATATAGATTGTTAAAGCATTCAAATTTAGAAATTCCACAATTTTACTGATGAGTGATTAAGATAAGTGCCTTTAGCTTCAATCATGTGTTATGTCAGAATCTAAGGAAGTAGTAATAGAGATCAACCTAAAAGAGTTCACACAAGTCACAGGTTCATCTACGGTTTCAGCGCAAAAGCTTCCTAGTGTAGCAAGTTATGGTAGGAAAGAGTAATACGACAATGAATTCCAAAGAAGTGTGTTATTTGAACATAGTTTTTGTAGACACCTATTTTGATATTTGGGGAATTAGGTAGATTTTAATTATGGTGAATTTACCTTTGTGAAAATATGGGAAGGTATGCATTAATAATTGAGGTTTCAATTATCTTACTTATAAATCCGGTTAAAGGATTTGTTGCAAATCTATCCGGAGGCACCACAACAAGAGGCGACCGAAAATTGTTTGGAAAATTTTCTTGAAATTTTTTTTGTTGAAAATATCATGGAGTTGTCACTAAAATTTGTTTAAGGAAAATCATTGGAAAATCCTTTTAGAACAATTGAAAATTAGTTTGCAAAAAAAGAGTTAGATTGGAAAGTTTAATTATATATAATGAATAGTGAAAATTGAATTTTACTGTATTCCTAATAGATCCATCCTAAAACGATTACTCTAAAATTGTTTGTGCAAACTGAATAACCCCAATATATCAAATTTATCCATAAAGACATTTAGGTAAATTTGAGTAAATTAGATCATACATTTACAAATAAATAATTAACAAAAACAAATTAAAATTTTTACAAAACAAAGCCATGGGATAACAACAAAATTATGAAAATTTAAAGTTTAGCTTAACATGCACTCCTATGTATCCTCTAATATAATGAGAAATTCAAAATCACTTATTTTTTTAGAAAATAAGTGTGGATTAATTGATTTTAAAATTGAAAAAAAGAAGTTTTCTTTTGAAAAGATTTTAAAAAAATCTATTTTTTGTACAAGGTTCAAGTCATCACTAGACTATTCAATAAGCTCTTATAATCTAAATAATTTTAAAAGTAGTATCCACTACTCAATCAAGATTGTTAGTTTTCCTAAGATAAAAAAAAATTAGAAAAAATAAAAAATAAATTTATTTAACAAATAAATTCATTTCAACCAAGCAACATATTAACATTAAAATAACTAATCAAGATTTTAAAAGAGAAATCCATATTCACATGGTAAAAGAGAAATCCATATTCGTATGGGTTCAAATTAGCACTGGACCACCCAATAAACCTTTATAATCTAAATAATTTTGAAGGTAGCATATGCTACTCAATCAAAGTTGTTAACCATTGCATGGATATATAAAAAAAAATGTTGAAAAAAAAATTAACAATGAAATCATTTTAACCAAACAATATGTTAATATAACATAATGAAACAAACATAAATTAAATAAGTAATCAATGGAAAAGGTTACAACTCAATTGAGTCAATCAAAAGTATCACAAAAGCATTTAATTTAGTTTTAATCATATATATATATATATATATATTGATTGTGCTTTATCATCTTTCTGATTTCTTTGTGATTTTTATATTTTATGATTTTAGTTTATTTTTATAACAGCTCTAACTAAATTACATATCAAACCTAGCTTATTTCTTCTCACAGCTAAGGCTAATACATTAATTTGCTAGACCCAAAGTAAAACAATAAAACAAAAAAAAATACATAAAAACCAGCAGCCTAAAACCAATTTGACATGCAAAAAAACAAAAGTGGAAACTAACGGCCCGTGTATGGCCCAAAGAGAAAAGACAACGGAAATCAAACTTTGTCACTACAGACCAAAGAGAAAAATCAAAAACCTGTGCCATGCTGCAATTAAGCACAAGTACACATTCATTGTTGATTAGAGCACAAGATTTTTAGACGCCCAAAAAAAAAAAAAACAAAGAACACATCATTGGCATCTTTGTTCACCCTTCTTGGTCCATGGTTTGGACCTATGGTCTTCAGCAAGGACTGGACCTTTTTGCTTGCCTTACTTCTTACCGTGTGATCACTTTCTTTTTTAAAATTACATGTAAATGGCAAAAGAGGCCTATGCCCCAGCGGTCATCAATCATCATCCCCGCCTCTTAAAAGCCTCACAGTCGAGGGATGCAACTTCAAGTCACACGGCAGACATGTAAATGCATTTTGGTTTTAGTCATTTATTTAATTGGATGTATAGTTGCCCTGTTGTATGTTATCATTAGCAATGAATCAGTGATGAGAAGTTTGAATAACCTACAGAAAATTGTAGATTCAAATAAATAGCTCAAATCATTACGCAAATGTTAACAACTAATTACAGAGTTTATGTTACTAGCGATTCATCAATAGCATTTCTTAATCAACGTGATTATTATTATTATTATTATTATTATTATTATTATTAAACAAGCAACATGATAATTTTCTTAAGGTATCAACACCAAGACTACGGTTATGAATATCCAAGTTTATTATATAATTACTCAAAAATATTTGCAAATTGATCAAATTTTTTCGATAATTACACCAAGGCTCTAAACTCCCAAATTAAGGGAGGAGCATAGGAAGATAGCAAAAGATCAGCGGACACAACAAAAACAAAGGCCCAGATCTACAGCCATCACAGAAAACTAAAAACACCAAAGCCAAACACCTAAACAAACACCGTATCTACTCCACTCCAGACACCCACTCCAACTGCCAATATCTCTTGAGTTGTTTCTCTATTCCAAAAAAGTCATTCTTTTTGCCCTTTGTTTGAAATAGACAACCAACTTCGTCAAAACGCCCCTGATTAGAATCTCATACATTCCCAAATATACCAATTGATTGACTACCACCATATAAGTCAACTCCAAAACTTGAAACAGCACCCAATTACTGGCGGCAATTAAAAAAGGACTGGTTCCTCCTACTCCTATCAATTCCCATGCCATCAAAACAAAAGCTAAAGACACAAAAAGCGATAACCCCAGAGAAGAATTGCTAGATGCCACAAACACTAAGCCCCACATCCCCAAATGAGATTCCCAGAAAATCACCCCAGCTGCTCAAACCACCAAGCACAAGATATCTGGCACATAACAGGAGTTACAAAAAGACCAGCTTGAACAAAAAACTAAGCCACAGCCTTATAGCCGTCCACTAAAAAAACACGGCATAATTAAAAAGTCACTCCATGCATGTTTAGCTTTGGGCAGATTTCTTACATAAACAATAAAGTGAGAAATTTCACTCAAATTGATCTATTTATTATTCATAATCCAAACAAATCTCTTAACAACCCATGCACCAAGCGACAATCCAACATCATAGGCGTTCTAGAGGCATCATATAACTTTCATAAACATATATCTAGGAAATTCAACTCCTACCACTTTTCTTTCTGTGGTCGAAATTACTCACAAGCATCAAAGCAGATTTTTGGTCATCGATCCAAGTTTCAAGCTTAAGTGCTAATAGTCCAACATATTCATGCAAATTTTCACGAGTTAAACTAGAATTCTCAAGCTTCAAAGATAACCAATTTAAAGACACTAGTGAAAACACCTAAATAAACAAACATAGCCATTAAAAATTGAAAATACAAGTTAAAGCAAAATAAAGCAAGCAAAAGAATAAGATTAAGCCTTGAAGGTTTATAAATCAAACTCCTACATGTATGAGTGTTGGCCGAAAACGGAAAGGAGCAAGGAAGGAGTTTCTCCAAGTGTTCAAAGGTGGTTGTGAATTTGGGTGGTGATTTCTAAGCTTGGAGAATTTTTTGGGAACTTTTCCTAAGAGTATTGCCTAATTTTTTTATCTCTATTTTATTTTTTTTTTGGCCTTTTGCTTGAACTTCAAGTGTTTCCTTCTTTCTTTTTGATGTATGGTCGAGGATATAAAGGAAAGAAACTTGGGTTTCTTTTTTCATTTAGTTGATTTTTAGCCATAGTTTCATCCTTAAAGTAACTTGACAAGTAACTAAGTAATCATGACTTAAGACATTTGTCCCACTAATGACCACTTAATTTCACACATGAAAAACTCATTACCTTCGCTAGCAAGGGTTTGACCTAGTTTTTTTCAATAATTGCAGAATAAAGGCTTGACCCCAACACAGGGAAGCAGAATCCAGAGAAACCAAAACAAAGAGATGCCAGGAACCATATAAAGCAATACTACTGCTAAAAAAAGGATGAGAAACCTAACAATAAATCATCTCTGAAGCATATTTATTGGCCACTCCTGTACCTTTGCATCACCTCAATCATGAATCCCTCCCAACAGATATTGACATTCTAGAAGACACACTTGTTCCTATAATCCCAAATAGACCAAACTATGGCATAGAAGCATATTTGCCACGCACTAGGGTTTGACCTAGTGCAAACAAAAAGTCAAGAAATGAGCTCACTACTTGATGCAGGCTTGGTGAGGTCACAAGGTTTTTTTTTCGATCTACGTGAGGTCACAAGTTTGAATTTTTCAAACTTTGACTTGATTCTTCTTTCAGTCAATAACATCAAAATGATCCCATCTCTTCCCTTGGTACTTAATTCTCGACCCATTGCCTTTCTTGAGGCCCAAATTGATTCGTTAAAGGTCCAAACCTAAAGCCCAATTCCTACTGCTATTAAATTCTTATGGTGAAAATCAGTGTTAAACTAGTGGCTAGCACATGATTTTATCACTTAAAATTTAAAATATTTGTTAAATTATGTAAATGGTGTCTAAAGTTAATAGAATAAAATTTTATAAGCTTAAGGCATGTTGGATATTTAATTATAATTTTTCTTTGATTTTTGTAAAATTTTTCCTGAACTTTTGGATGATTTTACCTCTGTTTTCCTTTAAAAAATCCAAAATTTCCATTGTAATTTAAATTATTGTCTGTAATTTATTTTGACTGGATGTTTCCATCATAAAATTGACCCTTTGTATTCTCCATCATCAATTGGTTACCTGGGGGAAATTTCACTCGCAACAATTTAAATGACGTCCAATTCTAGGGCTTATGCCTCAAATTAAAGGGTGTTTTCATCCTAACTCCCTTATAATTTTCTGTTAATAATTTTTGGGAATGTTACAAAGGCCATGACAAACGGAGTGGCAAGGGGAGTCAGGGTTGTGGGGAAGAGGGAAGGGGAGTGGGAAAGTGGAGCGAAGAAAGAGGAAAAAAATTGTTTTGAAGTATTATAAAATTAAATTACATATGAAAATATTTTAAAATTAAAATTTATTAGTTATATTTATTTATTTATGATTTTTTTAAAAATATTCCAAATTTTAAATAATAAAATATATATTAAAAATATATTTGTTATTTTATATAATTTTATTTTTTTATTTTTATTTTTGTGCACAATTTTTTTCTATTCATTTTCTCTTCATTCACATATATATATATAAAAAAATTTTCTACTCATATTTTATTCTCTTTATTTTTTTATTTTATTTTATTTTATTTTTTGTCATTTTTTCTCGTTATTCGAACAAAACATTTATGATTTCAAACTATATAATATTAAAGTACTCATGATGATTATAATCCAAAGAATTGGTCATCAACTAAACCGCAGCTGCTCCTAGCTATGTGTGCTACTAGTACATCTATGAAATGATATTTTTATATCTTTATATAGGAACTCTTGTCTGCTGTCTATAAACCATTGGATCCTTGGTAATTTTGTGCGCTAGATTCAACATTTTAGCCACCCTTAAGTAAATTCAACACCGAATCATATTCTTTTTAACTATTTCCAAGTAACATGGGTCTCACATATATCGTTCGCGTGATTTACCCATGCGCTTTGTCAATCACCTTTATCGTATTGCTTGACAACCGCCCAGGATACCAAAGTGGATGCAAAATCCAAGAGGCAATTGAGAGAAGTTTTTATTTGATTTGGATACGGGAAAAACAAACTTGTCTATGAGCTGCAAATGTTTATTTATCAAGGAATCTTTTCTTTGTGTGTGTGTAAACTATGACAACAACTTGTGACTTGCATGCGCCATGTGTCATTTTACGAATGATTAACATCATTAGTAATATATAGATATATGAGGATGATATTTTGAGAAATGTTGTTTATATTCATGATTTTGGATAATATATAGGTATATGAGAATCGGTTTATAAATAATTGGGAATTACAATGATTATGGTAAAATAATAAGATAACTAATAATGGATGTAAATTTTTTTTTGTCTGATTCATTAATTATTAGTAAGATAACTAAAATATCTAGTTATTAATATATCCATGATTCCCTATATCAAGTTTCTATAGGCATATTCACCAATAATTCAAGATTTGAAAACACCATTTATTTACATGTACTTCACTATGTGTTTAAATGATGTCTACATCCACAAAAAATTAATTGAGGTAGTAAGCAATTTTAACTTCCATAGATGGACAACGTGAGTTGAAATTCTAGATAAGTAAACAACTCTTGTGAGGAAACTGTATAATCTCTATGCTCTCACAATTAAACGAGGACTAATTTTATAGGCGGTTCAAGTAAGTTGAACTTGTGAATATCTCAATAAAAGAAAAATTAAATGATATCCACAAAAATGATGATCAAATTATAGTACTCTTGCTAGGTGGTATCTCAATCACGGTGAAACTGAAATCCTTCAAAGTTTGAGTTCTAGAGCTCAGCTACTCAACTTCCTAAATGCAAGGCTAGGCCTTCGTCGTATATTAGGAAGCTTGTTCTCTAGCTGGCCATGCTAAATATGTTAATTTTGGCCGGGTAACTATCCTAATATCTCCAGTATTAATAATATCAGGGTTAAATTAAAATGACAGTCAACTGAATAATTACTCAAACAGATTAACAAGCCCATAGAAGCATTTAGTACAAGTGGAGTAGTTTAAACTCTTTCTTATAATGCTATGATTCATTGTCGTAGTGTTACATGAGAAGTTATCAAAAGTTTCGGGGTAAAAAAAAAAAAAATAGAAAAAAACACTATGATTCCTGTTATTAGACTGTTGTATGAGTGACCATGCATTTGCATGCCAAAAAATTGATCCTCGTAACAATATTACTTTAAAGGAAATATACAAGATCCTTTTAAAATTTTAATTTACCAAAAAGGTGATTGTTGGAGATAGATTATAGTAGATACAAGCTGCTCATTATGCCAAACAAATGCAGTGGAACAACGTAGTTATTCCTCACCCAAAGATCAACAAAGTGCCAAAACAGTTTTCTTTGATGTGGCACTCGCGGGCAATAGGCTTTTGAAGAATAGAAATACTGGCACAAGATTGAAGAAGAGCCGAGTCTATCGCTAGAGAAAATGACTATATAGTCCCTGATGATCTATATTCTATTATCTGTAAAAGCCTAAAATTATAGTATAACAAACCCGGGCTGAGCTGTGCCTTAACAAAACTGGGCCACATCTATTGCTGCTAGGTTAGGTTTGGTATTGCCGTATTACTGTATTAGTATGGTGATTGCACAACTCAAGTTAGACATTAATTTCAGACCCCGAAAAAACAAAAAAAAAGTTAGACATTAATTGATGATTGATGACAATCTGTCATGACCATTCTTGACCAACCAATATCATGTTTCACGTTACACATCTCAAGTCATGGACAAAGGGTATAATCTGAGTTTTAATTATTTTAATATGTTTAGTAATATTATGTTATATTTTAACATAATTGTTAATCTGAAATTATAATTTGAGTAAAAATAAAAGGTATTTTTCCATTGAGTCAAATCATAATTTACAACTGACGGGAATTGGTTTAGCAAAAGGAATTAGTATAAATTACATTTTAAATCTCAGCTGAAAGAAATAAATAAAAAAATCATAATTTACAACTTATAAACCAAATACACAGATATTTGGATAGCTCCAACTCTATACTATTTACGGCACTTAAATCTCGAATAATTTTTTTGATAAACCAATTTTTAGGTTGAGAGGAAAACTTGTCTTAATTTAAAGTTAAAGCATGTCTCCATATCATTAAATACTTATAAAAATCTTTATAGGTCACCTATCAATAAAAAAAAACTCAAAAATTAAACCCAAATCATAATAATAAATGAACAAAGGCCATCAGGTGAACCAAATTCATCCGAATGATTGTGTTTCAACTCTGTAATTGATAAGTACAAGTTCATTGCTTGAAAGAACTCTTGAGTAGACAGGTCCCCAACATAAGAGACGGTCGATCGATCAACCTTTTGTTTCCATTCTTGTCACCATTGTTTACAAAATAGAAATAATAATTTTAATGCATACTTGAGTAAATAAACCAAAAGGCCCAAAAAAGCACATCGTGGGAAAATATTGCAGAGTACATATATTGAGATTGGAGAGATACCCTTTATAGTATTCAAGCACAGCTAATTCAAACAAAAAATGCAAAAAAAAAAAAGGACAAAATTAAGGAGAGTTATGCATGTATCAATAGAACAATCAGTTGCAATCGACAATGTTGTTGGGGAATTTTTTTTTTTCCTTAGGAGTAGTTCAACAACTTGTGATTATTTGATGAATTCCTTAACCAAACCCAAAATAAAAAAATGAATTTATTTTTTTAAAAAAGAAGAATAAATGAAATAAGGTATCAAATGAAAGCGATGAGTACCCCAAGAACGAAAGCGATGATAATAACAAAGTCGTTTTCCTATGCCATAATAATAAAATAATGAAGAAAGTCTATAGCCCTCAGGGACATAGAATCCTAGATGAATGTCAATATCAAACTTAGGAAAGAGTTTGTGTGATTGAGTCATTCTCTAAAGAGTCAATACTTTGCCCCTTTGTCCTGGTATGGTTATGAAGAAAATGGTCCGTCCATAGTTGAATTCTATCATGGATTTGTTCATATAAATATCATATATGGGGCTCTCATTTTGACACTTGTATCTCGTAGCATTTCTACAGGGCAAAAAGACTGCAACCTAGTCCTAACGTAGGAGGAGTCACATTTTCCATATCAGAGCAATCAAATTAGCTCTTAGACACAATGGAACCCGTGACCTATATTCCTAGAAGTTTATAAATTTTATAGTGGAATTACTCGTCAACTAAAAGTTCTTAAATTGGGATCCAAATTCTTGTAATTGTCATAAGCTAATATGTAAATTTGTAATTAACTCACTTAAATATTTAATGTCTATCAAATAATTTTATGTGATTTCATTTTTAACAATTCACAACATAAATTAATTGCTAAAATCAAATTAGCAACAATTAATTGGTTTTGTATTAAAAAAATTAAAATGAGTTAATGGTCAAAATCAATGTTACAATGAATTATTTAGTAAAAGAAACTAATTTTGAAACTTTGCAGAAGTATTTTATACAAGTGAATTGCTTTGCAACCCAAATATTTGTCAAGGTTTTATTGCATGAATTAGGTGGAATAATATGGGATAGACACTTCATAATTTTTATTTGCCCATAATTTCTTTCTTTTCACTTAGAATTTTTCACATGTCTGGCAATAATTTTGCTAGTAATCTATTTTGGTTATGTAGTATCACTATTTATATAAGTACTCAATCATATATTATCATCTCATTTAAAATGTTTGATCTTTATAATAACTATATCAAAAGTCACACTTATAATGCTATACCAATTGATACACAATCTAAAACATTTTTCTTACTAAAATATCAAAATTAAATGGGGTGATTACATTTTAAGGATTTAAATTCTCTACCCTTTATGTATTAGTTTAGTGGTGTGGATTAGTTTAGTTAATGAAAGATGACCCTTGCCCAGCTTTCCCTGCTGCTAGCTTTCATCCATGACAATTTTCGGCATAATCATAGCTTTAGCTAAGCCTATATGTTGGCTACCATTTCAATTCAATTAGGATAGGATGTTTATGCTTGCACATGGGCCAGAGTCGAAAGAAGAGCTATGAAAATGACCAACAACTCGATATGAACGCCAAATGCAAACACGGATTGAGTAATTTAGTCCTGCAAAATCACCAAATTCCAGTTCCTTTTTGGCCCCAATTGCGGCTGAGTCAAAAATTGTCTCCATGTACTTGGTTTTAGGCTCATACTTTATGCCAACAAAAACGGTCTGAACTAACTTTGTTTAACAATTTGTTCACGTTACTAGTAAGAAAACTTCACCGCCAATGATGAGTGGTATGCTTAATTTGGATCAATACTATATAGAACTTTATAACAAAAATGTAAATTTACATGGCATTAAAGCGAATGCACTTGCCATTGGTAATCTATGCTTGCAAACAAAAGTAGTGGCAGTGGAAGATGAATTTGCTAAGGAATTTAAATTGGTGGTACATGTCAGTAGAGAAAAACCATTGCTTTGGCTTATTGTATAGGCTAATAATGCCTAGTGTGCTTGATTGGAAATATAAGGGATCTTTCCTTTCAAGGAGCTCCACGAAAGACAAAGGCATATTGAAAGTGACATTAATACTAAGAAATCACTTTCCATGTGAATGAGTTTTGGTTTACATTACTCTTCAGCTAAATAAAAATGAAAAATAAATAAATAAATAAATACTCAAGCAAATGCAATCAAATATCACCAAACACATGGGAACATGTACATGAGATAGACCCCAGATTTTTTCTGTTGTCCCCCTAGAACATGTCCTTAACCAATTATTAATAAATTCAATTGGGGTACTCAGTTTGATGCCTATATATCCCCTTCCTCATCTCTTGACCCATTCTCTTGATATCTTATTGCAGTCTCTTTCCTTTTTGGCTTTTCTATGGTTCAAGAGTGCAAGAAGTAGGTGTCTCTTTCTCATTTTGTGTATCTATTTTGGTTCTTTCCATACGTTTGGTGAATGATGAGTGTATATTTTGTTCAAAGATCATGCAGGGCTTCAAGCTGAACGAAAGCAAGATACTAAGAAAGATATTGAGCTTTGATAACTCCAAAGGAGAAAATCAGAATTCATCAGAGGCCAAGAAGGAAACTCATAGTTTGAATCAAATATCTGCAAACTCAAGAACATGCTTCCAACATCACACAAAAAAGTATGAGATCACAATAGCAGCATAAATTCTTAAAACAATTGTCCTATATCACTTTAATCCTCTTATGGCTTTGTCTAATACATTTACAACCTTCAAAACAAACTCTAATATATTCTGCACTAGGATCTTTGTTGGTTCCTGGAATGTTGGAGGCATTGAACCACCCAAGAATTTGGACATGGAAGACTGGCTTGACACAGATAATAATTCTCCTGATATTTATGTTCTGGGGTAATTTTCTTCCATTTATTTGCAAGTGAGAGAATTATATGCACAGAAACTATACTGTTGGATTCTTTTTTACTTCATTCATTGACTAGTATTTGATGTGATCAACATCTGTGTTGTACCAGGTTCCAAGAAATTGTGCCTCTAAATGCAGCAAACGTGTTAGGTCCCCAAAACCGAAAAATTTCCATGAAATGGAATTCTCTCATTGGGGCAGCCCTTAACAAAAGAATACCAATCACGCCAGTTGAAGGAGCAAGAACAGTAGAACCTCAGAAGATATATCCTATGAAGGAACAAATTTGTGCAGAAAGCGAACATGGACAAGATTTCCAGTGCATCATAAGCAAGCAAATGGTGGGAATGTTCATCACCATTTGGGTTCGATGCGACCTCCATAAATCAATCCATCACTTGAGTGTCTCCTCTGTGAGCTGTGGAATCATGGGTTGCTTGGGAAACAAGGTCTGTTTTGACATGTTATAGAAGAATATAAAGCCATACCTTTAGGTGAATATATAGATAAATAGATGTTTGAGAATTTAGATGCTAGTTTTGAAATTTTACATGATTTCTTAGATCTTTTATTGACCTTAAAATGCAGGGTTCAATATCAATTAGATTTTGCTTGCATGAAACAAGCTTCTGCTTTATATGTAGCCATCTAGCTTCTGGTGGAAAAGAAGAAGACCGAAGACAGAGAAACGTTGATGCGACTGAGATTTTGTCTCAGACAAGCTTCCCTGCTGATCCTCTGCATGATATGCCTCAAAAAATTATTGATCATGAGTAAGTATGTTGAACTGTGTATAACAGGAAACTATCATTTAAGTTCAAAGAAGTGAAACTGTTAAAAAGAATAAGCCACCTAACTAGAAGACCTTTGTTTGATAACAACGAAGATATACTATCACTATATTGGCCTATTGAGCATGTCACTAGAATTGAAGATAATGATTTCAAAGTATCTTCTGTAATAACAAATTCTTAACCTGAGAATTTCTTTTGATTTGAGACTTGCATAGGATAATCACTGAAACACTATACAAATTTGAACATAGAACTTGATCTAAAACGTGTACTGGCTCCATGCAGCCGAGTAGTGTGGCTTGGCGACTTGAACTATAGGATCTACATGCCAGACTCTGCAACACAATCATTGATCAAGAGTAGAGACTGGGAAACCTTGTTGAAACATGATCAGGTGAGGCATATATATCATGTTATGAGAATGTTTTGGACTAATTAGTTAACATAATGCTATGAGTTCAAGATTTAAAACTCCATGCTAATTATATATAGCTCAAGATGGAGCTGACCGAGGGTCATGCATTCCAAGGTTGGCATGAAGGAGCTATAGAGTTTCCACCTACTTACAAATATCGCCCAAATTCTGAAGAATACATAGGGTGTGATCAGCAACAAATGAGCAAAAAGAAGCGTGCCCCAGCATGGTAAGCATACATCAAAGGATTAGGATCTTCTCTTTTTCCTCAAGAACATCATAATGTCATATCACATGGTAGAAAAACACAAGTTTCCTTGTGAACATTACTTAGGCTCCTCTTATGTTCCTATTTTCACATGACCATATGGTATGAAGAGAGATAAACACGAGCACTTCAAGGAAGTGGTGCCCTATTAAATTTATGAAATCTAAGTATTTGTGTCTATCTTTCTCTTCATATGATCCCATCATGTAGATAAGAAGCATTAGAGAATCATAATTCGTCATTACTTGCGTAAGGGTCCCCCACTTTTTCACAACTGTGATTTTAGCCTTTCTTTTGCATAATATATTGTAACATTTTATAAGGAAAAGGAGATGATCATAATCCTACTTCAAATGCTTTCATGTGAACCATTATCGAGCAGGGAATAGTCTAACCACAAGATGGCTGCAGGTGTGATCGAATAATATGGTTTGGCGAGGGAATGAAGCAAACTCAATACAACAGGAGTGAGTCAAAACTTTCTGATCATAGGCCTGTAAGGGCAATGTTCACCGCTGACATTAAGGTGGCAGGAAATTGTAGTTGATTCCAACGTTACAACGGCAATTCGTCCAAGAGATTTGAAGTTCTCATTGTACCATTCTTGAATGAGGCTTTAGGATTCTAGGAAGGCATTCATTGATGGCTCAATTCTTTGCGAGATGTGATTAGTTGCCAATTAGAAGAAGAAATTGCATCATTTTTTTTACAAGGAACGCTACACAACTAGAAATCTCATCAAAATTTTTGGCAAAAAGCAAAAGTGGTTATCACTTATTAGTTACTCATCCAAGAGTCAACATATATATTATATCTTTTTAGCAAATAAATTCCAGCAAAAGTTCTGATTTACTTGCATTTTTCTGTCTTTTTTTGTTTTTTTTTTTTTCATGCATTGAATACTCAATACAAAGCCAGATAAATATTTGCTCCCTTTTTGGTGGGGAAAGGTAGGGGCACAAGGATGAATCACTCCCCTCAAATAGTAACCCGGCGATGCAAAGACATTTGGTATGCTTCTATTTTGGCACAAATGTAAGAAATCCTGGTTTTAGGACTTCGAATTCAATATCCCTGTTTAACATATGACAATTAAAAAACATGTGCGTGTGTGTGTGAGTTTAAAATTTTCTAAACTGAAGGATGCAGCATTTAGACAATGGTCACATTTCACTAGTGAGCATCTAATATATTGAATGCACCATAGCTACTAGTGTGCAAATGTCAGCTACACTAAAGCTGTCCTTGACCATAGACATAGGGAATGAATGACAGTCATGAATGACAGTGGAACTCTTCCTTTTCCACCCAATAACCAAAGATTTATCTCAAGTAGGTTTAAGAAAAGAATGTGACAAATTTAGGACACTGCAAGAGTTTTTCAATTAGAAGAAATGAAAGCGAAAGATAGAAATATCTATAAATCATCCCTTATAATCAAAAAGTCTAGCAGTCTCTTAATGTTGCAACGCTTTTTCTTCCAAGAGCATATAAATATCATGAAAAATGCTAGAGAAAAAAACATTCAAATCGCAGTCACATCAAATTTGATCAGACAACCGTGAATCAAACAATAGCAGAGCAACAATGATTGCGACAACCATCACATAGGTATTCGGAGTTGCACTGATGTTTCATGTTCAACTTCATACCAAGTAAGCAAAGATGACCCTTCTCAAGGTTTGTGCCCATTCAGAGACTAATTTGTACAAATTATCAAGGTCCCACTGAGTCTTACAACTCACCTTTGATGCCCTTTTGGCAAATTTAATTTTGACAATTAACAGTTAAACATTCTAGTAATATTTATACCATATATCAACATGAGCCACCATTTTGTCAATTTGAAGACCAAACTTCCAATCATCCCAGATAGTGCTGCAAAAGGGAAAAAGCTACTCATCATCCTCTGGATCGAAATCCTTAACCTTCACATCTGCATCTTCTCCATACTGGATGCAGTTGTCAATTTGGGCCAATATGTACTGCATACTGTAAATGAGAGGAACCCAATGAGTATATAACAAAATTGGATTTGTTATGGGTGAGGCTGAACTAACTAAGTGAAGAACATGAAATATAGAGCTCAATGACTTGTGCTAACATGTCAAAAGGTTAGTAGTAGAACGTGCCAAATAAAAAATTACCATGAAACCAGCATGGTCATGAAAAGGTGAATAGAAGAGTAGAAAGTATTCCTATAGCTCCCTAAAGCATCACTTTGTTTATTTAGATGCTGGACTTCATTGATCAAAATTAATTTAAGTCTCCAAAAGTCGTAACTTTTAAAATTATTGTAAATAAACCCACTTTATAGCCTTGTGACAATATATCAAGAATGAGTGATTTTAGAGTCCATCCATCCTCAAAACCAGTGCGGAAAGCTGTGTTTTGGTTAAACAAATAGGTCAAAATCCAGCCAATCTTGGACAATCACTTGAATTCAGATTCACAATAGCAAATCTGGCACCTTAATTGCAGACCACAGCATAATTCATATGTCAAAACATTTCGACAGATTGGAGCAGCACCTATTCTGGAAAAAATGGTAGAATCTTGCCTTAGGATTAGGAAGTTTGATTATGTGTGGAGAAGGCTAGCCACACTAAAGAGAATATATCAGATGGAAGGTACCCAACAGCTAGAGGTAGAGGAAGACCAAGAAAGACAATAAGCAAAACTATAAAGAAAGATTTATCGCCTGCTTGGTTTGGTTTCATAAAACATTTTCTATTTTCATTTTTGTTTTCAATATGAATACAAATTTACAAAAGTACCATATTGTTTTCATTCTAACCTATTTTCAAAATTTTGGGAAGAAAATACCAATAACAACAAAATCCTGAAAAAAAAAAACATAATAAAAACAATGTTGGAATTTTGTAATTAATATTGAAAACTGGAAATGAACACAGAAAACATGTTTTGAACCAAAACATGGTTTGACTATAGATTTTAGTAGTTTCACTATAGACATGGTTTACGATAGGATACTAATGACACCGTCTAATCCATGTAGCCAATCTCATGTAGGGGATCAAGGCTTGGTTATGTCGAAAATCATATTACATTTTCTTGGCAATTAAACTTATATTCTTCCTACAGAATTCATATTGTAATTTCTTTTTGTTTAGGACAACAACCTGGAGAGGAAAGCCCTTCTGCGAGATAAAGTCTAAAAGTGTTTATAACCATATCTCAAAGCCCACAACCAGTAGACATCCCATAACCAAGAGTTTAAGAAAAAACAAGCTACAAGAGTCACAATCTGACCTCAACTTAATTTATGCCACATTATACCATTCAATTTTAATATTTCAGCATCTTCAATGGCATTTATTAATCTATACCAATGTATGATAAACGGACACTAGAGCAAAACCATATCTCGTACATGCAAACGTAAGTTCATTCAAAAAACTGAGTGTACCTTCTTTCCCTCCTCAAGTCCAGTGGTATAAAACTCACCATGCTATAATTAGTTACCTGTTGCATAATGAACAAATAAATTACTAAACATTGACAGAAGCAAAAACAAAATACCAAAAATTGCAAAATTTAATCACTTGGAGATGGAAGAAAAACAAAATATTGCAAAGTTTAATCAATGTTCATCATAAGCCTCAACGGTAAGACAAAAATCAGGAATGGCTGTTACAAAATGGAAGTGATAATTGCAGAAATGGAGCGGAACCATCATTTCTTTCTAAGATTTGGGTGTGAATGATGGAACCATCACTCCATTCCAATGATCTTTGCACAAAAATGGAGCAAGAATCATGTTCAAATGGAAAGCCCATAACAGATTCATGACATCTACACAAGTCCCAAGTTCCAAATGATAGTTACCTAAACTAAAATCACATTAGTTGATATGTCCGCCCTAAACTCTGGGAAAGAAAACATAAAATTAAAATGCAATATAAATATGAAGAACCAAGATAACAGAAATGAAATCTACAGGAATGTTTGATACGCCTGAACGTTTGTGAGCCAACTTATGTTTTTCTCTCTTGACACTTCCATACCTCAATAGATATATTATCGGATCCAACCTCTTTTCCATTATTCATCCACTTCAATGTTTCTTTTACCTCAAACTCCTAAATTCTATAATAAAAGGTATAATTTTGGTCCTCGTCTCTAGTGCTTATACTATCATAGTGCAGCGTTAACAGTATCAGAGTGGCAAAGGAAAAAAAGCATATTTTTTTAAGAATATTTAGATACTCACCAGTTCAATCAAAGCTTATTCAGCTTTGCAAACTGAGGAGCCATCCATTGATTCAATTCAGACAGTAAAAAGGTAGGCTCTGGATCCAAGAATCTAAGAGGAAAAAAAATGCATAAATATATTAAACTCAAAATGAATAAAGTGATTAAAACAAATTAAGTATCAGTACTTACTCTTCAACATCCTTTTTGTTAGTCACAAGGTCCATTTTTGAAAGGATATTAACATGTCGCAATTCAAGTTGAACCATTGCAGAAAGGCACGCCATACATCCACTAATAAATTTTGTCAAATCTGTCATGAACTGGCGATGTTTTTAAAATTATTAGAGTCAACAAAGATAATAAAAATAGCAATAATTGGAAGTATGAAGAAATGTTAAGAGAGTTCATAGCTTAAAATGAAGCATAATTTCTGCACAACTGGCACAAGCCTGTGAATAAAGTAAGTACACAGCACAAACATTAAAATTTTTACGTTTCAAATGCTCCACAGAATTCTGAAGCACTGCGACATGTGAGTATAGTTCTATCTGACCTGAAAAACAATAGAAGGCAAAGTTGACTTAGCAAAATTTGTCAGGTCAAGTTTCAACCAAACAACTTCATAAAGGCAATTACAAGAAAAACAAACAAACTAGCCAAGAAATTATTTTGGTCTAAAAGGACATATATTAGTTGCTATCTCATGTACTGATGCAATTGCATTTATACCAATATTATCACCTCGCAATAAAAAATTTGTGATAATTGTAACATATGGACACTCATAATAAATACAAAATAGAAATGTGTTAAGAGATGAGCATGAATACTAGGGCAGTCAAAAACGAAGTAATCATCATCTAAATTATTGTCCAGTTCTTGATCAAGCCAATCATCCAGGTTATCTTCAAGGTGTCTGAATATGATTGCTAAGGCAACAAAATTTTAAAAAAGAATTTAAAATAGCAAGAAAAAGTAAATAAACAGGAAAAAGAGAAACATAGAAATAGATATACATAATTTACACAACCAAGCAAATCTCTACCCAAAGCAGCATGGCATATACAACGACACAGCCTGACTATTTCAGACAAGGTTGTAAAGGAGATAAAACAGAAAAATTTAAAGACAAAAGAAAAGGATACTCCATGCAGTATATATAAGAATGAGACCACCATTAGGACCTAATCCAAGTTCCTCCCTTACATCATCCAGGGAAATAAGTTACCTTATACCTGCAAGCATCACAAACTAAAATAGTTAAGCTCCACAAAACCAAACAACTGAAATGCAAAAATAATAACTCCAAAAAACACATTTTATTTTACCCATCGCAACAGGATAGTCAAAATTTTCAGCAGCAGGATCCAGGTTCACAATATGTATTGTGCGCCGTGCAGCTATGCAGTGTTTGTATAAACTTGAGCAATATGTAGACTAATTGAGGGAAAAAAATAATAATAAACACACTCATGAGCATCTCAACAAGTTCACAACTACAGGAAACATAAAATAAAATAAAATAAAAATTGCAATAGAGCAAGTTCGTGTCTAGCTCAGCAAAACTAACGAGGCAACAACAACAATAACCAAGCTTTGCTCCACTAGGTGGGGTTAGCTATGTGGATTAGACAACGCTACAGTGTACTGTTGTAAACAATAAATTGTGGTCCACAATCGTAATTGCGGCTACAATATTGCAGTTATAGTGGTCTCTGCAACCGCATCACAGCAGCAATTGGGGCTATATCAGCTGCATTTTCCAGCAATCACAGTAATCACAATGCAATTGCAATTTTAAACCATTTGTAAAACAACAGAACAAATGAGGCAATAAAGTAAATTACCTTGCCACTACCAGCTGGAACTATAACAAGTTGTGCATAACCCATGATGGCCTTATAGCGAATTCCAAGCAGTTTCCCTCTCAAGCAAGACAATTGACAGCACGAAAGGAAGCAAGAACTGCAACAGTCATCTAAGCAGTACACCAAACCGCTATGGCCAACAATAAGTTCAGGAGATCAGAGTAGCCCATAAACAAACAAGGCACCCCAAGCCAGCACAGACAGGACAAGAAAACCTGAATATTAGCAAACATCAAACCCAAATTAAACTAAATAAACAGAAAAATATATGCTTCTTACCCAGTTGTTGATTTTCATTCAAAAAGGTTACTTTGTTGGTTTTTCTCATCAATTGCACAAAAAGCAAATAAAAAATTGAAAACACGTGCAATACAAGCAAAGGATGCTCAGTATGTGTGCATATCACAATAAATTCCTCTGCCGCAATGTTCTGAAACAAGGAGCTTGCTGTCAAGATGCTGCCCTTTGCAAAGCGCACCTAAGTGAGTGATAACACCCGGGGGTAGACCATTGTCATGGATCACATTAACAAGCTGCCGTGCATATGAGATTCTCCCAGATTTATACAAGCCATCTACAAGGGAAATATAAGTTACAATATCGGGAACCAAATCTTTTAGACGCATTTCTTCAAAGAGATACAGGGCTTCATCTATCCTTTTACTCTTGCAACATCCATTAATCAAGATGGTATAGCTCCAAACATCAGGTTCCAAACCATTTTCAATCATTTGGTTAAATAATGAAATTGCTTGGTCAAGATGTTGGCTTTTGCATAAAGCATCTAACAAGATACTGTAAGTTATTGTATCAGGGGGTGGACCGTTATCATGCATCTCATCAAGAAACTTCAATGCATACGAGATCTTCCCAGATTTACACAAACCATCAACAAGACAACTGTAAGTAACAGTGTGAGGAGCCAAATTCTTTAGATGCATTTCTTTCAAGAGAATGATGGCCTCACCTATCCTTTGACTCTTGCAATACCCATCAATCAATATGGTATAACTCCAAACATCAGGAGCCAAACCATTCTCAGTCAGTCGGCTAAATAATGCAACTGCCTGGTCAAGATGTTGTCTTTTGCATAAAGTATCTAACAAGATACAATAAGTGATAATATCAGGAGTCAGACCACTATCATGCATTGAATTAACAAGCTTCCAAGCATACGAGAATCTCCCAGATTTGCAAAGACAATCGATCAGACAATTATAAGTCACAAGATTAGGAACCAGTTTCTTGTGGAGCATTTCATCGAAGAGACTCAAGGCTTCATCTAATCTTTTAAGCTTGCAATATCCATTAATTAGGATGTTATAAACCCAAACATCAGGTGCAAAACCCCATCGAACAACCATATCAAATAATTTCCTTGCCTCATCCACCCTATTATTTAAACAATACCCACCCATCAAAGCAGTGTAAGTAACAATGGTAGGCTCATGACCTCTTTCAATCATTTTATCACACATATCTTGAGCTTCTACTAGCATTCCTTTTTTAAACAATGCATCAATCAAAATAGTGAATACATAAACATCAGGGAAGACACCCTTCTGGACCATTTCATCAAGCAAGCGAACTGCTTCTTTCGCCTGCCCCGCAACACACAATCCATGAATTAGTGACCGGTAAGTGAGAAAATTAGGACTAACACCCTTAACAATCATTTCACGATACAAATCACGCGCCTCATTCACAAGCCCATCTTTACACAATCCATCAATAATTGTGCTATACATCACCACATTCAGCCTAACCACTCGCCCCTCTATCGCCCTCATCATCCTAACCGCCGCCCTCGCGTGCCCCGCCTCACACAACCCATTGATCAACGTCCCATAACTAACTTGATTCAACCGAAACCCCTTCCCAACAAGCTCATCATGAAAGTCCAAAGCTCTCACAACCTCACCACCGACACACAACCCTTTAATCAAAGTATTCAACATAACAGTATCAACCACATAACCCCACTTGAGAACCTTCCCCAAAACGGAGAAAGCAAGAGCCACCCTACCCACATGGCAATAACAATTGATCAAAATGGTGAGCGTAACAAGACATGGGGTGATACCCTTCAACCCCATTTGAGTACATAGTGAAATAGCAGTGGGGTAACGCTTCATCTTCACAAAAGAACCTAAGAGCTTGTTGAATTCGAACACGGGTGGGGGAGGGCGAGTATGGAGCATGCGGTTGAAGGAAGCAAGGGCAGCATCATGTTCAACATTGGGAGAGGCAGAGAAGTAACGGTTATGGAAACAAAGGAAAAGGAAGGTGGAGGCAGAGAGGGTGAGGAAGGTGCAGAACCTGGGGATGCGGTACCTTGTTGTGCTTGTACTATGACACAACAACATCGTCTTCGTGTAAGTGATTGTCGCTTGTTTCGTTTCGCGTCTAACGTTGGCGGCCTAGCCAAACGCCCAAGGGTCTCTCTTGAAGGTTCCGTGGAAGGCGCCTCAGCGTTTTGAAGCTCGCGGCTAAAGCAGAAAGCTTAGGTTGAGAAGACTAGAGTAAAACGACTTTCTATCAAAATCAAAATATATACTTGGGTAAACTCCAAAATAGTAATTATCAATTTTCACTCATCAATAAAAATAAATTGATAAATTAGTCTGATATCTTAAAATATTAAATAAATTATTTTTTAATAAAAATTTGATAAATTAAACTATAATATTTTAAAATATCAAATAATTTAATTTTTTAATTAAATACTATAATATAGCTTGTTAAATAATTAGTATAATACCATTATTTCTCATCTTATTATTTTACTCACTTTTATTTATTAAAATGAACATTATTTTGACAAAATTCTTCTAATTTTTAAGTTAATATATTGAATTTTATATTTTAACATGATGTAAATAAGAGAAATTTTGCCAAAATAATATCAGGTTGATAAATGAAAGAGATTAGAAAGATAAACAGTGAGATAATAGTGATATATAAACTATTTAATGAGTCATGTTATAATATTTAATAAAAAAAATTGATGAAGGAACTTAATTATCTGATATTTTAAAATATTTGGGACTACTTTATTAATTTATTTTTATTAGAGACTAATTTATCTAATATTTTAAAAAATCAAATATTAATTTGTCAGTTTATTTTTATTAGAAGTTAAATCAATATAAGAATCAATATAGACCACTTTGGGATTTACTCAAATATTTATGTTAATGGTTAGCAGATTTAATAGCTTGTAATATTTTAAGAATAAATACCTATTTTAATTTTTGACAAAAATTTTAATAAATAAATTAATTTTTCAAAATTTAAAAGTGCCATGAGTGGTCCCTTACTAATAAAAAAAGGGATACGATAATTCTTTTGTATAGAATTTAATTGTAAGAATATATATAAAGAGATTAATATGTCTTCCTTTTTTTGAATGGTAGGAGACTACTTTGATATTTTTAAATTTTAAAAGACTATTTTATCTTTCAAAATTTTTATCAAAAACCTAAATGAGTATTTACCTTTATTTTTCTTTTCAATTGATTCTCAAAAAGTTTTAATAGGGTAAGGCTCTTTCTAACCTGGTGACATATTTCTGAACTCATAAAGTGATTATAGAAGTATTTTTATGTGTTTGGTCCAAATTTTAAAAAAGTGCTTATAAAATTTGAATTTTTTATATGACTTTAATTGTTATGCATTAATATTATAAAAAGAGTTTTACATTGATATTCAATCAAATGTTTATATTTATAAAACTTTAAAAGTAATGGATGGTTAATTAAAATATTTTTTTTAATGTAATAATATATGATTCAATATCTTTATAACTTTTTACATTTACAATATATACAAATTAAATTTTTTTTATATAATTGAAAAAGTTAAATTTTTTTCTTTACAAGTTGTTCTTTTTATCTTTTATTAAAAATTTGAAAACAGATTTTTATAAAATTTTGATAATTTTAAAAATTTATTTTAATATGTGAGAAGTGACTTTTTAATTAAAAAATAATTTTTTTGGGCTAACAAATACCGAATAAAACACATTATAAATTACGTATTAGTAGAAAAACTTAGCAATCATATCCAAGTTATAATAAAATATAAATAAAAGACTGTTCAAGTGAACCGATTTATTGACTTTCACTTAATAACTTATGTTTAAAAAAACACAAACTGTACAATTTCAATTGTATATGAAAAAGTTATCTATATGTATAATATCTTATGTTAATATTTACATTTTACAAATTTTTAAATAATTATTCATCAATGACTGAAATTATGTATTTTATTCTCTAAAATACACCGGTGAGTAATCATATTAGGGTCCGTTTGATATAATTTTTGGGAGAAAATATTTTGAAAGAAGGTCTTTTAAAAGAAGATTTTTTAAAAGAATTACTTTTAAAAGAATAATTTTTTTTTATTTGAATATGTCAAAAGTAAGTTTAGAAGAATGAGTTTTGTTTTGATAGAATAAAGTTTTTAGTTGTTAATGTGAGAGTAATAGTAAAATTTCTTTTCAAAAGGTCTTTTTCTATAATGAAAAGTAACCTCAAAGATACTTCTTCCAACCTTTTGAAAGAAGTTAAACCAAACACTGTCATTTACTGTACAAAGTCATTTTTCTTCTCCTAAAAGGCCTTCTGGGAATTACAAACTGCAATCCAAACGGGCACTTGGATGATTTTATTTTATATTGTCCCTACTCTATTTGGGTGCAGATTCCTCGAGCATGGATTGACACAATAATGTTAATATATATTTCATTTCATAAATTCTTTTGTTAAAAGCCAAATATAAATAATAAATAATAGATTGATGAGACTCGAAAGTTTAATGGAATTAGTTGGCCATTTAGTACAGCTTGCTCTTTAACTTGGTTTGCCCGTAATCAATTTATACTTGAAAAACAAGATAATGCACACATATCTCTATTTTGCAGGACCATATAAAGCTTGCAAAGGATCATGAATATCAGCTGAGTCTTGTTACAATAGCAAGAGGAAGAATCTTGAACAAGGCAATAAAGATAGTTAGGTGGAATCCCCGCTGGGTGCGCGCAGGACTGAATCTAGATCAACACAGATGACTCTTTGCTGGTGGGAGATGTGTCTTCTGCTGCTTGTGGAGGGATTGCAAGGAACCACGAAGGGAGATTTGTGGCTACCTGGAGCATAAATATTGAGAATTGCTCGATTATGGCTGCTGAATTGGGAGGTGTTTTGGGGTTTGATCATTGGGCACAGCTTAGGATTTAGAAATCTTTGCGTGGAACTGGATTCAGCTAGTGTTCTCCAGCTTATTACATAGGAAATCCAAGCCTCTCATTCTCATATAGCGCTGATTAATGCAATAAAGTGTTCCCTGTACGAGGATTGGAACATTGAGCTTAGATATATTTTTAGAGGGGCTAACAGATGTGCTAATAAGTTAGCAAAAGTGGATCATAGGTTACTTTCGGGATTTATCTTTTATAATAGTATGCCAACTTATATATCTGTTGAGCATTTGACGGGTCTTTCGAGACAAACTAACACTCGGTTTGTTCATGTGGAATGTTCTCTTCTCTGGGCCACAGGCCCTCAATGTATGTTAAAAAAATAATAAATAATATATATTTAAATATATTTTTAGTCCTTTTAAATATTTGATTTTTTGGATTTGGTCCCTCAAAAAATTTTTGCTTGATTTTGGTCCCTTATTTTTTAGACGTTACCAATATTAGTTCACTCACAATTTAAGATCAAGTCTTGATACTGAACGTGAGATTTTGACACGTGTTAATACTTTTAGATCTCACATTCTTATGCTAAGACTTAACAACACTCAATGACTGCAGGACTAATATCGAATGTCTGAAAAATAAGGGATCAAAACCAAGCAAAATTTTTTTGAGGGATCAAATCCAAAAAATCAAATATTTAGAGAGAATAAAAATATATTTAAACCAATAATATATTAAAGTATCTTATTTCTTAGAGAACTGATAGGGTGGACGCACAAACACTGGACTCATACGAGATGCATACTGAAAAGTGAGAAAAATGATAAAAATACTTGGATGATGGATCTCATATAATTATTGCTACTTTTGTTCAAAATTTTTCTTTTATTCAGAAATTTTACACAAAACTTACTAACATGTGCACTATTCACGTTGGTAAGGTTTGTTAAAAAAAAAAAAAAATTACCAACGTGAACAGTGCATATGCCGATAAATTTTGTAAAAAAAATAATTTAACAACATTTTTCTATTTCTTACTCTCTTTTTTGTCTATAATTTGTATTTTAATACTTTAATATTTGTTTTTAATAAATTCTATTATTGAAAAATAAGCTAAAACTAAATATTAAATTATAGGTTTAAACATATTTTTCATTTTTGAAAATATAACACATTTTTAACCCTTCAAAAAAATTTTGTATTGTTTCATTCTCGTATTTTTCAAAAGTAAGTGCAAATGATCTCTCTCCTAGTAGGCTTAGACCTCCTTGTCAAGGATTATTTACCGTTGTATTTCAAATGTTTTGTCTATAGACATAATTTTACAACAAAATGCTATAATGTCATTTATGTCATATAGTTAATCTCATTTAGTAAGACAAAATTTAGTTATTATTATTGTTAAGATCTTTTTTTAATTTTTAAAATATCTTTACCTTTAGACGATATATTTTTAATAATTGCGTAATATAACATAATTTTTGTAGACTTATAATTTAATGTTTCCAAATTAAAATTTTTTAAATTTAATTATATTGAATCTCTAACAAAATATATATTTTTTTGTTGCGATTTCCATTGTAACATTTAGATAACGCTTGATATGAGATAATATATCTACATTACTAGTAATGTAACTTTAAATTACCTGGATTCACTATATTATTTTATTTGGTTAAACCACTTTATTGGCAATTCACATGATAATCTTTCTATTATTATTATTATTATTATTATTATTAAATAATATATATTATTTAGTAATCTTTTTTATATATCAAATAAGATAATATGAATTGTGCACATATCAAATACATATAACATTACCAATGATTTAAAAAATAATAATTTTTCTAAATAATATTCTAGATTACCAATAATTTTGTTAGACAATATGCAAAAGCTCTCTTTAATGTGTTAATTCCATAAAAAAAAAAATTAATGTGTTAATTGCTTCAAAAAAGAAAGACTTAATTTGGTTGACTCATTACTCCATTGGAAAAAGAGGGGGGGGGATAATGCTCCATAAATTATATCAAATTATTAGGAAAGACCAATTTGAATAATTTTTAAGAAGAATGACCAAAATCTCTCTAGGTACATAATAATACTCTTAGGCTATCTCATAATCTATCTTTTGCTTTTTATCTCTCCCATTGAGCACACTCTCACTCTCTCAACTCAACTTTCACCCTTGCCGTTAGCACACTTTCGTTAATTGCTCGTCGGACATAATTTTGTCTGTTTGCACGCACTTGCTTATGCAAATTACAATCACCATGTATCAAAGCAAGATTATGTACTCACTAAAATAAATTAAGATTTTGTCCAATTTTTATAACCATATTAAACAATATCCAAATAATCATGTTTAACTAAGTTATAGCTTATGTTAGAAGAAAAAATGAAACAAATATTTATGAAATAATAGTAAGTACATATTATTACCATGTTTATCTAAATAACCATGTCTAACTAAATTATGACTTATGTTAGATGAAAATAAAATAAATATTTATAAAAATCAATTAATACATATCATAACCATCAATATAAAATAGTAAATAAATATCATCACCATCAAAAAATAGTTAGAACATATTATCACCATATTTATTCATGTTCAACTCAACCAACTCTTAAAAAATACATTACTTATTGAACAAAAATAAATAAATAAATAAATAAATAACCAAACATGTGATTGAAGAGAAAAAAAAATCAGATTAACAAATTTCAAAAAAGTGGAAGCCCATTCCTGATGAAAATATTGCACATAAAAAATTTCTGAGAGCACTGTGAAATTTTTTTGTCTATAATCAAACAATGTATTTGTAATCCTAATCTTAGCAATTTTGGTTCGACTAAAAAGAGAGAACCTATATGGCAGTATCAGCAAGAGGGGAGATACACTGTCAGATCCTTTATGTCACGAGTTAAGAAGCATTCACAATCCTCAGCTGGAATCACATAATTTCTTTGGGAAGTTTCTGGTCTGGTGTTGCTCCGGCGAGAGTGGAGTTGATGGCTTGGTTTGCTGTCCTGGGAAAAGCTGAATACAAAGGATAGACTCAACTACCTAAATGTGATACAAAATAGTGATTTAAGTTTCTGGTCTGGTGTTGCTCCGGCGAGAGTGGAGTTGATGGCTTGGTTTGCTGTCCTGGGAAAAGCTGAATACAAAGGATAGACTCAACTACCTAAATGTGCTACAAAATAGTGATTTAAGTTGCGTACTATGCAATGATGATATAGAATCTGTAAATCACCTTTTTCTTGAACGTAATTTCACATGGAGAATATGGTGCTATTGGCTAAATAGTGATTTAAGGTCATTTTTTTGAGGCTTGGGCTGAGATAAGTCTGCAGGATGTCCAAAGGAAAGCATGGTTGTTACTCTTTTTGGTTGTTATATGGTCTATTTGGAGGTTGAGGAATAAGGTTATCTTTGATAATGGGGTTGTTCAATGGGATGCATAAGGCATAGATGGTGTGCCTGGGCTGGGAATTGGTCAGAAGAGGATGTTATGTTTCCTGTACAAAGTGTGCAAAATCAACTGATTATTGCTCCTAAATCCTAATCCATATGATAGGATGAGAAAGCAGTTGATTGAAGGTACCCGAAATATTATTTCCGGAGGCTACACTTGGTGGTTATTTGCTGAATACAATGCTTCTATGGACTTGTATGCAATTGGGGGTGTTTTACTTAAATCTCATTCAGGCCTGGTTTGTTGCTTGTGTCACTGATTTGATTGCCGCAAACTCTCAGTGTGAAGCTGCTGAAGTTCTTGCTCTGAAGGCGTTATTGAATGTGCTTTAGTGGATTTTGAATGTCCTGAATCTGATCTGGAAATTAGAACTGATTCAAAAATTTTGGGTGCCTGGTTGGAGAATGAGGATGTTTTAGTATGGGACCTCCCGTTTGTAAGAAATTTGGTCGAGTTTTAAAGACTGTTTGAAAAATATTGCCTTAGTTCATGTGAAAAAATCTTGCAACAGATGGAAGATGTTATGGCAGCAACACGTTGCAAATTGTGACAATGGAACTGTTGTAAGGTTTAGTTGAAGAGAAAACTTTTAGAGGTCTTGATGCAGAGTATGTCTATTTAAATGACATATGTGGCTAGTTCGGGTTCAGGTTGTTTGGCTGGTACTATCTTCCTTTGGGTGGTTCTTCAACATTATTGGAAATGCTTTGGGTTTTCTTATGGATGTAAATTCATGAGGTTGAAATCTAGGTGTTGGCGGATATATCAGATGCTGTGATTGATACATATGGGTTGGAGATCAAGACTTCTTATAGTGTTTCTGCATGTGGCCAACAAGTATGTTGAGTATGGTGGTTTGTTCTTTTTGCACCGTAAGTTTCTGCAAAGATCATAGCTCTAGCCTGGTGTAGATTAATTCAGCGTGTGTTACTTTTTGGTATGTTTTGTCATTGTGGGCGTCTTGGTGCTATAGATTATGCTGCTAGCACCTGTTTTGTTTTTCTTTTTCCTCTAGAACTCCTCTTTGATCTATCTTCTTGTTGCTCCTCTCATTTTGGGAGTTATGAGCAGTATTCTCAATTATCCGAAAAAAAGAAAAAAGAAAAAAGAAAAAAAAAAGAAAAGAGAGAACCTAGTTAATTTCTTAAAGGCAAAAATGATATATATTCTAAGCAGTTAAATGAATTAAAAAAAAAAATCAACTAAGATGCGTATTATTGTCCTAAGAGTACTCGGAGAAGTAAAAATAAAAGATAGATTAAGAGATGACCTAAAAGTATTATCTATCTCAAAAATAGTTTTGGTTACTCTCTTTAAAAATTATTCAAATTGGTCTTTCTTAATAATTTTAATATAATTCGTTCTTTTTATTAATTAATCTTTGTTTACGGTCCTTAATAGTAATTTTCCCTTATTATATTGTATGTATAGATATTGTATAGATGGTAGATGATAGATTCTGATATTAAAAATGAAAACTAGTAGATGGTCCAGGGAACGAGCCTATTATGATGATGGAAACAGGATATGCAGAGACAAGAATAGAATAAGAAAAAAAGAAAAATGTATACATGGACAGTTAATGAGGTTCTTGTTGATTGAGGCAGGTTGTAGGAGCTGCTGCCGGCCTTTCTCTTGCTAAAGTTGCTGCAGAAGCAAAACATGCAAGTTCTTTCTGTTGTTATTTTTGTATTTCCTTAGAGTGTGTTTGAAATGTTAAAAAAATAGAAATAATTTGATTTAGAAATCAAATCTTGTGTTTAAATGTTTTAAAAATAAGAAATAAAGTGATTTCTAATTATTATGGGATTTAACTACTTTCTATTTGAAATCCTATCAAAATTAAACGGATTTGATGGGAATTGATTTAATTTTAAAATTTAAGTACAAATCAAATCAAATCAATTCCATTCTTAATCATTCCAAACATAATCTAATATGTTATAAAGTCATTCCAAACATAAACTTTAATTTATAAATCAAATCATTAGTGATTGAAGTTTGCCTTTACTACTTTCAATTCTCATTAAAATTCCAAATCATGCTGATTACAAATGCTAATATTTTACAGCCTGGAGAACCTGGTGCAGCTGTGGCTGATATTCAGCCTGTAGATGTGGTGGTTTCTCATGGTTTGAATCTGAACCAAATATTGTCTGCGGTATACCACAATATTTTATGGAAAGCTCTTGGTTGATGTATACTGTAACTGTGTACAAAATGTTCTTGTGACATTGTGTGCCACCACATCAAAAGCATAAAAGAAATTACTGGTGTATTTGTGATGAACTTTGATGCTTGTAGTTTGACCCCAAAAATTCTATCTTATCACAATGTTCTATTCTTGCTTCAATGGGTTTGCCTTTAAGCATACAATTGTTTATGTCCCTGTGTGCAATTATCATTCTTATGAGTGAGTTACAATATTTTTCTTTTGGTAATGTTTCCAGGAAATGAACTACGTTCCAATAACTAGAGGTGGTAGAGTGGTACTCATGCTCAATGGGTATGTTCATGATTATTATCTGTGCCTGAGAGCTGAAAGTTAAATTTTTTAGGTCTGAAATTTCCTTATATTATTCTTGAGACCTGAGCACCATTTTATAAAGACTAAGTATATGTCTGCGTGTTTGATGGCACTGAGCTTCATAGATCTTCTACTTACAGAAAGTTGAAAACAGAGTATTTATCTTGTCTACAACAAAGGTTTCATGCAAAAAATTTGGTCTGGTTTGAGTTATTTCCATGTTATTGAAAATATATTGGCCTTCTCTTTCGCCTGTGTAAATTCTTATTTTTATTAAAAAATGCATGTATTTTTGGGTATGTACGTTATTTTCAAGCTGTTCTGATTCCAAACTCTGAACCCCATAATTCAAATTTCAAACATCACACCAGAAAATGCTCTCTATTATTTTATTGATGTCCATGAATGCTTTTGATCAGAAAAGTTGCCTTTAAGAAGTCTTATTGACCTCATGCAAGGTTCTTCAAATGCAGGTTAGGCGGCAACCCTTTAACGGAACCAATGATTGCAGCAGGAAAAGCGGTTCCAAGATTGCAGCTAGAGCATGGACAGGCTGTTGATAGAGTTTATACGATTAGATGCCAGTACTATTTTCTAGTTGATGATTGGTAATTTCTCTAGTTGTTAATAATCTGTATTGTTCTGATAACAACTTGGCTTTTGCCTGTCAAAATTGTTCATCCAGCTGTAATATTGATGGAAGCAAAATAATTAAATTGCTCATTCATTGAACTTTTGAAGTTTTGTTTCTTGTAAGGTGGTCACCCTCCTACTAAGATTCCTCTTCCAGTTCCACCATCTCGATCAGCAAAGAGTGATGAGGTATGTACATGGGAATTATATATCATTTCCCTTCTATGACATGTAACAGTTGTGGTCCAAGAAACTAGTTAAGGGAAAATTATGTTCAATAACAAAACTAAGAAGATGATCATGTGAATTCTTAGCCAAAATTAAATGGGCATTATCTGACTGGATTTTCTTGTGGATTTTATGTTTTAGATGTTGATTTGACTAGCATTTGATTTGTTTCATGTTTGATATGAGCTTTGTTGGGTCACTGTGGTTAGCTGCAATTTGATACCTTTATTGGTTTAATATTTTCATTAGAAAGTTGCACTAACCTTACGGCTTATAATACTTTGAATACTTCCAAGTGCGTGCCAATTGAAGTTAAACTCATAAAAGGGCATTTTTAGCTCAAAAACATTGGATTGGAAGAAATAAAAGGATAAGCATATCTCATGTGAATGTTGTATCTAAATTATGTCATCAAGTCTTGTTTTTAGTTATGTTGAGGCTTCACTTGGTTCACAGAAAATAGCATTCACAACAAATTCATGCAATATTTCTGCTTCAACCATTTTAATTCCTTCTCATCCCGCCATCAATTTCTGTACTTCTTGCAGGCCACTGGTTTTTCATTTGTAGCTGTCTTTCGAGCCACAAGGGCCATCTTCCTCTCCCATGTTCATAAAACATGTCTCAATCTGCAGTGAATTCTGTATTTGGTGAGAAACTCATTATGTTAATATTATCAATTCTGCACCAATCTAGTTGTCTTCCAGTAGAAGAGAAACCCCCTGTAAGTGAAAGTGCAATACTACTGCTAAATCTCGTGAAAACAGAACTGAGTAGTTAGTATCATTTGAAAACTAGTTGACTTTTAATCTATGTTAATTTACTCAACTTTTTAAATGTTCTTATATCTTGATATAATTTTTGAAATCTGGTTTCCGTATTTGCTTTTTGTAAAGCCCCGGAGTTGGCCAATGCAACTAAATGAGCAAGGCTAAGTTCTTGAGGTTGCCATTGAAACTGCTGCAAATGCAATTTTAAGTCTTAAGGACAGGCTAAATGAATGGGACAGTAGAGTTGGTGATGGTGACTATGGATCAACTGTACGTCCTATCTTCAATCACCCTACTTATTTTATGGTTCTGGTTCATCTTCTGCAGATGTATAGAGGTGCAAAAGCCATTTACCCTATCTTGGTTAGGTACATCTTTGGCTTTATTGCTCTGATACAAACATGAATTATTAGTGCTAATATGTCAAGTCTCGTGCATTATATGTTGTTTCATGGCTTCATAACATTTTGTGCGCTTGAGGGCTACAAGTTACTGCAAAAACAACTGTCAATTTGAATTGTAATCACGGTCTGACCTAAACTGCTATTTTTGGTTCACAGTTATCCTCTGAATGATGCTGCAGAAACTGTCTATGGAATTGGATCAACAATTGGAAGAGCTATGGGAGGAACAAGTGGGATCATGTATTATGCTATTCGTATGCTTTCTTTAAAGTTGAATTAATTATGCTGTTTGATTGTTGTTCTCATGAAACTTCCTTTTTTCAGATATGCAATTCTTTTGTAAGGCAGCATATACACAGCTGAAAGCAAGCTCCCGTTCTGTGATTATTCATTGTTTAGGGGATAGTACTTTTTGTGGTCTAGATGTTTCCTTGTAAATTAAGAGTTTAAATTTGATCCACTACTGAATTTTTACTTATCAGTGAAGAAAGTGTGGCATTATTCTGTTTTAGTTATGTTTTGTTGAAGAATTGTGCTCAAGGGAACTTGGCTTCGTTTCATGGCTGTTATGAATGGCTTGCCATGTTTAACGAAAAGATGGTTGAAATAAAGTTCCAATTTTTGACAAGCTCATTTTGAATAGCAATAGCCATGCAGTTTTTTAACGTCTCATTGTGAGCTTATGCTTGTAATTTCCGTGGTTGGTTTATTGATTCAATCTCTATTGGGAAATAAGAGAAATAAAATTGCCTAATACAAGGCCAAATGAACAATTTATAATCCCTTAATCTAACTTTTCCCACACTTTGTGTAATCACAATGAGACAATAACAATTATCTTCCACTATGAAAAAATAATGAGAATACAAGAATAGTAATTTCACCAAATATGGTGGCTAAACACTCTCTTTATTTTTCTCTCAGACTAGGCTTTCTCTCTCACATAAAAGTGAGATTTTATTTTCTCTCAAAACTCTAGGTTTTGGTTTTCTACGGGATGATAGAAATGAACGTAGGCAATTGGCTTTTATAGCCAATGTTGCTAGCTAATTGATGGCCTTAAATGAAGGAGTTTCCTCATTCCTTTCGCTATTCATTTCTAAACTCTCCCTGCACCTTCTTTCTTTATTTACTATTTATTTTGTTATTTTTTTCTCCTCCACTAAAGAAGGAAACTTCTCCTCCACTAAAGAAGGAAACCCATCAATCTCCTCCTCGATTTAGGTGGAGGGCTCCAATGGTCCACCGCTTCTTGCAAAATTCGTGATTTATCCCAGTAAGGACTTGGTCATCATATCTGAACTATTATCATCGTGATGGATTTTCTCAAGTTGCAATTGCTTGGATTCCAATATATCACGATCCAGTGATATCGTGACATCAATGTGTTTTGATTTTGAGGAAAACTTGAATTCTTGCTCAAGTGGATCGCACTTTGACTATCACAATGCATAATGTATTTTTGTCGTTCATGCCCTAACTCATGCAAGAATCGCATCATCCATAACATTTCTTTGCAAGCTTCATATTGCAATGAACTCGCCTCGTGGTTGACAAAGCAACACACTTTTGTAGCTTTGATTGCCACGACATCGCTCTGAAAATGTAATTAAGTATCCGTAAGACTTTCTAGAATCAATATCTCCACCATATCCGCATCCGTAGCCTATTAGTTCAGTCTTTGCTCCCAAAGCATAAACTCATTTTGGAAGTTCCTCCGAGATATCTTAAAATCCACTTGACAAAGATTCCAATGTTCTTTTCCCTGGTTTACCCAAAAATCTACTAACAACACCATTAATCATGTGTTATGTCCGGTCGCGTACACACCATTGCATACATTAAGCTTCCAACAAATGAGGCATATGGCACCTTGATTTCCTCCTCTTCACTTCTACATGTAGGACTTTGTTTTGAGCTGAGCATAAAGTGATTAGCAAGTGGAGTAACAACTGGCTTTGCTTTTTCCATGTGAAACCGCTCTAATACCTTCTCAATATATTTTTCTTGTGATAACCACAACTTTCTTTCCTTTCGATCACGAGAGATAGTCACACTAAGAATTTGCTTGGCAGACCCAAGTCTTTCATAGCAAACGACTTTTTCATTTCTTCCTTTAACTTGCTAATCTTGTCACCATTTTGTCCTACGATCAACATATCATCAACATACAAAAGTAGTATAATAAACTCACCATCAAGAAATCTCTTGACAAAGACACAATGATCATATATAGTCCTTTGATATCCATGCTCAATCATAAAGGAGTCAAACTTGTACCATTGACGCTGTGCCTGCTTAAGTCCATATAGACTTTTCTTTAGGTCGACATACTAGATCTTCTTGCCTTTGACTTCAAATCCTCTCTGGCTGCTCCATGTAAATTTCTTCTTCTAGATCACCATGAAGAAATGCGCTCACATCTAGTTGTTCTACATCTAGATTTAAACTTGCACCAAACCAAGCACCACTTGATGGACGATATATCTTTACTACACGGTGAGAATATCTCTTCAAAGTCAATACCTTTCTTTGATCAAGCCTTCACAACTAATCTTGCCTTGTATCTAGGTTGTGAGTTATTCTCGCTCGCCTTTAGCTTGTACACCCATTTATTTCTGAGTGCTCTTTTACCTTTTGGTAATTCTACCAACTCATAAGTCTGGTTCTCATGCAAGGATTGCATTTCTTCTTGCATGGCTTTCAACCACTCTCCTTGTTGTCATCCATTATAGCTTCTTCATAAGACTGTTCTCCTCCATCGCTGAGTAACACATATTCTGTTGTAGGATATTTAGTTTATGTTTAGGTATCCTAATCGACCTTCTTAACTGAGGCTCCTAATATCTTGTTCTCCATCCTCAACAAGCATCTATCACTTCTATTACTATCTGCTACAATTGGATCATTACCAATTTGAGATTCATTTTCTGTATCTCCAATATCTTTTGTTACATCTCCCCCATAAAACTCTGGAAGAGGAACTGGATCCAAGTTGATTGGATGTTCACTAGAGCTAATAGGCTTTACTCCCCTTTCCGAGTATCTTCAATATTCTGGTGTTCAAAGAAAATAACATCTCTCGCTTCTTATAATCTTTTCTCGATAGGGATCCCATAGCCTGTAGAATTCTTCATTTCCATATCCTATGAAGATGCATTCTTCTCGACTTGTAGCTGAGTTTTGATTCTCATCTTTAGGAATATGAACAAATGCTCTACAACCTAACACCTTTAAATGGTTGTAGGATACATCTTTACCCTGTCCAAAACTTGTTTGGAACATCACCATTCAATGGGGCTGAAGGGATAAGTTGATCAAATCAATTGCTATTAAAGCTTCACCCCAAAAGCTTTGGGTAATTTGGCATGAGATAACATTGTTCTCACTTTTTCAACAATTGTTCTGCTCATCCTTTCACCACTCACAGCCGAGGAGTCTTCTAACAGACCGTTCATGCCGGATTCCTTTACTCATGCAATAATGTCTGAAATCTCCCATATATTCTCCTCCATTATCAGGCGAATACACTTTAACTTTCTACTAGTTTCTCGCCAACACTAGCATGAAACCTGCTTGAATACTATAAACACCTGGTCTTTTTGTTTTGAGGGCATATGCCCAAACCTTCCTGGAGTGGTCATCAATAAAGGTAACAAAGTACCTTGCACCTCCATGTGTACTAGAGGTCATTGGTCCACAAACATCGAGTGCACAAGATCTAAAACATCTGGGTCTTCTATGTGGGGCCTTGTAGCTAAAAAAGCTCTATGTTGCTTTCCAAGCAAGCAAAGGTGTACATGGTTTAAGAGACATATTTTTCCTTTCAAACCTGCCAATATATCTCTTTTGGCTAGAATTTGAAGCCCTTTCTCACTCATATGTCCAAGTCGTTTATGCCATAGCTCGACCGAGGAGTCTTCTCCAAAGGCATTAACACACCCATTATTGACTTTAGCTTCTATAACGTAAAGAGTGTTGACTTTCTTGCCTCGAAAGCTATCACTCAGTGAACCTTATGCTAGCTTCCATTTCCTACCCCCAAACACACTAGTATAGCCTTCTTCGCCTAGCAAATCCCTGCGGATATTAGATTGAGACGCATGTCGTGAACATGTCTCACATCTTTCAATGTTAGGTGACAACTGTTTGTTTCTAGGGAGACATCTCCTCTTCCCACAATCTTGATCTGGCGATCATTCCCATCCTCACATGACCAAAATCATCGCCAGTAGGTAGTAAAGAAATCTCTTCGTGAGGTTACATGAAACGATGCTCGTAATCCACTTAACCTAACATGTATCTTGTGATGTCAAATTAACATGACCAAGATCACAAATAAAGATTACCTCATCTCCATGAAAAGTGGTAGCAAGACGTTACTTGCATCACCGTTCTCTTGTTGCTCTCTTTAAGCTTCCTGCATTCTCTCTTTATATGACCTTTCTCATGACAAAGAGTAGCATTCTACGCCTCTTCTTGTCCTCGACCTTCCTCTAAATTTATCTCTTGACCTACCCCTCGACTTATCTCTAGTGTGGAATTTCTTGTTGCTGCTTCTTCCACGATATTCAGGACAAGTGCCTCACTGCTGGCATCCCTTGTTCCTTCCTTCTTGATTCTTCATTAAACATGCTATCTTTACTATGTTCAATGTCAACACCTTGTGGTCAATTACTCAATGAAACCACAAGTGTATCCCAGCTTGTCCTGCAATGAACTAAGAAGTAGTAATGCTTGCAATTCGTCATCAGTACCATCTTCATATTGGTGGAGTTGATTCACCAATCCTGAAAATCACTCAAGTGTTCGTAAACACCCGAGTCTCTCTATACTTGAGGTTCACTAATCGTTTAATCGTCGAGGCTTTATTCGGGTTGTCTTCTCTACATGGACTCTAGTTTCGCCCATAACGCCATAACGCACGCAATTGTTTCTTAACGCTACGTGATGAAAGACACTTTGGTCTATCCATTGTCGAATTTGTCCGACAGTTTTCCTATTCATCAAAGTCCAGTCAGCATCAGACTTGGCTTCGGGTTTCTTCCCTTCATTTTGCAAAGGCTGGTACAAATCTTTGCAAGAAGGATGTCCTCCATTCTGGGCTTCCAAATGGAGTAGTTTGAAGAGGTTAACTTAATCATCGTCGTAGATGTCGTCGAGGTCGACTCTTCCATTGTGAATGACACAAGTTAAATTGTGTAATGAACCGAAGCTCTGATACCACTTATTGGGAAATAAGAGAAATAAAATTGCCTAATACAAGGCCAAATGAACAATTTATAATCCCTTAATCTAACTTTTCCCACACTTTGTGTAATCACAATGAGACAATAACAATTATCTTCCACTATGAAAAAATAATGAGAATACAAGAATAGTAATTTCACCAAATATGGTGGCTAAACACTCTCTTTATTTTTATCTTAGACAAGGCTTTCTCTCTCACATAAAAGTGAGATTTTATTTTCTCTCAAAACTCTAGGTTTTGGTTTTCTACGGGATGATAGAAATGAACGTGAAAGAATTGGCTTTTATAGCCAATGTTGCTAGCTAATTGATGGCCTTAAATGAAAGAGAGTTTCCTCATTCCTTTGCCATTCATTTCTCTAAACTCTCTCCTGCACTCTCTTTTATTTACTATTTATTTTGTTATTTTTTTTTCTCTCCTCCACTAAAGAAGGAAACTTCTCTCCTCCACTAAAGAAGGAAACCCATCAATCTCCATGTCCCATAACATGACCATCTTGTCCATTTTTGTTTTTGGGTTTTCGTGATGACCATCTTTTCCGCTGCTGTTTAGAATGCAAGACTAACTTCATTTCTGCATTGCAATTTTGCGTTCAAGCGAATCAGGAAAAGTTTTATTGGGATCATATTTCTATAGAGCCTGGTGGTAGCAGTGAATTATATTATAACATGTTTTGTTGCTTTATAGCATGCCCTTAAATTGAAAACAAAGTTAAATTCTGTGGTCTGTTCTTCCTGCAGGAGTACATGGAATTGAAGGAATATGAAAGAACATCCAAAGTGGCTGATAAGGAACAGATAACTTTCATCTTCTGGGTTTTACATTATGCCAGTTTGGCGTTTGGCATTTGGCAATTGGCAATTGGCAATTTAGTGTAAAATGATGAGAAACGAGATGTGTGATGAATAGGAAATAGGAATAAGGATAATCTTCGGGCAAATTTGACTGTTTAGGGTGAGTTGGTACGAGAGCAGAAATGGGGGAGAAAATTTCACAAATTAGACTTGAAAAGTATAAATAAACGAGTAAAATAACAAATTGGTTCCTATCGATTTTCACGTAAGACAAATTAATTCGTAATAAAAATAAATTGATAAATTGGTCTTCAACTTTTTAAAATATCGGACAAATTAATCTTAACAAAAATAAATAGATAAATTGATGTATTAAGGATTAAATTGTCTGATTTTGAAAAAATAGAGGGATTAAATTGTTTGATTTTAAAAAGATTAAGGATCAATTTATTTATTTATTTTTGTTAGGGACTAATTTATCTGATATTTTAAAAGTTTAGAGACCAATTTAATAGTTTATTCATGTTAGGGACTAATTTATCCTATGTAAAAATCAATAGAGACCAATTTGTCACTTTACTCTAAATAAATCTAATTCATGATGGACTCTATCTCATTTTTACTTATTTCAAAAAAAAAAAAAAATGGGTGTGAAAATTTTATAGAGCATATTTATGAAATTTTCACTTCTATTTTTACCCTACACCTAATTGTAAGTTGAGGTTTTAGAGAAAAATGGAAAAAATGAAAATTTTGATAAATAAAATGGATTAATAATTATTCTTTAAACCATTATCTCATAAATTGTAGAAAATAGGGTGAATTACTAATTATTAAAATAAATTCTTAATACAATATGTATCATGACAAAACTAAAAGACATATTTGTACAGAATCTTCGCACTTTTTGCCTTTATTATTGTTTGTACGTTTTATCATAATTGTTAATGTCACAATTTTGTTGGCAATATTGTATGAAAGGACTGGAACAGAATCACAAAATCTGCATGTGCGTGCAGCTCTAGTAAAGAAATGGCGTGATAGATCCGTCGTTTTCTAGTGAAGGTGGGCCATTAGAGGTGTTAGTGGGTTTGTGAGTTTTTTGCATGGATTTTAGCCCTCCCATCACACCCACCGCCCCCAGGCGAATAAGACATGCCCTGCCCTGCCCTGCCCTGCAAAGAACATAGTGTGGTATGAACATGATGGCGTCCTCTTACATTGGCCACCTTTAAAAATACATGCCCGACATGGGAACTTCTGGCTTCCATTGAATGTTGAGGAAATTATATTCGGATGTAAGTTTGAATATTGGCCCCGCCCTTTCCGCCTAGTGGTGGCACTGGCACTCTCGCATGCAGTTAAAACAAACATGAGAATGAATAAGTCACCACGCCACCACCCAATAGGCTTAATTAGCTTAAGTGGTGGAGAATTGCTTGATCTTGAAATCGAATATAGCTTAGGTCATTTTTTTTTTTAATTTTTTATAGGTATCCTCCTACTAGAGACAATCTTGTTTGAGTACTGCCGGTTACTTAAACGTGGACGACTCTCCTATCTAAGATTCGAATCGTGGTTTATCATGTTGTGGTGAACTAATCCTTTATCACTAAACCAAACCTCATTTGGTAACTTAGGTCATTTTAATTGCAGATAACTCTTCCTATGTTTTAAATTCGTGGTAAACTAAACCTGTGTTTGGATGTGAGTAAAGACAGGGAAGGAAGAGTGGGGGAGGACGAAAATAACCTCTACCCTTATCTAGATAATTCGTAATGAGAGGAAATAAGGAGTAGGGCAAAAAGTATTCTCCATCCTTCTACTTTACGCTCTGTTTGCATGTTTTTTCGAGAATGGAAGTTAACTAGTAGGAACAAGGGAATATAAGGAATGAAAGTATGAAACAAAGCAACGAAACATTACGAAAGTTCATTAGTTTTAGGCTAAATGCTCAAAGTGGTCCTCAAAAGATATGTGAAATAATTAGTTACTTCTTCAAATATTTTTTACTCTATTTTGATCATTCGTAATATAAAATAAGCATCAATTGAATGATAAAATAGATTTCTAAATATATATTTGAGAGCTAAATTGATATCTTTGTTAAACATCAAGAGATCAAATTGACACCCAACTAAATCTAAATAGATTTATATTCATACTCAATTAAAATTAAAATTTAATTGATATGTACTGATAATATAAGTTTTATACTGTCAACTAATAGAAATAGGAAAAAGTGAGAAATTATGGTAGATCTCTCATTATAATGGGTGATTATTTGTGTGAGTTGACACTTTCTATTATTTTTATTAATTAATAATATAAAATAGATAATATAAAATTATTTTACACTGTCAATATATTTAAATTAAATTCTTAAAATTAAAAAAAAAAAGACTTTAAAATCAATTCAATTCCTTGCTTTTGTTATGAGAAATGATGGTTGTACTCTCCCACGTGCCCGACTCACCGTGCAAGACAAGAAGAAGAGAGAGGACGGAGAGAAGACGCAGCCTGAAAAGAGAAGACAGTCACTATTTAGTGTCTTGGTGCGTCGGGCACGAGTCCGATATTTATATGTTACACAATTTCTATTTTTTAACCGTCCAACAAAAAGATTAATGTACCAATCAAACCAACTCCTTCCTAGAATATTGTTCTGAACAGATTCTTAGTGGTAAAATAGTATGTAGCTTGTAAATACTATCTAACCACAAGTCATATTGAGGATACCCTGAATCCCTTCCTTATACATCATTCTAAACACATTCGGTAAAATGGGTTGTAACTTGTAACTTGCAAGTATTATATAACCACAGGTTAAGTTATTGAGGATACTCTCATCTTAGTAAACGCCATTTGAATGGGATCAATATGTGACCGCAAGTTGCCAATATATTAAGGGTGGTCTACCTCTACCTTCTTAGCATCTTGTGGTTTGGTTGCAAATTGCGAGTGCATTTGCTGTCGTTTCCCAACCTTTGTCCCTAATTGGAAGAGCAGCCACCTGAGCACTAGCAACATGCCAGGTGGTTTCACCAAAACTGTGGTCTTGTCTCTGGGGTTCTAGGCAAATGTTTAAATTTCTATTTTTTTTTTTTTCATTGATGCTTGAATGCCTTCTAGAGACACCTAGTGAAGTTCATCTGAAATTCCACATGGTATGAGACAATGCAAGTTACAGGAGTGGGAGCCATTAACTTTTGTGATCATAACTTCCATTGCTTTGGAGGAAGGGACATGAATTTGATATCTAGCTGAATTCTTTGTTGGATTTGCGTATAAACGAAGGTAAAAATTGAATCCATTAGGGTAAGTGGTGTTGGAAATTTTGTGGACTTACATAAATCAAATTGCATTTAATTTTGAACCCAGATTAACTGAATATCAAAATTGATTAAAGCTAATTGTTAAAGTTCAAATTATTGTAATTATTACTGTTATTGGGCCTACGCACTGCTCATTGGTGGGTATTATTATATATCTCTGTGTATATGGATCTTGCTATAATGGATGGCTTGGCACATCACTTTTCTAACACAGGGAGAGGCCCCTCCTCCTAACTCTATACATAGGCGTTATGGCCCCATTGAAATAGAACATCCTTTTGGCTTCCTAAGGAATAGGAGAAGCTCTTCTCTGCCTCTGGCCTTCCTTGGCCAGTTTCTTTCTTCTTTCTCCAAGATTAAAGAACGGAAAACAGCTTTGGATCGATCGTTCTGAATCAATTGAACCAGGTTCTCTCGCACCTATTCTGTTCTTGATTTTGTTCTTGATTTTCATGCCATAATCGGAATCAAATCTTGATCCAAGGGCGTCATGATTCCTTCAAGTGGTATCAGAGCCTGGTTTTGGTTACCGATTATGGCTGTTGTTTGTGTTTCTGGTGTGAGATTTGGTGTTTAAAATGGTTGAGTTCGAATATATGACGAACTCGATTTCAAATTTATGATCCTAGCTGTTTAATTCCAAAATTTGTTGAGGATTATTGTTGTTCATGTTGTTGTGAATTTATTGAGCCGATTATTGTGTGATTTGGGGCTGGATTGAGAGAGAAATCGAAGGAAGAACCGTAAGAACCGTACCCCTTTGATCGAAATTCCAGTTTAGTAATCTAGAGCGATTTCCATTCGAACTCCATATGGGTTTTGTAGGGCTCTTTAAGCTGAATCTATAGAGACTAAGAACATGAATTTTCGTTGAGAATTGAGGGAGAAACCCACGCGATTCTTCTTCGAGTTGGCCCAAGAGTTATAGGCCACAATTCTTCGAGATATTACATGGGTTTTCTAGATCTCTCTCTTACGAATCCATAGACACCAAAAATCGCTTGATTTCGTTGAGTAATGAAGGAGATATGGCAATTCATGGTGGACTCGAGACTATTCTTGAGTATATTCCTACAGAACTTATTGTTGTTGATCCCCGAATTAATGGTTAGCTGCCAAATGTTTTATTGTTGATATTGTAACCCTTATGGGTATATTGAGGTCTCTTTGGCATTTTGGGTTAGTGGGAGCTTATTTTGTAGGCTTATTATGACCTCATTCTACTGTTAATACCATTTAAGTTTGCGCAGCTTAATTCTTTATGCAAATTTGCATAATGGCATTATTATTGAGACATATTGGACTCAGTCTCAATTTTGTTATACTGAGATATTTTGTTGAATCTCATATAGCATCTTAGGCATATGCTTATGTTGTCATATATTATTGTGCACACTTATGTTGATATGGTAAATATTGAAGACATTTCGGACTCATCTCATATTGTAATAAGATTTATTAGATTTTATATAGCATTTGGGGCGGATGCTAGGGCCATTTATTGGGAATTGCACTTTGATAATCTATCGGCATACCATCCTATTATTGTGCATTCCCATTGGCTTATGTACTACCATTTATTGGGTCACTGGGAGATGAGTATCTCACGTGTATGATGTCAGTACTCTTTCGAGTATGATTCTCTGCATTGTTGAGTGCTTATTATCCGATATCGGACCATTTGATTGCAAGTACGGGCTCAAATTTGACATAATATTGTGGCCACATTTTGTGAACTAATCTGAGGAATTGTTTTGTAAGGATTTGATTTATATCGTCCAAGTGGGAGATTGTTAGAAATTTTGTGGACTTACATAAATCAAATTGTATTTAATCTTGAACCCGAATTAACTGAATGTCAAAATTGATTAAAGCTAATTGTTAAAGCCCAAATTATTATAATTATTATTGTTATTGAGCCTATGCACTGTTTATTGGTGGATATTGTTATATATCTCTGTGTGTATGGACTTTGCTATAATGGGTGGCTTGACACATCACTTTTTTAACACAGGGAGAGGCCCCTCCTCCTAACCCTATATATAGACGTTGTGGCCCCATTGAAATAGAACATATTTTTGGCTCCCTAAGGCATAGGAGGAGCTCTTCTCTTCCTCTGGCCTTCGTTGGCCAGTTTCTTCTTTCTCTAGGATTAAAGAACGGAAAATAGTTTTGGATTGATCGTTCTGAATCGATTGAACTAAGTTCTCTCGCACCTATTCTGTTCTTGATTTTGTTCTTAATTTTCATGCCATAATCGAAATCAAATCTTGATGCGTCATAATTCCTTCAAGTGGTCCTCCAACGCGTGCAATAGTTTTTCTACAGCGTATATATTGATCTGACACTGAGTACTACCTTTCACTTAATTAATGTGGATTATATTAAAAAATGCTAAAGAGTGAGAAATTTTGTCAATTAAATTGTTCAATGATGTGATATGCTTATTTTTTGGATAAATAAATGCGATATATTTTGACAATATTTATCTCGTTAAGGTGGACTAAGTGATTCTTATGAACAACCTACTTACGAAAGATGACTGACATAAATCAAGATCAAGACCTTTGTTTCGGCAGACATTGACGTCAATTAAGCCAACCTGATTGACTATTTTGTGTCATTTAGCTTCAAGTCGGCTGCTTAAATACAACAAAGTTAAACAGATCTTTTATCCTACGAATCAAATCTATTTCAAATCTTTTTGTTTGAAATTTACCATCACCCTACAATACAAAGGAAAACATAACATGCTTACGAACAGTATGGTAGTTAATTAATCCAAATGAAAAAACAAAATTTCAATTTTGTGATGCCAACTAAATGATTATAAATAAGTTACATATCATCTATTTGTTACCTTATCACGACTTTTATCTCAATATTTATGTGAATATTGAAAAAACGAAGAAAAAACAAACAAGCTTATCCTGATGCAATGAAGATTAGTTATAACGTTACATACATCCAGGCATCGACGGGAAAAAAAAAGGAAAAAAATTAAATGCTAAAAAACTAAACAAACCAATAATAACATACAAAAAGATCTCTCCACCTTTTTCTTTTTTCATTTGATGTTTTCTCTCAAATTAATTAAACGTTTACTGAGTGAGAGAAGAGGCATTGCCATTGGAAGCAGAATTAGAATAGGAAGAGTTCTTGTGGTTATGCATCCACACCTTGAAGACCTGCCTACTCACCCCAACACTCCTGCAGAACCTCTCAACCTCATCATCAGCCTCCTTACTAATCCTCTGCAGCTTCCACCCAATCTTCTCCGCAAAACCTAGCATCTTCTCCTTCTGTTCCTCCGTGAACTTCGTCCTGAACCTCTTCTTGCTCCCACTTGCTCTCTCTGCTCCTTCCTCCACCACTGTCACCGCCGCCCTCCCTTCTGAATAGTCCATGAGCTCATGAATTGTGTTGGTACCCTCCGGAGTGTCCCTCACTCCGTGAGGGTATATCACCTTACGGTGAAAGTTGCGGTGGCAGCCACAAGCAGCACACTGGAGGCTGCCACCGCTGCCTGGTGACATGTTGTCAAGGGTGAACTCGCCGCAGCCATCGGTGGCATAGCTGCCGAGGCTGGCTGCATGGTTCCTCAAGCACTCTGTGTACGCTGAATTTGATGATGATAATCCTCCTTCCATATGGTGTTCTTATTTGCTTTGGCTTCTCTCTCTTTGTTTCTTTGGTTATGTGCAGTGTACGTTTTAATTTGGTTCATGTATGTGCCTAACTATATAGTGGAACTATACATTGAGGGGTTTTTAATTTGAAATGACTTAAATGGGCATGGTTGGATGGGATATTTAAAGTGTTCCCCGTTGTGTGGACATGCTAGCACTGTGGACAACGGGGCAGTTTATCTCAATAACATATCGATGTACACATAAAGTTAAAGGACTGGTTTACCTAAACAAAAGAAGGACAGTAGCCCATAGAAAATTTGAAGTTAAAGGAAAGAAAAGTCAGAAGCACACATAAACGAATATGAATGATGAATTAAAATAGGGAATATTACAAATAACGTTTGTTAGAAAAATCTTGTGTCCTCTAAGTTTTTCTTTCTTAAGTGAGTAAATTACCAACTTGGCCCTTAAAAATCAAGGCACTAACAAATAAGTTTTTAAAAAATATTTTATTAATTCATGGTATCTCGATAATCAGTGTGACAAATTATTCTCTAAAAATATGATTGTGTTTTTTTATTTTGAAAAGTGAAAAAAGAGAAGTGAATGGATTTAAAGAATAAAATGAATTTATAACTACTCTTTAAACCCTTTCATTTTCCTTCCTTTCACTCAAAATTAAAATTTACAAACACACCCTAAAAGATTAACACACTAACAAATAAGACCTTTAGATATCAATACGCTCACAAATTAGTTCGAATAGGTTAAGTGATAAGATCACGTGGTATGCATATATATGCCTCAAGCTATGTTTGATTTAACTGAGAATCTAATACCTTCGCTTAAAACCAAAACATTCAAAAAAAAAACTTGTGAGGAGAAGTTGAGAAAGATCCTAGATATACATTGGAGAAGTAAGTTGTGTTTTCCTCTAAAATAGTTCTAATAATCAAAGTATAATAACGGAATGATTTTATTTTTAGATTACAAAATTATGAAAACATATCATCTCATATTAAAATTTTATATGACTTTATTATGTGATCTTTATCATTAATTAAGAAAATGGAATCTGAGACATATAAAAAAAACCTTATTGGTGGTAAAATTTGGACATAAAAGAATCTATTTTCATAAACATTTTATTATAATTTAAGCTGTTTGGAGTTCACTGAAATGGAGGCCTTAGAGTAGTTTGAAAATAAATAAAAATATATATATTAATATAATTTTTTTATAACTTTTTATTACAAAGTGATAAATATTCTCGAATTAGGTTTTATTCTCATAGGTGGAGATCAAGGTTAAAATAACAAAACCCCACAATCATAGAATATGCATATCAATTATTTATTTTTTAAAGATATAATTATTGATTTAGAGTGATAATAATTGAGTCTTATGTATGATAATTGGACTTAAATAAGCCAACTTACATGAACAAGTAAAATAGTGGATACTACTACTTTCAAGTGAAGGGGGCTTGAAAGCGAAAACATGGTGATGGGATCCTTTTTGTACTATCCTCGCTCCGAACCCTAACCAATCGTAATTTTCAGCTGCTGCTAGGGGCTTGTGCGTCCAACCAATTAAGGATGAAAAGGTTCAGTGGACCCATTAACACTATGGGCTTTAATCTAATAATTCACTTTGGAGCGCATAAATTATTTTGGGAATTTCATAATTTTGTATACGACGTTCGCTTTTCGGCCTTTTGCACTGTCTCGGAAAATTTACTGTTTACCTATCACTTCTACCAAAAAGTATCTATGCCATCTTCATCAGCATATTTTCGTTTTGTGACAGGTCATATATATATATGAAAAAAAAACACCAATAATATTGAATAATGGTAAGGAAATTTCTCTTAATAAAATAATTGCTATTCAAACTTTAGAAAAATGCAATTGTTGAAAGAGTTTTTTTTGTTGTTGTAACAGTAAAATAACGACAAAGCGTATTATATGAAACTCCCCTAAAATCTTATCTAAATTACATGACTCCTATCATAGTCTAATTTTTCATTTGCTTGATAAAAATTTTAAATGACAAAATATTTGTCTGATAAACTCAAAAAAAAAAAAAAAAAGACTTCTCTTTTTATCTTCTTTGAGGATAAAATTTTATGAATTATCATTTAGTTATGTGTTATATAATTACAAGTGTTTTGCTAGGATATTATTTGAGAAGTTAAATTCTTTTAATAATATGCAACAAATAATTACATAATAGTCTGAAAAATAATTGCTCACAATGAATTAAAAAACTTAGTATAGTTCAAAAGCAAATATTAATTTAAGCAAATTAAAAGATTCCTCATAAAAATAAGAGCGGTGTATATATGTAAATTTCTATTATAAAAAAATATATATGTAAATTGCTTTAGTTAGGACTGAGGATGAATCAAGTTAAAGAAAAAGATGTTATTCATCGCTGGATCCAGTGCTTATCTTTCTACTGGGTAGTTTTGGGACAACCCATGTTGTTTGAGGCTAAAAGATGGGGCTGTAGCAGAACTGCAAAGCCACATGGTAAAACGCATGGTTTAAGTGTGTGTGTGTGTGTATATATAACATATGAGATATATTGGCTGACAGATTGGAATGATATATACCCCATTGTCAAGGCTCCAAAGAAGTCTAAAACAGCCCATGCAACTAGATCTTTGGTTGACAATGTGGAGAAAATGATGTGGAAGCTCAGTGAAGACCTGAAATTAATGGTTGTCTATCAGCAGCAAGCAAGCATGTTAGAGATCAAATATAATTAGAAAAGATCGTCAGTTGAGTAGCCGTTACCTTCAATGATGATGATGATGATGATGATGATGATCTTATCTGCACTTTCTAGTTAGAGATAAATTCATTGTACCTAAGGGAAAATAATAATAATAATAATAATAATAATAATAATAATAATTCTGCATTTTGGAAATTTCAACTTTTATGTAACTTTACACTTTTCAATACATTGAGTTAGCTTTTCAACTCTAAAATCAGTTGACTTAATACCATTGACCGACGCACCAACAATTTCATATAATTTAGTACATATATGGTTGTAGCCTCATATCACATTTTGAACTTTAACTAAACTAAAAAAGAATACTTACTCCTTGTATTTCATTTAAGAGAACAAGATTAAACAAGATGATTGAGATTATTTACACAGGTTGACTTAGCAATAGCTGCATGGGCTTGATTGTGTTGATAAAGGAAGTGGGCTGTATAGAAGAGCCAATTTACCATACTCACAAAAGAGGTGGGAGTAATCATGCTTTCAAATAAGTTTTGTGCACATGCAATTTATGATATAGTCGCAAAAGTTATTTTTTATACACTTATTTATTAGGAACTATGTTTAAAAATCTGGATATTTTAGTTAAATCAGTAGAGAATTGAAAATCAAAATTTAAGTTTTTAAAAATGTGTATATATATATATATTTCTTTTTTGTTTTTTGGTAATTCACGACTTCCAATTCTCTAATAATTAAACTAACTTTTCTATATTTTGATACATAATTTTCCAATAATTACTTATATATGAAAATGTTGTTTATGAACATGGATGATTTTATTTCTTTTGTGAAAATGCTAAAAGTTTCCCTTGTGTAGGAATTGTCTGAGCATAAACAATATGTGAATTGTCTACCGAAAAAAAAAAGTTAAGTGCCCAATAATGAATAATAATAGGTGGGTCGGAAATTGAAAGAGTGTAGGATAAATTCACTTGATATGTCGGAAAATAATAACATTTTAGTGTCTTTTGGGAAGCAATTTGCTTTGCTTCCTTTTCTCTACTCAGTGTCCAGTCACTGTACAAACTGTGACCTTTCCTACAGTACCACAACACCCACAAAGCTTGATAGATAGCACTTTAGGTACAAAAAATTGTCTTGGTCTGTTTGGCTCTTTTTGGTTAAGGCTGCAAACAAAACGTGGGTGGTCTATTTTCTAATTATTATTACTTTATTATAGCTTTCCTTTTTTTTTTCTTTGAGATAATAGCTTTCCTTATATTACTAAACAGGAAAGAGGAGATTAGAAATCGAACATAATAAGCTAAAAGAGATAAGAAAGAGTGAACAAAAAAAAAAAAGAGAAGTTAAAGAATGATTTTAATTTGTGGCTTTCAAAGAAAGGAACAAGGTTGCTGAAATTAGTTAGGATGATTGTGGTACATTGACTGCTTCCTCTAATGATATGATGAGACTAATTCCAACTAGCCCCTCTTATAATTCAACAATCCTAAACACACGCATTTACCTATATTTCTACACTTTCATCATTTGATTATACACTCATTTACATTTTTCTCTATATATATTGATTTTTTCACTTTTCTTGTATAATTAATATGAAGAAAAGGGTCTCATAGACAAGTGCAATCAGAAGTACCCTAAATTTCTTTTTTTTTTTTGCTTAATTATGTTGCAAAACATTTGATCAATTATACAACTCCAGTTTAGAAATAGTATTACAATGTTTTAGCATGTGAAAGAGGTTTCTAGATTATTATTTGCATACATTATGCTTCTACCATAGGCAGCTAGTGAGGAAATCCAGCTAACTACTTTCAAAAAATCCACCCAAATGTATTTTTCAGATACGAATATTTTCTTGTCCACCATAACCTCCATTCATGTTTCAACTGTAATGTGGTCAAACAATGTGGACAGATCTAACTCCAAGTTCATGAACCAGCCAAGGTTTTTGCTCCTCATCACTTTGATTAACCGAATTAGAATATTATTTAAGTGTGTCCCTTATACCTTAAACATGTTCCTTATATATTAAAGTAGGTTATTCTCTTCATAAATGTATATTTTAATATTGTGAATGATACTTGTTCAGAGCAAGACCTGCTTTGCTGTAAGCTTGTAAGTGATACAAGAGAAATTGTTGTTTTTCCTCACTGTACACAACAATTCATATCTTTACAAATAAAGAATTCATAGCACAACCTTCAATCTCTATTAAGTTTTTCGCTAAGAGTGTGTGCAGATTAAGTGTGAAGGAAATATAATAGGAGGTATTCTTCAATTCATACCTAATTGTTTGAACTTTTTTAGACTGAGTATGTGCGTGTGTGATTTTCATCTTAGAAATTCCATTGTTATTACTACTACATAAAACCTTTTTTTTAACTCTACATACAAATTGAGTGATATTTTTTTCTAGAGAGAAGATAGGGTCACAATTCATATAATGTGTATTGATTTAACAGATTATCTCGCATAAGTAACTTCTTTAAAGCAGGCATTGGCATAGGGATATAAAATACATGGTGTATGTCACTCTTGATTGTGATTAATGTGCATTAGTGGTTTACAATATAGATACCAAGCAAGCCAAAGTCATTCAATGCCTCTGTAGCTTCTCCTTTGATGCTTAACATAAAATAAAAGAGCAATAAATAAAGTCAGAGCTTAGTCTAGAAACCGTTCACTTGGACATATACCGTCTTAAATAAAATACAAATATTTAAAAGTTAATATGTACTGTTTGTGGTGTATTTTTGTGTCTCATCCTGTTTTGAATCATTAAACAAACCATGCTTGTCATAGTTTAATTGCATGTGTACATGTGCTATAAGTACCGTACTGACCCGTTTCATGCATCTTACCCTACATTTGACTTAATTTACATGTATTTTAAGTAGACACAGCTTCAAAAAAGCACACACATGAAGAGCTTAAAACAGCAGCGAAGTGCTACACAAGCAAATATAGCATCTAATTAGATATCTACTGACAAGTAAAGGAATCAATGTTTAAAAGTACATGGAGATGCCATAGCTGGTTAGAAACTTTGAGAGACAGGCTCTTAAATTTAAATGTCTAAAGTTTATATTACTTAGTAGAACAAAAATAACTGAAAATCTTATACAAATGTCATAAGGATTTTTAGGAGAGCCAAACTGTCCTGCTCTTGAGGGACATTGACTCAAACATTGGTTGGTGAGCCATAAATAGTCTTTGTATCTGGTTACAGAATCAAACACTATTCTCTGGCACAGTACTGTACCAACATTGAACTAGAATCTGTACCACGCTGTCATTATCTGCAGGCCATACAAATTTTAAGTGGATATAGCATCATATTCAAGAACTAAGAACTAGGCTTAATTATTACATTTTACTAGTGATTCTTTTTAAAAGAATTTAATTTGGTTCTCCAAAATTCAATTCAATAATTTGGCCCTGATATTTTTTGGTTAAAATCGGTAAAATTTAGTACAACCTTCAAGTTATTTACACACGGTCCAACCTTGACAATCACTATCAGGCAATCACAATGAAAGGTTGTAAGGGAGGAGCTTTTACTTGAAGTGTTGTTATTTAAGAGAAGCTATTGTTTGTTCTGCATTTTGGATAGTAATCCAGAAAATTTTATTCTTATCAATGATTGAATATCTTCCTTAAACTTCAACCACAACATAGAAATATGGCGCTACATATGATTTTTTATAATAAGTCAACAAAGTCTTGAATCTAAGATCTTTTGCAACTGGCTTGAACACTTCATTACTAACACACTCTTTGTGACCTCCTGAGTACTAATTCTAGACTTAGGCTTTCTGGTTAATTTTTTGTCCTTAATGTTGCGATTCTAGAGTAGTTCTAAGAGTTTTATAAAGGTGAAAAATGGAAGAGGTTTCTTATATGATCCACGAACCAAAAAGAGAAAGCTCCTTTAATTTATTAAAAAATTAATCAGAGGATTTCCCTTCTAGACTTTTCATATTATAGGTGCAATTTGATAAGATAGTCATTAATGTCAAATGCAAATAAAATTTATGAAAGGAAAACTAGAAGAAGATGAGAAAAAGTAGAACCATGATGATGGTAATAAGTAAAACTACAGATGATTTCAGCATTTTCATGTTTGGCACAATGTTTAGTCATTTTCACTTGGTCACCATCAGAGCCTTTTGTCATTCAGGATGGTAGTGCCATTTCTGCCTTAGCGACATCCCAAATTTTCTTTCTTCTTCTTTTTTCTTTCTTTTAAATCACGAGATGTTTCTATTGGATTTATTTGAGTTGTTGACGAGATTTTTTCCTGTTTAAAGCGGGAGTATGATGATTATGCATTTTTTTTTTCAGAAAAGTTAATTTTTTTTATGATTCAAATCTGTATCCTCATCTTAGATGATTGAAGTTGATACTACCTCAACTTTCCCTTTGTAGGTCCACTCTCCATTCAAATTTGACAATAGCAAGCTTTCCCATATATAGCCCACCGAAAAAGAATTGAAATGTGTTGAGATTTAGCTTGTATATATATGAACATTGTCTGCAAGTCAGTGTTTGATTTAAATTTACACTTTTCTTATGTCAATATATATATATATATATATAGAGGGAACTGACAAAGAAGCATGCTATAAGCACGTTAAATGATTAATAATTTAATTTTGAAGTAGTGTCAGTATAAAAATATTTTATAATATATATTTAGTTATATATTGTTACATTAATAAAAATATTTAATTATCACATTCAATACATCAAAAGTCTCACTTATAATGACATATGATCTGATAATAATATAAATATTGATATCTTCAAGTTTAGCAAGCTGGCTTATGATCGAGTTGGGCGAATTGGTTTGGGATAAGTTGAGTCAATAATATTTTACTTCAATTTCATTGGTTCAACCCATCCATTTTTGTCAGGTTAATTGGACTAACCCCCATCATGCTTGACTCATTTTGATCCTCCCTTATTGGAAAAAAAAAATTAAGATTCATTTTCTTGCAAATTTAATTCTTTGTATTACTTCATAAAGTTAAACATTAAAGGAAACACAATTTACATGTTATTGTCATTATTCAACATGGCTATTTCTTATTGGCCCACATACGTATGAAATTTAGAATCTAATTTTGTGCTTGAGTTCCATAGAATTTTCCTAAAAAGAAATTTATTTTTTGGAAAAACTCATTTATAAATTTTTTAAAACAATGAGGGACAAAAAGTGGCTATACTTATAGTATCATATTTAACCCTGTAACTTTCTTTGTTAGCTAATTCTACTCGTCTTTTGCACTAGCTTGTTTTTCATCATTGTCCAGCTGGCTGGATAATAATCTTTTTGTACCCTGCGCTTTGGAAAGTCAGACACCGATTCAAAATTTCCTTATTACGGATCAACCAAGAATTTGTAACACTATCTCATGATGTACCCCAATAGTGATATATGTTCATTATTTTCATGATGCTTGTGTTGTTTATTGTTTACGGTTGGCGGTATCACCCCATAATTCGATTTGTTAGTCTATAGCAGGCTTAGTTAATATTAGCAGTCTATTATTCTATATATTTATTAAATTTTGGGAATCGATTGGTACACATAATGTGTACCTTGCGTCCTAGCTTGAATAATTTAGGCCGTTAATCTACACCATTTGGGGGAATTGAAATCCAATTTATGATCCAATATCCCAATGTAGCACGCTTGCAAAGGCAATGCAAGTGTTCTATCATCCTAATTATGAGGGAGGATATGCCATCACGTTGGTATATTTAATCAAGTCAAGTAAATCTTTAAAAGGGGTGATCGCGACCCTGGATAAATTTTATTTTAACATTAGGAATATATCATTACCGTAACATCAGAAATTTAAATTCTAAAATCATCTCTTTAAAAGAGAGAGAGAGAGAGAGAGAGAGAGATTTTACTTAAAAATCATCCCTAGCTCGAAACAAAATTGAGTGATTAATTCTTAAGACTAAAAAAATCAAATCAACCTAAAGTGCATTTGTTTTAACTTAAAAAAGAAAAAGTATTTTTGTAAGATCATCTTTTGTAATTTCTATTTAAAAGTTGCTAGTTTTAGATTAAAAATATAAACTAAGACGGGTATTTTACGTTTTTTAAAAAAGTTATTTAATTATATTAAATTTTATATAGATTGCCACCACCATCGCATCACTCAACCTGCATGATTAGGACAAATTGATGGAATGGAAACTTCCATCTGTACTCAACTTGCTGATGCTACATATAAAACTCAAAGATGGCAAGATCACATTAGTTTACTTATCACTGCTTTAATGACTTTAACAATCATGAATCTCAATTTTATCAAAATCGTGCCAACACCTTCATTCCACCATGATCATTACTAGTGTCATGGCACCGACAGTAGTGTCACCAATTAAAGTAAACAAAGTGCATAGAAACGGATTTCAACATTCACATCATTACAGAATTAGATTGTCCTTCTAATGACTTATACTTTAAGCAAGCTACCAAACTTTGTGTTCTAGATTTGGCCTATAGATATAAAATAATGTAAAAAGAATATTTTAACCTATGTTTCAGGGAGCACATTTATTAAAATCAAGCACAGTGGTAATTTGAAGATGATTCTAACTTGAGCTTAAACAAGTTAGATGCTAGTCTCCCCAAGTCCCCTCCATTGCCTATCATTTCCCTTCTATTCACCATTAGCTTCCTACAACTATACGTCCTATAAATCTTAAATATCCACATTTATGGTCACACATCACAGCCCCCTATAAGGCAAAACAGTTTCCCCCATTTCCACTTTACTTGCATCCTCGAATCCAACTGCTATTCCATGGTTAAAAAGCACCTTTTCCTCCCTCTTCCAGGTTTCAACCTTCAGCTATCAAACTGCTTAAAGCAAAGTCTTAATCAGAAAACTTGCTATCTATATTTTCCTAATGGTTATACAGAACTTTTGGGTTTTATCCCCAGCTGAAGGTGCACTCCCACGCTTCCCTTTCTCAAATAAAAATAAATAAAACCAGGTCTTCAATTTTTGTTTCAGGGAAAAATCTAATGAAACATACCTTAGTACATGTCTTCAAGACAAGATGTTCAAGTTACTTGCCAGAAATGCACATTATCTCAACTTACATATGAATATAAATTATGAATGGATATATATGCCACTAGCATACATAACTACTGTCAACTAGTAATGTGGTGCGGCCAACACCTTTAATTCCTATTAGCATGCACAAGAAAAAGGGTCCTCTAAAGTGAGTTTATCTCTAAAGTGAGAAAATAAAGATATATTTACTTAGTTAATAAACTATAGCACAATCTTAACCTACTAAATGATTTACTAAAGATGGATAAGATACACCCTTACGTGCTCACTAGGTGAGCTTTTTCCAAACAACAACATAGAACCTCTACAACATTTTACAATCTTTTCCAGGAGCCCAAAGCATGCACTAGTAACAAATTCAAATTTGACAGAGCAAGGCCATGATTGGATTGTTTTTAACACAATCAGATCAGAGAAACACATTCCATCACTACGACAATCACCTTACCTTCACAGATTGTTCAACAAACTTGTTTCTTTCTACAAAATTAAAATTGCATCCTAGAGACAATATTAGAGTGATTCAGTAATTAGAATAAAACATTTGCATAACATTCAATCACCAGGAGATCAATGGACAGATAAAATTTCCTACTAAATATCAATAGGACAATATCTCATTTGCTAGTCCCCTATGAGGACCAACCAACCAAAAGATTGAATTCCCATTTACTGAATCCAAGGAAGTGAATAGAACAACATAGAAAGAGTTAGAAGAGATAAGGAAATGTCACATGAGTCGAAAATTCTTGTACTACAAACCAGCTAAGGAGCCTCCGTCTCGGGCCAAATACACATATATATACATGACAAACAGGCTGAAAGGAATTAAGAGGCCATTTGTACCGTACCATAGAGTAGATCTACCTGATAGTGACAAACTTATTGGTGCCATGTTTTGCCCAGTAAGTCCTCAAATCAATGGGATTAGAAAAGTTATAACCCTCAGCTGCAAGTTTCTCTAAAACTTTCTTAAATGCTCCTATACTCATTTTCCTTCCAGCTATCCTAGCACCACGCCGCTTTGTACTCATTGGCAAAGGATACATAGACATGCCTGTTGTGCAACATGCAGACTGCCACCCACCAGAGCCCCATCTATAACACTGTTGAGGTGTCCCAGTGCATGAACAAACAGGAATCGGAATACTGGAAATATCCAAGTCAATCCCGTTTATCACAATTTCAGTAGTTTTCTTTGGAGCCCTTGCTCGTTGAACTGAAGGAGCGTTCTCATCCTTCGGCGCACGAGGCCCCCTCTTCGGCTTCTTCGCCTTGGGGGATTTGGGCACCTTGGGCCCCTGCCTCTTCTTACCAGTGCCGGTTGCCTTCTCAACAACAGGTGCCTCTTCCACTGGCCTTTCTTCCTTCGACAACTCAGGCGGCGGAATCATTTGCATATGATGCGCCGTAGATGTCTCTGGAATACCACCATAACTCGGGTTTGTAGGTATCATATTCATATACTTCTCTCTCTGACTACTAATCCAAGCATCCCTCATATAATCCATAGGGTAGGTAGCTTGGGGCATCCCAATGTCCCTATGGTGATATGCACCATTAGCGCCGGACAAAACCGCAGCATTGCGCCCTCCAAGCAGAGGCTTTTCCGGCATCGACGACATTAGCTGAAGCCCCAGATGGTTCTTGAAGGACGTAGCAGGTTCATAGTAACCCCAATTACGTATGTTAAGACCATTATCCCCATCCATCACAAACAGCAAATGGTGAAGACAAAATTGCAGGACAATAATGCACCGCTTTGTTAAATATACTCACAAATTATCCAGGCCATTGCATTCTCCTAACAACCCAACACAATTCAAAATACAACAAGTAAATTCCATGTGAAAAATAAAACAAAAACAACAAACAGAGATAACAACAGAATGAAATTGTGTGACCAAACAAAAAACCTACCTTTTGTTTCAGCTCAAATAGAGTCAAACCACAAAAAGGGGTTTCAACAGGAACAAAATATTACACAAACCCCATAAATGTACACATGCAAAACCTCATGCCAACAAAGATTTCAGCTTCTGGGTTTTGATCTAAGATCCATTTCACCAATAGAAAAGGCAAAAAATCAGATCTTTGAGCTACAAAACATGAACAGATCAACATAATCTAAGATGAAAATGAAAGTGAGAAAATGAAAAGAACATAAAAAAATTGATTTTGACGTGAACGCATGTCATTATTTGAAGAAAAAAAATAGGTCGTGGAGATTTTTAGAGTATAAGGGGAGAGGAAGCAGTACCTGTTAGGGTTCTTGGCGTCTACGAACGGAGAATGAAGATAGCAAAGGAACAAAAATGTTTACACGCAATCTTAAAATCTAATCTTTTAAAACTGAAAAAAAATGCATTTATTAGTTTCTATTATTACAATCTATTTTAATTATTAAATAATATTTTTTTATTATATTTAAATTCAAATGGGGCAAATTGCCTAGGTGACTTGGTGACACCAATCACCAAAGCATATAATAATAGTTTTTTCTTCGCTGAACACGACCTAACTTTCTCGTATTCTTGGTATGAATTTTCAATGTTTTATATATATATTATTAAAATAATTTTATTATAAGAACTCGAATTTTGTTAACACCATAGTAATAACCAATTGAATAATAATAACAATAATGTATAAATTCTACATTAATAAAGAAAAGCTGGACAAACTTTTCTTAGTTTGAAAAATAGCAAGTTTTAGTTCATTTCACCTACCGCCTTTACCACATAATTTAATCGAAGTAATAATAAACAAAATAAAAATTATTGAGTAAAATGTTATTAATGTTTAATTTGTTATACTCTTTTTATCTGTTGCACTGAAATAATTTTTTTATTATTTTCTGTCATATTAAGTGACACAAAAAATAAATAAGATAAAAATAGTTCAATTAATATAATTATTTTTAGTTATAATGATGCTATTTAATGATTTTTAAATTTTCAAACAACTACCTTGAACCATACATAAATAAACGGAAGAAATTTATTTTTCGCATTTGATTTCAAAATGCCCTTGAAAAGTTTAAATATATTTATTATAAGATGCACAAAACTCAAGTAGCAATCGTTTTCAAGGAAAAATAGCTTAAACTGGCCAAAATTCTCTAGTATAGAAACGGAATTGAGAACGAAAATTTTATTCTGTTTCATTACAGTCTACTTTTTACAGGTCTTATGAAATTATCATTTCATGTATCCAACATGTGGTGAGGATTTTTTTTTTTTAAATTAACTAATTAATAATATAATTGAGAAAAATAATAATGTTACGCATTCATCGCACATTATTATTTTATATATGGTTTTACTATTTAATATGTAATTATTTTTTATTTATTATATCTATATTATAATTTTATTATCTAATCCTAATGTGAAGAATTGTTGGCAATGTGAAGATAAGTATTATTCCAAAAATTCTTTTTAAAAAAACTGAGCATGAGAAATTAAAAAGCTGGCTACTGGCAACAACCTGGAGTATCCAAAGCACAAGGCATACATAGCGCAATCACAGGTCTGAATTGGGGCTGCTCAATTGACCTTACCGTTTGTACTCACTACTAGTCAGCACTAATAATTAATGTTACCACACAGGATTGCAAGCCAAAGCCAAACTAGTAACTACTGGCAACTGGCAACAACTGAGGAGTTATTGCTAGTAGTATTCTATTAAATATATATTGATTATTAAATATTAATTTCGACAATAAATATTCAAACCCCATTGTTGTTACCAAAAAATATTCAAACGTTATCGCCGTATTTCAGTTCTTTTTAGAATTTCTTTATAAATTGTACAGGAAATTAATTTTGATCCAATATTGGTGTAAAAGAATTTTATACTATTATCTAATCACATACTTTTATTTATAAAATTTTTAAGATAGTGAGTGATTGAGATAAATATTTTTGCTAATGTGATAATACATAATTAGATTTCTATAAAAAAATTATATTAATAATATATCAAAATTAAACTAATTTATAAGAAATTGATTTTGATACACCATTAATATAAAAAAATTTTGATGTATTGATTATCATTTATACAATGAATATTCATTTTTGAAAAAGGTTTTGACTCGTCAAAATTTGTTTCTTCTTCCTTTCTTTTATTTATAAAACAAATATCGATGTATAAAAAATATTTCTTTTGTTTATGGATTACCATATATATATATATATATATATATATATATATATATATATATATATATATATATATATATATATATAATATTATAAATTACTTTCTTAAAATTTTAATTTCTTCTTTTTCCCTAACTAAAGTTACTTTGTTTTTCATTTGGTGTGAATATAAAATTAGAATTTGGAATTGTAATTTAACTTTTTTAGGTAACGTTTAATATGAGGTAATTTATGTGAATTGTTGATAATATACAATTAAATTAACTAGAACCACCACATCACCCTATTTGGTATTATTTATTGCCTGGCAATATGAATTACCTAAGTGGACTGAACTATTTTCCTGGGTCTTAGAACTCAGTCCAACAAGATTAAGACAATGCATTCTAGAAGGAGCACTCTCTAGATAAGCCTTGGAGGACTCTCACTCCTAATATACCACAACCACTTGAAGGTAGTTACCTATAAATAAGGAATCCCTTGAAGATGGGAGGAGGTGGAGACCTCTATTGGAAAAGGGATTCAGACTTAAATAAGAGGGGGGCTTACAATAACCTTCACTTGCGCTCAAGTGGGTAGAGTTTTGACTTAAGCGTCAGAGTCCCTTGCAAATCCCTCATCGGAGTCATGGACACGAGAAAAGCTTGGGCTATGCATAGGCATCATTGAATGACAAAAGACACAAGTTAGAATATTAGTGTCCACCATAGAGTTGAAGGCAATCCCTACGATTAGTGAATGGTCACCACGAGTCAAAGTGTCAAATGGTCAATCATGCAAACAACCCAAACAATCCCAACAACGGGAATAAGGCGAACAACAATCCGCCACCTCCCACTGTCGAAGGGTTGTACCACATGATACACTAATTACCAGAACATATATCGAAAACTAGCAAATTAAATGAAAGCCATGAATCGAGAGAATGTGAAAAAGGAGAAAGAGGCTAGTAGTCACCCTAACAATGAGAATCCCACCCAAGATAAGGAGGAAGACATCACTTGGCAAACTCGAGAGGAAAATGAAACACATTAGATGACGACCACGCAAGGTTTTCTAGTGCATTCAGGATCATTTTCAGAGTTCATTATGTCTGTGGCTCTCCCAAACAACTTTAAGCTCCCAACGACCCTACAATCATATGATAGAAATGGAGATCGAGCCCCTTATCTTGATCCAGGCAAGGTAACAATAGCAGCTTTGGTTAGTGCTTTTCCATACCCTGCTGTATCTACCCTTATACAACTAGAAAGAATCCGAATCCAACAACTATGACCCCAAGTACACGTAACTATGTTCAAATCTATAATACTAGTAAATGGAGCTATTGATCCTTTTTTGTGCCAAACATTTCCTACATTTTTTGAGAAAGCGTCCCTCTTGTGGTTTTCCTTGTTACCTGTAGGACCTGTTTATGACTTTGCCGAGCTTTCTCACACGTTTTTCTTCTAACGAATTTATAAAAAGATCTAGGACTCTCTAAATGCAGTGAAGCAAGGTCCTAAGGAATCTTTGAAAGAATACTTGGATCGATTCAATTTCGTGGCCATACAGATTCAGGATATAGATCCAGCAGTGGAGCTTCACTCCATCAAGAGTGGACTAAGAGCCGACTCATTTGCTGATTCCTTGGCCATCACCCCACCAAAGATGACTGCAAAGTTCAGAGAGAAGGTCGTGGGGTATATTAATATGGAGGAAGATTGGGAAATGAAAAAAATAAAGGCTCAATGGGAGGCCAAGAACAATGATGATTCAAAGCAAAGCTGTAGGTGGGAAAAAAGAAGTAAAAAAAAAAGGAGAACCTAACCAAAGAGAGAAAGGTCGAGAGGAAGGTCGATGCAACTTTAATTTCCCCTGATCTAGATATGATGAGTATACACATCTCAATGCAAAACGAGAGGCCGTTCTCAAAGAAGCGTATAATTATTGGATTATCAAACTCCCATCCAATGTCGAAAAGCAACAAATCCCACTTGGGGCTAATAGAAGTAAATGGTGTGAATTTCATTGAAATTATGGACACACCACCAAGGATTGCACAATCCTTCTGACCCTCCAAAGTTCAAAAAAAAATTGTGGTTTTAGTGATTTTAACATTAAATTATAGTATGGAAAAATATAAATTATTATATTAATTTTAAAAAAATACAATGTCCATAATCTTTCCCGCTAAACCCTAAACTACATATGTAGAGATGCAAAGAAGAATGAGAAACTCTTGTGGCACTAACCCTTACCTTCCCCATCTACTTATCTTCAGCCATTATCATCCCCCTCCTTTATCTTCATCAAAGTGTAGCAATGCAAGAGCACCATACCTATGATGAGTAATGGAGATTGCAACTTTGATCATTGTTCTACATCTTACAAACTCAAATGTTATTATTCTTGTTTTGTTTTGTTTATTTATTAGGCTCCCAAAAGTGGTGGAAAAGCTCTTGTCCTAGCTTCTATGAAGTATGTGACTTTTCCAAGTATAGAAAGGTCCCCTTAATGGAAATGATTTTTTCTTTTTGATATTTTATTTGTTTGGATATCACCGTGAGAATCTATAATGAGTTAGAGAACAAAGATAGAGAGAAAAAAGCCATAGCATGAATTGGGACAGAATGAGATGGTGACAATTAGGATCGAAGAGGCACTCCTTGGCTCTCATGTGAAGGCTATCGCTTTTCCTTTTGGTCTGAGCCACCAATATCTAGAGTCCATTGGACTCTAACTAATTTAACTCGAGATGGGTCAGTCTACTATGGGGTAAAGCTCTCCTAGCATTAATCTTTTCCATTCATAAATCTTAAATCTAAGACCTTACTAAAGAAAATAAGTGTCAAACTACTTTAAGCAATCAATCATTTGTTGCCATCCCTATTCTTGGAACACATTAAATTAATGAGAAAATGTTGTATAGGCATATGATATACTTGCTTATAATTTATAGAAAAAAAAACATTTAATCCCCCTAAATTATAAGCCATATGCACTTTTGTTTCTATATTTTGAAAATGTGTAAATCGACTCCCTAAACTTTTTTAAATATACAAATTAATCCTTCTGTTAATTTTTCTATCAATTGTTAACGAAAATAGCACATATTCAAGAAAGTTTAGAGTACTAGATTGCATGTTTAGAAAAGTTCAGGGGGTTAATTTGCACATAACCCAAAGTTTAGGAGGGTATAATACATTTTATTTTGGCTAAAATGCATATTTAAGAAAGTTTAGGGAGTAGATTTGCTCTTTTTTAAAATGCAAGAACTAAAGTGCACATGGCCCATACTTCAAAGGGGTAAAGTACTTTTTTCCCCCTAATTTATATATATTTATGGGTTTTTTTACTATAATTTAACGCAAATGTATATCTTGTGAAATTTATTTCTTAGTTAAAATTTCAAGACTAGTAAAATAAAAAATCTTCTATATGAAAGAGCTTTATTACAAAACAATATGCTTAATGAAAATGGGTGGAGTAAAAAGAAAATATTTATCCTGCTTAGGGATTTAAGTGGATTGAATTGATTCAATGAACTCCTCGATTTGGCCAATCTATTAATTTTAAGATGGAATCAAATAAACTAAACCAAATTAATTATTATTGGCTCGATTTTGGATTTATGATTTTTCAATTTGAATGCCTAAACACCCAATCTGATCACCCAATCAATTAATTTTTTTTAATTTATTCCTAATTTTTTAAAATTTTGCATTTAAGTTTTTAGTAATAGATTCACTTTTTATCTTTTTTTGTTTAAAAAATTTATTTATTTACATTATTATTAAGTATATCATAATGAAACTTTACAATATTATCAATTATTATAAGAATAAAAAATTTTCTTAAAAAATACAATTCTTTATATTTTTAGTTCAACCTAGTGACATGAATCAAACCAATTCGATCATGATCGAATTGATTTAGTTCAAATTTGTTGAAAAAAAAAACCCAAAGCAACTATAATTAAATTTAATCAGTTTAAATTTATTTTTTACTTAAACTCAAGTTAAGGCAACCCATTTACACCCCTAATATGCCCATGGGAAAAACATGCATTAATTTTGATTGTTCAGTTGTATTGCCACATTAGTTTGGTGTGTCGTATATCGGACATAAGAACTTTTTAATTTTTCTCTTTCAATGTATAAAGTTGTATGTTGAATAAACTTGTACGAGTTGATTAATATTCTCAATATGACTGATAAGACAATGACATAATATTTTATGCAATACAGCATGTCAAATGAAGCATAAGCATCACATTGTTAACGTTGTGGCTGCCTTAATTATAAACATAATATTTTTTATTCAATCCCAAAAGTTAACTATACATAAAATTTATAATTTATAACTAGTTTGGCAACTTGTGCTAGTATTCGTGTTTTGCTTTGATAGGTTGTATATATATATATATATATCTAGGAAAAACAATACTGAAACTTGTAATAGTCTGACTGAGCCCAAAATAAACGAGGGTGGATTTTCTTCAATCTGGGCCTTACTGTTTCTTAGAAGCTATATATGCATATAAATTTGTGCTCCTGTATTCAACTTATATCTCAAAAAATGGAAAAAAGTCAAAAAACAAAAACAAAAACAAAAGAAAAAGGTTAACTACTTATTATACATTATCAACCAATAAAAATAATAGAAATACCAACTCATACAAATAACTATTTATTATAATAAGGGATCTATTATGATTTCTTACTTTTCTCTATTTTTATTAGTTGATAGTATAAAATTATTTTACACTGTCAGTATATACCAATTAAATTTATATATATATATATATAAAAGCTTCCAATGATTATATCAGATATGGCCCATGCATCATCACTATGAGCCTGTCAGCGTACATCATTAGATTAATATTCCGAAAAGAATTTTACCTGGTTGCCCCATCGCACTTTAATCCAAAGCTTGGACCACTTTTTTTTTTTATGGGTCATCAACCCATACAGTTTGGTAATAAATGTAGGCCTCATTCAAATGCAAAACGGTACGGAGCCACTTGAATGAAGTAGGTCCAGCTACAATGATGATCTTGAACATGGAATCCTTTGCCCCTTGTGTCAAAACTATGGGCCCATTAGAAGGTTGCTTAATTATTTGACTGGGATCATTACTCAATTTGGGCCAACTTTTTTGTAACATCATGCACTGATACATGTTTGTCCATTAGATTTGATCTCAACATTGTTCAAGATTCTCTCAACCTCAGCACACTAATGATTCCCCATGAGCAGAACTTAAAACTTCACCTCAATAAGTGAACCATTTCCAAGACTTATCTTACCACCAACCACTGAAATTGATTCCATTTTTGTGCATGTTGTTTAACTATATGTTTGATTGGTATTCATTCACTCCATGTCTTTCTTTCTCTCTTTTTTCCCTTAAAGTGAATAACTGAAGCTCTACATGATTGGTCTACATGATTTTATGCTTACTGGCTAAACTGCTTGAGATAACACCTTTTTTTCCCCTCTAAAGCCCACCACTCTTGCATTCAGGTAAGGCTTTTTGGGCAGTGGGGGATAGGGAAGGGAGAGGACTAATAGAGTACTAAACCCTTATTTGGGAGATTAATGACATGAAAGAAAGAAGGGGATTGGTGGGTAGACAATTTCTCCCCTTCAAATCTTGTTGTGACATTACAATTGTGTTGAGTGAAAGAAAAGCAAAATATTCTATGAAATTATATCTTTTGGTATGGTTGGAATAAGCGAATCCAAAAAATCTTGATAAGAACTATAAAATTAAAATTCCTCCAGTTTAATGTACCAACAAAAAAGTCCTCACCCTTTGGGTACACAAATTAAGTTGTCTATTAGATTAAGCTAAATAAAAAAAAAATCTCACAAAACCATGTCTAAAAAATATCTATAACTAAATAGCTATGTATATTGCATAGTATATATATGGAAATAGATTGAGTGTTTGTTGGTTTTAAATTAAGCTTAAACGGATCGGATACTGATTTATTATAATTTTCAATCCTTAATATGTTGATCAATATTTATCTTATATCCTTAAGGGACATTTAGATATTCAAACGGAAAACGATGTTATTTATTGTGTAGGATTTAGTTTTGAAGAGTTTGGTTATTTAAAAAGACATAGAACTAAACACGATAACCACAGTTTTTATCCAAATAACCAAACTTATCTAATTATTTTGTTCTTCGTCGGTCTTTTGAATTGACTTTCCCTGTACTCTTAAACATTCCAACCCTTCTCTTGCGTAGAACCCAAGGGTCACAATAATATTCAACATTTACAGCTCTTAACTTTTAATTATTAGGAAAAGTGTATTCTTCTCTCATTCCTTTCTTCATCAACCATTACATAGATAATTTCCTACTATACTTTTCCGTCCTCTTATCCCCAAAAGAAAGATACTTCTGATACATGGAGGTTAGCATGATCTTTAATCGTTGATTCACATTTACCTTAGGACTATATGTGAAAGGGCTCAGCTCCAAATTTAATAGGATAGCCTTGTTTTACGGGCTTATGTCAATGTGATGCCATGACAAGATTTGGTGCACCAAAGCTTTATATATGGAGGGGTCTTTTTCCTTCTTTTCTTATTTATCTACCCTCTTTTTCCTTCTATTATGTCTTTGGTGAGGTCCCTGTAAAATGCTCATTGTTCTTCTTCTTGACTACATCTTATCCCCAAAGCTCAATCATATCAAGACTTGTCAAAACAAAACAAAATTATCTGAAATATGTCACTTTTGCAAAATCATGAATTTCGCAAATTTCTCAATATGATTGTATTTTAAGAATAAAAGACATTCATTGAATGATTAAAAGCATTGATTGATAAGTTGAAAAACCAAATCAAAAGCAGATCTTTGTACTGGGTTTGTACATATAGCACTCATTGTTGCTTCAATAGGGTTTTTTTCTTTTTTTCTTTCCTAATTGTATGATTTCTATTGTATTTAGTAGACCTCCAGCACGCTATCTATATGTTTATTTGTTTTGGGAATGTCACACATGCATGGTTGCATTCTGATATAATAGAACCTAGAGTCTACTAGGTTGGATTGACCTAAGTGTTAAGCTACGCTAATACCAAATCTTTGTATAAGATATTGCTTCTTCTTTTTCTTTTTCTTTTTTTATAATTTTGTTGCTATAAAAGTTCATTTTTTTTCAAGTACGTAACTCAAAAAACAAATGGGATTATATAACATGTCATAAATACATAATTTTTTCATGACGTTTGTATATTTGTTAAAATTTTAAAAAATAAATCTTTTACTATTTAACCCAATGTTTATGGTTGAAAAATGTTGCTCTTACACTCAAATCTTTACACCCATCTTATGTACAAATTTTAAGTTAATGTGTATTTTTAATTAACACAATAATAATAAGATATTAGATTATAATAATTTATTTTTGTTGTGTTAATCAAATAATATATATCAATAATATTTTACGTCTTAACTAATATAAAGGGGGTACGAATTTTATGCATGGATAAAATAATATTGTTTATAATTATAGACACGAAGTAGAAATTTGTAGATGCTTTTATTATAAAAAAAGTTGTTATCTTGTGCTATTTATTATTTAACACCTCAATTTTAATAGTCATGTCTATATACTATTTTAATTACTATATTTTTAATGCAATAAATTATGAGTTAAATAAACAATAAATAACATAGAACAATAAAAAGTTTTTTATTATTACCATCCGAAAATTTTTTAGAGATTACTCATTGACTCTGTAATACTGCAGTTTGTGAGTCATTTATATTTAGATTAACTATATTTTTAATATAATTACTTGTGTGTTGATCAATAAATAATACAGAACAAGAAAATTTTCTTGTTTTGCGAGCATTGAACAATATTATCATAAACACGTTCATTAACTTCCACATATAATGCATGTTTGCAACTCCGATACCATGATTTGGATATTTACAAACAAAAAAAATCAAATATGTTAATAATTGAGTTGTAAAAACTAACCGGGATGCCAACCAGTGTTTGTCAATTTGCCTCATTCTTTTCTTTTCCTTCTTAACTATTGGTCCTAGAATGGCCAGTATAAGTGGACTGATATATGACAAGAGTCTACATTATCACTAAAAATTGTCAGAACTTCTTATAAAAAAAAAATAAAAGTGGGTGTTAAATAAAATAAAGTGATATTATCATATTATTTGAACAAACAAATTTGATTAAAATACTTCTCACTCTATAAAATTTTCGATATGACAATAACAAAAAGGGGTTCTGAAATCGGACTCAACACTGAACCCACCCACTAATCTTAATGTGAAGGGAACCAACTTACAATAGGACCCCTCAGCCAGTTGACGCTGCAACCCTTCCACTTTGATAATAATTGTACATCAATCTTGTGCGTCAGGCAAAAAAAAGTGAAGACTAATGCTAATATGCAGTAGGGCTCGCTAAGCAATTACAAAGATACCATAGACCAGAGAGAAGAAGAAGCACGTGGTCCAAGGGAAAAAGCTACTCGCTATATAGTACATGATGAGGGGGGAAAGCTAAAGAAAATATAGACGACCCTTTAAGCTGCTCATGACTTTGGCTTTTCTAAGGCTTTTTGTATTGGTTCTAGCAATGAAATATTGTTATAGCAGCATATTGCAGAATCAACAACAACAACAACAACTCAGTACTTTGTGTGTGTGTGTGTGTGTTCTTTTTTTTTTGTTTTAATTTCTTTTTGGGGGTTTATTTATTTATTTTTCCTATTTGTGTCTTATTTTTCACAACACATGCAATACCCTTCAAACTTCAAAAGCTTTGAATGGTCTCTGCATATTTGGAAAGATGCTGCTGGTTTCTGGTTTTTCTGCCTCTCTCTCTGCGCCCACTTTTGCTGCCAATGGCCCTGATTCTGATGCAAGAGAGGAGTGAGTGATGATAGAGAGAGGTGTGGAAGAGAGGGTGATCATAATGACATGAATAGAGTTTGTTTGTGTCTGTGTGCCTTTGAGACCCCTTGAGAGGGACTACTGAGTCTGTGACTGTCATTAACCCCTCAAAACAGTGGCACTGAAAAACATGCTCTTGCTTTTCATTCACATTTAAAAGTCGCCAGAAAATAGCAGCAGCCTAAAAGGAAGGACACCATCTAATCTCTCTCTTTCATGTCTCTCTGTGTGTGTGAGCAGTGCCACTGGCCTTGTATTCATTTTTTTCTCTGAAAACATTTAGTCTCTCTTTTACAATTTGTGTCAGTACAATTCTTTAATGCTCATGAAATAGTGTTCTCCGTTTTCTGGCCTACCTGGCATGGCCAACAAAGATCTACACATAGTCCAAACAGAAAATCCAAAACAACCAAAACTTTAGCGTGGGAAATTTTCAGTGTTCTCCTGACCCCTTATTCATTGCAGTGTGCAGGGAAAAATCCATACATTCAATGACTATACATATATATACACACACAACCTCTCTCTCTCTCTCTCTCTCTCTCTCTCTCTCTCTCTCTATATATATATATATATAGCGTTTTCCTAATAAGTGTCCTAATTAATAGCACTTCTTAAGAAAATACAAGTAAAAAATAATTTTTCAAAAGTTTTGAATATATTAGATATCTTTTTTAATTCAATATAATTTTTATTTTAATATACTCTTATTAACAAGTGTGTTAAAAACAATATTGGCTAAGAAAAAAAATCATAAGTGTAAATATATATGTAGTACACAAAAACACACACACAAGCCATCATTACACCACGTACGATATTATAATAAGTAGAAAGAAGCAAAACTTAATCATATACCGATCCATGCTAAACCCTTTTATCATCATAGTCTGCACTTATACCAAATTTAATTAACAAATACAACATGGCACAAACTGGCAAGTTACATGAACAACACTCCCTTTTCTCCGCCCCGCTATTAATTAACCCCACTTACATGATAATCACCCTCACTCACTTCTTCACTTGGTATATCAATTCACAAAAATATAATTAGCTTAAAAAAAAACAAAGGGGGGTGGTGGATTAACCATAAGGCTGGTACATGGAAAAATATAAGAGACTAGATAGAGAGAAAGAAAAGATGATGATGATGATGATGATGAAGATGAAGATGATGATGATCCTCTTCTTCTAGGAGTTAGTTGCACATGTTTTCCCATGATCTTTTCCATTATCATCGTTCTCTATAACTTCGCCACCTTCGGTTGTTATGCCAGAAGACATATAGCTTAAAACCAAGGAATTCTCATCGGGTGCTGTTGCTGTTGCTGTTGTTGTGGTCCTTGTTGCTTGATGGTGAAACTGTTGCTTGCAAGCATGGCACGTGATTTGGAGCATGGTGGAATTTATCTGCTTCATTGCATGCTCTTTCAATGCACAGGCCTTGTCCAGTTCAGCCTGAGCTTGTTGCCTTATCCTCTTGGCGTTGTTGAACTCTTGCTCAGCAATCTCAATTTGTCTCTTTGCTTGCTTCCTTGCTTCCTCAGCATAGGCCTTCTCAGCCATGGCTATCCTAAGCTGTTCCCTTGCTTGCTCTTGAACCCTTAAAGCCATGCTTGCTGCTGCACTTGTTGGCTTCTCGTTACTGCTGTTGATGCTTTCTTTTGGTGATGAGTTCCTGTTATTTGACTCATTCTTCTCACTGATATCTGATGAGGTTGTTCCAATTGATAGCTGTAACTGGGTGGAGTGGTTTTGGTTTTCTCTCTTTGGTGATGATAGTGACATTGCAGATGCTAAATCAATATTGGGGCTTGAAGTGATGGGGTTCATGGTGGTGGCAGTGGTGGTGGAGAGTTGAAGCTCCAAGTTGGGGTGGAGGAGTTTGTTGTTGTTGTTCTTGTTCTTGAATAATAATGAGGTTTCAGCTGTGGCTATTGGGGCGGCGATGGTAGGGTGGTGGTTGTTGTTGAAGAATGTTGGTTCTGTTGTTGTTGTTGGTTTTGGCATTACAAGGCTTGTTGTTGCTGCTGGCCAAGGACCAGTGCTGAAATTGGTCTCACTTGAAGGGCTTCGGCTTGAAGCTGTTCTAGACAAGCACGCAGCCGGTTGTTGTTGTTGTTGCAGTGGTTGATGAGGTTCTGTCCTTAGCCTCCCCATGTTGCAAGCATCTTGGTGCTCAATAAAGCTCTCCACCCTATAATGAGAAAGAACCTTAATTAGTATTAGTGTTAATTAGTATTGTTGATTTGAAGCAGTACTCAAAAGGGGTTCATGATTCTTGTGGGGTGTGTGTGAAGATGAGCGTTATATAGAGTTGGAGAGATGTGAATAAACAAAGAAAGAAAAGGAGAGACAAAGAAAAAGTGGTTACAAAAGGTGCTTGAAAAAGGTATCCACTGGTTTTTCAAATGGTGAGGGGGAAGAGGTTCCGGTTTCCACTAAATATAAAGGACAAAAGTGGTCAAGAATTCATGTCATGTTGAAGAGATTTGTGCTGTAGTGCACATTGTTGAAATACAATGTCAATGGAACAGATGATTACACAACACACACACACACACACACACACAAAGGAGAGAAGAAAGGTTTTTCTTAAGGGTGTTGGAATGCCAGAAGGATTTTGATGCCAATGCAAAAACCGTTATGCGACCAACGGAAAAACTGTGTTTTGGGAACCGTGTTCTCCAACTGTCAATGAACAGTCCTATATATCTAGATAAAAATAAAAAGAAATAAACTTTGATTAAGGTTCCATCACTCATCAGTCAAATACTGAAATTTTCGTTTTAATTATATCTCCCTTTGCTTCTCCACACACACACCCGATATCCAAAAAATACATTTCCCTTTTTTCAAGTCAAAACCTATGTAAAACAAAAGAGCTTGCAAGTTTAGATCACCATATTTCATTTAAAAAATGATAAGAACAAGAAGAAAAAAAAAAAAAACTTGTAGCACATGAAATAGATAAAAAAAGTAAGTGATCAAAATTAATCCCATCACTCCATAACCCAAAATTTTTTATCATATAGATCTATATATCTACTCTTTCAGATATTAATCATCAAGTCCTCAAACCCATTTTGTGAACCAAGAAACATTAGAAAAGAATAAAAGAAATGGTAATATTATTATATGTGCATATGAGAGATACTGATAGAAATCGGACGCTGATGATTTAGACCAAGATAGATGAGAGTATGAGAGGTGGAAGAAGAAATCAAATTTAAGAACCTTGAGAAAACACGGCCACAATCACAAGAGTGGCCTCTAGTGCCACAAGTCTTGAGGTGTGCCTTGTAATCAGACTGCACCGCATATCCCTTAGAGCACCTCTCACAGACCCACTGCTTGTGGTTGCTGTGCTTCCTCCTGAAGTGCTTCTTTATCCCAACAAGGTCACCAAGGGCATGGCAAGGGTCATGGTGCAAGCAAGTAGGCTCAGGGCACACAAACACCCTCTTCCTCACCACTGGTGTCTCCCTCTTCAGAAGCTTCCACGGCACCTTGTGCCTCCTCCTATGCATCTGAAGGTTCTGGTCCCTCTGGAACCCCTGGTTGCAGATCTCACACACATAACGATCTGATTCCAACAAGGTCTTTGGTGAGAGGGACACCACCTCTGCATCTGGATCTGTATACATATTTATGTGTGTACAAAAATAATATAATATAATTAATTAGCATCATAGTATATTGAATTACATAAACAATTAAGATATATATGTGCACAACAAAAACTATATTGTATAATAATAATAATATAAGATTGGATTTGTTAGGGAAATTGGGGTTCTGTGATTGTGTGCACCTGGTGTTCCTGCAGGCCTTCTCTTCCTTTTATTGGTGGCAGTGGCATTATCAGCACAAGAAAAAGGCTCGGAAGTGGGAACTACTGATGAGGGAGGAAAGTTGTTATTGGCTAACATGGTGTACTTTCTTCTCTTATGGCAATATATTGTGTTATATCTTGGTGTGATAATGGCCTAAGGAGTTGAAGGAATAGAAGGGTCTATATGTTTGTGTCTTTTGGCTATCTTTGTGATTGAATTAAAGTGAGGGAGAAGAAGGGAGGGTGGAAGAGAGAGAGAGAGAGAGAAGATGATAGAGGGGTATAGAAGGGCTATTAGGAGAAAGACATAGAGGAAGAGAAGAAGAGAAGAAGGAGAGAAAACAATAAAAATAAAAGCTCTTTCCTTTTCTTCCCTTTCGGTTTCCTCAGCTTTCTTTTTAACTTGCTTTTAAGCTTTCAGCTTTTTTCCCTCAGCAGCTTTCTCTCTTTCTCTCTCTGGGTTCCTCTCTTCTCTTGGTTCTTCCAACCCTCATCTTCAGCAGGGATTGTCTGTAATAGCCCTCCTTAATAAGCACTTTCAAAAAGAGGGACAGAGAGAGCGAGACCCAATCACAAAGCTCGAAACTTGATCCCACAAGCAGCTTAATGGGCTCCATGGAAAAGGAAAAAAATAAAAAAAATAAAAAAATAAAGAAAGAAAGAAAATCCCCACAAAGAAACAAAACCCTCTCATTATTTCATTACACAGTAAATTTATTTTGCTTTGCATGCATAAATACAAGGCCAATTCCCCACAATACACACGTAAATTAACTATTTTTGTCACTCTCTCTTTTCCCCTTTATTTCTTTCTCCCACATCACACGAGCTAGCTACCATCCTATGACATATGGTGAGAAAAAAAATGGGTTCAATTTCACTTAATTAGAGTTTGTTTAGATTGAAGGCTTGTTGTGGATTTATCCATTCAAAAATTATGGAATATATATTTTTAACCTGAGATGTATAGATATTGTGTGAGTTGTGTATTAATACGAGTATAAATAAATATTAAAATATACATATATTAAGATGAAATAAATAAGTTATATGTTAATTATATGAAAAAAATGTTGTATTTGATATCAACAATGTTAAATTGATATACAAACGAAAAAAAAAAAACTTAAAAGTTATTAGTAAAAATTTAGACTATTCAATATTTTCCAACCTTATTACCCATGTTTCTCTCTCTTGCAGGTTATGCGGAGGGGGCAGTTGTATCTTTATTGACCATAGTACCCATACTTGTGACTCTGCAGGGAGTCTAATTAATTTCACTTGAAGCAGCTTTTATAAAGGTGACAATGAGGATGAGAAGTCACCCTCAAGGGCATTGTAGTCAATGAAGTTATTTTTTTTTTCCTCCCCAAGATGCTTTGCTTTTTGGTAAACTGAGGGCATCACCTTAACAGTTGCGGGTTAAAATTGGCAAGACTGTCTCTCCTAGGCGAGGTTCTTAACATTGGCAAGATTGTTGAAATGCCGCATTATACGTACAGTACGGCAATGACCTTCATGTAAATAATCTCTAAATATAAATCATATGTGAAAAAAAAATATAATTTTTTGCCACGGCTCCCTTGTACATATTAGTATAATTTCATCTCCCTAGTACGTGCGGAAAAATGAAAAACCGTTATTGGAAATTAATACACACGACTTCATGAGTTAAAAGTACTACGTACGTTTGAGTTTTAAAGCATAAGAAAAATTTTCACACATTACTTATAATTAAAAGGAATTTCTTGCATTTAATTTTAACCAAAAAGGAGGACGGTATCGCATAAATGGGATTGATCGATGTCACTGACTTCATTCGCCGGTACAAATAATAGGTGAAAAATCATTCATTAAAAGATATATCAATTCATACAATTATGCATTGCTTGGAGGAAACTAAAAACTACAAGATATATGTGTTCAGGGCGGGTTTCCGACTTACAAAACATAACAATTTTGAAATATATTTTAACTATGAAAAATGCTAGAAAATTAAAATTTTTGCCAAAATTTATTGAATTTCATTTTGATATATTATCAGTATAAAAAAATTTAGATAAATATTCAATTATATATTATCACATTAGTAAGAAGTGTTTAATTTAATTATTTATTATTTTAAAAATCTTATAAATAAAAATATGTAATTGGATAATAGTATATCAAAATTATCTCAAATTTATTTATTAAACTAACTAATGAAGCCCACTTGTTTACCAGATTTTATTACCAGGACTTCGACTAATCCAACTTGACTTATAGAGTTCTCAAAAAGGGATTTTAGGTCTCTCAATAAAATATTTTATTTTCTATTTTTCGAGCTAAAGAGTTGAAAAACATAGCCAACACGAATTGTACGATCATATTCTTCGTTCTCAGATACATATCTTTCAACTAGCCTTTTATCATATTCATCTAAATTTTCTCCAACATGATGAACTTGATGCAAATGAAGCCGACATATATCCATGTTGAGAAACTTTTGAAGGTGAAGATAAGCTTCAATTTCACGCCAACGATGGTGTTGTAAGTTGTAACAAATTGCTTTTCCTTTTGTTATTGCACATTTAATTTGACCGTATGTATATAAAATTATTTGAGCTTGTTTAAAAGCAAGAAACCGTATGAACAGTGTGGATAATAGGGTTCAAACTCTAAGTAATGCCATTGCTGTAACTAGAAATTACTCTTGTGTTGTACTAATGCATAAGTGATCGTATTTATTTGATGAGAAAAAGGTTCAAAATGAAGGAGTTGCCTTCTTTGTCTCATTGGAGAAAATTATTTTATGTAGACCACTAATGCTATTGTTACATTCTTTGTCCCATTATTGGAGAAAGTTCTTCAATTGTTGTTTTGATATTGCGAGAAAATTAATTGAGCCCGGGGAAACTGAAGGTTCTTAATCAATATATAGTTGCCAAGAGTAAATTGAACTGAGAAATAATGTTGAAATGAAGCTTGTGCTGCTCTGGGCATATTCATCCACAAACATTCGTATGGATATACCTACCTGCATGTGCTTTGGCCGAGAGGTTCGCCTGCTTTATCCCGAGAGCCCCACGTTCCAATCATCTTCAGAATGAAGAAAGAAAACAAGTCAAAAGCAAAATCATTAAATAAAGTACATGAAATTCTGGTACATTTTAAAAACAAAAGATGATTTTCTAATGAAAAATGCTAGAGAGTTAAAAACTTTATCAGAATTTGATTAGTTATTGAATATGATACACTTATTAACATTTAGATGAATAAGGACCTATTTGGATGAATAGCTTATTTAAATATTTATGTAAAAATAATTTTTGAAAAGTAACTTATGAATAAATTACATTATATTTATATATAATAATAGAAATGCTTATTTATATTATTTTAAAAAATATTTTTTGAAAAATTAAATATTTTAACTTTTCAAAAAATATTAAAAATGACTTTTTGAAAAATAATAAGTTATATCGTCAAACAGGATAAAAAGTAAAAAAAAGTGACTTTTGACTTTTAAAAAGTTGAAAAAAGTCATAAGTGATATTATCTAAATATGTCCTAAGTAAGTTACTACTTCATTTCATCCCATAACTGCCATGATTTCTATAAAAAAATTTGACAAATTTCTTTTAACTATGTAGCATTACTTTTTTTAATTTATCTATAATGAGAGTCGAAATGCTATAAAAATAAGACAAGATGGGATTAGAGAGGATACTTTTCCTATTAAACACTTTATTGGATTAACTTCCTTTAAAGTGAGTTTATTTTTAAAGTGAAAAAATGAGAGATATTCGCCCATAGGTCAATAAAGTGTATATGAGGTCCACTAAATAATGTGTAATTGGATATCTCTTACTTCTCATTTTAGAAACAAGCTTACTTTACAGGAAATTTTTTTTCACATTTTCTAATCTAAATTTCCTTAACATAAGCCCTAAATACTCATCTCAATCACTTAAAAAAGAATCCATTAAATGGTTTTTAGATTTTTTAAGATAACAAATATTTTTATCTTTTACTACATTCGGTCCATTTTATTTGTTCTTCTCACTTATTAATAAAATGTTTACTATTAATTTTTTAAGGTTACCCTTTGCACAATTCTGAACATAACATTAATAAAAAAATATAAGTATATATGTGATTAATAGAATGAATTAATTATATGTTAAAAATTAAATAAGAGTATTTTAGTAAATATATTTCATAATTAAACCTTAATTTTAAATTTCTTAATTCTTGTACATATTGTTGAAGTAACTGATAAGATGGATGAGAGTTACTATATAATAATTCCTAATTTCAATTCTTCATTATGTATTTTTAAGACACACATTAACACATGTTTTAGTGAACGAATGAGCAATACTTCTAAATATCAGGTCATCAATAAGACCGAATTTATCTGTTTTTTTTTTTTTTCTCGCAGAGAGATTTATTGCCTATATTTATTTGGATTGGGATCATATCTTATGTAACTGACTCGTATGAAAGGGTCATTTTACCAAAGAAAAAGACAAGAATCAAAGTAAAAGATCTTACTATTATTATTGTATTTGGATTTTTTTTATGAATATAATAAAATGGAAAACATGAAAATGGAATATTGGAAAGAAAATAAAAGGGATGGAATGAATAAAATAAAGTTATATTTTTACTGTTTAAAAAATTAATAAGAGAACTGTATAAAATTTTATTATTTTGTTTGAGGGTAAAATATATAAAGTAGCAGCAAAAAAAAAAAAGGTAAATTGTTTTAAAACCTATAAAAGCTTATCTCCCTCCTCATTCCATATTCTATCTTAATTTTAGAAACAGCGAAATTTAAATATTTAATATATCATTACTGTATTAATACATCTCATTCGATTTATTAATAGAACTACCAAAAAAAATTAAGAAAATATTAAAATTATCTAGTGTTCTAAAATTGACAGATAAGATAAAACAAAAATTACTTTTAAAAATGAAAGATATTTTAAATCACATAAAGTAATTTATTATAAATGTCAAAATTTTTGTTGCATTTATTTTTCTAACGTATATATAACAATTAATATTTTATGTTTACTTTTATATTTCACTTATTTTAAATACAAATGGGATAAGTTACTTTTTGTATATTTTAATTAAATAGAATACATGACTAAATATTACCTATGAACTGTAAGAATATGGATATCCCTATAAAAGTAAAAAATACCAAAAAATCTATTACTTCTATTTTAAAAGACAAATAGTTTAACACTGTTTAAATATATAAAATAGAAGGTAAAGCCAATCGTAATTTACAAACATGCTCTAATTTTATTTTGTATTTGCTCTTTTTAAGTAAAATATTGGGTTTGAATCTTATAAATAAGAAAAAAATAGTATCAAGAGAGTTTTACTTTTATAATAGGTCAATCTGACTTATGTTAGATTAATTGAAATACAATAAATGAGTGAATGACTAAATCTAAAAATGATTAGTTATAATGTAGGTGGACTTAATTTTAAATAAACTTTACTTGTATTATTAAAGATTTAATTATTGGAATTACCAATATCAAGAAGTTTTTAGTCGTGTGTGTTTTTAGTTTTGTGACAACCAATTTCATTTAATATTTAGCATTAACAAACTGCGTCGATCAGATCAACCAAGTGTACCTTTGAAATAATAGATAACCCCGTTTTTTTTTTTTTTCAGAAAAGAAAAAGTTTCAACAAACTTCGCTGTGAAGATGAATATCAAGGAATAGAGATATTTCATTGAGAGAGAGAGAGAGAGAAAGTTTCCTATTGATTTCCTAGATTAATTGTACACATATTGTCAGTATTAATGTGTTCAAATCATTACATAACACGTGCCAGCTCTCAAAGTGGCATGGGAACCAGTCATCGGCTTTTAACATATAATAACTGGTCCTGAAGTCACAGCATCAAACCCCGCTCTAAAAAAAAAAAAAATTGAATAGTATATTGTACGAAAAAAGTTTATCGTAATTTTTTTAGAATTTAATTTAAATATATTATTAATATAAAATTTTTTTATATAGATATTTAATTATATATTGTCATATTAGTATAAATCTTTGATATAACTATTAATTACTTGAATAGTCATATAAATAGAAGGTTTTAATTGAATGATAATATAAAAAAATTTTACATTAACAATGCATCTTAATTAAACTTTTTCTTTTATTACTTTTTCTGATCCAAAATAATTATTATTTTGAGTGAAATTTTATATTTTATATTATCTATTATTTTCATATTTTAATAAAATATTTATTATAAATTTTTTTATTTTATCCTCTACATAATTTTAAATAAAATATGAATATAATAAATTAATTATTAAATAAAAATATTCTAGTAAATATTTTTATAATTAATCTTTAATTTTGAGTTCTTTAATATCTATATAAATGGCAAAAGTGACAATTATTTTAAACTAAAAAGAGTATTATTTATACATAAAATACACATAATTTGTTTGAATAAATATCCTTTTTAATCCTAATATTTTAAAGTTGACGTTAACTCACTCTTAAAATAATTTTTGACAACAATTTAGTCATAATATTTTTAATTTTGATATTAATTTAATTTTAATATTTTGAACTTTGACATCAGTTTAGTTATAGCAAATTTTTCATGAAATCAAAGTTTTCATCAAATCATCATAGCAAAATTTTCATGAAATCAAAGTTTTCATCAAATCATCAATATAGAACTAAATTAATATCAAAATTCAAAATATTATGACTAAATTAATGTCAAAATTTTCTTCAAGATCAAATTAATATCAACTTCAAAGTATTAAGACTAAATTAATGTCAAATTTTTTTTAGAATTAAATTGATATCAACTTAAAAATATATAAAAAAATGTTATTTACTCTTTTTTTTTGTCTTTAAAATACACATAGTTGAGACAAATGAAAAATTAGTTACCACAAAATTTACCCAAATTTATTATAGATGTTTGTCATCATATAGTTTCAACTTATACATATTAAAAGTAGAGGGGCTAGGGCACATGGTATGCAGAACACTTTTATATTTTTGGAAATCTAACTATAGGAGTGTAAGATTCTCATAATTGGTACATGATTGAAAAAAAAAAATCGGATAAATTGCATTCTCCAAAGTTAAAAATAAGCTATTTTTATTCTCCCATGAGAATGTTGGATCCCATGGAAAGAGAATATATATATATATATATATATATATATATATTGTTAAATATGAAAAGTCCAAATTGTCCTAAACACAATATCTTAAATCATGGTTGCCCTCGCTGCTAAGCACCATTGAATGCCACCACTGGAGCAGCATCGCCGTCACAAACCATCGCAACTATTGTTGCCACCATCGCCATTTTATCAAGTGTATTTTCAAAAAAGGAAAATGCAGGATTATTAGGAATATTAGTGTTAGCCAAATACATAAATGGTTCATTTTCACATGTATTTTGCAACACTCCTAGAACTTCAGTCTGCATACAAAACACATTTGAAATGTATACCTGAGAAAGCTATTTTTAAAAAATAAGATTCCCAAGAATAGTATTTCTAAGAATAAAAAATCAATCCGCAAGGCACACATCTCCCAAAAAGGCATATTTCTATACGATAAAGATAGAAAATAGATCAAATTTATCCTAACTCAGCATCAATTAGCTTGAAAATAGAACAAAACCAGTTGATCATCAATTTTGAAAAATAGATTAAAATTGTCAATGCATGTTTGTTGTATGGTGCATTAGCTAGTTAGTAGGTCAGCCAATTTAAAAATAAAAAATAAAAAAAAGTTTAATTTATAAGTTGGCATATCAACTAATCTGAAAAAAAAAAGGCAAGTTAAGCTAGTTGATTGCATGCTCGCCCATCTAACTTAAAAAATAAATAAAATATAGCAACTTAAGCAGGTTGATCCCTTAATCTATAAAAAAGTTAAAATAAAAATAAAATAACCCAATGAGTCAATCCGTCTTACTCTGCCATATCTCTTAGACTATGCAAGGTATGTTAAATAACTAGCACTAGAAAACATATTGCAAAATGCAACTAGCCCATTATTTTTTGTGGTTTAAATGAGTTCACTTGCCGGTTTTACTTTTTTTGTCATCTCAATTGCCAAACCACCCCAAAATCAATGAATAATTGTGAATATTAGAGATGTTAAACCGGCTAAGTTAGTCCATTTAGACCTATAAGTTAAATGGATCGGATCAACTTTATATCAATTATTAACAAATTGAACTTATGTTGGTCCAATTTGTTTAAGGTCAATCTGTAGGCTTAAATGGATTGACCCACTTAAGTCTAATTTTTCAATTTTTTAAATTAAAGCTTCTAAACACTATTGTACCCCAAGTATAATTGAAATTATCTCTAAACTTCAAATTCATCATATTACATATTAAATTGCATAATTGAAAACCAATTAAAGATTAAACTCCAAACTCAAAGTCCTAGGTATCAAACTTTAACTGATTACATAATTTAAGTTCAAATTCAAGAATTCAAGTTCAACACATTACAGATTAAATTACACAAATTCAAAATAAATAAACATCAAAATCCAAATTTAAAGTCCCAAGTGTGAAAGTTCAAACAGTACATAATCAAACTTAAGTCCCAATTATGTTTTTTAAGCCAAAAAAAGGGTAAAAAAGTTAGTCGATTTACATTGTGGGCTAGTTCATTTAACTTGCAGGTTAAACATAATGAACTAAATGAACTAGTTTAGCGTACCTAATATTTGCTGGTAAATAGACCGGTCCGATGGGTTTAAGTTAGTCTATTTTGATGATCCTAGTGAATATAAAGATTTAGTTTATTTAAGTAGCTTGACATTTGCTTTTCTTAAATAATATTTCATGTTAGAGTCTTGTAAATGCAGGAAATTAGCAATCAAAGAGCATTACTTCTATGGCAGATTCTAATTTGGCTCTTGATGAGCTAGCTAGTGACCATAATGGTCCTTGAATCTTAACCATTGGAGTTTTAATCAATAGAGGAAATTGAAGATTTTTATTTTTTAAAAAATAATTCTTTAATAATTTATATATTTATATTTATATTTATATTTTCATATTTTTAAAAAATATTTTATAAAAAATATTTTATATAATTTGTCTATTTTACCTTTTTTTTAATCTTTCTAACTTTTCTACACTGCCACTTCGCTCCACAATAGTCCCCTCTTAGGCGTAACTGCCACCCCCTCCCCCAGTACCGCCGCTTCCGCCTTCCCCCTTGCAACAGATGGTGTTGTCACCCTTGACATAGTAGGACCTCTATACCAATCCGATCTAAGTCAAATCACATTAGTTGAAATTTAATGTACTTAGAATATTATACTATTATGGTTTAGGGAAAATATGGATGAGCATGAATGGATGGCTATGATTGGTATGGCGGAGTGAAGTTTTTGTACACGGCAGCACATTATCACTATCATGGGCTGTGAAATGACAAAATAATAATGAATAATAAAGTGCCAGGGCATGTTTTCAAATTCATTGAGCATTTGTGGATCACCCACTAAGAGAAGAACCTAGGAATTGAACTAAAGTCATCGCGATACATGTATGGGTGGAAAACCAACTAAGTGAGCCAACCTTGATATAATATTTAAACAACTGAAATGTGAATAAAACCCTCATAAAGTAATCAATGAGTGATTGAGCAGTAAAAAGTAATGGAAGAAGGGAATTCAGGCTTTTAACTTACGTCATTAACCAAAAACATACATTAAAAGTGAACATAGAAAACTGATGCATACGCGATAACAAAAGCAATTCTACAAAGTGCAATTAAGACAGCAAGAAGTGACTAATCTATGAAAGACTATAAAGTGTACAACAAATTAATGAAACCATAAAATACACATCATGTTGAGGCTTATAAATTAGACCTTTTATTCAATGATCTCTCCTATTACATAAAATAAAATAATTACTATTAACTGGGATATATACTTTATATCTTTCAATTTATATATCTAGTTTTTGCTCTATGGTCGATAGTTAATGGGTAACATTATATCGGAAGGGTGAAATTTCAAGGAAATAATTATAAATGAAGTGCACGTTATTACATAAAAAAAATAAAGGAAAAGAAAAATAAAAGGGGGGATTGATTGGAAGATGTGAATCTCCTTTAGAGGGAGAGAGATCTTGTTTGTTGGCATATGTACTTAGTTTTATTTATTAGTTTGTTAGGCTAACTAAGTAATAGAATACAAATAAGAGTGTACTTAATTAATTAGTGTAGGGGAAAGTATGCTTGGATTCGGGATCGTGAACACTTGGGAAAGATGATTACAAAGGACATGCTCTTAAGTAATTTGCATGTGTTTGAGAATCCAAATCGCATCATCATTATAAAATTCAATGAATAGTTAATTAAACAAGTGCGAGTTTAATACTTATACCAACTTAAGCAGCTTTGCTTTTGTATGTTTTTAATCATTATTCTATGCACATCATGAACAAGCTGCGCAGACATCTCCTCACTTTCATACGTATGAGTATGACACTATGCTTTTAAAGAAATTGATACTTTTAGAAAGAAGTGAGATGGGGTCAAGAACATAAAACCCTCATTAATTTATTATGCTGACCAGCCTTAGATATATATGAAATAATTCTAGTTGTATTAAAGCTAAGCATTAGTTTATGGAAGAAACTTAATTGACAGAAATGACCCACCAAGTTTTTGTGTTTGAGACGATATATGTCCACAGACTTTCTTGACAAAACAAAAGTTCTTTATTCATATTGTGGAAAGAAGAAAACAAAAATGGATTGTATGAAACAAGATAATAAATTGATCCGCGAAAGTAGTTTTATGCTTTGCAGAGACCATTAATTTATCATGCTGAGCAGCCTTAGATAGATATGAAATTATTTTAATGCATTGAAACAACATTAATTTGCCGAAGAAACTTAATTAACAGAGAAACGACCCACCTAGATTGTTTTGTGTTGAGATCATGTGTCCACATCGTTTCTTTACAACGATTATTCTTTTACCATAAATGTATAAAGAAGAAAACGAAAGAGTATTGTTTGAAACAAGAGAATAAATTGATATGGAGAAGTAGTTTTATACTTTGCCGTGAGCATTTAATAATTGTGAGCACTATGTATTCTATGTATTCCTTTTAAAATTTAATTTTGATGAATTATATATATATGGATTTAATTTGAATGTACTGTCAGTATAAAAAATATTTACATAGACATCCAATTATATATTATCACATCAGCAAAAATCTTTAACATAACCACCCACTATTTGAATGATCATATAAATAGAAGGTTTTGATTGGATGACAGTATAAAAAAAATTTACACTGTCAGTGTATTCTAATTAAACTATATATATATATATATATATAAAATTAGGTAAGAATATAAAATTTTTCATACTTATAGTACATTAAAATTAATTTTATACTTAATATCGTGTTTGATTTATGATGTGTCTCAATATACTATTGATGTTTGTAAACTTTTATTCACCTTTTCACCATATATTTGCTACCTTTTTTTTTTTTGTTATTAAAGAATTAAAGAATCCACTACAAGCCATTCCCGTATGCGTGCGCTATCAGCTATCTCGGGATCAAATAAAAGTATTTATCCATCAAATTCTAACTGGCGACTATTATACGGTCTCATTGAACAATTACTTTGAGGAATCCTTTGTTCAACTTTACTGCTGTAACTGTTGTAATTTGAACAAGTTGGCAGTCGCAACCACAATTCAAAGTAACCGACTTTAATTAAATAGTAATATTGTACTTGACTTCTCGTAACATGTTCGCTTGCTCCCCGAAGCTTCCAAATTATAATTTTAAATAACTATCTTTTTTTTTATTAATTAGAAGTTTAAGTGGATTTGACATCAGTGATCCCACCAAAATTAAGGCACGGCTCATGGACTCAGAGAATATATACAAAAGACTTACGAAATCGTCTACCAATAGGTTCCTTACATCAGCAACAGAAAATATTGTAAAATTTGAATTTATTCCATACCAACTGAGTCAACCCTCGTTAACTTTAAATAACCATCATTAACCCAAAAAAAAAAAGTCAAAAAGATACATTCATGACTCAATTTATTCACTATGAAGCGCTTAACTTACACCAGGAACGTAAAGTATACTCCTCCTCCGGTTTTGAACTACAAACTCTTGTAAAACTAAAAGACAAAAAAACAAAATCTCCATAGCGTACCGCTGAACCTGCATGAGGAATATTCCAACATATATGGTTATACCTAACTCAATTATAGAAATTCGTATCAAATTATCAATTATAGTTCCGGGTGACATACATACATATACAGTTCTTGAACATAGATAAAGTGATATGACAAGGTAATGAATTGGCATATTTCTTTAATCCATTTCTTTAGAAAGATGACTTCATATTTCATGATTTATACCCTAACCATACATGTTATCAAATCACTTCGATCGGTTTCGAACTCTTCTTGCTCTGTTTATTGTATTCTGTGCATTGATTTTCTATCTTAATACATTGGATTTTTGGTACAACAAAGTAAGGTTTGCTGAATTATGAAGCAATAATTTAAATCTCAGATTAGTGTGATATTAGTGAAGTTTAAACCTCTGTTTTTGTGCATACTATTCAAATCCGCACTACTAGTTCGCTCCTAGTAAATTTACTTTCTTATAATTCGAATTCATGTCTAATTTTAAATAATTGAAATTGCTCACCACCTTTAATTTAAGCCATTTAAATTATTTTGCGTAAGAGTGGTAAAGTAAATATTAATATAAATTTAATTGATTAATTTAATGTGTTTATAATTTAATATGTTTATAAACAAAAAAAATTACTTGATCACTTTTTGATTAAAAATTGATCATAAATTAAATAAAAACTTAAAAATTAGACAATTATATATATATTTGACTTATTTTTTCTTGCTGAGTTGGCTATAAAATGATGAACCCGCCCCTATATATATATATAATAATTATGTATATTAAATATTTATTTGACTTATTTTTTCTTGCCGAGTTGGCCATAAAATTATGAACCCGCCCCTTGCCCTGATCCATGTCACCTCCGATGTGAATTTTACCACTGTGCTATCCACTTCAATGTTTCGATTATTAATTCTGTCCAATGAAATAGTGTGGCTGGGCGTGCCTTCTAATCTAGTATACTATGTGCGCACAGATACTTGATTATATACATCATCTGAAAATTACAACTTCAAAGTGAGGCTGGCGCCCTCGCCAGATACACATGATCAGTTAAAAAAATTATAAAATAACATCATATGATTGTGTGTAAGTTGGATCAGATATTGGGATACGAAGAGAGGGTATGAATGTTGGGTAAATAATGGTATCTTTGTCTGCCTAATGATTCGTCGTGGGCACGCTGACTTGTTGGGACCCCTAATGACGCTGTTCGCTATTCCCTGATGCTCATTTGTCCTTTATGTATTTGTTTGTATTTGTAGGCTTGTACCATACGGACATAATATATATTCCTACCACACGTACAAACAAACCAACACACTTTATTGTTATCGAAATCTTGAGTATTACTTCGTATGATGCAAGCATCAAAAGCTAATATTTTCTTCCATTATATATATGCATGAAAATTTGATCCATATAGTATTAGAATTTAATTGGTATATATTGATTATCAACCAATAAAAATAGTAGAAAGTGAGAAATTATGATGGACCTCTCATTATAATAGATAATTATTTATATGAGTTAGTACTTTCTACTATTTCTATTAGTTGATAATGTAAAACTATTTTACATTGTTAGTATATTTAAATTAAATTCATAATATTATTGAAATTACTAGAGCATTTAATTGTCCCATGTAATTTTCATATTAAAACAGTCCAAAGAACATAATATATACCTAACTAGTAGTTTTCATTTTTATTATATTATGTACTCATAAATAATAATTAAATACACATGCGAGAGTGCGCGTAATTTTGCTTATTCAGAAGACTAGATAAGTCATTATTTGCACGTAATTATATGCATATGTAACCATAAATTCATAATTCATTAGACATATTACACCATATCACTAGCTTCTTTTTATTAATTTTCATATCAGAGAAAATAACATTTAAAGACATTCTAACAACACCGGAACTGGGATCATCTTCATATGGAGTTGTTCATGATCCAATATAATTTTAGAGATTAATTTTTATGCACTAACAATATATAAAATAACTTTACACTGTTAGTTAATAGAATTGCAAGAAATTATTAAATCATGGTAAGTAGTTATTATAATGAGTAGCTAACTATCATGATTTGATAGTTCCTTGCAATTTTATTGACTGATAGTATAAAATTATTTTATATTATCAATACATAGAAATTATTCTTATAATTTTATATTTTGGAAAAGTTCTAGGATTTATTATTATTATTATTATCCAACAATGTTTATTCGTCATTAAAAAAAGACAGTGTTTATATATGCAAGTTGGAATAATAGATTAAACGAGTACCAAAGTTCTTGTTAAATGATAATATATTAATATGCAAGGTACTCTCGCTACCCTAGTAGCATTACATTTATTTTCAACTGCTAGACGTGGCTTTTAGGGGCAGTTCGAAACTTACCGGCCAAAACCAAATTAACGTCTAAGTAGGAACTAAAGTGCATTAGAAAAAAAAAAGGTTATAGGAACGGATGGAATATTTTTGTCTCTAATTTCTATCTTCTTTTTTTGTCTCTCCAATTAAAAATTGACTTGTTAAAAAATTGTTGAACAGATCAAGATAGTTGTATTCTATGCATAAAGATTAATTTCTAGGTGTTAAATTTTAATTGGGATGAATTAGGGACCCAATATATATAGAATCTGGTAGTAACATGTTGGATCTAAAAGGAAAAAGAGCCTTACCTTTTTTATCAGTAATTATGGACATAGTAATTAATTTGAGTCTTGTTGGAGACTCTGAGTGGCATAAATAGGTTAAATATAAATGGATGCTGTTACTCAACAGCCATGGGCATGCTTGCTTCCATTAAGCCATAACTAAGGGCCGTGTCTGTTGTAGGCTGCCCACGGACAATGATTTCGACAATAACTTCTTACCAAAAATCGTAGATAAAGAGCATTCAAGGTTAAGCATTTTTTGTGGGGAAATTGTTATTGATTAAAAATAAAAAAATTTGACGCACGGCCAACAATTAGTTTAAATTTCTTGTTGCTCTCACTTGAAGAACAGGGTTGATGTAGGCCGTCCTCTTTAAATGGGAAATAGTTTCAATAGAAACTTGTAAAGATATTCTGACGCTCAAGTCAATATATGTTTCAATAGTATTAGAATGTATTCAAAAGAAGATTATACCTAGGTCGTGATAGCCTTTATTTAACATTGAATGAGATAAATATTTTGGTTGGGAATCATTCTCTCACTACAAGAAAATCAATAAATAATGATTAATATTTCGGTCATTAGAGTAAGAAAATTGGTTGCTAAAGCAAGTAGTGATTGATTTTGTGACCAATAATTCGGTCACTAAATCGCTGGCTGCTAAAAAATTTAGTGATCAATATTTCGATCGCTAAATTTAGAAACTGATTTAGCAACTGATTCACAAGCATCCATGTCAAGTGTTAGTGATTGACATATCGATCACTAATTTATGATTGATATTTCGGTTATTAATTCGGTTGTTAAATCGGTCACTAAATTAGTTTCTAATTTGTGATTGACATTATTTCAGTCACAAAATTAGTCTCTAAATCGGTCACACAAGCGGTCACTAATGTTATAATTGAGTTTTCGGTCTCTAAATCGGTCTCAAATTCGGTCGCTAACTACTAAATCGATCACTAATATCTGATAATGTGAAAAAAAAAAAAACAAATTTTGAATTTTTGAAATGTCACTTTTAAGCACCTAATATTAAGACAATTTCACAACCAAAGAAATATAGATTTTATATATCAGTCCTACCAATAAGTATGTGATTGTATGCACTAACTACTGATACCGTTATTAATGTAATTTTATTCACGGGGAGTCCTCCTTCTCATTGTGCTCCTCTTGATCCTCCTCAGCGGTGTCTCTAACATGTGATTTTCCTAAGATACAGTACTAAATAATAAGTATGTGTGCAAATAGCCAACCATATGTTTTGCATATAAAATAATTTACATAATCCAAATGCAAATCAAAATTATGAAATAGTACACTGATCTAATTCCAATTTAAAAGCAAGTTTAATAATGTAAAGAGTAATTATATAATTTACAATTTAAGCATATTATTAATTATTAAGTAACCTTCACTAAATATATATTCACGGCCACTAGCCAGTGGATATAGCTCTAACTCCATTGATCATATATTAGTCTCTGGGGGTACTAAAATGAATTTACATAGACAACTTTTGTTGTCTTCCTTTGGAAATTACGTAAATGGGGCTATACATATAGTTATCAAGTACGAATGACACTTTTAGCAATTTAAATATACACATTCAGAAGACATGAAGATGTTTAAGAGAAAAATATTAAAGAAACTAAAATTGGCATCAAAAGAATTGTATTAGCAAGCTCTTTATGGTATCAACCATTTTCAAGTAGCCACCTCTCCATTAGGGAAAGAATCACGATGAGAAAAGAGTGTTAGATAACTTCTCTCTAGTCCTCACTTTCTTTCTTGTTATCAATTTTTCACATAATTATAGATAAAGTGATAAACAAATATGTCATAAATATTGAAACAATTGGTACTCTAGGGTCAAAAAGTTAGACAACCATCGAGTTAACTTGCCCTTGTTGAATAGGAAACCATTGATTCTAACACATCAAATTAGGATTGCATGCTCAAATACACTTGGTTCAGAAATAAATCCTTTGTTCACATCCCACGTACAATATTTAACTTGATTAGGCCAATTGGCCTCAAACCAGAGATATGAAACTCAAATCTACTTTCAAATATAAGATTACAAAGTTATAGCATTACCTCTCTAGAAAACCTTCCTGGCTTTATCTCCTATTTATCTTTCTCATTTCCTAACTCAAACAATATCCTATTTAAACTATCATGCATCATCAGAGGTACCATTCCTCCTATGCATAAACATAAAAGTTGCTGACTACATTGTCAAACACATGCACTTGTGAGAATATACATAGATGCTATTAAAGAAGAGAACAAAATTTATAACCCAAACCCACACATATAATAGCCTACTCTGTCAATTAGAGTTCAATAACTTTTAAGAAGCCTAGAGTAAGGCCACCACATGTCAACTAGGATAGTTAACCGATGTTATCCAGCATATACAAACAAAGAAATTTAGTGAGAAACAGGTGACGTTTAAACCCCAAAAAACTACATGCATATTAAGATCTCTCCACCAATTGTACAACCAAAAAAAAAGAAGATATCATTAAAACTCATTTAGAAACATCAAACTAGCATGTTCATTTAGACAAATTAACATACACTTCAACCACGTAACCAGCACAAAATGACCATGACTTGCATAACGACCACCATCACAATAACTCTCAAAGCCTCACGGCCAAGCTGATTAAAGCAACACTATAATCACACCAAAGTCAAAACAAAACCACATATTTACATAAAATCAAACGTGAATTCTCTGGTACATTGTTATATGTGTGCATTCGGTACCTTTGTGTGGTGGAATAAAAGCAGAGCTGACACGTTGTGCAAATCACATTTTATTTTTGATAAGGGGCAATATATCATGAGAACAAAAAATTTGGGTCCATTTTGGACCATCTCTTCTCCATCATTCTTTCAACCTCTTGCCACCAACAAGTTGAAGATTGATTGCCCCATGGAGCCGCGGATCATGCAACGCCACGCGCCACCTCCACCACCACCATAATATCCTTCACATCCTCGAGATCATAGCCATAAGGACCAAGATCTACTCGTCATCAACTTCGTGGGTGACGGCAAGCTTCTCCAAACTGTAATATTCCATTTAAAATAAAATGTTTGTTTAAAATAAAATGTTGATAAAGAGAAATTTTAAAATTTCCCGTTAAGCTTTATAGTAATAGAGGAATTCAATTAGTTAGAGGGAATAAAATGTGAATTAAGCAAAGTATGCATAGAGATAAAGGGAAAGAAAAAATAAATAAATAGAAAACTAGCTTAGACCACCAACACATTTAGTGAGGTAGACCACTCTAGACCCCTTCTTTTTCCTCCTCCCTTCTTCTTTCTCATTCTTTCGCGATTGTTCTCTCTGCTTCTTTCACTTCACTATCTCTAATCCCTATCTCAACTCTCTCTCTCTGATTATGTCTCTCTCTTTCTTAACCCCTCACTCCACCATCACTTTCCTTCCTTCACCGCCGCTAGTTCGGCTCTCTCCGCCACCACCACCACCACCCTTGAGCTCTTTTTCTCTTCGCTATCATCCTTCATTTGTGCCATCCCCATCGTCTCATCCCTCTTCCTCCTTGTTTTGGTCATGCCTCCTCTCCGGTGGGACCACCAAGAGGTGATGCCAGGCTGGAGCATGCATAGCGACGGCATAGCAGTAGTGATGATATGACTCGCGGCAGCTTCCTCTTTCCTCTAGCAAACCCGCGGGGATGGCCTCCACCTCGAGTCTATGAGTTGTCTATTCAATCATTGTTTGAGTTCTTAAGGGTATTGAGACTATATGCTATTGTTAGAAGAATATCTTTTGGTTTGATAAGTGAGCATGTTTTTATGAGAACTGATTTGGTGGTGTTGTTAATCTGACAAAAAAAAAATCTTAGGAACTCTTGAACCTTGTTTCCAAAGGCTTAGCTCAATCTTTTCTCTTTCTTTCTTTGCGTTCAAAGAATTAAAATATGATGTAGTCATAGGAGATAGATAAACTGCTGTGTTAATTTGATATGTTTCGAAAAGATTGAATCTATGATTATGCTCACTAAGGACTAAGGAAGAAAAGAGGAATTAGGGGATTTTGTGTCTAGTAGCTATTCTGGGTCAACCTTTAGTTCTAAAGACTAATCCATGGTTGGTTAATGATCCTTGTAGTGTTTCATACTTGTGAAAAGATCAATTGTTGGCTCTGCAGTGCAATGAACTTGGAACTTTTTCCCCTGGGTTTAGTACAATGAGTGGTAATATATTTATAATTTATTTTAAATTGTTTCCATGTCAATATATGTTTTGATAATATAGTTGTTAAATGTTATTTACTCAGTATTCTATTTGAATTTTAAAGAAATTCCTTATCTTATTATGATATCTAGCACTATGAAGGTGGGACAAGTAGTTACCAAAAAAAAAAAAAAATGCTCTTTGGACACTCTAATTGAGTCATTTTGTTCATTTACTAATATGTTTTGTTGTTTTGGGAATTGGCTCTCTGAAATCTAATTATTTGAGGATTTGAAACGCTATGGTTAATCTTGTATTCTGATGACCTGATATAATATTCGGAGTTGGTATTACAAATTTTGATATTAGATATGTTTGATAATTACATTTAGTTTGAAGAACTAGTTTTTATGGGAGAAATCTTTGACAGAAAACGGTAGCTAGCGGTTGTTAACGCTAGCCTTGGTGTACCTTGGTTCGAACCCCAGTTAGTAGGGGTGTTGCTAACCCGACGTGTTTGGCCAACACTTTCGGATTTGTTAAGCCCAGATAAGTGGGCAAGTCATCGATCCACTGGGAAGAACCCCTTTGGTGAGATGTCTATTTTGTTTTGATTCTGAAATTGAGACCTCCCACTCCCACTCTGATTTTCCATTATTTTGAACTTGGTGTTTATATAATTTGTTTGGAACGAATTCTTAGCCATTACTTACTTACTTCTTGATTTTAAAACCTGTTTTTATGTTGGCAATTGATTTTTTTGTTATAGTTATTATTGGATTTATGTTAATTATATCGCATACACTTAGACTTGTTCTTGCACTTGTCTCACCCCCATTATAAATATATTATCTCTTATTGGGTCTGTTGGACTCATTCCTTATCTTTCCCTATTTCAGATTTAAGTGTAAGTGGACGATCAGTGTCTCTCAGTTGGATGAGGTGTAGGAGCTCCCTCAAGCCCCATACACTCGTGTGTATGGGTTTGGAAGGTTGTTATATGATTGTGATGTCCATATTTGTTATTGATTTTAATATTCTTTTGTAATTCTTTAGTTATGCTCCATTAACCGCTAGGCAGGATCCAGATTAATTTAATTCCGGTTTGCTCTTAAGTTGTAAGGTCATCTAAGTGTGTTGAGTATGATCTTGTACCTAGGCATGCTAGCCTCTACGTGATTTCTATATATATATTTATACTTATTTAGTATCCTGGTATTATTGCTGTGCTGTTAATATAGAAATTATGTTTGGGAAATGTCCAATTTTAGGGGATACTCTAATCAATTTTCATAAAATATAGACTTAATAGGCTTGTTGGAGGTTACTCCCTCTAAGCGCCGGTCACGACTCTAGGGTGGGTCGTGACAGAGGGATAAGATCGAGGCCTCAAACTCTCTAGACTCCTTTGGCCTTTCTCGACTGAGTGGCTTTGCCCAAACACTTCCATCAGCTAGTCTGCAAGTTCTGCTTCTGCCACCACAGCAACGTCGAACCCTGTGACCTCAAGTCGAAAAATCTCTTGCTCGACGCTACCAACAACCTCAAGGTCTCCGACTTGAAAGACTCAACGCTGCCAAAGCAGCTCAAGAACGGCCTCCTCCACACCACTTGCGGCATGCTAGCGTACACTGCGCTGGAGATCCTTTGCTGAAGTCACGGTGGCTATGATGGACCTCCTTGTAGCTTTTACAAATTTATGCAAGTTTGAATTTTTTTTAATCCTTTAATCTATTATGAAACACAAATGGAGAGAAGATTAAGATTGTTTTGTGAAAAAAGTTGCTCTTTTTTGTTAAGAAGTGCCATTGATGGTGGCCTAATCGAAACTGTTGTTGTTGTTGGATAAAGTGGAGCAACGGAGAGAGGAAATGGTGGACGTTGACACAAAAACAAGGTGGTCCATCATGGACCTAGAAATTTTTTTTCCATGGTAAAATCTACCTTTTTAAGAATTAATCATGAGTTATTTATAATGCGGAGCAGAGAGATTAAGACACAAATGTAGATCTACACATATGTTATCTTTCCATTGGATGCTGACACAAACATGTACCAAATGCACATATATAACAAGGTGCCAGTGAATTCACCAAAATCAAAATGCACATGAATCAAAAATACATCTTCACAAAAGAGATATATGTAAAAAAAGAAAAAAGAGAAAGATGAACCTTCATTGCCTATGAATAAAAGAAGAGTAAATAGAATAAATAAAAAAAAAATTGACCTGCAATCGGGCTTGGTTGTGGTGGTTGGAAAGAGGGGTGTTGTGCGCCATCGCGTGGTGGGTAGAGGGAGCCATGTGGCGATGTCACAATGGAAGTACATCTTCACAAAATCAAATGGTCACTCTTTAAAACACCTAAAATCCTCACAAAATCAAAGAAAAGAAAGGCACACCACTCACCTTGAAGAAGAGTAGGTAGCCACTGGTGGAGCATAATGCAACGGCAGACCAATTTTGGTGAAGGCTGCATGTCTTAGACAGAGGCAGGGGTTGCACACGATGGTGGCGGGCGCCAGGTTGCCGAACAGCAACGTGGTCACTAGAAAATGGAAGAAGATGGGCTGCTAGAGGGATAGGGGAAGGTGGGAGTAAGGAGGAAGGTGAAAATGTGGGAGAGGGAAAGGGAAAGGGAAAAAGAAAAGGACGATTACAACATTGAGACACTTAAGGTTTTTTGGGTGCTAAATGTTCAAAATTAATGACCGATTTTTATAATAGATCATTTCATATATTCACACAAAATCGATCACTAAATTTGCATTTATTGACCGATTTTGTGGACAAAGATTTTCTTCTTCTCTAATAAAATCGGTCACTAAACACAAACTTAGTGATTGATTTATATAATAAACCATTTCACATACTCACACGAAATTGGTCACTAAATTTGCAATTAGTGACCAATTTAGAGGATAAAGGATGTGTTCTTCTATAATAGAATCGGTCGCTAAATATGCATTTAGTGATCGATTTTGTGGACAAAAGGTTTTCTTCTTCTCTATTAAAATTGGTCACTAAATACAAATTTAGTGACCGATTTATATAATAGCCCATTTCACATACTCACACAAAGTCGGTCACTAATTGCAAATTTATTGACCAATTTAGTGGCAAAGTTTGTGTTCTTCTCTAATAAAATCAATCACTAATTTCAAAATTAGTGACCAATTTAGTGACTAATTTATGAAATAAACCATGTGACATACACCCGTAAATTCGGTCACTAATATTGAAATTAGTGACCGATTTTTTCCCTAAATTGAATGCTCAAGATTAGTGACTAAATCAGTCGCTAAAATTATTAGAGACCGATTTAGTAACCGATTTTTTTCAGCATAAATCAACTCCTTGGCCTTTTAAATTGATCACTAATTTCCAAATTTAGTGACCAAAAAATTTCAGTCGTTAAATCGGTCACTATTCCGATTAATTCTAATAGTGCGTAATTATCCAATGCAAGGCCTTGTCAATTTCCTTAATTATAGTTATTATAAATATGGAAGGAATCAATTATCATTAATATCACCATATGATAGATCCTTTCTATAAAGTGAGGGGATTTAATATTCTTCAGCAAGATCCAATAATTATCCTTTCAATTTATATGTAGGTCTAGTCATTAAATACAGAGGATCATCTCTATTTCCAGGACATTATGACAATGGGGCTTTCCTATGATAAGGGCCAACCTTAGTGGTATTAGGTCAGGTTTAAGATTATTGGGTCCAACTTAAGCTTCCAAAATTAGTCCAGTCCACAGCCCTTGAATTTGGTCATAATCCAAGGATTATATATCAAGCTCTTATGTTTTGAGCTTTTGATGGTTCATATCTCTTGTCCTTTGGTATGTTCAACAATAGTTATGTATGATTAAGCCAAGACAAATGTTATGTATTTATCAGTTCACGTCTCATCATGCATTAAATGTGCAATGATGACAATTTCTATGAATGGATATGGGTTGCTGAGTTCTATCTCAAAGCTTGTACCATTGATTACTTGAATGTTCATGATTGTTAGAGGAAAAAATTGGACCATCAAGTTTGAATTGGCAAGTAGAGCCAAGAACAAAGGTCTTTGTTCCTTTGAATTGATCCTTGCATGTTTTAAGATAGATTGCTAAAAGGAGGTTGGATCAAAGTTCCAAGCTTTGCTTCCATGAACTATTAAATAACTTTTGGAGCGCTTTGTCCCGACTTAAGTACTTGCCAAAAATTCAAGCTCATTATTTGGAACTTTGAACTTTATGAGTTCATCTTTCGACAAAGTCTATTAACCAATTTAGAAAATTAGCTCTAGAAAGTATACTGGATCACAAGTAATTAAGAATGAGTATAAAGCATTGTTCCCACGAAGATTGTTAAACAAGTACTAGTTCGTTCATAACAGTTACAATTTGGATGACAGAAAATACTAAGATTGAGAATAAAAACAAAGCAACAAAATAAAATAAAATAAAATATGCAAAGAAATGAAAACAATAAACAAAAGAGAGATATTTGGGGTCGATTTCATTTAAGTTCCTTGGTTTTGCATTACCTAAATATTAAATTAATTTCTTCACAATCACTACTAGAAATGTATTAGTTACCGACAGATTAACCAACATAAAAAATTCGTCGGTAAATGACATGTTGATAATAAAAAAATAATATTACCAATGGAAGAATTATCCATCAGTAAATTTATAATTTTTTCGATAGATAAAATTCGTCAGTAAAAAACATAAATATGTTGGTAATAATAGCGGAAAAAAGGTTACTGACAGAATAATACTGATCTATTTTTTATATATACTGACAAATAATCCGTCTTCCATCGAGAAATTTATAATTTTTCGATAGATAAAATTTGTCAGTAAAAACATAAATATGTTGGTAATAATAGCGAAAAAAAGGTTACTGACAGAATAATACTGATCTATTTTTTATATATACTGATAAATAATCCGTCGATAAAATAAAATAATTTATTTTTTCAAAAAATATTTATTAATTTTTTAATTGTTAATAAATATAATTATAAATAATTTAATTTTTTTGTTATTTTAATTTTTGTTTTAAATACAAAAGAAATAAAAAAACTATTAATTAAATAAAAATATATAATATCATTCAAAAATATTTACAATACAATTCTTAAAAAAAAAAAAACTAAAATCTACAAATACTGTTCATCATCAGTATCTAAGATGCCATCGTCGTCTCAGACTCCAGATGGGTGGCGGTGTGGAGAAGGCTGCGGTGGTGGAGTTAAGGGCAGAGGTGGGGCAGTGGATGACGAACCGCCGCTCCGCATTTGCTTATAGAAGCTATACAGAGTCGTCATCCTCTGCTCCACGGATTGTATCTGTTGCGACCATTGCTGCTGACTGGGGGTAAAGGAAGGCAAAAAAGCAAGCTGACTAAGGGCCTTACCTTCTGGAGGTGGGGGTGGAGATGGAGAAGATTGTTAGGGGAATGAAGGTCAAGACCCTAAGTTATGATACCAAGGATTGAATATCATAACAAACTCCTAGATACGTGGACCAAGAGGGACGGAGCAACCATCACTCATGGAAGTGGTGGACGCAGGCATAGTGGAGGTGGTGCGTGGAGTACGGATACGAGGGGGTAACCATCCTTCCTTGGTCTACCCCTACCTCGTCAAGAACTAGGTGTCCGTCCTACCATAACTGATCTGTATAACATATACAAAATTGAAAATATAAAACATATATTAACTATATAAATACAAAACACATTTATCATATCAATAATTATTTAATTCTAATAACATTTTAATGACAAAAAATTTGGATAGAGTCTCCCCTTAAATTTGGAGCCTCTATAAAAATTAATTTACCATTTTAATTCAAAATATAACTTAGTATTTTAACACCATAGTATAACCAAAATAAATTGTATAATCATAACATTCTAAAGTTAATCCTAATACCTGTTCTAGAGCACATAACATCACAACATACAATTCAAATAATGGGAAAGAACTCAAAGCTTTCCCACAATCATACAATCCAATCCAACAATTCTATCATAGAAAATTTCAATCTTTATCAAAGAAAGTAACTCAGTCAACTAACTAAGAAACATAAAACTTCGAGTAAAGAAATGGAATTGAAAAACAAGACTAAACTAACAAATTAAACCGATTAAAATGTTAAAAAAAAATACCATGAACACAATGGTGGTCTCAGATTGTGAAATAGGGGCCCGGCGGTGGTGAAATAACAGAGAGAGCGAGAGAGAACGGAGAGAGAGAACTAGTGAGAAGTGAAGAAAAAGAAGAAGTAAGCTCGTGTTTTAAGGATTTGTTTTTTTTTTTTTTTGTTATCAATGGATCATCCGTCGATAAAAAGTTAACGAAACGGTTCATTTTATTAATTCCATTTTACATATGGATAATCTGTCGGTAATATAATATGGAATATGATAAGATAATGGCGGTGAAATCCAATTTTTAAATACCAACGAATGTAACATTCCCAATTTTTGTCTAAGCTAATTAGCTCAGTGATCCTGGCTAATTAGAGAGGTTAACGATTAACTGAGGACTAATCGGCTAACCTCAATGAGCAAGAGCTTAGTGAATTGAGTCAACTCAATAATTGAATCATAATGCACTAAATGGTTTAATTAAAACCTAATTATTCGAACCTCATTAATTCGTAACTTAGAAATGTAATTAAGCTAATCCAATCTTATTAATTAAGTACAAGACAATTGTTCTACTTTACCAATTGAGATAGATTAATTCTAAACCCTAATTACATAATTCATAAGATCAATTCTTTTAAGAGGAAAAACGTCTTAAAGATGTAATTAACCGAAATCGGTTAAAGAGCAATTTAACTAATCAAATTAATTAATATTTAGATAATTTAACAATTATAAAGATGTAGAAACTTCCCTTTAATTATGGTTTGAAAGTTTGGTCAAAGCAAGAGCCATATCCAACCATCCATTTGCCTTCTCATCGTACACCACTAGATCAAGAGTCCATGTTAGTAGATTTCTTGAGTCATAACAAAAGATCTACTCTTCTCCATCAAGATTGTGACACTTGGAGTGATCACAATCATCCAATGCCAATCCTAGGATAGATCATGCTTTTAACCACTTGAAAAGAAACACCTACAAGTCTTTACCCAAGTGCCAAGACTTAAAGGAAACACAATACTCTCTTTTGCCCCAAGGTTTTCCCACTCCCTAGCTTGTGTAAGAAGCAAAAATCACATCATTCTTCTCCCCCATTTTGCGCCATCAGCCTTCCTCCTCTCCCCCCTCATTTCATTTTTTCATTCCTCTCACTTAGACACACACAAAGCTCTCTCCTCTCTCCAAGTCTTATACCCACTCTTTTCTTCTTTCAATCTTCCTTATTCTTCCTCCAATCTCTCTACTACTCCTCACCCCATTTCCATCACCACCATCACCATCCCTTCAAGGACTACCATTTTTGGTCCTTGGAGAAACAAAGCCACTCATACACAAGCCCCACTATCAAACTCAAAGGAGGTCATCTCCAACCATCTTCATCCTTCAAGCTTTCAAGAGGAACACATTTGGTAGTGACTCTAACCTTCTCTTTTTCATGTATTTTTCAAGCTCTAGAACTCCTAAGCTCTTTCATAGCTAGGTGGTTTTAGGATTTGCTTCAAGGTCTCATGACCATTCCTTGTTCCATGAGTTTTCTTGTCTTGTTAAAAAATGTTGCCTTGAAGTGAGAATATGTGGCATGATGGTTTTATGTATCTTGCTTTATTATGGTTTAACACACTGATTTGGTGACTAAAACTTTGAGTATGATGATGAGATAAAACATAAAAATGGTGATTTGAAGTGGTATAGCAACATTTCCACAAGATTGATATGTAAAACTTAAAAACTAGTTAAGCTGGAATTCTGGCAGTCTGTAAAGCGTGCAGTATAACTCACTCCACAAAACTCAAAATGTAATGAAACTAATTTTCTGTGAAAATAGACTCAAATAGCTTTTCATACATATAAAATATGCGAGATTTGACCTTAAAACGAGAGAGATATGAATTTTCAAAGTCTGCTGTTCCTGGATGGGTTTCTGTTCGGGCAGTGGGTAATAAAACGTGCATAACTCAAGTTATACATAACATTTTTGAGTGGGACCAAGTTTGTTAGAAAGCTAAGACATAGAGGAACACTCCCATAAAACAGTTTTGTTAGATTCCATGTGAGGAACTCCTAGTGAAGTGGACAAGCCACTGACCCTAGTTGAACTTTCAAGTCTGAATAGTCAGAATAAAATGTGCGTAACTCAAGCTACAAAATGAATTTTTAAGTGGGGCTTATTTTGTTTAAAAATAGACTCAGAGAGTATATTCACACAAAAATTCGAAACAAAAGAGTAAAAGATGAAATTATGGTGAATTTTTGAAGTTACTGCCCCACCGTAAAAGTAAAACTAGTTATGGTAAAATTTAAAGGTTAATGAGAAATAAGCTTTAAAACATTAAGACCCTCATATTAAGTATTGGAAAACCTTTATAATTCAACTTAAAAGTTTCAAAAAGGATAATGGATGAAAGTGGCCCTATGCCCAATAAGAGAATTTATACAAGAGGTAACCTCAATTAAAAGCTTACACTAAATTTACTAAGCTAAGCTCATAAAACTTTGCTTGAGAATATGCCTATGTTTATGTGAAAGCATGATGCTATGATGATGATGAATAATGATGATGATATAATATGATGATGATGATGTGATATGATAATGATTATGATAGTGATCGATGATGATAAGAATGATAATGATATGATGACGATATGATAATGAATGAGGATGATATGCATATAATATATTGATGACATGATGCTTAATGCTATACATGAAAGGATTAATAAATATGAACACCTTGGGGACAGTGATACGTAACGCCCAGAGGTGATTAAAAAAGGAACCACATTTGGGGACGGCGATACGTAACGCCTAAATGTGGAAGAGAATTAGAATAACTTTACATCATAAGCTTTAATAAGAAAAAGATGAACTAAGGGTATGATCCTTCAAAAGGGAAGGTGACCTAATTTAAGTTCCCCTCATCCACGACTCACATGAGGCATGGCATGACCCAGCTAGTGTGAGTATAGGGTATAGGTCTTACATGAGGCATGGTATGACCCAGCTAGTGTAAGTACCGAAATTCTATGGTGGCGGCCACTAGATGAGCTCATTACCACTTATGTTTAGTGGGTGAAAAGATAAAGTCAAGTTAAGAAAAGAAAAGGGACTTCAGTCCAAACCCTAGAAAGGGAAAGAAGTTAAGAGAATCTTATAGCATGGACATGCATGTTTTATGTAATTATATTTGTGCTTATGTATGTTATGATATAAATGATTAGAGATTATGTTAAAATTGAATCCGCTTCGGATATTCATGTTTTCAAAAACCTAAGAACGGAACCCTATGAATGCTCACTATTTTCATTAATAAAACCGAAGTGGCTGGGACGATGACGATGACACTTTCGTGTCGAGTTCGAGTCCTACTGAGAAATTCCATTTCTCACCCTAGTTATTCTTCCGTATCGTCACCAGATCCCGACGGCGCATCCGGTGGAGTGGAGCGTAAATCCCCAACACTGTGAGCGGACGTGTGACGTGGGATGCAAGACGAAGCTGTTTTGGGACTTATAGCGACCATCGCTCTGCACCTTCGCATATTTCATTTTGAGTTGGCCTTTAAATTTGTACTTAGTATCTAGTATTTGGATCATGGCCCGACCATGAGCCTCGTTCGCTGTAATACTGATATGTATGTATATATATATATTATGAACTCGTATCGATGTACTGATTTGCTATATAATGCAATGTATTTGTGAATTATTATTTGTTTATCTTTCTCATGCTTTACGGACTTGGGTATGTATTTTATGCGACACGCTCTTTCTCTAGCTATCTTCTCGCTCAAGGCTTTACTTTTCAAAACGCTGCTAAGCGACGACGTATTTCAAAGAAAAATCTTATCGTATTTTCCGCGTAACTTAATTTTAAGTGAAGTTTAGTTTTCCACGAGCATAAGTAATAACTAATAAAATACCGTAATACGACTTAAGCGTAGTATGAGTTTATTAGGGTGTTACAACGAACATGTAAAAATACAAATTTCTAATGACAAAAAAAATAAATAAATTTAATTTATTTCAATTTTACTGATAAGTAATAACAATATTTTTAATTCATCTAAAAAAATGAATATTATTACCAACGGTTTTTCTTTCGGTAATTGTTTGGCACAAAAGGCGAGAAAGTTTATCGACGTTTTTACCGACGGATTTTTTTTCGTTGGTAAATTTACGGGTCAAAGATTTATTTAATTTTATCGATGGAATATGCATCGGTAATACTGACCAATAGTTGCCGTCATTAATATCTGTCGATTTTTCACGAATTTCTAGTAATGAATACCATTACCAGTCAAATTACTTGATACTAGAACCCTTGTAAGATAACTTGAACAATTTAATCCCTTAAGCTATTCTAAACCTATTATAAGGATGAAGAACAAGAATTCAAGGGATCGCATAAGTATATACTTTTATTTCTAACTACGTTAACTTATGTTAATTTCAAGATTAGTTTATTTTATGAAGTGAATTTTTTTTCTATATCATAAAATCATACATTAATTAATGGCTGATCAAGTCAAAAGTAGCATTAAGAACATTACAAATTAAGTAATGAATTGAAAAAGATAATTAAAATAATATAAAAGAAATACAAAATTAGTTTCCTACGACTACTTTTCCCTAAACCTTAAAAAGCTACGCAAACATTAAAAAAGAAAAAACCTCAATAATAAAATGGTCATTCTTCCCTCTTTCTATCTCCTTTTTTTGGAAAAAGGGTTACAACAAATTTGTAATAAATTATTTCGAAGTGAACAAAATCTTTTCTTAATTTCCTTCTTATCTTTTATTCAAATATTTATCATCTTTTCAAATCTTGATCTTCTTTCAAATCTGCTCCAAATCCTTTTGCAATATATTCTAAATCTTTTTCAAATCTTCAAATCTCTGGCAAAATATTTTTCTTTTATCTTCTTATCCACTGATGTTATTTTTATCCTATATTCAAATAAATCTGGTAAAAATCTTTATCTATTAAGTATAAAATAATTATATTCTCACTAATGGCACTCATAAATTAAATTAATTAAAAATAATTAGGGAGATTATCATATTGAGAACAAATTTAGAATAATTAATACATAAATATGGGGTAATAATATATTTTCACAAATTATCAAAGTCCTTTTTGAGAAGAGTGCTAAACTCATTCTTCTAGTTTATGAATTCATTTGGTGAGGAATGTGAGCTCAATTTTTTATATCATTTCCTTAGTTACGCTCATCATTTTTAAGCTCATTATTTCCGACCTCATTTCCATGGTTGAGCTCATTGTTTCCGAGCCCATTATTTCGCAGCTAAAAAAGTACTCCTTCCAGTTCAAAAGAATTGTCACTTTGGTCATTTGCATGGGTATTAAATTTGCGTGAGTATTAAGGAACCCAAAATTAAGGATTGATCAACAAAATATTTACTAAAATACCCTTATTTGATAACTAATTCATTGTTTTAATATTTCATTGTTTGTTGTGCTTAAAATTGTGTGGATGGTAAAATAGAAAAATCTGCAACAAATGTTTCATTGAAATTAACATGAGAGTGATAGATAATATAAATAAAATTTTTTTACTCAAAGTGACAATTATTTTAAAATGAATGGAGTATAAAATTCTAAATTGAGTGTTATAATTAGGTTAATACAATAAAATACTTTAAATTTTTTTAATTCCTTTATTTACAAAATTCATTGGTTGTATAATGAAATTATATTACATTCTCTCTAGGTGGCGAGTTCCAGATAGCGTGAGACGGATGGTGAACCGTAGATGACAAGTGTCAAGCAACAGACTACGGTTGACTAGTGATGGTAGACTTATAGAAGGATGGGGTTAAGAGACAAATAATAGAGAAGAGAAGAAATTTTAAAATTTTTTGTAAGGTGGATATTGATATTTACTCTTTTGAAGTTTAGGAAATATCTCATAAAAATACTTAAAATTTTTTTTAAAAAAACTGTATTAATATCCAAACAAAGAATATGAAATTAAATCAATTTAAATTTTTTTAAAAAAAATACATTATTCTCGAATAATACTCTATGCAGACGTACTCTTAAGGATAACTTTCTTAAAGTTTAGCTAATTTTATGTTTGGCAAATAAACTTCATTTCAACATATTGCGATCACCAACGTGATACTGACGTATGTAACTTTTTTGTTTTATTCCCTCCCCCTAAAAAAGAGTCTAATACTCCATTTGATAATTTAACAAAATTCATAAAATTTATTTGTTTTGAAACAGACTTTTTCTTTACGTTGTCTTGTACAGCGGAATTCACCTACGAATGAGTTAAGACGATAAGTAATCTTTTTTAATTTTTATTTTTTTGGGCTAATGATAAGAGCCTTTCATTAGAGATAATTTTATTCGAGATATGATTGAATAATAAATGTGAGCATCTCTTCCAATAGGGATTCGAACCTTTAAGATGATAAGTAATTTTAATCTCTTATAAATAGGATGTAAGTTTAGAAAAATAATTCTTATTTTTTGGTAATCGAAATTTTTGGTGGGTTGGATACCGATTATCTCACCAAGATCAAGACATGGTTCTATGGCTTAAAAAGTATTTACAGGAGACATACGAGATCACCTACCAATAGATTTCTTATATCAATCATGGGTATTGAACCTTAATCTTTATAGATTTCGAACTCATTCCTTGACAACTGAGCCAACTCTCATTGGCACATAACCTTTGTATTTTTATAATTGAATAAAAATTAATTTCATAATCAACTAGTTTAAATAAATCAAATTTGTCAAGATTCATTGTAATTTGAAAAAAAAAAAAAGTAGCTGCTGTTTACTCAAAATCCAAAACCTAGACTAGGTGATATAACATTAGCCGATTCTCTTCAAAATTAATATTTGTAATTAATTTAATCAAATTTGGAGTGAACTATTAATCATGTTAATTTGAAATAATGTAATATTGAATTATTTAAAATCGTATAAAATAAATAATTGAAGTTTTGCACTCCACGCTTATTCTCCCCATTGGATAGTTTGAGCCGTCTTTCTTAATCTAGCTATCTAAAAAGTAGGCATAAATTTGATTTGTACGGATAATATTTTTATTAATAAATTACTTGATATTGAGCTTGTTTGATTGTGATTCTTGAAAGGGGAAAAAAATTATTTTGATAAATAAATATCTTTAAAGTTCATTTTAACTTGTGTTTGAGACTCTATTTGGACTTTTTAGAATTAATTTTGGAAATTTTTGATGATATTTAGTTATCTATTCTCAGAATCAATTCTGATTTTTAGAATTGGTTATGGAGAAGTAAAAATTTTTTACTTTCTGTCAGAATCATTTTTAGAGGAACTACTAAATATAAATTACTTTACCTCAAAATTAATTAAAACCAAATATACTATTAGTAGTTTTGTTGTATTTCTTAAGAAAGCAATATATATATATATATATATATATATATATATATATATATATATATATATATATATCATTTCTAAATAGAATTTCAAATTTCATAATAAATTGAAATTTGCACATATTCAAATATATTACTATATATATAAAATTTATATAATTTAATGTAATTTAAAAAATATTAAATATATTACTTCCAAAAGGAAAAAAGATCTCTAAGAGCTCTTTTCTGGATTCGAAAGAAAGTACTCGGGTTCTCCCAATAACTAAAAAGTGTATCATGCCTGAATCTAACTGGTGTTCATGTTGGTGGAGGAACTCGATCGGAAAAAAGAGGGATTCTAATTTTATATATATATATATATACTTCTCCAAAAAACACACACACACACATACAGAACTGTTTCTAATTTTAAAAACTAGTAAAAGAGAAAAAAAAGTTATGCATTAAATGTACTGCCACTTTCATTTTCTAAAATATCTTTGACATTTTTCTATTGATATTATTCTAAAACGATAATGTACACCTCTCAAATGAATTTATGACACCTTTATTAAAAATTTAATTATTAACTTTAAATTATTTTTTATTAACTGTGTATTTAATTTTATTTTTAGTTAAAAATAAAGAAGATAAAATAATTATAAATCTTATTTTAATGATTTACTATGTAAAAAGTGATCGTCTATGCTTTTAATTGTAATTTAAAAAAAATTATATTTATTACGTTTAAATAATTTAACATTTTTAAATTGCAATAAAAAATGTTTTTATAATTACATTTAAATATAAAATAACTTCCTGTTTTTATTTTTGTTTTTATTTCTAATAATCTTTTGAGAAAATATTTTTTTTAAAAAGAAATTATCAAACGGGCCCATTACTACAAATTTTCACTAAAGTCTATTAACTTATCCATCCTTAATATGGGGAATCTTCTTCCGTCCTTGCATTTTCTTACACCAGAAGGCAAAAACACAAGTTATAGAACATTATATTGTAGAGTAAATAACTTTATATTAAAATATTGGTAACCGGTGCACGTATTTTGCAGCACACGTGGGAGTGTACAGTGCGATACCGACAGCAATATCTTTGAAAGCAGGGAGCAGCAGCGGCAGTGGAGAGGACCCTCTCTGTGCCTTTTTCTCTCTTCCACAGAAACCGAATACATGCACAGTGCAATATCTAGTGTCTTTAGCCACTACTTGATGCCTTGCATTAAAGTTTTCTACTTCTAAGTTGTAAAAATCATTACCTCACGTTGCGAACTTATTTTATATTATAACTATGTGTGTATTTTGGTGGCTTCTGTTATGCACCTCATAAAATAAGGTGCATGATGCATCTTGTATGTAAAATAAAGTGCACATTGCTCTCCTCCCCATTTTCTCCTTCCCCTCCTCCGTTTTTTATTTTCTTTCACCTAGCCAAGCACTGCCACCCAGCTCCAACCTTCTAGCTACGCTCCACCAGTCCGCTTCAACTGCCGCGTCACGCCACCGTGTCATGTCACAGTGTTGCCGCCCAGCTCCAGGCTTCTCGTCTTGCTGTTGTTGATGTCGGGCTTGGTGAAGGACGAAAGTTGGTGACCATCGGTGCGCACGACAGCAACTAGCACCACTTGCGATGCACCGCCGGAGTCCTTCACCAGACGCCAACCCTCACCAAGTCCATAACGCCGCGCTCCACCAGCCCCTTTCCATCTTCTCTCACAATAACACAGATCTGCAGCCAAAAACTCTTCATTCCTCCTCCGTGGCGGCGATCGAACAGCAGGCAATGGCAGCACTCGAGGACTAGGTGCCATGACAGCGAGAATGGTAATGTTAGTGCGAGGAGCTACCCTTTGGCCTTTCTTGGTCATCTTCCATGGTAAAAACAGTCGCTTGGAGTTGCTTCATCTGTAACAAGAAGAGGGGGAGCCGCCAACAGCGAAGGTAGAGTCATGGGGGTGGATCGAGGGAGGCAGAGGAAGGAGATAAGCAAGATATTATTTGGCCACATTCACAAATTTGTTTAACCACATTCATAATTTCATTTAGCCGTATTTTTGAATTTGTTTAGCCACATTCTGACATCATTTAGCCACATTTGCTGAATGTAGCTAAAAAAGAAGTCCATCTACACAAACAAGTGTATAATGTTCCCTACTTTACGAGGTGCATTTGAGCCAAAACCGTCTACTTTACTTAATTATTTGATAAGAGTTGTTGAGGATTTTGGCTATGCTTGAGTCAGCACCTTGAATGCTGCACTCAGATCTCAAATCATGAGACATGCTACGACAGGTGTTCTTAATGGTCAGAGAAGAATGCCCATTTATCTTATAATTAACCATGACGCTAAATTCGGCACTATGTTTTTTAGAAAATAAATAAATAAAATTGCTCACTCATTTAGACCAAGGCGGTGGTTAAATAAAGTCTTTTATTAAAAAATAATTTTAGAATTTAAATTTTTGATAATATAAATAAAGCTTATTGGAGGTCATAATCCACTAGATCAATCACTCTCAGATAAATTTGGCCCTATTTCAAAAAAAAAATTATATATCCCAATATTTTTATGCGTTTATTGCTTACAATAAAAAAATTACTTTATTAAATAAAAATTATGATATTAAAAATATTTGTTACGATATAAATTAAAAATACCTAGTGAGCAGACAGAATTTTTTTTTTAAAAGAGTACTTTTGATATTATGACAGTAAGTCGATAATTTTTTATTTTAAACAGTAACTTCTAAAAAATACTGCAGTGTATCACATTTTTAGATGGAATACCGAAATATGTGCCTATAATTATGTGAAATTCTCTATTATGTAACTCTCAAAAGCAAGAAAGTATTTCCCAAGTGTAAATTAAAAAGGTGTGAAATCAATAATAAAGACAAAAATCATATGCAATTTCCACATGAAATGATTGTATTATCTCTAATGCGCTTAAGGCACATGAAGAATCAAGAAAATTAGGAACTAGGACATTTGATATAAGGAAGAATTCACTCTACAAATTGTGGAAGATATACATACACAAATTTATATGTTAGGAACATGATCTTTTCACTATCTTTCTTAAGAATTTGATAGCACAATATGAGACAATAGTCACTAAAAAAAAAATTGTTAGTTTCATTTAGGTACCTGTCTTTTTATGAATGGTAATCTTGTTCCATCTATTATATATCAAATAACCAGACTGATAAATATTCAAGCACACTAACATTTGGGTGCACACTGCAGAGTTCAACATGTAATTTTTGATAATCCATTCAATCACAAATAATTTTTTTTTTTGGTATTATTAACAAAAGTTTAGATGGGGATAAGCGTTAGTATCCTACCATGGCCAATGAAAACCTTCCAATCTCTTCAAGAATTTTTGGGAGAAATTACATATCATATCATCAACAAGATTCTCATATTGGTTAGCGGAAATCACAAATAATTCAATAACAATGGATCTTAAAAACCATTAAATTACTGTTCAATCAATTTTATAAATTAATAAATAGAAACCCAGTAAATTTCCAACACAACGGGGCAAGCCCCAGATAACATAGAGTTACTAGCTCCTGCTTCTACTCAATGTACGTTTTGACTTTAAAGTATCGGAATACCATTTCAGGTACAGTATTCCTTTAGACGATAGTACGTTGGTTTTAAGAAACTTCGTGATAAGATAAGAGCGCTTAATGCATTTGTTTTAGAAGTATGATATACGTCTAATAAATATAAGAGTTTAATTAGAGTATATTGATAGTGTAAAATTTTTTTATATTGTTATTTAATTAAAATATTTTATTTGTATGACCATTAAATAGTAGGTGATTATGTCAAAGATTTTTACTGATATGGTAATATATAATTGAATATTTATGTAAACAAATTTTATACTGATAATATATTTAAATTAAATCCTAAATATAATAGAAGATTTTAGAACTCATTGTGATATCTTATATTTGTTGGTAATGTAACTGACATATTTAATATATTATACATTTATTTTAAATTATTAACACAAGAATCTCCAGAAATAAATTTATCAATAATATAATTAAAATTTACAATTATTAATATATGATTTTTTAAACATTTGATGTCTAAAAACAGTAGGTGCAAATAATAGGTGCTTTTTTTCTTTGTCGAAATTAACTATAAGTATTTTTCTATCAGAGACAATCATACTTAAACTGAATAAGACCACTTAGATAATAACATTTTCCTTTACGAGTAATACCATTATATACTCAGAATTTGAACATAAAATCTCTAATTAAATTAGAATAATTCCTTACTAGCTTACCTACATGTTTGTTGCAAAATAATAGTACTTTTTGATTATGAGCGACGTGTTCTTACCTTTTTTTCTAAAAACAAAAAAAAAATTATTTGAGAGTCATTCATGTAATAGTGCCTCAAACCCCCCCCTCTCTCTCTCTCTCTCATAGGTAGAGAGTGAATTGGCTTACATACATAATATTACATATTTGTAGATAATCTGAGTTAATAATGCACTCAATGTCGTCTTCCTTTTGTTCTAGTTTTATTGGTTTCTTTCTTTTGTCTTGAATTGGCGTATCAAAAAGATATGAATCTAGAATGCCAAACTCATGGTGCCCACATGTTGCCATCATAACAAAAATAGATCGAAAAAGAAACAGTTCAGGATCGTTCAGGTTAATATCGCTGAGATTATAATTAAGAAAATGATTTGCCATTTGAAAGACCGGATAGCTAAGCTTTCACTTCCCAACTTTCCTCACAATAATTACAAATTTTAGAGGAATTTTGAGTCCGTAAGAGCCTTATATTAATTTCTAAGCCATCAAGAGTGAATTTGTAATGAGTGACTCCATGTCGTTATTGTATAAAAAGATTCTATATAAATTGGTTTTATTTTTCTGAAGCAATGGAGCTTCAAGCCCGACCATAACACAAAACGAGGTCCAGCTATAGAACTGCAACAATGGTAATAAAGAAAAGGAAAAAAAGAAAAGCAAAAGAAAAGACATTAAATAAATACTGCCCCAGTTAATGTATATTAGTTTTATTTTTATAGCCATATATACCCTCTGTAGATTTATTTAACTTTTTCTTTATATAATAAATTTTCGGTTCTTCTTTCTGTTTGTAGTTTCTGGCATTACTATACTTATCATGGAAGATTGAAATCCGTCATGAACATATATGAGTTGCTCACGCATATCCTCTTTTTCTTATTGTTTATATATATATATTTTTGGGTCTCCATTATCTTAAGTTGCTTCTGCTTTGGGTATTTTCATCCCGCACGTTGTTTTCGTTGGCTACTCAAAACCAGGACTGCTGTAGACAATGCATACACAACCACAATTCTTCCCCCCCGAGAAGATAAAAGGGCAAGGAACTAATTTGCGTAGTTCAAGTAATTTTCTATTAATGCTCCTTAATAAAGAAACAATTTACAAGCACTATGTTACAAGTCTCGCATTAAAGAACTATGCCAATAAAGTATGGTATTTAAGTTTAATGATTTTCTTACTCATTACATTAGTCTTTTATGTTAGACTCTTCTTTAGAGTTGAGTCCATAACACATCATAATATAATTCCTACTATCAGAATATGATCCAAATACTTGAAGTAGATGAAAGTTTATAGGAAAAATAAATTTAAGTGAAACACTTTTTAATAATTAATATAAAAAGGAAATATATATAAAATTTCCTTCATATTATGAATATCGTTTGGCTTTAATTTTTAAGGAGCAATATACTTGTAATAGCAAACATGGAGTTTAAATCAACTATACTCCCCCTCTCTTTTATTTTTCACACAAAAAAAAAAAAAAGAAAACAAGCTACATACATAGGAATTACTTAAGAAATCCAAAGATATCTGCTTTTTGCTAAGTGTCAAATTCTAGCTGATCGAATCGAACAAGTAACATACATATATAACTGAACAAGAAAAATAATTGAGCTCTCTAGTCACTGATGATATATATCACCTTATCACACTACTATGAAGTTCACAATCTCCCCTATTTTACTATTTCTGTGACTAAGCTTATTCCATTATTGACATTATCAATAAACTGATAATCATTTTCATCCATAAGTATTATTATTGTTTTTACAATCCTCACCATCACTATATCATCACTTTTTATTTAATAATTTTAATTATTTTTTTTTAATGCCCGGAAATTGAAGCTGAGATCAATCTATCTCTAGTAACAGTTGAATTTGAAATTTTCAACTTTCCATGTCCAGAAGAACCACGCACGTTTAGAAAATATCCTAAATTACTTGATTTAATTATGGAGCACGAATTTTGTAAGATTCAAAATTGAGAAAGTTATACAACCTTGAGTCACCCACACACAGCGCATGGGTCCTTACCCAGTTCATGTTAAACTCATTTACACAAGTCTTTTAGAGAGAGCTACCCATACACATGGTATTTGATTTAGCTATTTATTGAAACAACCCACTAACTTTTAACCAATGTAACCAGAAGGCTAGCCCATTAGCTTTTGACAATAAACGATGACAATAAGTGAACATATATCTCAATTTGCATACAACCCTCTCACTTATTTCTCGCTTCAAACAGACTCCAGTAAGGCCAATTAAGCACTCTCTTTTCTTAGGATGGAGATAAACCAAGTGGCCTATTAGAGGCCTTTGGTCTGTCATGCATTAGGCCTAACCTGATCTAGCCTGTTCGATAAATAAATTAAGTCAAAATTTTTCAAAAAATCTTTTAATCAATAAAGGTTAAGGTGGTTATGAAAAAAAATTATTAGGCCTTATAGATTGATCTATTTATATTATATTATTAGTATTATTATTATTATATAAATAATTTAAATTATATTATATTATTTTTTTAAAAGATTTTTTTAATCTATTTAAATGTCTTTTGATTTATTTAGAAATAATTTTTTTTAATCTATTTAGGAAGTATTTGGACTTATTTAGAAATAAGCTCTTCGATCTATTTAAAACTCTTTTGGCCTCTTTAAAAGTAGATTTATAGAACTATTTAAATGTCTTATTTTCAAATAGACATCTAAATAGATTTTCAGGCTAGCTGGTTATACTTTTAATAAAGTCAAATTAGGTATCAAAATAAGTATATGTTAGATAATAGGTTCAGGTTCATGCTACATATTTAAAATACATGTTGGACCATTGAAGATAAAGCCTATATTTGGCTCCATGTTTGGACTCTCTAGAATCAATTCTAGAGGGTTATAATTCATTCTACAAGTTTTGATAGATGTTTGATTTTTCACTCCTAAGATCAAATTTTGTCTCTAAAATTGATTCTAGGAGAAGTGAAAATTTTTTATTTTATGTTAGAATCATCTTTAGAGGAATTATCAATATAAATCACTTTACCTCAAAATTAATTCTAACCAAATCAATTCCAATAAAATCAATTTTATCTAAAATTAATTTTACAAAAGCAGAACCAAACATGTTGAAAGTGTTACTTGACCTTGCCTATTTCCACCCAAACTCTTTTGAGAAAGGACAAAATTTGGAATAAATTTATTTTCTAATTCATTCACAATAATATTTTATATACTTTATTATTATTATTATTATTATTTATCTAAAGCTATACAAATTGACAGTGTCGATCAATATGCTAATAAATAGTAAAAATATATTTACAGGAAGATGTAACAATTTTTTTAATATATAATTACCAGATTTTAAACCTGATTTTTATAATTATTTCTCTCTCTCTCTCTCTCTCTCTCTCTCGAGGTTTTACAATTGATTATGTGCTGGTGCTTCTAAACTGGAGGATGTTGAAGCCTTCTAGTTATATGTTATTTATTTAGGAGAATATAAATACATAGAAAATGTATTTGACAGAAATCAGGCAGATTAAATTTTTACTTCTTTATCATCAGCCGAGAAAGAGAGCGAAAGGGGGGAAAATAAACACTAAAAGAATGTTAAACAATAAAACCTTGTAATTTCTATTTCAAGAGTATTTATGTCTCACTATTATTATTCTATCATTTAACGTTCTATGCATGCATTCAGAACAATAGTAGGTAGGATTTATATTGTTAATAATAATGCATTTGTTTTATTTGAATTCTGCAATATTAGTGGAATCTCTTTACATTCTTATCGAGCATTTAGGATCAACATTAGCCACGTTTGATTAATTTTGACAATGGATATATCTTATTTGGATGGAATATACACATTTGACTAGATAGTTGAGCATAACTACTGCAGCGTATCAAACTGAATGTCATCAGCATAAAACAAATAAAATAATTTGATCAAATTGTGTAGACAATACATGATTATGTGTCCACAACATTAGTCATGTGTATGGTCACTGAAATAATTGGGAAAAGACATATTGAATATTCAATAATGAAGAATTTGTTTTGAAGTAATTAGCAGCAAACTAGGCCATTAGGCAGCTAGCTAGACTACTACTTTTGTATGAGAAAGACAATGTGATCTAATCATATAGAATATCACAGAGAATGAATCATATATGCTTTGATTACAATATCTAGCTTCCAATGCACAACTGCCCACTATATAGTCAAGTGGATAATAAGACTACTATGAAATTGACATGAGATTACAAAAAAACAAAGCATTCATTATATATAATAGGGTTCCCGTAAATAAACAAGAACACCGGGCCCAAGTATTTAAATTTCCAGACCAAGACAAATATAAATTCTCACTGCGACGTTGTGCACATTCATCTATGGGCAACATATGTAGGAATATAGATAAGCAACGTATCAACATAAAAGATTCGTTTTTCTTGCTTACCCTTAATAAATCTCAATCCTTTTATTTTGAGAAAAGCACAACTAGCCCATATAAAGTTTGCCTAGAAATTCTATGGCATGTTCAATATTTTTCACGTGTGGGTAAATTTAAGTAAGGAAAAAAGTTATAATTGCGACCACAGTTAAATTGAAAATGAAAGAAGAAAAAAGGTGGGCCTATATAGACTCCATATAGGGAAAAGCAGTTTGACTCAGAACTCACGAGGGACAATTCACCATTTCAGGTAATATAAGGATCATCATGATTGTTATGTTATTGCGGATTATCATTTAGAACTTGTGAATTTGTGATTGACGAAGAGACTAATGACCTTCATGAGATAATTAATTAGAAGGCAGACATATGCATGAGCAAATTTTCCTTAGATTTTACCTTTTGATTACATGTATATGTTTTCTTTCTTTAGGTGGTCTATCAAGTTTTGACTTGTCATTATCACTTGGTGAAAGATACTAATAGCCACAAAATTAATGGGTAGAAATATGGGTGTGGTGGGGTTCACAATCAATTTGAGTGGGGGTGAGATCTTTTCAATGTATATATATATATATATATATATATATATATATATATATATATAATATTCTTAAATTGTCTTTGTCTCAATGAGGGGTAGGGGGGCCTGTAATAGTATTTTTCCATTAATTATTATAACTCTGATGTGTGTATTATATCATTGTTTCTTCCTGGAATGATGCCCTGATTTGAATCCACTTGTCTTCTCATGTTGCCAGGTTGATAATAATAATCACCAGCTATATATAGCCTCTTTTATATATTTTGTTTCATTTCATTGTTTTAAATACATGGACAAATATAAGGGGCTTCTCTGAATTCCATACAATGATCTTGGATGCTATAATCACTCTGCACAAGACAAACAGATCTTGTTCATCATCGTATCTGAAACCCCATGACAAGGTAGTGAAGAGGAGTGTGAGATGTTGGGTATGCATGCCATTTAGTTGTTGTCTATGTCCTAATGATGAAAATGCTTGCTTATGATTATGGCTGATGTGTGCTTTTTTATTATAGATACTGGGGGCAGAAGTTTTGATTGAAACTACTTGCTTTAATCAATCAATCCACACTCATGCTACTATCTGATCAATGCACACTAGCTAAAGGGTTGGAATTGATGCACGAAAGTCTAATTCAGTAGGAATAAGATAATGATAATTCTCTTTAAAAGGAAATGTGACAATGACATAAGGTAATATTCATGAAGAATTAATTAATTTAATCTTTAGTTAATTATGTTTGCTTTACTCGGAAAAATAGAAAAAGGAATTTTTTTTTTTTGATAATTGAATAAGAGCTCGACATTCATCAAAAATGGAGTGGACAGTACATCATAGTATCTCAATAATAATAAATCTCCTATAAGTATCCAAAACTCTCATAAAGAGCATAACATAATAAAATAAAATATACACAAACAAAATAATCTAACAACAAATGAAAGTATGTATCTCAACTAGATTTCATTTTTACAATTTGTTCTTTGCATCCTGGCTTGTCTCTATTTTTGTGAGGCTCAGACTCATCATCTACATGATTATTTTCACTATCTATTTTGGAAATTGGGCTTTTCACGTATTCACAGTCTAAAGAGTCCAAAACCAACACTCTAAATTCATATTCAAGTCCAACACATCCAAGCCCAAATCCCGGCGTACCTCAGCAATTAATTCAGCTTCCGAACATGCTTTACTCATCGACAAACACCGCACAAAAACAATGTCGTTATTGATAGCCACGTTAGATATGAAGTTATCTTTAAAAACCATCCGATAATTATTGGCATTTCTATGCAAGAAGGCCAAGTAATATTATGGGTCAATTCACCTTCCATCGCTGACTATGTAGTACCACTCACTGCCTCATTTCAGTCAACAAACAAAGGAGTGCAACCATAATTGTCTGATTTGCTTGGATGCATACCAGGAAAAATTCTTACCAAAAAAAAAAAAAAGTACAAATGATTCTCCGTTTTAACCTTCTTGTTAGAGGTCGCCACCTCATCAACTTTGCATGGGCTCCCCTCACCCGCACCACCGTGCCCCACAGCCTCAAAAGCGAGACTTGGATTAGACGGTGGTCGGAAGCCCATCACAAGGGGTAAGAAAAGAGACAAACCAAAAGCAAAGAAATGGAAACAGATTAATATGAGGGCATATCGTATAGAATGGAAATAGATTAAGTAGATACTTTTTTTCATTCATTTCCATCTTGATTTTCGTCAATCACCCACAGGAAATGTAATAATAAATTAATTTCTTATTACTTTAATTATTTTTCTTTAATACCAAATAAAATTTATTTTTTCTTTTTTTAACTGGTTATCAACAAGTAAAATACTTATTTCTCCCTTCTGCTATTGCCATCTTTGCATTAACACTATCTAATTTAGTCCTATAAATAATAGTACAAACACTTTTATCCTCCTAACAAACATGGTTTCTTTTAGGAGGGGTCTTAATTGTTCTTGTACCTCAACATACCCCCATAATTAGGAGGGCTTTGTTTTTTTTTTTCGGTTTGGGCATGTTAGATGGAGCTGGAAAACAATGCAGCCATTGTTGTTCTCCAATAGCATAAAAAGCACACAGAATAAGAATGCCAAATGTTCGTTAAGAAATCCCAATGGAATTTCAGTAATATTCTTGTCCCCCTTTTATTTGTGGAAGGGTATTAGGAATAAGGGGTTGGAAAAGAATTAAGCAGCTGTGATAAGCACATGATTCAAACTTTTTATCCGCAAGAATCCTATAACAAATTATATAAATGATGCACCTTTGTGCCAGCGAACATTAGTGAGGGCCAGTGTTTAAGAAGACGATGATGAAAGTAACTACACAAGAGATCTTAAAAGGGTTGGAAGATAAGCTTAGTAATTGAATGATTTCTATACCTCTTAATGGAGATATGTCAAATAGAAAGAGACACATACACATATCAATAGAAATTCCAGTGAATTCGTTGGAAATATTAATTTGTCATTTGTGTTAACAAAAGTTAGCAACTACTTGGATTTTTCCTACTATGGTTGGTTTTTGTCTACTTGGTTCCTTTATGCCCTCATACTAATCTCATGACCACTCTCCAATATTATCTTTTCTCTCCCTTTCACTATCTGATTGTCTCTATAACACATACCGATACACCCAACTCAGGGACAGGGCATAGTTTGATTCTTTTATTCTTCCCAACGAGGAAAATAAATAAGATCTTAATTGAATTAGAGTGTTGAAGTAGAGAGCATTATCTAGTAGGACAGGGGAGCGTGGGTTGTTTTACCTTTTTCCTTTTCTTTTTTTTTTTCCCCTTTTTTTAAGTATTTTAATTTTCTATCTTCTTTTCATCCCTTTTCTCTTTATCTTTTTGGTTGTAATGTGTGTACTCTTTTCTGGGAAGATGACCTTTTAGTCTCCATGTGCCTCTCCATCACCTTCAAAACCATGATGGTGGCTGGATCATCTCACATGAAAGACAAACGCCCTAAAAGTATGGGCTTATGCTCACCTATGAGTGCTTCAAGGGAATGAGAGGGCGCTTTGCATGAATCATGACATGGCAACCCAATTGCATGGACTTTCCATGCTATCTTGTGTCACAAAGTATTTTGAGAAAGTAAAACAAACAAAAAGTGACCAAAAAGAAGTTATAAGTGGTAACATGTCACACACAATAGAAAGAATAAAGATAACGAAGGTGTTTATTTACAACACAAAAGCTTCCATGAATTGACATAGGCTTTGCAAGGAAGTATCTAAAGGTTCCATGAATTTGTTATTGTGCTACGTGTAAATCTTTTTAGGTGTTGATTTTTAGAAGGCCTTGATATGGTAAAGTTGTCTAATTTGTGAGGAAAAAAATAAAAGTTTAGCCAACAAACCCTAATCATCAATTTGGGTGTTGGGGCCCTCCTTAATTTTAAGGGCATCTCTTTTGATCCACAACCCCCCCCCCCTCTCCCCCTTTTCAGAATTTTTCTCTAGCAAGTTGAATATAGTGATAACTCACGAAACAAACCATGTGAGTGGGGGATACCCATCTTTAAATCCAAAAAGAGCAGTTTGCTTGTGCTAGTCCAAAAGTCAAAGCATCAAATCCAAAAGATCAAAAAAGTCCCATACTTTTATAAAAAGAAAACAATGTTCAAATTATGCAATACATTGTAGCCTTCGTTTCGTGTATACAGTAAAAATAAGATGAAACTCCCCTGTCATGGACCAATCTATCTTTGGAGATAAATACGGAGTACCTATCGTCTTCTCTTGGTCATTCTTCTGCAAAGTCCTTTTGGGGCACTACAAAAGAACTATAACCTTTTCAGGTCCCAAAATTAATCTTTTACAGTGTGCATGTTATAACATATCATATTGAGAATGAAAATGTACAATTGTGTAAGATATGTGTACAGTTTGAAACTTTGAATCATTTACGAAAGGTTATAAATTGTCATTTAATGACATGCCTTAGAGAGTGAGAGTACGTGAAAGTGAATGGATGCAGGTTTATACAAATATCATTACTATATATGTGTATAATTAATCACTTTATTTTATATGTGTGTGTTAGAAGAAATAGTGCTTGTGTGCATGTTATTTTAAAAATTACGAGGAAATTGCACTTCAAGATGGAGGAAATATGTATAATCTCTGTTTTTTTTTTTTTTTTTCGGGTCACGCATGCACTAGGGGAGGAGGGGCAAGAGGTCTCTGAATGCAATGTAAGTCGAACTCATGCCCCAATATGTGGCTACACTTAGCGAGGCAACAAGTTGCCATCTAAACTCCCGCCTCAGCCACTTATAATATCTGTTTGTCCGTATATTTGTAAGTCTCAGTAAATAATGAAAAATATCAATGTTTTCATTCATATCTATGATATGGTATTTTTTGGTATATTAAATTTTTAGGGTGAAGAATGGTTACTTTAGAGACTTACAAATTTTATCTCATCAAGTGACTCTTGAATTCATGCATTTTGGAACTATAAATGAATAAACAATCGTTAGCACAGTCAGAAAGTTTATGATTTATTTTTATAAAATTCCCATCTTTAGGACACTATAATTGAAAATTTGTACATGGAAAATAGATTTTAATGAAATGTATCCATGCAGTTTTGGTGGTGGGATGGAATTAGTCCACATCTAAGGATGAACAAAAGATAAAAAGAACATACGTATGGCCTTTTTTTTATCTTTGTTTTTTGGTAGATTCACATTTAGCTTTCATTTGTTATGTTTCTACCTTGGGCCGCAACGTTTACGCAGAGATTATTATATCCATATTACTTAGTTATGCCCGTAGCCATATCGTGGATATATTTAGAATGAAAATTTTCTCCCATGTTGCTTAAAAGCATTAATATATACAAGTAGTGGACACAATGCTAGGAATTGGGTCATCCTCTTTCTTGATAATCATTATTCATTAATGCTTATATACAAATTATAATATCACTAATTCAATGAAATCGAAACGATGGTTACGATGTATTTGCAAATGCAGATTCTAGACAAATTAATTAGGCGCAGAAAGGCATTTAGGTTAAACGAAACAACTTTCCTATAAAGCACTTTAATGTGAGTTTTGATTAGCTAGCATATTGTCTTAATAATTTGTTTATGATTAACATGCTTTTTGACAAGTGGAACATCTATATCATGAAACTTGGTTTAATTTTCTAATATATTCACTGGCAATGTTTTAAAAACCGAATTCAACTATTTAGTTAAATATATTAAATTGAGATAAACATTGTTTCAATTCAACCATTTAATCATCTAAATTAATTTAAATTATACAAATTCAATTTCTGGTTCCATTTTTAAAAAATGAAAATTGGGTACCAACATATAACCAACCTAGGTTTGGTTAGCAAAAAGAGGTTAATTTATCGTAATGTGACAAATTATAGTTCGAATTTCAGTTGAAAAAATCATTAAGTATCCTATAATACTTAAATAAAATTACCTTTTATGAAAGATACATGTAAAAAATTGAAAAAAAAAAAAAACTTCTATATAAATGGTCTCTTAATGATGGTATAAAGACCAAAAAAGTCCCAAGCAAAAGCAAAATTGGGCAGTTTTCTGGATATGAAACTCTTTTTATCCCTTTTTAATTTTTTTTCTTTTGGCTAATTGATCGTAATAATGTTACTGTTCGCCTTTTTTAAAAAAAAATTCTAGAGATAGTGATTGTTTTAGATTGGGATGCCGGATTTTTTTTGTTTTTTCTTTTTACCGTCTAGGGATGCTAGATTTATGTGCACATCATCAATCTCGTATTGCTTTTTTGTTTTTGGACAGAATCTGGTACTACTCTGATGGACCAAATTGGCATGTATCCTATGGGCCTGCAACCCTTTAGTTTGGTTTAGTCCTCTATTATATTTGGGCTAGTTTCAATTAAACTGACAAGGTTGACCCAAAAAAAATTACACTTACAGGTTTCTTTCTTTAATTGCTTGTTTACGTCCCAATCTCCCTCTACAAGCCCATAACTGGCATTTTTTCTGCCTATATTATCCTAGTACTCCCATCATTTTCACTTTTTCTTTTTTAAAGTTATTTCATAAGAATTAAAAAATAAATAAATTATTAGGAGTGATTTAATTGGGATTTTGTTAGTACATATGAGATTAGGGGTTCAAATCTCATTGCCTCTAATATACCAAAATTATTAAAAAAAATGATAATAAGTAAAAATAATTATATTTGAAAAAATTACTATCTATCTATCAACTTCTCTACCATTTATTAATATTAACGACAGAGTTCAAAAGATGGAATTAATATTTGATTAATTTCTTAAGTGATAAATAAAACATGTCAAAATACGTGATAAATAAAATAAACAATTATAGAATTAAAAAAAATGGAAGAGTATTAATTTATAAGTTAAAACTAATTTTTGGTCTCTATACATATTTTAGATTTTAGTTTTAGTCTTTACACTAAATTTTTTTTTTTATTTTTGTTCTTATAATAGTACTGAATTAGTCTCTACTATTGAAAAATTATTTGATAATGTTACTTTTTGCTAATATGGCTAGCTAACAAGAGTTGATATGAGACATGCTAAAACTCAAATTGAGATCATTTTGGGCCTAAAATATGATTGTTTTTATATTGTTTTAGTCACTTTTTTATTTTTTGAAAAAAAAAATTTCAGACTTAAAAAAGGCCTAAAAAGATTGTTTCGAAACTACATTAATAACATATTATGTCTAATTCAGATTCTGTTAATTATGTCAGCAAAAGTTAGCATCTTCTAATAATTTTCTAATAATAGAGACTAATAAAATATTATTACAAGGATCTAAATCAAAACTTTTTTATTATAGAGACTAAAATCAAAATCTAAGACGTGTGTGATTTTAACCTACTATATAAGTCTTGAAAGTGTAAAATAGTGGATAGTTTATGAGGCTATTTTAAGATCGAGACTTTTCAGTCAAGGGAGCAAATATCTTTATGGTGGTGCTGCCAAACAAATTCATGGAGTTTCCAAGACAACTAGCTAGTCCTAGACAATGAAAATATGCTCGAGATTCCATCGTGCATTTCGTATACACAGCTGTGGTAAACTTAATTGTAACGTTTTCTTTTGAGAGGTTGTTGAATACTTTAAAAGTATTACCCTTAATTTAATAATACATTACACTTCGACTCTTTAACCGTGCAAAAGTCCTTTGAGTAAATATTAAATATTTATTTAATGAATTTTAAATTAAATTTTTTGGTATGAAATAAAAATTGAAGGTAAAATTTTATGGATGGGATGTATGTATAAAATTGCACATACAAAAAATTACACATATATTCCATATATCCATAAAATTTAAACCTCATTTTTATCTCTATATCAAATATACTCTCAACGTAACACTTTCATAATGTATTAAAATTTCTTCCTTTTATTATGGATAGTATTTTAAAAATGATTAGGATTTTTTTAGAGTTAATATACACTTTAAAAAAATACACGTTGATTCCTAAAAGATTCAAGTTTTAACACATTAGTCCCTCTATGTTCAATTTAGAGGACATATGGCATTTTTACAGGCCACATAGCACTCTGTTAGGAGTTAATGGATGGAATTTAATGGAAGAACTAATTCATTACAACATGATTAACTATAAGGAGTAATATGTTTGCAAATTTTCTTTTAGAGATAATTTTCTGTTTCAAACATATTCTTCTAGAATGTAAAGTGTAAATTAAATTTTTCTATATATAACAATGTTAACTGAAAAAGAGATAAAAAAAAACTTTAAATATATGTAATTTTTTAAAAAAATTTATAAAAACCTATTTAAAATGCTTATGCCTATATATGTACTATCTCTCTCCGTATGACAGCACTGTCTAAGAAAGAAAATATCAGAAAACCCATTATCCCATTACACCATTCTTTGAGAAGGACACACTTGCTAGGTACTTGTTCCATCAATTTTGGCCTAATGTCTTTGGATGTATGGAGCTAACTATGCATTCTCTGTTAATAGAAAGCTGCTCTTTGTTTGTTACTGAGACCATGAAGCCGGCCATTGCTAATAATTATTTAAGCTTCAAATCTAAGACGTTGTTGTCAGTTTGAAAGTCTTTCGAAGAGTCCTACAAGGGACAAATCAAATTAAATGCACCTTGGACCAGTTCAACTCACAAAACGGAGTAGAGTCTCCAGCGAAGATTTTTTTATTTTTTTCCGCATTCTTTTAACAACTTTGATATCCGCATATAAAAAACTCCACCATTTTCACACTTTTCAGCTAACCAATATCCAAATGTGGTGCACTAAAAACTTGTTCATATTTAACTATACCATTGTGAAAGTTTTCTTGATATTCCATGATTAGTTATGGCTGCATATTTAGCTAATGAATTATACTGTTGAGTTAATTGGAATGATGTGAATGGAAAGCATTCCCACCACGAAATATAAATTCAAGACGGATGGTTAGTCCGTGTCTCAACTCTTGTATCATTCGGTAAGCTATATTTATAATACACTTTATTTATGGAAGGGTGAATACAACCTTGCTTATTTTAAAAGACAAATTTACTTTAAAATAACCTTATGTAATAATTCTTATAATTAATCAAATTTCCTATTGTGGTTACTGGTTAATGATAGAGAAATGATGTAGAAGGATATTTCTATTCTTACATTCCGAGAAGCATATTTTAATCTCTCTAGCAATGACTCAATTTTCTTTAAGGGACAGCAATGGATTTTTAATATCTACAAACCGACATTGAGCCACAGGCGGATACATCCTAAGACGAGGTTTTGTAGGTTCAAACAAAAGCCATAGGAGCTAACGATCGAGGGAAGACGAAGAAACAAACAGAGTCGTCTTTATTTGTTTTTGTGTGCATTAAAAAGGATTGCTTTTGGTACACAAAAATGTAAGAAATTGAACACCTAAGACGGGAAAAGTTCTTTGAAGTGAAAATGGTGTCCAAACCTGTGGCGAACTCAATGCTTGTGCTGAGGATAGTAGCTATGGCGGCCTCAGCAGTGGCTATAGCCTTAATAGTAACTGACAGTGTCAAATTTTACGATGGTACTCGGGCGAAATTCCAAGATCTCACGTCATATAGGTAAGAAAACCAAATTCCAAGCTAGTGTTGATAATCAAGTCACAATTGAAATTTTAATGTTGTTCCTCCATTTAAGATCCTTAATTTTTTATATGCAATAATTAATAGTTTATATGATGGATTTGTTGAGATTTTGATTAATTTTAATGTTTTGTGTTTGACAATACAAATTAAGAGAAAATAAGTGAGTAAAAATGACCTTAATTATTCAAAGCTTCTGGTATCTCATTGGTGTTTATGCCAAGAACTGCAGGTATGTGCTGGCGGTTGCCGTAATTGCTGCTGCATATTGTATAGTGCAGCTACCATTTGCCATACACTATGCTGTAAAGCAGAAGAGGATGATAGGCAATGGATTCTTGAGAGAATTTGACTTCTATGGGGACAAGGTCACCATTTAATTACATATCTCCTCGCCATCGAAAATACTTGTGTATGATACTAGCTACCTATACAATATATTCAAATCAGTTACATTATTTGTACATAAAAATTTAGAAATTTTAATTTGATATGTTATAATTATAATTTAAATAAGTGTGAATTTCAGTTATATAAATATCAAATTAACATATTACTTTCACTAATAATATAATTTTAATTTAGTTAATATCAAATTCTATATTTCCATAATTGAAATTCATACTTATTTAAACCATGATCATTACACAACAATTACAGTATCTATATATATATATATATATATATATGAAAAATATGCATGTGAATTGAGTGAAAGGTGTGTGAAATTGCAGGTTATTAGTGTGCTTCTGGCCACAGGCGTTGGCGTTGGTATCGCAGTGTCTTTTGAATTCAAGAAGTTCTTCGACGACTTGTTTGATGATGTTGGTGTTTCAAAGAAAGATCCTACAAGGACCGCAAATGACAAGTTCTTTAATCGAGGGATCATCGCTTCCGCTGTTCTCTCTATTGCACTCCTCGCCATGTTTGTCGTTTCAATCATTTCCTCCATTAATCGAGGCAGAAGCATAGGCGGGTTTAGGTGATATGATATTGATGTTTTCTAAGCAATAATAAGGTCAATTGAAGTAACTCAAGTCCTTACAAAGCCTTGCTATAAATTAATAGTCCAAGTATTTTTAGGTCATCATGTATGTTGTTATTCCATGCACACAGAGCCTTGTTTGTATTGAATTGCATTGTATTCAAAGATTAATAAACTTTATGTTACCTAAAAAAAATCAACAATATGCATAATTTCCATCCAATAAATATGAACTTTTTTTTAATCAATTTAAGTTGTTTTATAATTTATGAAGCATAGATATGGCAGTCTCCTCTGCTTCCCATTTCCAGGACGTGTCCTTGTCCAATATGGACACGACACACCAAAATCTGTCCTGCTTTCGTATTTTATTTTTTGGTTCGTAGAGGTGCAATTCAACTGGTAAGAATACCATTGAAACACAGTCAGATACAATCCAAACACTGAATGGACATGGTGGACGATGGAATACACCTTATGGTGCATATAAACTGGATGTTTAGGAATTGAAACTTGAATAAGGAAGATATGAATTTGCGAATTCATTCTTATTCAATTTTTCTCCCTTTTTAGATTGGTGAAACTCCTTTTGTTAATGTTCTTCAAGTTAATTGGTAGTACGCTTCATTCTTCCAAGCTTGTTACCAGCGACGGATCTAGGGGTTGGAGGGTGAAGGCATGTATGCCCACCAAATTTTGAAATTTTCATAAGTATATAAGTGTATATACATTTTTGTCTCCATTATTTATTAAGTTTGACCCCATACTATGATAAAAAAATATAATTAAAAGAAATTAACCCACTTTTCTAATTTTGTTCCTATTATCTAAATTTTTTTGATCCATCATTACTTGTCATTATGTTTTGGATTTGATGATACTATTTTAAATTTTGTTTCGCCATTGTTGTTCTACATTTTTACAGTGAAACATGTGGAAGGAAATGAAGAAGAAGATAAGAGATACCACCTCATTTTTTGTGTTTTTTTCCCTTTAAAAAAATAAGAAAGGAAGGGTCTTTGGGCTTTGTTGTTATTATTATTATTATTATTATTATTATTATTATAATGTGTGGGGCACTACATATGGTGGAAGAGAATAATTTTATTATCTAGTAAGACTAATACTCTATTATCCAATATTTACATATTATAATTATCAATATATAGATTTAATTTTAACACATTATTGGTATAAGACTTTTTATGTAGTATTTTTTACTATAATTATCTCAAAAATGATATATATTACATGATTAATTAACAATATAAAATATTTTATACAAATAATATATAAAAATTTATTTTATACATAATAACATATCATATCTCATAAATATAAAATCCTAATGAATCGTCATATCAATATTGTATCGAATCAGTTTCGTATTTCTAATAAGTAGTGCTTCATAGTTTATAATTGATTTGTTAATTAGAAGTATCAGTTGAACCCTATTTGTTCACAAAAAATAGATTGACAGGTTATGCCAATAGGGGTTAACTCATCTAATTGGTCTTTTACTCATGCATCATTGAGCAAAAGTGGCAATTACTTTCTGAGAGGGATCATCCTCTCTTGCCAACCCGGAGGCGATGCCTTTTGCTCATGTATCATGTATAATCGAGGGGAGGTGGCAATTACAAAAATCAAGTCTGGTTGATATTTTTAATTACTTTCTACCTAGTCTAGAGTCAGGACATGCCTTTGGGCTCATTGAGCACTTACGGAAGTATTTACAAATCATTAACCAACGAGAAAAACTGGAGAATTGAACACAAATCATGGCAATAATAAGTATTTGAGAAAATGGTGGGCTGGGAAGCTCTTGCTTTTGCCTTCCCGTTCTGGTATGTGTAACACCTTACCAGACAAAGTACTATGCTTAAGTCATAATAATCTATCTGATAAGAGATTACGTGTAATACTGATTAAATTTCTCTTTTCTGTATTAGTATTAATTTCTCACATAAGACTACTTGATCTCATAACAAAATTTTCTGCGGGATGGCGGAATAAATACTAATCAATCAGTAAACTGTAAATAACTTAACATAAATAAAAATACAATAAGAACAGAATAACTGCAAACTACGTCATAGATATGTACATAGATATTTGATTTTAAAGTTTGTCAAAAAGTACAAGGTGTCAAGATGAGGCCGCTAATACAAAATGAAACGGCCAGTATCTATGAACAACATCCTGAGTGGTCCCCATGGGACATTTCATATACATCTCCTAATATCTACCCATCCAACCATGACCCAAACTGTCAAAAGAGGGTCATTCTGTACATCTAACCCCACTACAGCATGCACGCTATCTAAACAGAGTCTGATGAAAGGAAACCGTTCGCCATGGCGGCATCAGCTGGAGGGTGCCCGGCACTGGGAGTAGATGATGACGAAGAACTAGCAGCCTCGGATAGATCCTCCTCTGAGGCCGAGGCCGACAACATCGGCTGCAATGGCGAAGCAGGAGGGGCCATGGGAATTGAAGCTACTGGTGCGGCTGGTGCTGCTGCTGGTGGTAGGAATGGATGAGCTATATGAAGAGGTATAGCAATGTAGGGGACAGCAGGATCAAAAAGAGGATGCATAAGTGGTACAGCAAAGTCCCTCTGGAAGAAGAAGTATAAACGAAACTGTCATCTACCTGATATATATACAGAATCTAGAAAAGGGTTGATATGGATGTGAAGCTCAGGAAACTCAATGAACAGGACCCCGGTCGCTACGTGCTCCATAGTCTGAGAATGACGCGGAATATATAATATGGTAAGAAATGAATATTTCTCAGTAGAAAATCCTAACTTCTATGCATCCGTCATCGCTGTCATTCCCAGTTGTTTCAGTTGTGCAAGATTTTCAGATAGTACGGTAAAAAAAGATAATATTTAACTTAAATACTCATTTGTAAAGCATACACCGAAACAAGTTCAATTTTAATTAACAGATATACTAATGTACTCAAACAGTAATCACAGTGGAACAATAGCATGTTATGAATAATAAACAGAGATCTAGAACAATCAATAGAAAAGTATTACACTGTACATATGCATGTGCAATGAGAAGATGCATCTTATTCTTGGAAGCTTTCGCCTTTTATAACTTATTTCCATCCTTGGTCCCCTGGGAGTCATTGGCTATATACTCCTGGGTAATAGTCCGCTTTTCAGGACTGAGTTTGTTCCTATACAGGATGGCCGGGTTTACTTTTCCCGATCTTCCCACTGATCTGTTCCCTTTAATTTATTCCGGGGCTGGCCCAAGTGATATGCACTTCTTTATAAATGTCATGAAATGAATATACATCTAACTTGTCTCTCTACTTCTAAAGTACTCAAGTTGTCATGAATTTCATAATTTATGGATTTCTTACCGAAATTTCTGCAGCATAACGGATCGAGTCCGCTTCCCCGTGAATAGTGCCAAACAATCAGTACAGTTGCACAACTAATAATTTCAGTATAAACCAGCAAATATGTATAAACACTTATAACATCATTCAACAATTGCAAATCAAGCATTAAGAAGGTTCCAGCTTGTCCTTCCCTACTCTACCCAAGTTTGGCATGCTCCAATTTTTATTCAATTCAACTTATTAAATTCTCATTTTTGGATATGTTATAGCCTTATATGTCTACTTTATACTCTCTTTAGTCCCATCTCGTTTTGAGTTGTATAACTCTAGATATAAACATTTTATCTCAGCCTGTCCTGTTCCTAGCCAAAATGGGGTTCCTATAGAATAAAATTCACTAAAAATCAAAAACTAGATGACATCATGCGAATTTTATATCAGAATGAAGCTAACACAACAAGCTTTAAAATGAATTAAGTTTCATGTCATTTGCCTAAGTGGATTTTGAGTTGAGTCTCGAAACATTACCCTATTGGGCTGTCCTGTTCTAGGCCAGTTTTAACCTAAGCCAACTTCATTGATGTGCTGGGAACAAATGACAATGAATTAAATTTTGAAATTTTTATGGAATGTTTTCTCATGTGTTAACTTTTAAACATCTTTGGCTGCATTCAATTTGAGGTTGTATAGGGTGACATATACCCTTCTCAACCCATGCTGCCTGGATGAGAACCCAGATTTCTAGGTCTAACTTCAAAAATTCATAACTAATTCTATACTAATCCAATGACCTATTATGATACATGTGTGAAAAGCCCTGAATGTCTAGTTTCATTTAAAAATGGTTTCATCAAATTTAAACGGTGGTAGGCGGAGCCGTACACTCCGCTGTACTGACCGCCGAGGGAAATCCTATCCTGCTTCTAGGTTTGTCTCTTCCTTTCAAGCCATTTGCCCCCAAATCCAATTTTAATCACAACATACATGTAAAATCAATCATAAAACATCATCTTCACTCTATAAAACATCCAAATCTCAGATTAAGCATACTCCTCATACAGCCCCAAATCAGAGAGAATAAAAGAAGAAGTAGGATTTCCTACCTTGTCTTGAGTAGTTTAGGCTGATTTTGTGTTCTTGGATGGTGATGGCTTGGGATGAGGCTTGAAGATGGATGGAAATGGAGTAGAAATGAGAACAAGGAGGAGAGAAAGAAAGAGGCTTCAGCTGCTTGGAAGTGGTCAAAATTTCTGATAGGAAAAAGAGAGAAAAAGTGAGATATTTGGGTCCAACTTGGTCTTGATTTATGGATCCAAGTTTTGTATTGATTTTGGTTGAGCTTCCCATCATCAAGGGCTCCCAAGGCGCCACTTGGTGGGTTGTTTGGCTAAATCCTAGCCGTTGATTCTAGGGCACTCATAAAAAAATTCTACTGATTCGGTTCTGACAGTTGGAAATACCGAAATCCTACCTATTTCCTTTAAATCGGTAAATCGATTTAAAATTGTTCTGTGAAGTTTTCCATGCTCCTAATCTAATTCTATCTAGCCTAATCCTTTTAAGTTACACTTGATTGGCTTTAAGTAAATGTTTAATCAAGTTCTGATTAAACTCACTTATTTGATTAAAAACCGAATAATTCAGTTGTTAACGATAAATTTTTCGGTCGTTACAGTATGCAAATGGTGCTGCAATGGCAGCGATAGCTAAAGTTAGTGATGGAGAAAGGAGGAAGAAGAGGAACCAAGTGTGAATGGTGGACCGACAATGTGAAGAGAGGATGAACGGAGGAGGAATGAGGAAGTACCACTACTAGTAGGTAGCAAGACGATGGATCAATGATGTTAGGGAACGGTGGTAGTGAGCAATAACAGCAAGGGAAAAGGAGGAACAAAAATGAAGGATAAAGAGAGAAAGAAGCTTCATGATTGGGATTTGGGGTTAATAGGGCTTGATATTAATTTTAGATTTTAAAATTGAAATTAAAACAAATATAACATTAAGCAAAACAATATTGTTTTGCTTTCGCTAGTCAGGCCATCAAGTCAGGTTATCGAGTACGTTTTCTAGACCTGCTACTTGAACCAATATCATATCAGCTTGATTGGGTTTAACCCAAACTAACTTGAATACTCACCCTAACTTGGATATTTGTTATTAGGTTGGGTGAGGATGGTCGAGTAGTTGGTCAATCCGAACCTGTGATTGTCTAAAAATTATGAGAATTATATTTAGCAACACCTATTGCAATAAAGATATCAATAGTGTCAATTGCTTTATGAGACTTTCAATTGTATCTTAAACATGGAAGTGAATATAGTTGTTAGAATTGTATTTTTAATTTGATGACTAAATGGATAACTTAAGTTTGTAGTTTTACCTTGCCGTTGGGTACCTGGATGACTTTTGACATGTGCAAATGCAATTGTTCCTTTGTTGTATTAGTTTCTTCATGCAATTTTCACATCTAAAGTGTTCCAACCATATGTGTTATTGATTTCATTGATGGTCCATGATTGTGAATATCTTTTCCTATTTTCTTGTATCTAGTTAAATATAAAGAATTGTATGATAGTTTCTTTTTTTTTTAATCCAATTGAAAGTATGATGCTTTTAAACATACTTGGGTCTTTGATTCCTATTTCACGGCCACTATATCTTTTAGAAAATTTTGATTTCCAAATGTCCTCATTTTAGGGTCAGCATTGGCATATTCTTGGGATGGGATCTCCTTTATTTCTTGTCTTTCTGTTGACGAGTTATGTTGATTTGCAATTGCTAAATCAAATATAAAAGGCTTCTAAAAGCATTATGTGTGAATTAGTTGTTTGCAAGTTCATTAAATTCTTTAGCATCTAGGTTTATATACATTGTTGCTCTTTAAGTTGAGTTGATTGAATACTCATCTGCATTTAAATTTATAAAGTGGGTGATGATGATCATGGATCACAGATTTGAGTTGTATGGCTGGATATATGTTCTAATGTATGCATACGTCCAAGCTTGTTAACTAATTAAATGTGTGACTGCAACAATCTCTAGGCATTGTTTTTGGTTTGTCAATGTTTGATCAACTTGAGTAATTATGTTTCTCTACATAGTCACTTTGTCTATGACATTCTTGAAAGTTTTAATGAGTTGAGTGAATCAAGATTGTAATTGCATATTGTATTTAGGTGCAAACGGTAAGTTTTTTATAGGACATTTTGTGTAAAATGTATACTTATGTACTTATGTACAAGTGTGAAGGTGTGTGCAGTGGACAATGATAAGTGGCATGTAGGTTATGTTATGGTGTAGCAAATTTAATTAAATTTGTAATGAATTTGCATATATATATATATATATATTGGAATTAAGACAATGAATTGTTTTTATATTGTGTTAATGTTGGTAGAAACTTGTTAATAAAAAGAATAATGATCTTAAACATGAAATGCATCTATTAAATGTAGATTAAATTTTTAAACATATGCATGTCTTTCTTAAAGTTAAAATTAATAAAATCCAAGGAAGTAAGAATCACTATAAAAATTGAAATTTAGTAACATTTTCTAAAAGTTACTAAACTATGAAAATGTATTGCTATTTACATTAGCAATATTCTCACAAGTGTTGTATTTAGGTTATGTCACCAGAGATGTTCAACAATACTTTGTACATTTTTAAATATCGTAATCTAAATAATGTTACTAAAAACTAAATACGTAGTAGTCCATACACTTAGAATAACTTCCTAAAATTGAAGTTAATAGAGTGGAGTATGGTATCATCAAATAGGAAGATTATGTTTAACTTTATTCTAAATAGAATATTGAAAAGGCCTATATTGATTAATAGTAATGGATTAGGAATTTAGAAAAACATTTCCAAAATGAGTTGCAAAGCGACTTTCTTTCAATTTTCGTTCAAAATTATAATATAGCCCAAGCCAACATACAAAGAACTCGTGAAGTCAAGACCAACTATTATCGGATGGGAAAAAGTCTCATTATCCATATCCATGTCTTTTCTAGAATTTATTTTGACTAACAATATACGGCTCAAACTATTGTATTAAAATATGAAATCAACATCTTGAACTTTAAATCAACAATACAACAAAGTCCATTTATTGGCAATAAAGGTTGGATTATCCAATTTGTTTCATGCATAGATATGGATACACATAAATGGACAAAAATATTTATGAATAATGGTATTAGATATAAGAATAATACCTTTCCAAATTATGAACATCTTATAGTTTTTATAATTTGTAGTTATTGAATGAAATTTGTGTACACCTGTATTGTAATGCTGTTGAAGATGGAAACATAAGATAGGGTATATCATAAAGATTGGGTAAACGAAAAAGAAACTAATAAGAGATTGAACATAGGTATTTCTTTCTTGTAGTTTAGGTTTTTTGGTAATTATTATTGTGTTTGTGATTTGAGAATCGAACATTGAAGAATTTTTAGCTTGTAGGCAATATTTAAGATTGTCTTATCCCTTGACTGATTTTCATTAGTGGCAAGAATACATAGTCCATTTGTAATTGTGACTCTTGACACAATGACATTCAATTATCATCAAAGTGATCTACAAGTCCCTTATCTTGCTTCAATTTTGCTGGTATCAATAAAGGTGAACGCACTAAAATTAAGTTGGAAAGGGTGCATGCAACAAAAGGTGGCTAGATATGGGTTCATAGGAGGAAGCATGCAGAAGGAAGATTAATAAGACCTAGTTCGAGTCAGATCTCCAAACTCCACTAGAGAAAGAGGCAATACTCTCGAGTATTTTAATGATCACCAAAAATGGAATAATGAATTACAATAGGTGTTAGGAGTTCTTTTATACGTGCAGGATTCCTTAGCCTACAATACATTTGGCCTAGCCTACCAACTACCATTTAAATCTTTGGCCACCAGAAAGTACTTCCTGATCTCTTCTTAACTAACTTAGCCCAACTTGGTGCTCCTTTGAGCCTTGCTGATGTTTCTCTATTTGTCTGGGTTGTAACATCACCCCCTATTGGAAAAGGATCATGTCCTCAAGGGCCTGTGATGTATATAAGTCCACCAAAGAGTCTCAATCTTTCTACATCGTATCTTTGCGAGTCATACCATCCCACTCAGCTAGCACCTGATAGCGGTATCCTTTTGGTGTTACCACATTATGATCTATTACATAGTTATAGGCTATGGAATACTGGAAGTAGGAGACTCATCATATACCATTGTTGGTGGGATTGGGCCCTTTTAAGTTTTGAGCAAAGAGATTTGAAGCACAAGATATATCTTACTGCCATTAGAAAGGTCTAAGTGATAAGCAACGGGTCCAACTTTTTCTAGGATTCAAAATGGTCCAAAATATCATTTGGAAAGTTCAAAATTGAGTCTTCTAGCTACTAATTGTTGCTTTTAATGATGGAATTTAGCCCAGGCCCACTGTCCTACTTCATAGGACTTGTCAAGCCACTTTGCATTAGTATATTTTCGTATTCACTCTTATTCCCGAGTGATATGATATTGTATTTGCTTTGAAGTTATTGTCTATCAATCAGTACAGTATCCACCTCATTTACTATTGTAGACCCCGAAATACATGCTGGCAAGAGTTTAGGATTAGAACCATACAAGGCTTGATAGAAGGTCATACCAGTGGCTGTATGAAAGGTAGTGTTATAGCACAATTTTGCCCAAGGGAGGTAATAATGCCATTGGTGGAGATGATCAGTTGTTATAGCTCACAAATATTGTTCCAAGCATCAGTTTGCCACTTCCGTTTATTCGTTAATTTGCAGATGATATGCTGTTGAATAATGAAGTTTGGTGCTTGCGGAGTGCATAAGTTGGTGCCAAAATGAGCTCAAAAAAATGGAGTCACAGTCTAACACAATTTCTTGAGGAAAACCATGAAGTTTAATGTCTATCTCCATACAAACTGCTGCCACTATTTTTGTTGTAATTCCAGGTTTGAACAGACTAAATTGTGTCATTTTAGTCAAACAATCCATAACTACGAATATAGCTATATGACTTTAAGACTTAGGCAAACCAACTATAAAATCCATGGAAATTTATGTCCAAGGACTGTAGGAATTGGTAGTGGTTGTAAGAGGCCCGCACTTTTTGTTGTGGCATATTTGGTTTATTGACAAATTAAACAAGCTACCATGAATTCTTCTATTGAGTGCTTTATACTCTTCCAATAAAACTGTTCAACCACTCTTTTGTATGTTTTTAAAACCCCTACATGTCCACCTTGTGGTTAAGCATGGAATTCATGTAAGATTTTGCTAATGGGAGGGGACTACTGAGGAATGTACAGGCGTTCTTTATAAAGGACCTGGATTGAAAATCCTGGAGGTAACTTCTTCAGGCTCTTATAGAGCTACTGTAATTATGCATTGGTAGTGTTAATTTCCTACAGTTCATAAATCAATACTCTTTCTAATCTGGTATATATTGAGCAACACTCTGGTGGGTATCTAGACAAGGCATGCACAGCAGCATTATGTTTTCTAGCTTTCAAATTCATATCCTGACAACTTTGTTAGGCAATATTATTGTTCTAGAGTTTGAATGACTTATGACATCAATTCCTTCAAGCTCTTATGATATGTTTAATAACAAATTTATTGCCGAGAAGGTAATGTCTCCAACGAGCAACTACTTGTGTAATTGCATAGAGCTTTCTAACATAAGTAGAGGCTTTGGACATCCTAGATGAAAGCTTCTTACTAAAATATGCTCTAGATGACCTTGTTATCATAAAATAGCTCCAATGCTATATGTGCTTGCATCAATTTCCACTGTAAACTATTGAGTAAAGTCCAGCAATGCTAAGGTTGGAGTAGTTGTTAAAGCATTTTGAGTTTCTTGAATGCCCATTTTGAACTTGGAGTCCATGAAATGAATCTTGTTTCAACATCTCAGTAAGTAGCCAAGCAATATAGGCATATCCTTTAACAATGCATCTATAGTAGCCCGTTAATTCCAAGAATTGCCGCAATTATTTCAAATTCTAAGGAAGAGGCCAATTGATCACAACCTCAATTTTCTTTGAATCCACTTGGACCCCTTTTAGCTGACACTATATGTCCAAGGTAGGTCACAGAACCTTGGCCAAAGTCACATTTCGAAAAATTTTGCAAATAGTTTATGTTGAGACAAGGTTTCCAGCACCAATTGAAGATGATGAATATGATCCTTCCAAGACTTACTATAGACTAGAATATCATAAAAAAATAGAGCCACAAAGTTACGAAGGTGAGGTTGGAATACCTTGTTTATTGTTGCTTGAAATGTAGTAGGTGCATTAGTGAGGTCAAAGGGCATCATTAAGAATTCATTATGACCATGGTGGGTGTGAAAAGCTATTTTGTAGATATCACCTTCATGCATTCTGATTTGATGTTAGCCTAAATGCAAATCCAAATTAGAAAATATTGTTGTTTGTTGCTCCATGTAACTCATCAAAGATCTCTTCCATTATTGGCATAGGAAATAAATCACAAATGGTAATGGCATTGAGGGCACAATAATTGACACAAAATGCCATGACCCATCTTTCGCTTTGATCAATAGCATGAGAGAAGAAAAAGAACTCGTGCTATCTCTTACTATAGTAGATTTTAGCATCTCAAATACTAGCCTTTCAATTTCCACTTTTTGAAAGTGAGGATATTTGTAAGGCCTTACATGTATTGGTTTTGAGTCATGCTGGAGTTCAATATGATGATCAATTACACTTGTAGGGGGAAGACTTTCAAGTTTAGAGAAAATTGCAGCATATTGTTGCAAAAGTTGTCTAATATCTGCAAGTATAGTATGCCAATTTTGAGGTTGTTCATTGTCCAGAATATTGAGTTGACATACGAAGACAATATTGTCATGTTCTATCAATTTTTGCATTGATATGCTCTTTAGAGAACATCTTGTAAGAGTTTCTCAGCATACAATGTAATTGGTTGATCATGATAGACAAATTCCATTGTGAGCAAGTTGTAATCTATAAGGACCCTACCCAAACTCTTCAACCAAGTTATGGCAAAAACTATGTTAGCGGCTGATATATCTAAATGATAAAGATCAATCTTGAAAGAAACTCCCTGCACTATGATATCAATGTTAATACTCTCGGAATGGCACCGAATAAAGTCTCCATTGCCCACAAAAACTTTGAATTAAGGAATGTTAATCCGGGGCAGATTTAAGCTTGTAGCCACACTTGGTCCGATGAAATTATAAGTGATGCCACTGTCTACTAATATATTTACCACCTAACCCTGATAATTCCCTTTTAATTGAAGAGTTGCAGGATTATAATCCCTAGAAAGAGCATTAAAGCTAACTTCGGGTAAAGCTTTAGAATCTTCCATGTCCATGAGAGGTTTATCCATATCCAAATTAGAGAGCATCTCAGATAAATCCTTAGGGGCCAAAGGAGCATAACGTTGGATTCAACATTGATGGGAAGTATTATACTTTTTGTCACAGTAATAACACAATCCTTGTTTTTGTCTTTCTCTTAATTCAATAGTTGTGAATTTCTTAAAACATTGGGAAAATGTGTTTGGGGGATGATTTCAATAAAGATGTATTAGTAGACATCAAAGAAGGTATGGTAGCAGTAGGTTCTCATGGTTTCAGTAGTGTAGTAATCAGCGATCTAAAGGAATTATTTGTGGAGGAAAAAGAGGGGCCATATCTAGAGCGGGGAAAACATATAGGATTCTTGAAGAAATTCTTTAAGGCAATGTAGTTTTGTTCATGTAATCTAGATAAAGCTATGGCCTTAGGATATGATACAGGATATGATACATGATTAGTTAAGCATAAGTAGCATTTCAAATGATTAGACAATCCAATAATGAAAAAACTCACAAGCCATTGCTCAGATAATCCTTGTATCTTATTAGAAAGAGCTTCAAATTTTGCCTAATAATCTTCCATCAATCCTTCTCATTTCAATTCTTTAAGAGCTTCTTGTGGGTTGCCAGAAAGATTAGAACCAAATCATTTTTGGAGTGCATATATGGAAACGAACCAATCATTTGTGTAGTTGTTTCAAACCATCCATTTATACCAAGAATATGCTAGGCCTATCATATGCATAGAAGCAATCCAAATACATTGATCAAATGGTGTATTAGCTAGAGCAAAATATTCCCTTAAATGAAATAGCCAACCATCAGCATCCTCACCATTGAATTATGGCAGATCATTCTTGAATCCTTGATGAACAATCTATCCTTAAACCCTAGCACCTGAATTTTTTGGTGTCCCTCGGCCATGAGATCGAATGCCACACCTATCATAATCACCTTTTCTGGCTGCATTTTATTTTGCATGAATTCCATGATTTTGCCCAATTATTCTTGAAGAGAGCCCAGTTATTCTTTAACTTTCATTTAAAAGGCCAAGCGTTTTTCCCGTTCCCTTTTGATTTCGGCCTTGAGCTCACTCAATCTTCCTCCCTTTGCCATGGCACGGTTGCAGCAACAAGAAGTAGAACTTGATGAAAGCACCAATGATAAGGCCTAGTTTGAGTCAAATCTTCAAATTCCACTAGAGAAAGAGAGGCGGTACTCTCAGGTATTTTATTGATCTCCAAAATGGAATAATGAATTACAATGGGTGTTAGGAGTTCTTTTATAGGTGCAGGATTCCTTAACCTACAATACATTTGGCCTAGCCTACCAACTACCATCTAAATCCTTGCACACCACAAAAGTACTTCTTGATCTCTTCTTAACTAATTTATGTTATTCTACCTTATACACTTTATCCTATTAAACTTATTTCAGTTGTAAGCATTTATCTAATTCAACTGATGTAGTCCTTAGCCCAACTTGGTGCTTCTTTGAGCCTTGTTGTTGCTTCTCTATTTATCTAGATTGTAAAAAAGTTTAAGTGAAAAAATTTTTTAATGCAACCTTTGAAATTTTTGTCAATCTAAAACTATGACATCCATTTCTATAGGATATGTAATCATTAATTATTTGGATGGAAATTCACTTAAGAATGCTATTGAAATTAACTAATAAATTAAAGGATTAAAATGTGTAAATAAAAAATATAGTAAATAAAAAATATAGTAAACATGTATTTTGGTCTTTGAAAGATTTGTATGATATCAATTTTGTCCTTGTTAGATTTTTGACATCACTTTAATCTTGTTAAGAGACTATTTGATCCCCTTTTTCAATAAAATATGAGGGTTTGTTTAGTTTGTCTACATTTCTTGATTTTTGTTTCCGTTTTCTCCTTTTATTATGTCCTTCACAAATTTATGGAAAAATGAAATAGATTGAAAATAACGTGGTATTTTTGTAATTAAAACTAAAAATAGAAAATCAAAATATGAAATGAAACCAGAAACCAAATACATTCTAAGTTTTCAAGAATCTTTTTAATGTCAAATAATTTTTAGAAAAACTAAAGTGATATCATATTTTAACTCTAGGGACATATTTGTTGTCAAACAACTTTCAAGAATTAATATGATATCACATTTGATTTTTTAGGGACCTATTTGATGTGCAAATTTTTTCAGGGGCTAAATTGATATCACACGTCTCTTTCAAGGACCAAAATGCATGTTTACTATAAAAAGTAGAAGACTAAAATGAGCACAAGCTAAAAATAGGAGCAAAAAAAAAATATTTAAGCCATGTTAAAATTAATTTATGTGTTCCATACACAAATTATTAATTAATACAATAGATTAATTTTGATATACAATTAATATAAATTATTTTATACTTTCAACTAATTATATAGCATCATGTCATGCATATTACGTTTGACGTAATCATTGTATAATATTTTTAATTTTATGATAATATATTATTGAAATTTTTTGTAAAAAAAATTTATACTAATAATAGTGCATTAGATTTAAATCATTAATACAAATGCAATGTTGATTATTAATATATTAATGTATTAATTAATTTTATTGATACATAAATGGACCATACTACAAAACGTGCAAGTCTATAAATGCTTTGTAATTTTCTGACTTATAATTTCCTTCATTCTATATTTTAGTGATAAAAATTGCTTATCTCCGGGAAGACAAAAAATTTGAGAATATAAAGGTCTTCTTGGTATGCCAGGTACGATAAATTAAAACAATATATTGAGTGTGTTTGTTTGGGATTATTTTGGCAAAAAATCACCTTTTTTATTGAAAAAAATCAATTTTCGTATATGTGAATAATTTTTTAAAAATAAGCAAATTCTCAAAAAAATATGTTTTCAGTTTTTTTGTAGAAACTAAAAAGAGTAGTTTCTAAAAAAAGTCAATTTTCAATTTTTTTGGCTATATATAAAATTTAAACTCTAAAATCACTTTTTCAAAAGTTGAAACAAACACACCTATTATATATTTTTCTTATTTGATTGTCGCAAGCTTATGTCATATTAACTTATCAATTAAAATCATCTTATACATTATAATAAGAATTTAATTTAAATATATTAACAGTGTAAAATAATTTTACATTATCAACAAATAAAAATAATAGAAATTATCAACTCATATAAATAATCACCTACTATAATGAGGGATTCATCATGATTTCTCATTTTTCAGTATTTTTATTGATTGATAATGTAAAATTATTTTATATTATCAATACATACTAATTAAACTCATATATATTGAAATACAGGATTAAATCTCACTAGATTTCAATGTGTAAGAAATCTCTCTCTCTCTCTCTCTCTCTCATTCATTTCATTTTTTTAATATTTCATTAAAGTACAAAATAATTATTAAAAATATTTGAATAATTATAAAATAATATTTATTTTAAATTATAATTATATAACAAAAAATTAAGAAATATTTAAAAAGAATTTATAATTAAACAATTATGATTTTATTTTATTTTTGTATTATATCATGTGCTAAGACTCAAGAAAAAAATATTAAAATGTACGAAAGTAGAGTATTATATATTTCTTTTTTATCAAAATAAAAATAATAATAAAAAATAGGTATATCATAAATATTATATAATTAAAATATAATTGTATACAATAAAAAATAAGAATTATTTAAAGGTAGTTATATTTAGAAAAAATAAATATTTGAGTAATAGTAGTATCTATTTATAAATGAGCAATTAGACAATTAATATACTATTTTATTATTACTTTTCATTTTATATTTTTTCTTGCTATTAGAATTATTTAAGATAGCAAATGGATAACGTTATTTTTTATAATATAATATCTTATACCATTTTAAACAAACTATTGTATAGTATTGCAATTTTAGCAGGTTTTATATTGTTAGATCTGTTTTATCAGCTGTGTCAAATAGTCCTAAATGTTCAGTGCATGTGCAATGGATCGTTTAACATTTTCCTATACAAATTATTAGTGCGTTAAATATTAAATAATACCCTTTCCTTTTAAAAATATCATTTTCAGTTTTTTTACGAAGATTAAAAAAGTCATTAACTATCATTAATTTTGAATTACTATGATTATAATTAAATAAATTACCTTATTTATTAATGTTTTCTCATATTAGTTAGTAAAAATATAAAATAGAATAAAATTTAAAAAACAATTAATACATTCATTCTCAATTTCTTAAACGGTCAACAAAGTGAAAGAAAATATATTATTTAAAATGATATTATTTTATTATTCAACCACATACTATTATATGTAAACCTTTTAGAGTTTAATCAAGATATATTGACAGTATAAAATTTAGAGTTTAATTTTTAGAGTTTTTTTTTACATTGTCATCTAATCAAAATTTTCTATTTGCATGACCCTTTAAGTAATGGGTAGTTATGTCAAAAATTTTTGTTGATGTGATAATTTATGATTGAATATCTATGTAAAAAATTTTACATTAATAATACATTCAAGTTAAATCCAAATTTTTATAGTAGTGAGTACAAGAGTCACACTTTTAGTAATATAGTGATGCAAGATTAAATATTTGCATAAAATATTTTTTTACTGATAATATATCAAAATTAAATTTTTATTTTGTAACAAGAGGGAGTATACAACTTTAACGTTAATGTATATAAACACAATAAATAGGAATTGTTTTAAAAAATTTTCTCTTAGATTGCTGGGAAACAAATCAAGCAATACCCCTACTGTCAACGCTAATTCAAATTTCCTAAAAATGTTAATCCAATCTTATCCGAAAAGAAATTTAATGCAGCAATCAAAGTAATAGCAAAACTATTCAAAGTATTCAGTGCACCTATTAGCAAAACTATTCAAAGTATTCAGTGCACCTAATTAAGCCTTTTGACAGTGCAATGGTGAACAAATAGCTAATACATATATACTTGTGCAGACTTCATAAAAACATCTTCATCCCATTTGATACCATTTTCTCAGGCAGCAATGGAGCCAAACCTAGTCCCAGAAGTGGTGCTAAACTCAGGCCACAAGATGCCCATCATAGGCTTTGGCACTGCAACAGTACCCTTACCACCTTCTTATGAGCTCATCCCTGCATTCATTGCTGCCATCAAAGCTGGCTACAGGCATTTTGACACTGCAGCTTATTATGGTTCTGAGGAAGCTCTTGGCAAAGCTATAGCACTAGCACTAGAGCAAGGCCTTATTAAGAGCCGTAGTGAGATCTTTGTCACCACCAAGCTATGGTGCACTGATGCTCATCCTGGCCTTGTGGTCCCAGCACTCAAGAGATCACTAGAGTAACTCTATTGTCCATTTTTTTTTTTTGTTACAACTTAAAAAAAAAAAAACAGAACACTTCATTTAGTTTATTATTTTATGTATTTATTTTGGCATTGGGTGAGTTCAAACTATAGTTTGGAGGATGCAAATTGGTTTTCTGATTATAACCCATTGACAAGATCACGTTGAATTACATTGCAACATAATTTTTATGCTCAAACCATAGTTTAAACAAAAGTAAAAGAAATTGTTTTCCTTTTGGATCAAACCATAATTTGCCGACTATAAAACAAATGTACCCTATGTGTGTTGGGTGTGATTTTGTCTAATTGTTTTAAGGTTTATTTTATTCCATTTTTTTGCCAAATTGTCTAGTTGATAAGTTTTATGGTTTGTTTTTTGTGGATTGTAAAAGGAGATTGGGCCTAGAGTATGTGGATCTTTACCTAATCCATTTCCCAGTGAGGTTGAGACAAGGGGTCACAGGGACCAAGTTCAGCAAAGGGGACATTCTTCCTTTGGACATGAAAGGGACATGGGAGGAAATGGAACAGTGCTCCGAATTGGGGTTGGCCAAGTCAATTGGTGTCAGCAATTTTGGTGTGAAAAAGCTTTCAGAAATTCTAGAATATGCAACTATTCCTCCTGCCCTTGACCAGGTAAGGTTCTGTATTTTTTTTTTTTTTTTTTGGTCAGGGGTAAGCTTCTGTTAACCTTCTAGAAAATGCAACCATGTGCATATGGCCAATTGTATAATCATGTATAAGCCCTCGGTAGGATATGAGGCAACTGGGCTTAGGGAAAAGTCCATTTATAACAGCCTAGCAGAGGTGAGCTCTCGGCCCATTGGATTTCTTTATTGGACTAACTGTCACCTTAAAAATGCCCATAAAATTAATCCAAAATAAAAAAGAAAATGCCCATAAAATACGTGGTTATTTGATGTTGGTAATTAGTTGACCAAAACGTTAAAAAAAATTAGGTAAATTTACGAAGAGTAACGTTATTTATATTCACATATAAAAGAAAGAGTGATAAAGTTTTGGCTCCACCTGCCACTAACAAATGCTTCATGACACTCTTAAATATCTATTTTTAATATCTATTAATATTAGTCATTTACTAATTATTATGTAACTGTTTGATTAGATATTTGTAGTAATTAATTGTATGCTATGCAATTAGAACATCAACAGTTATTGTTAGAATAAATTTATACTTTAGTTCTTGAAATATTTTTATTTTAACACTTTAGTTTTTAAAATATGAGTAAATCTATATTTTAATTTTTAAAAGATTTTTATTTTAACATTTTAGTCCTTCAAAGATTTTTCTTTAACGTTTTAATCCTTAAAGGATTAAATATATATACTTTAGTTTTTGAATGATTTTTTTTAATATTTTGATTTTTAAAAGATTAAATGCATATACTTTAGTCCTTGAATGATTTTTTAATATTTTAGTACTTAAAAGATTAAATATATATACTTTATATATTTTGATATACCAAAAAAATAAAATATGATTTTTATTAGTTATTTAGTTTAAAATTTAAAAATTAATATAGTTAACTTATATATTTACTATTTTAGTTGTAATTATTTTACTTATTTTAAATTTTTGTTATATATAAATATAATTTATATTTAATTATATACAATAAAAATAATTATATGTTGAATGTATAACTTAATTAAATCTTGAAATATTAGATTAAGCTTATTGAATTTTGATACATAAAGGCTCTCTTCTCTCTTTCTCTCTCTCTCTCTTAAGGACTAAAGTGTTAAAAAAATATCATTTAGGGATTAAAGGGTATGTATTTAATCTTCTAAGAGTTATAGTGTTAAAAGAAAATATTTTAGGGATTAAAATATTTATATTTAATTTTTTAAGGAATACAATATTAAAAGAAAATTTTTGAGGGGCTAAAGTATATAATTTAATCTTTTAAGAGTAAAACTACACTTTGGTCCATAAAAGATTTATCTGTTAACATTTTAGCTCTCAAAAGATCAATTATACACTTGAGTCCCCTTAAAATTTGGTGTTATAACATTTCAGTTTTTAAAAGATCAATTATATACACTTGAGTTCTCCAAATATTTAACATTATAACACTTTAGTCCAATGAAAAATAATAATGGTAAACTAAAATATTATAGTACCAAATCTTTGGGGACTCAAGTGTATACAATTGATATTTCGATTACTAAAATGTTAAAACACACATTTTTCAGAGATCAGAGTGTAGTTTTACTTGAAAAAAAACAAGAACCTTTAAACATATAGGCAAAACACAAAAAATCAAAAGAAGAAAATTATTTTCGACAGCCTTTAATGTTCAGCCATTTTCCCCAAGGTGTTTGATATGGGGATAGAGAAACATTTCATGAATGAGTTTTATACATAACCACAAGAGAGTCAATTAATGACAAGGCTTAACCGCAGAAGTCAACACATACTTAACCACTCATGGCAAAAACTGAAAGCTGAGCTTAACCATCAAGACAGAGGTAGAAGAAAGCCTATTCAAGACCCAATCAATAATTCTTCTCTAATATGAGAACTGAGCAAGCTAAAGGATGGCTGAACCATTATCATAGCTAAGAAAATCGAAATTGCTGACACTAGAACCAATGTCCAATGCAGTAGAGCATCAATCTATCACTGAACTAAATCCAATTAATCATAGCAAACACAAATCAAGAAGAACAAAATCTGAGGCAGTATATGTGTGAATCTTGAACCAGAAAATTCAATAGGAACAAAAAGACAAACAAAATGCCAAGGGGATCAACACCAAGTATGCTTGCAAGGATAGCTAGAAGAAAACTTAACTCACTCAAACAATTAATCAAACATCGAGGCTTCAAAAGTATCAGCAACAAGCAATGCTTGCAAATATTGCAAAAAAACCAAATCTGAAGCATAAGACCGGAGAAATTCAAACCAAATCGGAGCAAAAGCAAAGTAATCACAAACCCTTGCCTCCAAACCAAAAGTCAAAAACTAACAAATCATGAAGATCACAAGTCATTGAGAACTTTAATTGAACAAATAAGAAGCATAATATGAGAAACAAGAAGATTAGAAATCGTTGAAATCTTGATCGAACAAACAAAAGCTTCGAACCACAGCTAGTAATAATCTTCAACTAGCCAACACAAAACTTGAATCACAACTGCACAAGCTTGAGGACACAAAACTTGAATCATAACCATTGCAGAGATCTGAAAGAGCATCGTCGTCACCAATGTTGACGATGACAGGAATCGCTTCACGTGGCCGGAGGTGTACAGGAGAACCTCACTAGCAATGAAATAGAGAGAAACATAGACCATCAAGCCATATCCAGATCTCACCGGAGAACACGAACTGGAACCACGCGAGAAACATCAATGGTGCGAGCGAAGAACCGGATCCAACGGCAAAGAACCAAATTCGAAGATAAGAACTGCATCTAGAAGTCTGGATGATCGATCAAAACAGATGACGATGATAAAAGGACCAATGGCTTATGGAATCAAGATGAGAGAGAGAGACAATGGCAAAGAGGAGCGCAACTGCAGGCGCTCGCGCCGAAGATGGAATCACAGAGATGAGAGAGACGGATTTGAACGGGGATTTGGATGGTGCCAGCATTGGTCACCGATGATGTACAAATCGAAGATGGTGATGAGAACCACCACAACTGAATTCAAAATCAAGAAGTAGACACAGATTGAAAATGGAGGTAGAGCTCTGAAGGTGACATCAGACAATCTTGCAAGAGAGAGAAAAATAAGCAAGGAAAAGGTGTTTGGTGAGTGAGAAAAAAATGTGAGAAAGTGGAAGAAAAGGGAGTTCTAAGAACTCAGAGAGCAGCGGAAGAAAAGACTTCAAGGTAGGTGCTATGGCTCTGATACCATGTTGAGAAATATGGCAGAGTAGAAAAAAAGAGAAAATTGAGAGAAATCAGAAATTATGGATTGATGAAAATGAGAAAAGTTAATACAATAACTACAATATGACTTATATAATGAGAGAAAAGTAATTAACTACTATAACCTCTTAACTAATTCTAATTAATAATTTGTAACAAACTGACAAATTTACTGACAAATTTTATATACTCTAACAAAATGCATTGCTGCAGGTGGAAATGAACGCGGCATGGCAGCAGGAAAATCTGAGAGAATTCTGCAAAGAGAAAGGAATATACGTGAGTGCATGGTCCCCTTTGGGGGCCAATGGAGCTGTTTGGGGTTCACTTGCCGTGATGGACAGTCCAATCCTGAAGAGCATTGCCGATACAACAGGCAAGACTGTGGCACAGGAAAGTTTTCTCTCTGATATTTCTTTGCTTTTGTTTGACGATAAACAATTATTACAAGAACCTCTTAGTAGTTGCGACAATATCCAAGTGATTAATATCATAGCAATGTTTGTAAAGATACCGCCGTAAAAGGCGAAAAGAAAAACCTGCACTCATCCATGTGAAATTTAATCCACAACTTCAGGTTGCATTGAGATGGATAATAGAGAAAGGTTCCATTCCAATAGTGAAGAGCTTCAATAATAAAAGAATGGAAGAAAATCTTCAAATATTTGATTGGAAGTTGAGTGAAATTGATTTGGCGAAGACAAAGCAAATACCACAGCATAGGGCTTTTGCAGGGGAACGTTTTGTTGCCGATCATGGACCTTACAAAACCATGGAAGATCTTTGGGATTGAGAAGGCATGAATTTCATGGATACTTTTCTGCCTTCCTTCATCTATAAATTAAGGGGAAACTATGTCAGCCATTTTAAAATGTGTACTTTTAAAAATAAGAGTTTAAGTATTAATTATTATGTATTCAAAATAAGTACTAAATTATTATAAGAAACTCGAGAATAAATTGGGACAAATCTATGATTTGTTATTTATATGTAGGGTTATATTTTGTCCAAATATAAAGTGTTTTCCCTTACAGTGACATTATTTTTTGGCTGAGTAATATCTCAAATTGATCATTAACAGTGTTGTGAGACATTAATTTGATTTTTAAAAGACTTGTAATATTAATTTAATTTTTGAAATATTAAGACACATTTTCAGTTAGTCCATGCTGACTTGGACCAATTGTAGCATGACATATAATTTAAATATATTTTATGTAGAATTTAATAAATTTAGTTATTGATAAATGTAAATCAGCCCTTTAAAAAATTTTAATTGCAAAAAACATATTATCAGATCATGGATAAGGAAGAAAAAATATTCTCTCCCAAAAGATATGTGATTCAATTTGATTTTTAAATTATCATTATCAAGTGGATAAGAAAAGAAACAAGACTACCATATCTATTCATTGAACGTAAATACTAACAAGTAAGGTTTTAAATATTGTTTATTTTTATTTTGAGTAATTTTGAATTTTTTTATTTTTGTTATATACTTATAATTTATATTCAATATAAATTTCAGCAATTTGATCTTTAAATTATCATCATTAATCAAATTTTTTAAAATTCAAAGACAAATATAAAAATATATATCTCTAATTTTATTTTATCTTTATCTTTGAATTTTTGAAAAATAATTAATAATTATTTTTAAAAAATGACTACAGAAAAGTAATTTAAAAAAGATTTTTATATTTGGGTCAAGAAAATTTAAAATAACAATGAGCTTATCAAGTGAAAAAGAAAAGAAATAAGATCACCATATCTATTCATTGAACATAAGTAAATATACTAACAAGTAAGGTTTTCAAATTCAATCAAGGTTTTAAATATTGCTTATTTTTATTTTAAGTTATTTTGAATATTTTTTTGGTATATACTTATAATTCATATTCAATATAAATTTCAGCAACTTGATTTTTAAATAATCATTATTAATCAAATTTTTTAAAAATTCAAAGACAAATATAAAATAAAATAAGGTATGTCTATAATTTTATTTTATCTTTATCTTTGAATTTTAAAAATATTTAATAATTATTTTTTTAAAATAAGGACTATTGAAAAGTAATTTAAAAAATTTAATTTTATATTTAGATTGAGGGAATTTAAAACAACAATGAGCTTATCAAGAAGAACTATATCTACATCTCAAAGCTCATGTGCAAAGACTAGATTGAGATGTCAAAGAATAATATCTTTTTTATTTATATTTTTAAATTTGATAATTAAATTAATAAAATATTTGTTAACATAAAAATTTATGATTATAGTTATTCAAAATAAATTATACCAGTATAATGAAACGTTAAAAGTATTTAAAATTAATTAAGATTAAGTAGTATATATATCCATAATTTTATCTTATATTTAAATTACTAAAATTAATTAATAATATAAAAAATAATAACTATTTTGATATTAGTAATCATTAATAGATAGATAATCATTAATAGATAGCCCATTTATTTCACGAGCTAGCCTGATCTAATTTGTTTATTGGTCTATTGCTAGGCTATCCAATTTATGTCTATGGGCTAGACTTAAATGGATTAGGTCATCATGATATTGTCCAATTGAAATTTGCTATGAGTTAGCCTGATCCATTTAATTAACAAACTCAAATGTGTTGGGCCAATATTATTATATTTAGGATGTAATGGTGTTTGCAAATTCTAATTTGCAAAAATTGGTTGGCTTCTTAGTGTTTAAGTTCGCGGACTAACCCTAAACGAGCTGAACCGACATTTTGTTAGATTGTTAACACTTGCTATAGGTTAGTTTAATTAATTTAACTCGTAGGCCTAAATGGGTTGGTATGACTTATTTAAGTCTATGGACTAACTTTAAACGAGTCAAACCAATATCATGCTAATTCATTAACATGTGTTATAGGTTGACTTGGCTTATTAACTAGCGGGTTTAAACGACAAGATCTTATATGGGCTGGGCTATTTAAGTATGTAGGTTAGCCTTAAAAGATGGCCCAATATTACGTTAGCTCATTAATATTTGCTATAGGCTAATTTGACCCATTTACTAGTAGGCCCACATGAGTTGGGCTTAAATGGATTAGGTAGACTTGTCTAAGCTTATGCATAACCTTAAATAAGATGGGTCGACATTCTTTCATTAGGAATTTATTTAAAAATTCAAATTTGAAAAATTGGCCCATTTAAGCTCGTAGGCTAACCTTAAACGGGTTGGCTCAACACTATATTGAATTGTTAATACTTGCTATAAGTTGGTCTAACTCATTTAACTTGCATACCTATGTAGGCCAAGCTAAATGAGTTGGGTCGAGCTACTTAAGTTTGGGGACTACTCTTAAATGGGCCATGCCAACCCATTTACACTTGCGAGTTAAATTAATTAGACTAATCTATAGCAAGTGTTGACAATCTAACAAAATGTCAGCTCAGCTCATTTAGGGTTAGCCTGCAAGCTTAAACACTCAGAAGCCAACCAATTTTTGCCAATTAGAATTTACAAACACTATTACATCCTAAATATAATAATATTGGCCTAACACATTTGAGTCCGCTAGTTAAATGGATCATGCCAACTTATGGCAAATTTCAATTGGACAACATCATGATGACTTGACCCATTTAAGTCTAGCCCATAGATATAAATTGGATAGCCCAGCAATGGACCAATTTAAACAAACTAGATCAGGCTAACTCATAAAATAAATGGGCTACTTATTAATGATTATCTATTTATTAATGATTACTAATATCAAAATAGTTATTATTTTTTATATTATTAACTAATTTTAGTAATTTAAATATAAGATAAAATTATAGATATATATACTACTTAATTTTAATTAATTTTAAATACTTTTAACTTTTCATTATATTGGTATAATTTATTTTGAATAACTATAATCATAATTTTTTATGTTAACAAATATTTTATTAATTTAATTATCAAATTTAAAAATATACATAAAAAAGATATTATTCTTTGACACCTCAGTCTAGTCTCTGCACAGGAGCTCTAAAATATAGATATAATTCTTCTTAATAAGCTCATTGTTGTTTTAAATTCCCTCGAACCAAATATAAAATTATATTTTTTAAATTAATTTTTCAATAGTCCTTGTTTAAAAAAAAATAATTATTAATTATTTTTAAAAATTCAAAGATAAAGATAAAATAAAATTATAGATATATCTTATTTTATTTTTATATTTGTCTTTGAATTTTTAAAAATTTGATTAATAATGATTATTTAAAAATCAAGTTGCTGAAATTTATATTGAATATAAATTATAAGTATATAACAAAAAAAAATTCAAAATAACTTAAAATAAAAATAAGCAATATTTAAAACTTTGATTGAATTTTAAAACCTTACTTGTTAGTCTATTTATTTATATTCAATGAATAGATATGGTGGTTTTATTTCTTTTCTTTTCTACTTAATAAACTCATTGTTATTTTAAATTTTCTTGATCTTAATATAAAATTATCTTTTTTAAATTATTTTTTTGGTAGTTATTTTTTAAAAATAATTATTAATTATTTTTAAAAAATTCAAAGATAAAGATAAAATAAAATTAGAGATATATATATATATATATTTTATATTTGTCTTTGTATTTTAAAAAATTTGATTAATGACGATAATTTAAAAATTAAATTGCTAAAATTTATATTGAATATAAATTATAAGTATATAACAAAAATAAAAAGATTCAAAATAACTCAAAATAAAAATAAGTAATATTTAAAACCTCGATTGACTTTTAAAACCTTACTTGTTAGTATTTACGTTCAATGAATAGATATGGTGGTCTTATTTCTTTTCTTATCCACTTGATAATGATAATTTGAAAATCAAATTGAATTCCATATCTTTTGGGAGAGAATATCTTTTCCTCCTTTTCCATGATCTAATAATATATTTTTTGCAATAAAATTTTTTTAAAGGGCTGATTGACATTTATAAATAACTAAATTTATTAAATTTCATGTAAAATATATTTAAATTTTATGTCATGCTGATCCAAATTAGTATGAATTTTAAACCCTTAAATTTTTAAGGGTGCCATAGAATTCTCCATCATCTTATCTACCAAAAAAATTCTTATTAAATTAGGTGCAATAAGGAATCAACATTAATGATCAAACTATCGCTTTCTTCACCAAGCCAGATTTAGCATTATGTATTTCGTTTTTAGGGCAGTGAAGAGTGTGTTTGTTTAATCTTAGGGAAAAAAAAAAACTTGTGTAAACTAATTTTTTTTAAAGGTTCATTTTTATTAGTTATATTCCTTTAACTTATGAAAAATAATTTTTTTTTTGAATTTTATTTTATTTTTTAATTTTAAAATTGTTTTAAAATTATTTAAGCATGTCTGTTAACTAAAGAAAATTACTTTTTCCTTAAATTCAAACAGTTGACTTTAAATCTATCGGACGGTGCCTCCCCTTAAAAAGGGGGAAAAAAGATGATAGCCGAATTAGTGCACGAGAATGAATCTTGCATTTATATCCCAAATAACCAAGTCTCGAGTGCCTTTCATTCATCGCCTGTTTGGGAGAATAAAAAATTGTAGTTACCCTTTAGAAATTTGAGAATAAAAAATGTGTTTGGGAGAAAATAAAAATCACATGGTCATGTCCAGGCCAATTATTTTGTTGTTGTCATCATTTTCATTCGTCTCTCTACGTGGCACCTTGTTGTACGTCGTTTCCAAACTTTATTGTCTGCATATGCATAATAATTTTAAGTGATTGTCTCCTGTATCATAGTGAATGCAACATAGACTAAGATGTGGGACTAGAAGCTTAAACAAATATCCCAAAGAGTGGACACTGAAATTGGCCTCCTCTTGCATTATCACTTCTTCTTGCATTAATAAAAGCGTTATTTTCTCTAAGGATTTACTAATGCAATTTTAAGTCAAGAGTAGTGGTATTAATCGGGTTGAGTATATTGTTAAGCCAGTTGTAATTTTAGAAAGGAAATGAGTTTAAACTCTAAAAAAATAATTATTAGGAAGATTTTTTCAATCATAATAATACTCAAAAATAAAAATAACTTAAATATAAAAGAAAAAGTTAAAAATAATGATTAAGTAAAATCTTCATTATAGTTTCGATATGAGAATTCTAATCTTTAATATTACAAATAAAATTTGGTTAGAGTTATAATTCACTTATAATGAGACCAATCACTTTTGAATAAAAGAAGTATATTATTTGAATATAAAAATTTAACACTTAATAAAATATTTTTTTATGCAAATATATAATAATATATCTATAATTTAATATGATATTGATGCGTATAGAATATAAGTTCAAAAAAGATTTTCCTTGATCAAATCAAAGCAACTCTAGGACAAACACTTCAGCCTCTGCCACTGTAGCACTTTAACCGCTTTATAAGAGGTGGTTGCACACTATTCTGAGTCACACTCTGTGGCAGAGTATCTGAGAAAACAAGGAGCAAAAAGAGAAACAACATGGCTGGAAAGAAAATCCCAGATGTGTTGCTGAACTCAGGCCACAAAATGCCAGTTATAGGCATGGGAACTTCAGTGGATCCTCCTCGTCCACCAAATGACACCCTTGCTTCCATCTTTGTTGATGCCATTGAAGTGGGGTACCGCCACTTTGACAGTGCCTCTGTGTATGGAACAGAGGAAGCCATAGGCCTGGCTGTGAAGAAAGCCATAGAGCAAGGCCTCATAAAGAGTAGAGATGAAGTTTTCATCACTTCAAAGCCATGGAACGCTGATGCACACCATGATCTTATTGTCCCAGCTCTCAGGACCACACTAAAGTAAACTATAATCTTCTTACTCAGTTCCTTTCTGATGATCTTAATAGTGTTCTTGTTTTTTGTTTTTTGTTTTTTTTTTTTCTCTTTTTCGTGTTTGTTTGGTTTAAAATTTTTCTCATAAAAAAGGAAAAATTTCACTTCTCGAGACGTTTTATTAGAATCAACTACAGAGATTCTTCTAATGAAAGTGCTTGTAAAAGCCAATTTTTTTTTCCTTTTTCAGTTGCAAAAAGTTTAACCAAATAAGCACTTTACTACCCCACTCTATCACTATACTAATATTGCTTGAAATACTTTGTGTGCTGCCAAATGTTGTTTAGAAAGCTGGGGATGGAGTATGTGGATCTTTATTTGATTCATTGGCCAGTGAGGCTTAGACATGATCTTGAGAACCCAACAGTGTTTTCCAAGGAAGATATACTTCCCTTTGATATAGAAGGGACATGGAAAGCTATGGAAGAGTGTTACAAGTTGGGCTTAGCAAAGTCCATTGGCATATGCAATTATGGTATCAAAAAACTCACCAAACTACTGGAAATAGCAACAATCCCCCCTGCAGTCAATCAGGTATCATAATGTGCTAGCGCAATATATCTGTTTGTTTTTTGTATATTGCTATCATAATGGTCTTGATACCCATGATTTATTATGTTAAATTATGGTACTTTAGGTGGAAATGAACCCATCTTGGCAGCAAGGGAAACTCAGGGAGTTCTGTAAGCAGAAAGGGATTCATGTTTGTGCTTGGTCGGCACTTGGAGCTTATAATATATTTTGGGGTTCAGGAGCAGTCATGGAGAATCCAATCCTTAAAGACATAGCAACGGCAAAAGGGAAAACCATAGCTCAGGTAATTGAAAATTATGAACAAAATAATCATTCAACTACTTAATTCATCAACTGTGAGTCCATGACATTCAATAAATTACAAATTCTGAAAAATTAAACCCGCTTATAAGTGGATCAATCAAACACTTAAAATAGAAAAGGAAAATTGCATTTTAAGACCCAAAACAAATATTTACTATTTAAAATTATCAGTTTGGCTGATTAGTTAGAAAACTTGTTCAATCCTTAGAAGTTTTCTGCAAATGGCCAAAAGAAAGTGTTACTTTATTGATTCATGGTCACATTGTTCATTTCAGGTTGCACTTAGATGGACATACCAACAAGGGTCAAGTGCCATGGTGAAAAGCTTCAACAAGGAGAGGATGAAACAGAACCTTGACATATTTGATTTTGAGCTGAGTGAAGAAGATTTAGAGAAGATCAAGCAGGTTCCACAGCGCAGGCAATACACTGGGACAATGTGGCTGTCTGAAAGTGGCTCTTATCAAACCTTGGAAGAACTTTGGGATGGTGACGTTTGAAAAATTTCTTCAGAAGTTCAAACTATATTGTAGGATCTTAATAAACTTCAAGATTTGAATTTAATATTTTTATCATGTCGTATATATTGTGTATTAGCATTAAGTGCAATCATGGTTGGCTCTCTCTTCATATATAGACTTAGCTAACCTAAGTATTTACTTTAAGAAGCATCTTTGGCTTGAGACCTTGAGTAGTGACTTGTTGAATAAGAGTGTGACATTTGTGTGAGAGGAGTAAGGGTGTGGTGTTTCCTCTGTCATATTCACATGTAACCTTGACCATGTGGCTCCATTGTCATGCGCCACGATTCAAAGTTGTGAAAGCTCTGTGGCTCTGCCATATTTGTTTCAACTCCAATTAACTAAAACAAAATATTCTCTAGCGCATATGGGACACACGATGTTATGTTTAGACAGAGAATTCGTGGACAGTAATGATATTACATTAGTTTGAAAAAGACATTTATACATATTTTACATCAGTGATTAATATGTGCAAAATAGTGATCAAAGATAATAATCAATAACTAACATGCTTAACTCAATTTTGTGATGTGTGGTTTGAATTTTCAGAACATTGAAAAGTGGACAGTCTAAGCCGGTGCACATATATTCAACAATTACCGCATGGTGAATGGTACGGTGCACATATTTAGATGCATAATTCAAGTTGAAATTCTAAGTTGCAGTAACTCTGTATTTTGAGCTCGGTATTTAGTTCATATGGAGCTCGTTTTTAGCCCGCAAAAGCCCCACCTGGAAGCTCACTTCCGTGAAGCTTTAGTTAATTGGAGTTTTATTTTTCCAAACTTTTACTGCAAGTAGGGCATGAGGCTGTGCTATATGTGGCCACGACTTTCCAATTTTGCTGCACCGTAAAAGTGAACGCATTAGATGCTTTCTTTGTAATGCAGGCACCGTGAGCTCTGTGTATAGAGCATGGTACAGAGCTCCAAATCATCACCACCAAGTTCATTAGCCTTTTGCGTATTAGAAAAGTGTTTTGGTTTTTTTTTTTCTTTTTAATATTTCTATTTGTGTGTTGAGTGTATATAATACCGGTGAGAAGATACTATGAGGTATTTTGAATGTATTTGAGATTTGAGTTCGAATAGAGTATTACCTCTTTTGTATCTTCGTCATATTTTCTTAGTAAAATATTTGATTATCACATTTGATCATGGATGTAGGCTATTAGTTAAACAACATTAATTCTCGTGTTTTCGATTTGTATGGTTTCTCATATTTACTTTTGAGCTATTTTATATTTTTTTTATTTTTGGTCTCAATAGAACCACCAGCATTAGGGCCCTATTATCAAAAATTCGATTAATCTAGCCTAATCCAATGGAGGCCCTTGTAGGGTGCAGGAATCTCTCGACAAGAAATTTTTTTACTTCTAGGGTTTGAATCCAAGATCTCTAATTAAAGAGCTAAAGCACCTACTTTTGAGTTACTTTATTTGTACCTTTTGAGGCCACCACATATTACAACAAATTGGTATCAGAGCTCTTATAGAATTATGGGCAAATTTGTTCAAAGAAGTCTACTACAAAGTTCGACATTCAGCAAATTAATGGACGCATCAACATTGGAATGTGGGATGTTCGCATGATGGCTGTTCTTGTACAATAAGGTGTAAAAGTAGCACTCACTGGTAAGGACAAGAAGCCTATGACAATGAAATATTTAGAATGGGAACATGCTAATGAAAAGGCTCTTCTTGTATTGCAAGAGATTCTATTAGAGTAATCAACAGAATTGTTGTGGACTAGGCTGGAGTCAATATATATGACTAAGGGAGTAGATAACCATCTTAGTGTTTTGCAACATCTGTACATGCTTCATATGGCAGAACGGACGTCGATCAGATCTAATAGCTAAGTCCACGTCACTTGTCACAAAATGGAAAAATACAGATGAGACATTCTTTAGTGAACAAAAAACAATGATGTTGCTTTGTTCCTTACCTCCTTTCTATAAGCATTTTTGTGAAATGTTCATGTATGGTCATGAAAGCCTTAAAATTGATGATATTAAATCATCGCTTTTAAAAGATGGAGTATGATAGTAGCAGTCATGATGACATTGCATCCAACCTCAGTGCTAAAGGGAGGTCAAAGGAGTTGGGTTGAATAGTAACAAAGGCAAGTCTAGATTTAAGTTTATACATTATAAAGGCAGATGTCAATATTGCAAAAAGAATGGCACAGGAAAGCATAATGTCCTAAGCTCAAAGACAGGAAAGAGAAAGATTCAATTGTTGCAGCAAACATTGCTGGAAGTGCTGAATATGTTCTCTCAGTATCAACCAATCTAGTTGGCGATGCTTGGATTGTTGTTTTAGGATGCTTCTACCACATGTGTCCGAACTAGGATTGTTTTACTTTTAACCAGTCAATTGATGGTCGTGTTTTCCTTATGGGAAATAATATGTCTTGTAAGGTTATTAGCATTACAACACTCCAAATCAAGATGCATAATAGAGTTGTGAGGATGTTGATTGATGTTTAACATATACCAGACTCGAAGAAAAATCTTATATCCTTGGGAGTTCTCGATTCTCAAGGTTGTAAGTATTATGCTCAAGATAGAGTTCTCAAGGTCTCCAAAGGTGCTGTTATTGTAATTAAAGGTAGATTTATCAATGGCCTTTATTTACTTTAAGGAAGTACAATTACTGTTGATGTTTTAGTATCATCTTCATCTGATTTAGATTTAAATACTACTCGTTTGTGACATGTGTCTGTAGCATATGAGTGAAATAGAAATCTAAAATGTCTATTTTGAGCAAGCGTGGCTTCCTAGGTGGTCACAAAATTTCGAAACTTGACTTTTGCGAACACTATGTCTACAAGAAACAAACTAGAGTCAAGTTTAGCACTGTCATCCACAGGACAAAGGGCATAACAGATTATATCTACTCTGACTTATGGGGCCCTACATCTATTCCATCAAAAAATGGTGTCAAATATCTATTGATATTCGTTGATAAATTTCTAAGGATGGTATGGGTTTATTTTCTGAAGCACAATAATAATGTATTCAATATATTTAAGAAATAGAAAGCGCTTATTGAGAACTAGATTGGCAAGAAAATCAAGCACCTCCGAGCAAATAATGATTTGAAGTTCTATGAAAATCAATTCAATTAGTTCTATAAAATTGAAGGGATAGTAAGACACCATATTATACGAAAGACACCATAACAAAATGGAGTAGCAGAACAGACGAAACAAAACTGTTTTGGAGAGAACTCATTACATGCACTCTAATGCGGGTTTGTCAAAAGAATTTTGGGTTGAAGTTATTAATATGACTTGCTATTTGGTAAAATAATCTCCGTCAACTGCAATCAATCTGAAGACTCCTATAGAGATATGGTCTAGTACTTCAACAGATTATTTGAATCTAAGGATTTTTTGGTGCATATGCTCATGATGGCAGCAAGCTTGAACGGAGGACACTAATGTGCATATTTCTAGGATATACAAGTGGATGAAAGGTTATAGATTGTGGTGTACTAAACCTAAATCATCCAAATTTATAATCAGCAGTCAAGTTCAATGAATCATTCTTGTTTCATTAAAAAAGGGAAGTTATTGATGTAGAAAAAGACCATGATATTAGTAAGTGGAGTTTAAAGCTGAATCACCAAAGTAGGTACGAAAAGATTCCCCTAATCAACCCAACCAAGAAGCCGAGCAAGAGATTACTAATGATGTGGATGCACTATGGCAGTTGCAGCAGTATAGCCTCACTAGAGACAAGGAAAGGAGGCAAATAAAACCACCGCCTATTACAACAATTTTTTTATTTTCTAAAAATCACAACATAAATACAAAATATATGTCAATCATTGGCGGATCTTCTTGGGGACAACAGCCCCCCCAATTTTTTTAAAAAAATTAATATATATATATATATATATATATATATATATATATATATATATATATATATATAGAGAGAGAGAGAGAGAGAGAGAGAGAGAGAGAGAAGTTTTGTTTAATAAATAGATTTATATTTGAATATGCTAATTTACATAAATAATACTACTTTGCAAAAATAGGCTTCTCTAATTTAAAAGTTTATTAGTTTATTTTTAGATCATGTTACAACTTAGTACAATTTTAGAGTGAAAATATTTTTTGTTATAATAGATAAGTAATTATAAAAATTGAATAGCATATTTAATGATCAAGTAATCGATTTGTTAACTCTAAACTTTGTTTACATTCATATGAATGTTTTCAAAATATTTGACATTATTAGATATACGTTTAAAAATATAAGAAAACAACTTTTTTTTTTAAATAAAAGTTGTGTTTTTGAATAATTTTACATGTTTGGATAAAAAGTTTGAATGAATTATAAACAAAAAATTATAATTTTAAGTGTATAAGTGAAAGAGATTTTTGAAAATTTTTAATTATAAGTAAAAGTTGATTATTTTTTAATTATAATATTTTTACCAAAATAACCAAAATATCAAATATAATAAAATATAAACAAATTATTTTGTATCTTTTTTAATAAGCTATCATACAAAAATAATTATTTTCACTTAAATCAAATAAAATACATTACTTTAAAATTATTTTTAAATTATTATATCTAATACTATAAGATATTAATTTTTTAGTCTTTTTTTATAAAGTTAACAATTAATTTTAGTTATTTACTTTAAAATTTATATATATAATATCTTATTAATTTTAATTTAATTATTATCATTTAATTTATATTTTAAATTATTTGACCCCATAATAATATTTTTAAACCTCCGCCACTGATGTCAATGCATACCGCTTATCCCTTGCCCTTCCATCCTTGGTACCAAGACAACCAGCCATCTGTCACCACCATTACCACCAAATAGCACTGTCATTCTACGGCCAGTGTTTATGAATCTTGTCAAGTTAATAAGGATATTTTGGTCTAGAGTGGTATTATTTATACATTAAAATAAATATTTTTTTTAGATATCATTGAGAAAAAGACACATATTTACTGGTGATATGTAAAGTTTAAGATTTTATCTTTTTGATCTTTTTATAGTGCCTGATAAAAATGTTTATTTTTTATGTATAAATAATATTATAAATAATATTATAAAAGCAAGACATCATCTCTCAGCTAAACACACGAATATACATTATTGAGAACTTGATGGAATATTCTCATAAATGTAGTTTCCAAATCAAGCAATTTAATTGAAAACTAAGTCGGCAACTAAATCCCTTATAAAGAAACATTACTAGCATCCATTGATCATGGGACGAATAGTCAAGAAGACATTAATAACAGCGTGTGTTGGTCTTGTGAACTATTCATTTGTCCATACTAACGTGTGGACACTGTAACCACACAACTCAAAGTAAACACATATAAGACAATAGTGAGTTGTAGCAGCCTAGTGCATTGAACCAACATAACAGAACATGGAGACAAAGGAAGTCCCGGAAGTGTTACTAAATTCAGGGAAGAAGATGCCAGTGATAGGCCTGGGAACTGCAACAAGTCCTCTTCCACCCCATGAAGCCCTGGCCTCAATTTTGGTTGATGCCATTGAAGTTGGCTACAGGCATTTTGACACTGCTGCTATCTATGGCACTGAAGAGCCTCTAGGCCAAGCTGTGTCAAAGGCTCTAGAGCTGGGCCTAATAAAAAACCGTGAGGAAGTGTTCATTACTTCAAAGCTATGGAACACTAATGCTCACCATGACCTTGTTCTCCCAGCTCTCAAGGCCACACTCCAGTAAGCATAATTCTGTTCATATATATAGAAAAATTGTTTTTTGTACATTTATGTTAGACACCTTTAAGGACATTATGTGAATAGAGGGTGAGAAATAAATAAATACTTAATTGAAAAGAAAAAATTAAATTTTAAATGTTTTTTACGTCAAGTGAGTAGAGTATTTTATATATATAAGCATGGAAAAATTTATCAACATCCTCTTGGACACCTCATTAAATTTGTAGAAAAAGATGAAATAAAAAATCAGTATTTTAAATGATTGATGTGATAGTATGTCTAAAAAGTGTGTTGCATGATTGTGTACAAATAACACAGCTGATATGCGGGGATGTTGAATATATGTGTGTATATATATGTGTGTGTGTATTCTCTAATTCGGTTATTTGGGTTGGAGTTGTTTAGAAAGCTGAGTTTGGAGTCTGTTGATCTCTATCTGATTCATTGGCCAGTGAGGTTGAGGCAAGGTGTTGAAGGCTTCAACTTTACTGGGGAGGATGTGGTTCCTTTTGACATAAAAGGGACGTGGGAAGCCATGGAAGATTGTTATAGGTTGGGATTAGCCAAGTCTATTGGTGTTAGCAACTTTGGCATCAAAAAGCTCACCATGCTCTTGGAAAATGCCACCATCCCTCCTGCAGTTAATCAGGTATCAAAATTTAGCAATAGCTGATTCATTTCTGACATAGTGATGATGACATAAACTCATCAGCGATAAGTCACTTAATTGGTTTTAGGTGGAAATGAACCCATCATGGCATCAGGGGAAACTAAGGGAATTCTGCAAGAAGAAAGGAATCCATGTGAGTGCATGGTCACCACTTGGAGCATACAAAGTATTTTGGGGCTCACCTGCAGTGATGGAGAATCCAACTCTTCAGGAAATTGCTGAGGCTAGAACGAAGAGTGTAGCCCAGGTGCAGCTTAATACATTTGAAACTATTTTCAATTACAACTATGAACTATCTTAAGCCAATGAAGTTTTGATAAGGTTATACTCACCAAGATTAAAAATCTTCTGGACCATAAATCACATGGTAATCTTGTGTAGCCTGGAGAACTTAAAATCTATCCACTCTTGGATTTTGTGTACATATATATAAAAATAGACTATTGTAACTTCCAATTCCAAGGAACAAAACAAGTCCTTCCTTAGAAATCTTCATTAATAGATGAAATTATGTCTAGCATGTTTTTGACAAATTTGGCCAGAAATTGTTGAAGTGTCAGATTGAAACTGCAATATTATTTGTTCTGACATTGTAAGTGTACTGTACTGTATTGAGATGACACTGTCATACTGAGAATTCATCTCTAACATGGAGATTATACAGATAGCACTGAGATGGATATACGAGCAAGGGGCAAGTGCCATTGTGAAAAGCTTCAAGAAGGAGAGGATGACACAAAACCTTGACATATTTGAGTGGGAACTGAGCCCACAGGAATCAGACAAAATCAGCCAGATTCCACAACGCCGGCTCTATAAGGCAGAAATGTTTGTATCTGAAAATGGGGTCTACAAGTCCATGGAAGAGCTTTGGGATGGGGACCCCTGAACAAAATCTTGTTTAAATATTCCCATATAGCATAAAACTTTCTTTTACCCCTTTTTTTCCCCTCTTTTTTTTCGGTTCATACCTTCCACAAGAAAACTGTTAATGTGCAATATCTCATCAACAAAGTGTCAAGAATTAGTTCTTCTATGTCCCATCTAAACTTATTGGATAGTGGACCATGAAATTTAACAACAGTTATTTACATGCTTTCAACTGAAGGGGGAATTGAGCAAGAAAAACTTGCACCTCCCTTCCCATCCTTTCACACCGTGGTAGCACTTCCATGAGCAGATGAATTTCAACCTCTTGGAATCAAGGCTTAAAGATATCTCCAAAGAACTTTTCGAAAAATAACTAATTTCAATAATTGAGGCTGAATTTTTTCAAGGAGGTGCAATAATATTGGAGGTGCAAAAATGTAATTAATGAATTTCAATAATTCAGCTTGATCGATTTCCATGTCAGTAAGAATTTCTGTTGAGTCATTTGCAATCACCTATATCATTTCTAGCTATAACAGCAACAACTGTAGCATCCACTTTTATTTTCATCAACAACTCTCTTAATTATCGAGGGTGAGCCTTGGCAAACCATTAAGGTTGTTGTCTTGTGATGTAGAGATCATAAGTTTAAATTCTGAAAATAGTCTTTCATCTCGTGGAAATGGGTAGATTTATCTACCCTCTTCATACCTCACCAGTAGGAGTCTCGTGCATTAAACCACCTTTTATCTCTCTTAATCACCATATGAAGTTTAACAATATCCAAAGTTGTCTTCAAACTAAGACCAAAATAAATGGTATTTTTCGTTTGCTTGCCTTACTTCATCTTTCCATTCTTCATTCTCTGGTTTCTGGAGTGGAATCTTTCAGCATTGGCGGGTCAATACTAAAAATTTCCCAAATTGCAAACGATAGTTAGTTGTTATGTTGTACCTTTCAAAATAGTGTTAGTTATTCTTATTTTCTAGAGAACAGATTGAAGAGGAAGAGCAAAATGCAGGATCAAGTCTTATCTCTTTATGTTTCTTTTTCATTTTTTTTTTATTATTTTTTGCATTACCTGTAGACTTACACAAAGTACTGCCTAATTAAAAGGACAGCTTTTTATTTTTTATTTTTTATTTTTTATTTTTGTATTGACAAGGACAGCTTCTAATACAATAAAAAAAAAAAAATCTAGAAACAAGGATCACCACAAAAAGGCTAGAACTATCTTTTTTCTAACAATCAGTTTACTACGACTCAAAAGTCATAGCTAACATTTATTTTCAACTGACCCAATTCACCTTGTTAACAAATAGTGCATCAGTTATATAAAATGTTTGGTCCTATCAAGTATCAACTAAAAAACAAAATGTGGGCCTATGACAAATCATCCCTGTGGATCGGTCTTCCCAAAGTTGATGGTTACTTCAAAGGCTTAGCTTTATCGGAACGTGTAGACATAACATCCACCAAAATATGTCTTATGTAGCAAACTTCAACTTAGAAAGCAAGATAAATGTCTTGTACCAATGGCGTATAAGAATCTCTCCTTTCATTCATTCTAATCACATTCCCAAACCCAACTAGAGAACATGGAAGCAAAGAAAATCCCAGAAGTGCTCCTAAACTCAGGGCAAAAGATGCCAGTGATAGGCCTGGGAACTGCAGTAATTCCTCTTCCCCCAGTTGAAATTCTCACCCCCATCTACATTGATGGCTTTGAGGCTGGCTATAGACACTTTGACACCGCTGCCTTGTATGGAACCGAGGAGCCTCTAGGCCAAGCTGTGGCAAAGGCCTTAGAACTAGGCCTCATAAAGAGCCGTGATGAAGTGTTCATCACTTCAAAACTATGGTGCAACAATGCTCACCATGACCTTGTTCTTCCAGCTCTCAAGACCACACTGCAGTAAGTGTAGTAACCATCCTATTCCCCAGCTTGCTTTTTGTTACAGTATAATTGAGATTAGGAGCTAGTTAAAGTTTGTTGAGTTGGTTAGAAATTAGCTAATAGTTGCACTCATTAGTCTATATAAGTTTGTATTTCACTTGTGTTACTCCCTTCTTCCACTGTTGCTCTGGCCATGTTTTTCTACATTTTTTCTTCATTTGTAATCTCCCTCATGTTGCTTGTTTTCTAAGTTCCCTTGAAACTGTTTAGGAAGCTGGGGCTGGAGTATGTAGATCTCTATTTGATTCATTGGCCAGTGAGGTTGAAACCTGAAGTTGATGGGGTTCTTGAAGTAAGAAAGGAGGATGTGATTCCCTTTGACATAAAAGGAACATGGGAAGCTATGGAAGAGTGTCACAGATTGGGCTTAGCCAAGTCTATTGGTGTCAGCAACTTTGGCATCAAAAAGCTCACACAGCTTTTGGAAAATGCCACTATTGCCCCTGCTGTCAATCAGGTATGAAAGTTTGTTAGCAATGGCAGATTCATTTTGACACTGGTGATATACACTTGTTGTTTTTGGTGATTCCACTCAATTTGTTTTAGGTTGAAATGAGCTTATCATGGCAGCAGGGGAAACTCAGAGAATTCTGCAAGCAGAAGGGAATCCATGTGAGTGCATGGTCACCATTAGGAGCTTACAGAGAATTTTATGGTACAAATGCAGTGATGGAGAACCCAATCCTTAAGGAAATAGCCAGTGCAAGACAGAAGAGTGTGGCTCAGGTGCTCTTACCGTATATATTTATTACTTCTTAGCTTTTAAAAAAATTAAAAAACAAGGTTTAGATAACAAACATGTAAGTAAATAGTGAACTCCACCATTAAAAGTGATAGCAATGTTAAGACTTGAATAGAGCGAGCATAATTTTACATAGCTCTCAAATAGCATGCAATATTTTCTCATACCTCATGTAGCCAATCTTTTTTCCAATCCAAAAGGTTATACGGGTCACCTAGAGCCAATGTGCACAAGCTGACAAGAATACACAGTCAGGTAAGGACTCAAGGTTTATTTTTCCCTTGTCCTTCCACATTGCAAAGGCTCTAATGGGGAGACCAAGTACATATTTGAAGCGTAACATTACTTTATTTCAACCGTTTAAAAAAATAAGAAAAATGTAAAACTCATAAGATAAAACAAATGCACAATCTTGGCCATTATAAGTTAGCGCAAGTATCATTACTCAAATATTATCTGTACACCTTTAGGGACGGTTCATAAGATGGTGTATGAGTAACAGCACTCCTTGTAAATATGATGCTGTAATGCTGCCTGAAGCATTGCATTTTTATATCCTATTCCTGATATGCCAGTGATTCATGAAAAAAAATACAAGTATATTCATCATCATTGTCATGCAGATAGCACTTAGATGGATATACGAGCAAGGGGCAAGCGCCATTGTGAGAAGCTTCAACAAGGAGAGGATGAGACAAAACCTTGAAATATTTGACTGGGAACTGAGCCAAGAGGAATCACAGAAACTCAGCCACATTCCACAGCGTAGGATGTATAGTGGAGAAATTTTTGTATCCGAAAATGGGCCTTACAAGTCCCTGGAAGAACTGTGGGATGGTGACCCCTGAAATAATTATTCTTAGCAGCAGCAAAATCTCATCCAAATAAATGTGTCTTATATGTATATGTACTCAACTCCATTCAAGTGGCATGGATTCATTCATGCTGCTAAGGCTGGGACAATACCTGCTTATTATGGCTATTGTTGTTAGGAACCATGTGTTAATTTATGGGAAATTTGGTGCATTTACTAAACAACTGAAATTTTTTGTCTCTTTAGCTTTTTCGTATTTTCGTATATCTATTACAATTATTTACTGGGACTGGGAAACAAATAAGTGTTTGAAAAAATAAAAAGACAAAGAGAAAAGTTTTAGTTCCTCAATTAAAAAACTGAATTCACTATATATTAACACATGATTAAAAAATGTATGGTGCATGAAAAAGGGTGAAGAGAAAGAGTTTCATGTCCCTATTAGATATACTAAATTCCCTAAAAATAAAAAAAATAAAAAAAAAGAACAAATCTTCTTTGCTACCACAATTGTCGAGAATGGGAATGAGAAGATGTGATGTTGCAAAGGGCTTGTCACAAGCTCTGTATATAGAGTTTCTTCCTGCATGTAATGCCAAGAAGAGTATATGCCATTTAAATATTTAGGCATTAGGTGCAGCATTTTTTGCCAAAAAAAAAAAAAAAAACATTGAGTATGGGTTCACCTTACCTGCATGCACTGCAGCAATAATAGCTCTTGAACTTTTATGTAAAATACCATTTCTTTGCATGCTAGGCAAAGATAAACAGGCCACCGTCTCAACATGAAATTTAATGACCATTACACACTTACAAACTTTCAACTGAAGGGGGAACTGAGCAAGAAAAATTTACACCTCCCTTACCACACTTTAATGCTGTGGCAGCCTTTTCATGCGTAGCTGAATTACAACCTCCTGGAATCCAGACTAAAGATATCCCCAAAGAACTTTTCAAAATATAACTAATTTCAATAATTGAGGCTGAATTTTTCCAAGCCGCAATGCCCTTTCCATTTGCAGCTTCCAGTAGCCTCTTACAGTCTTACCATGTCTCAATTGTGCATTTTATTATTTGGGGAAAAAAATCCAGCCTTTGCAATCAGTAAGAATTTCTATTAAAATTAAAGTGGATGTTACAGTTGTTGCTGTTATAGCAAGAAATGAAAAAGGTCTTCTTGATTCTTTTAAGACCCTCGTAATCATCATCGATCCTTAGTTTTTCACTATCCAAAGTCTTCATCACACTAAGGCCAAAATAAATGGTCTTTTTTTTTTTGCTTGCCTTACTTTATCTTTTCAATCTTCATTATGTGGTTTATGGCATAGGTACTCCTAAAATGGCTGTCGTATCCGTACTTATATCTGGTATTTGTTGGGTGCTGATACTTGCTATGTACTCATAAGTACTAAGTAGTCAAGTATTATGATAAGGAGGCGTTAGTTAAATACAAATTAGTTCTTATTAAATATCAAATTTTATAATTAAAATAATTAATTTGCTTTTAAATGAAACAAATTACTACTTTACTCCTTCAAAACTTGTGTTTCTTTATGTATTTTTACTTGAGCATTATAAAAATTTCATTTATTTCATAATTTAGTTACTTTATTATCTATGATTTTATATTTTTGTATAATACATTCTCCTATACCTTTACCTTATTTTTGACAAAATTTTTGCACTCCATACTATTTATAACCAATACCAGTACAGTCCCCAAATCTATGCAACAGAGCATGGAACTCAATGCTTTATTAAGCATTGGCGAGTCAATACTAAAAATGTCTGAAATTGAAAACTATAAGAACATTTTTTGGTTTTTTATTTTTAATATAATGAATGAGTGTGATATACACAAAAATATGAATTTATGGGGTAAAATACATGGATATGGGAATGAAAAACCATCAGTGGCGATTTTTACTTTTTTTTGGTACGCTGCACAGAGATACATGGTTTATATTTTGATTTTCAAAAAATGCCATTGGCAATTCTTGCTTTTTAGAAAAGTTGTTGCATTCTATTGACGATTTTTCTTAAATTCCCATATCTTCATAATTCACCCCAAAATCCCATATTTTAGTATAAATTATTTTCAAATACCATATAAAAAAAAAAACCACATTGTTACTTGTTATAGAATATTTAAGTAGTAATAACTTTGGACCTGTCAAGTAAAATACAAAATTTGGGCCCAAGCCTACAAAAATGGAAAGGGAAAAAGTCCCTAAATTGGATCAATAACTCCTCTGGTATCGACTCTCCAAAAGTGATGTGATTTCACAGGCTTAGCTTTGTCAGAATGTGTAGACAAAACAGCCACCAAAATATGTCAAATGTAGCTAACTTCACATTTCCAGTGCCATCTTAATAATCTTCCCTTTCATTCATATCATCAGTCACAACCCCAAACCCGACTAGAGATTATGGAAGCAAAGAAAATCGCAAACGTGATGCTAAACTCAGGTCAAAAGATGCCAGTGATAGGCTTGGGAACTGCAGCAATTCCTCTTCCACCACATGAAGCTCTCATCGCTGTCTTCATTGATGCCTTTGAGGCTGGCTATAGACACTTTGACACTGCTGCCTCTTACGCAACCGAGGAGCCTCTAGGCCAAGCTGTGGCAAAGGCCTTAGATCTAGGCCTTATAAAGAGCCGTGGTGAAGTGTTCATCACTTCAAAACTATGGTGCAACAATGCTCACCATGACCTTGCTCTTCCAGCTCTCAAGACCACACTACAGTAAGTATCGGAATACGGAAAATGCTTAAATGCCTGAATTTTTGCCCGATTTTATTTACCAGAATAGTATAGCATATATGTTGATCACTAGATCGATAAGTGGGTCATATTATCTTATTTCATCTAACAATTACCCTTATTTTCTGTAAAAAATTCTAACAATAAATTCTAGTAAAATAACATTACTCTGGTATCAATCATATCCCCCATATTGTTTTTTTCCTCCATTTGTAATTTCCCTCACGTTGCTTGTTTAATTTTCTAAGTCTCCTTGAACATGTTTAGGAAGCTGGGGCTGGAGTATGTAGATCTCTATTTGATTCATCTTCCGTTGAGGTTGAAACCTGAAGTTGAAGGGGCTCTTGATCTTGTTGTAAGAAAGGAGGATATGATTCCCTTTGACATAAAAGGAACATGGGAAGCTATGGAAGAGTGTCACAGGTTGGGCTTAGCTAAGTCTATTGGTGTCAGTAACTTTGGCATCAAAAAGCTTACCCAGCTTTTGGAAAATGCTACTATTACTCCTGCTGTCAATCAGGTATGAAAATTTATTAGCAATCGCATATTCATTTTGACACTTGTTAAGTTTCATATTTTTTTTTAAAAATATGGATAAGATAGACTTTATAAATACTTGAGCAGCTTTTCTTTCTAGAGTTAACTTTTAGGTTAAAATTAGGCTCACACCACAATCTTAAGATAGTAGGAAAGCCCTACATACACTTGTTGGTGATTCAATTCAATTGGTTTTAGGTGGAAATGAGCCCATCATGGCAGCAGGGGAAACTCAGAGAATTCTGCAAGCAAAATGGAATCCATGTGAGTGCATGGTCACCATTAGGAGCTTACAAAGCCATTTGGGGTACAAATGCCGTAATGGAGAGCCCAATCCTTAAGGAAATCGCCAGTGCAAAGCAGAAGAGTGTTGCTCAGGTGCTCTTAGATGAGTTTGTGACCATTAAGTTCAAAACTTTAATTAAGAGAGTAAACAATATGTCCATTTCTTTTAGGAAACATACTTCTTTATATATTTTTGTTTGATCTGAAAACTATCTTTAAGAAAAAGTTATTGAGATTGCTTGCACCTCCTGAAGAAATTATGGCATGTTCTTATAGTGTAATTATTTTCATTTTAGGATTTAACATTTTAGCCACAATTAATGGTTAAATTCATCATTAACTTGTATATTTATTAAAGAATTTAAAAGATAAGATTTGATTGTAAATATGTAAAATAATGATCAGCATATGCGCAATCTAGATCATTCATATAAAATTTATAATGGGACAAGGGGATTATCTGATGACTTTGCATGGCAGTATGCTAAGACTCTGTAAACATAAGTTTGCACAAGTATCATTACTCAAAATATGATGCTGTATGAAGCATCGCTTTTTTTTTCATAAGTGGACACCCTTTTGAATATATATGGAATCATGTACAAGTAAGTGAAAATTTCATTCATGTAAATATGTTTGTATGAAAATTTAAGAAACTGTGTTAACAATTGTAAATTTTAGTTATGTAAGTGATAAGTTTGATTTAAAAGTTTCTCATATATCTTCAATTATCTTACCACATGTATCATAAATGTTACTAAAATATCTAGTTATTTACCTATCGACCCCACAAATATCTAAAAAAGTGTCTAAAACCTGTGTACAAATAATATTTTTCTTTCCCTCTTTGATATGTTGATGATTTATTCATAAACAAAAAGTATATCCATCATGGACAATGTCATTTTCATGCAGATTGCATTGAGATGGATATACGAGCAAGGGGCAAGCCCCGTTGTGAAAAGCTTCAACAAGGAGAGGATGAAACAAAACCTTGACATATTTGATTGGGAACTGAGCCAGGAGGAATCAGACAAAATCAGCCAGATTCCGCAGTGTAGGATGTATACTGGAGAAAATTTTGTATCAGAAAATGGACCTTATAAGTCCTTGGAAGAACTCTGGGATGGTGACCCCTGAAATAAGTCATGGTCTTAGCAGCAGCAAAATCTCGTCCAAATAAATGTGTCCTCATATTTATGTACTCAACTCCATTGCAGTGGTGGCATGGATTCATTCAGGCTGCCAACCCCTGGGACATAAACTTGGTTATTATGGCTATTGTTATTATGGTAAGGATCATTTTGGTGTCACTCGAAACATTAAGGGATTGTATGAAGAAAATATTATTAGATAATTAGAACTTTTGTCAAAATTTATTCCACAAGATGACGTGACATACTTATTAAAGGAGAAATTTTTGGATGCTCCTAAAATGTCACATGGATTGTGTTCATAATCAACGATAGAATGATATTTTAAATAAAAATAGAAGTTAATAATGGGTCTTATTTTAGAAAATTATCTTATTATTGGTTGTGAGTATATTTATGTAGAATTCTATAAATATCCAATAATTTTTCCTTATTAAAGCATTTGATTGGTTTGTATTTCTTATAAAGAAACACATATTTCAATGCACTTTTAACAAAATGGAAGTCCACCACCCTTTCTTTGAATGCCCCGCGGCGTTGTAAATAAACTAAACCAAGCATATTGTAAGTGGAAAATTATTATCATACTCCAAGAGGAAAACAATTCTTCCTTCATAAGGTGTTGTACAATTTGGTCTGATACTACTTCTAGCATTTCTCATGGCGTGCCCTTATTGATCGATAGATTTATGGTTAAAATTTTGATGGTTGAGATTTTATAAAATAAATAAAAAATAAAAATTATCAATAATTTTAAATTACTAATTTATCCTTTAATCATCTCAATTTTCTTTCAAGATTATTGCGGCTTCCCTCCCCAACACCATCCAACTTTGCTCCCCTTGGAACTTCATGAGCTTCATATCCAAATTCTCTTCAACATCCTTAGGTGAACTCTTGAGAGTTTTGGGTTTTGTGAGAATATGCAAGCTTGTAATAGACATAGTTGATTCTAATGATTTGATGGGTTCTGACCAAGGAAGCCATGGTAGAAGGGTATGATTGTTGGGATAAATTGATGAGAGGGATGGGAATGAAGAGAAGTGCGAGGAGATCCAAGAAAATGAGTGATTTTGAGAAACATTCTGAGATTGGTGATAGTGGCAAGAAACGAGCTCCATAGGTTGTGACTTTGAGTCTAACTCGGAGTTGGAACTATTTGTAGAGGGGTGTGTGTGGTGGAGTGGCCTCTTTACATAGAGCAAGTGATTTCGCTACAAGAAACAAAGGTGGCAATGCTAGCCACAATGGTGGCAAAGGGTGGCGAGGGCAATGATAGTGTTGACAGGGTGGTGGCAAAGTAGTTAAAAGGGTTGAATGAGAGAATTAGAGATTAAAAGGTGAGGGGTTGAATGAGAGAATGAGAGAATTAGTAATTTTAAGGGTAGATAAATATTTATGATGCTTTTTCTTAATTTCACAACAAAATAGACTCAATAGATTTCTAGCCATTAGATTTTTGTAAAACTTGATCTAATGTAAATAAGCGTGGACCATGAGAAGTGCCAGAAGTAGTATAAGACCAAATTAGTCAGCACCCTTCCATAATATTACTTCAACCTTTGATGTTTTATTTTCCTCTTTGATTTTCTTTCACCTTTTTCCAACAACAATAAGGGTTCACATACTTTTTTAGGGAAGAAATCAATTTCTTTATAAGTATAATTTCTATGCATTAATATTATAAAACAATTTTACATTAACAACTAACAGAAATTCAAGGATTGCTAAATCATAATAGATAATTATCCACTATAATAACCACCACTATGATGTGATAAATTCTTGAATTTTTATTGACTAATTTTACACTATCAATGTATAAAGATTAAACTCTTTTTTTATTTCATCAAATAATATCCTTATTTTTTTGTCAAAAAACTACTAACAAGTCTTATATCTGTGTGGCATTGTTCTTATATGAAACCCATCTTAGAAAACTAGTGAGATGGCTCAGGAATAGATCTTCTTATATGTAAATTTTACATAATTTACTCATATATAGATTTTTACTATTGATAAGGGGTAGGATCTAGTATGAAGCACATAAGAGAATCTAATCAATGCTAAAATTTACACATAACTATGCTGTATAAAATTTTTATATAACAAAATCCATGGTCGAGATGGATCCTTCTTAATACATAAATCCCAATGTCAACAAATGGGAAAATTGTTTAACTTCTTTTAAAATTATATTACAATTAAACTTAGGAGGAACATATATATTTCCAGGGTTATTGGTTGTCATACTCATAATTAACATTTTTTTTTTGAATGACAATTTGTTAGTGTTTTAGGTGGGTTTATTGGCAATCCTATTTGCCTATCTACACTCCCTACTAACAATTTATACTTATAATTTTCTAAATTACTCTCATTTAAAAACTTTATTAAGCTTAATTAATGATATTTCTATTAATTTATTGATTTACATTTGGTTTAAATAAGTTTTGATCCCTATAAAATTATCGAATTTTGGTTTTTAATCCTTTTTTTTTTTTTTTGGTTTTAGTCAAGAAATATATGAAAGTGTGTAATTTCAGTCCCTGTCATTAGCCACCCTCTGTTATGTGCTGATGTGACTGACGAAATGCACATGGCCTTTCTCATGTCAAACCCCAAATCCTACATAGCTAACAGAGGATAATTGAGGTCATGTGCACCTCACATGACCCCAAAACCACACATGACCCAACCCAAATAACTTGGCCCAATACTGGTTTTGTCTTTCGAGCTCTGCCTTTCGAGTTAGACAGAGCTTGATAAAGACAATACTGATTTCATCATCTAAGTACCAAGTTCAACGTATCATTTAATGTAAGAGAGAGTTCATTTTTTCTTAGTTTTCGAACTCCGAGTTCAAGAGAGTTTACTTCTTCCTTATCTAAGTTTTCGAGTTCGAGTTCAAACAAAACCGTTATGGCCCTAGTCAAGCTCCGTCTAACTCGAAGGCGAAGCTCGAAAGACAAAATCGATATTGGGCTGGGTTATTTGGGTTAGGTCACATGTGGTTTTGGGGTTATGTGAGGTGCATATGATCTTTGTTACCTTCTGATAGCCATGTAGGATTTGGGGTTCTAGCTAGGAAAGGGCATGTGGCATTCTATCAACCACATTAGCACTTAATAGAAGATGACTAACTATAGGGATTGAAATTGAACAGTTTTATAAATTTCTAGACTAAAACCAAAAAACAAAAATTTATAGGGAGTAAAATCAAAATTCATTACTTTTACAGGGACCAAAAAGGTATTTAACCCTTTACATTTTCAATAAAATGCTAGTGATTCCCTACTTTTATGTATCAAAACTCTATACTCTTTTATTCTTTCTCTAGTTTTTCTTTATCATTATTTTATTTTTTTCTTCACAAAATAAAGGACCAATTACAAATTTCTACAAACTAAACTTTAATAAGATTTTTAATTCAAATAGTAAAAATTGTTTTTTGGAGTTGAGTTCTTATTTTAATGAGTTTCCTTACACCTTTTCATTATGTTATTCTCTTATTCTCTTTAGTTTTCTTATTTTGTTCATGTTTATAGCTATTTTATAATGTAATGTCATTAAAGTCACAACTAATATTGAAATTTTCTAAGACTTAACAGCTACAAATATAATTTTTATTGTGAATAAAATAATGTTTTAAATAATATATTAGAGAAGTATTTTATTGTGATATGAAAATATGTTAATTTTAGTATAGGTAATTAGAAGCAATACAAAGTTAGTTAAATTGGAAGAACAAAAAGGCATTTAAGAAGCATTCTTTCATCTCTTGAAATATAGTCTTACAATAACTATATTTTGTAAAATATAATTCAAAGATTAATCTGATATATTTTATATTTTAAGAAAATTGAAATGTTAATTTAATGCATTATTATATTAGTGAGTTTTAAATCATAACAATTGAGGTTGATTACTTGAGCTTTTTTCAAGAAAAAGTATTTTTTGTTAAAATAAGTGTATAAAAATTTAAGAGAAATATAATTTTTTTTCCCGAAAAAGTAAAACTAAAAAAAGTTGTTTTTAGTGTTTTTCATAAGTTAAAAAGATTTTCTTTTAAAAAATACTCTAGTTATGTCATAAAATTAATATTTTTTCTAAGCTTAAACATATTTTTCCCAATAAATATATTGTATCATAAGATGTCTCGAAAGAAATTAATAAACAATATGCATAATTACAATAATTTGAATTATAATATAAGTAAAAAAAAATATAAAATAATTAAAAATATGGAGTATAAATGGATACAAATTAATATTTTTTTATGAATTTGATGCGTTTCCTGTAAATTGCCAATGTCCGGTGCCAAAACGATGCCGTTTGGTTCAACCACCGAAGCCACGTCCACGCGGTCTCATTTTCAGCCCATTCATGAGTGTCTTCTTCAACATTGAGCCCTAGCCTTCATCGACATCGCTTGTGCTGTCTCACCACCACCGCCGCATCTTACCTCCACTTTCGAGCTCGCCGCCGCCGCCGCAATCTACCATTGGAGCCACATCGACGCTGCACGTTCCTTCTCGAGCCTAGCCCCTCGTTCACCCCCCGTTCGTCATCGCTAGTGCTGCCCCAGCCGCCTCTCTTCCCTCCTCGTTCACCGTTGTTCCACCTCGCTCTGCTTGGCAGTTCTTTTATTTGTGGTCCTCCTTTCACTATGTTAGTTTGCTTTTTGTCTCAAATTGTTTATGCTTTGATGCTCTATTTTATGATTGATTTTTGGTTGCGTGATCTATTTTCTGTTCTTTGCTAACTTCATCGTCTTTCCATTCTTCTTCTTCTTCTTATGGTCTATTAGTTTATAGCTAATTTTACGGTTTATTTTTCTGAAGTTATTTTCTGTGGTTACTTCTTCCTCGAGGCTATGTTTATGGTTCAATTATTTGTGAATTTATTCAAATTTTATAAAGTATTGATTTAGGTTTTTTTTTTTTTTTTCTCAGAATTATGGCGGCTTTGAAAGAGCTTCTTCCTCCTGCGAAATCCTCGTCGACCACTTACTACGACCATAGTAATGATCCATGGTTCAAGCAGAGATTCTCCTCTTCCGAGGAGGAAAAATCCACTGTCATTAAGCACAAGCCTGTGCCGCCTTATTTGAATCGTGCCGGTTTTGTTCCTCGCAAGGTTGAGGATTTCGGGGACGGTGGTGCCTTCCCTGAGATCCATGTTGCTCAGTACCCACTTGACATGGGAAGGGACAAGTCCTCGAAACCTGGGTCGAAGATCCTTCCTGTGACGGTTGATGCTCATGGGAATGTTGCATATGATGCAGTAGTGAGGCAGAATGAGAATTCTAAGAAAATCGTGTACACACAGCAGAAAGATCTGATACCGAAGATCTTGAAAAATGACGAAGAAGGTAGCATGGAAGATGATGAGGATGTGCAGAAGGAGATTGAGGAGACGATGCAGGAGACTAAGGCTGCTCTTGAGAAGATAGTTAACGTGAGGCTGAGCGCGGCACAGCCGAAAAATGTTCCCAAGCAATCGTCTGATACGAAGTATATTAAGTATAAGCCATCTCAGCAGTCTGCAGCTTTCAATTCTGGGGCGAAAGAGAGGGTTATTAGGATGGTTGAGATGCCAGTTGATCCACTCGAGCCTCCGAAGTTCAAGCATAAGCGTGTTCCCAAGGCTTCCGGCTCCCCTCCTGTGCCTGTGATGCATTCCCCTCCAAGGCCGGTTACTGTGAAAGATCAGCAAGATTGGAAGATACCTCCTTGTATTTCTAATTGGAAGAATCCAAAAGGTTACACAATCCCTCTGGACAAGCGACTTGCAGCTGATGGGAGAGGCCTTCAGGAGGTTCAGATCAATGATAATTTTGCAAAGCTTTCAGAGGCATTATATGTTGCGGAGCAGAAGGCTAGGGAAGCTGTCGCAATGAGGTCCAAGGTTCAGAAGGAGATGCTACTAAAGGAGAAGGAAAGGAAAGAGCAGGAGCTTAGGGCTTTGGCTCAGAAAGCACGTTCAGAGAGAACTGGTGTAGCCCCTCCAGCTGCTGTTCCCATCCCTTCTGAGAAGAGCAGCATGGATGATGCTGATATGGCAGTTGATTATGAGCAACCACGGGAAAGGGAGAAGAATTTCCCAAAGGAGACAAGGGAGACGAGGGAGGAAAGGGAGGAGCGGCTGCAAAGGGAGAAACTTCGTGAGGAACGACGAAGAGAGAGGGAGAGGGAGAGAAGATTAGAGGCTAAGGATGCTGCTATGGGAAAGAAAAGCAAGATTACAAGAGATAGGGATCGTGATATCAGTGAGAAAGTTGCTCTTGGAATGGCTTCTACTAAGCCAGGGACAGAGGTCATGTATGATGAAAGGCTATTCAACCAGGAAAAAGGAATATCATCTGGGTTTGCCACTGATGATCAGTATAATGTGTATGATAAAGGCTTGTTTACTGCACAGCCAACACTCTCAACTCTCTATAGGCCAAAGAAGGATCTTGATAATGAGATTTATGGTGGTGCGGATGAGCAGTTAGAGAAGATTATGAAGACTGATCGCTTTAAGCCTGACAAAGGGTTTGCAGGGACTTCTGAGAGGACAGGTCCAAGGGACAGGCCAGTTGAATTTGAGAATGAAGAAGCTGATCCATTTGGTCTGGATCAGTTCTTGACAGAGGTAAAGAAAGGTAAGAAGGCAATGGAAAAAGTTGGTGGCGGAGGAACTATGAGAGCAAGTGCTGGATCGTCAATGCGGGATGGTTATGAGGGAGGTTCTGGGAGGACTCGCATTGGATTTGAAAGAGGGCATTAAGTAGCTCATTGTTGAATGATGTCAATTTCTGAGGGTCAGTGTCTCCTTCTGGTGGCTTAGGTTGTTATATCTTAAAACAGATGGTGGGGATAATGTAGTTGTGATAGAACTCGCATTTTCTGAACACCCCCTAGTTGGGGAAATAAGCTGTTCTTCTATTGTGTTTCTAAACTGCTTATGGTTGTCATGACAATCTAGTTTGTTTTGAGTGCGTCATGTTTAATGAAAGGGAATGTTTAAAGTAGATCTTGCCTATGGATGGCAGTGTGGCACATGCACTGACTTCCTGTAATTTTTAGTTGTATGTAACAATATTGCAGTATATCCTTCATGTGATATTTGAATCTGTCATTTGAAAAATGTCAAATGCTGCATATCACTATACACTTTCTGTGTCAATTTTATATTTTTGTTTTGTCTCTTGAATATTTAACAAAGCCAATACATCAATTTTCTTTGAATTTCAAAACTGCCATAAGTTATGTCTTGTTAGGTAGCTGAAAGTGTCATTAATACAGAGCAAGTGCTACTACAAAATATCTGTTTTTGGCAGCATGTGATTTTCAAAACAAGAAACTTAAAAAAAAGATGTACTTATTTTCATTGGAAAAAAAAGTGTACATATTAATCCGGAATTAATAAGAGAGTTCCAAGTTCAAGAGAGTTCACTTTTGCTTTGTCTAAGTTCCCGGGTTCAGATGAAACTGTTGTTCTCCTTGTCGAGCTCCATCTAATTCGAAAGACAGAGCTCGAAAGACGAAACTGGTATTGGGTCGGGTTATCTAGATTGGGTCACGTGTAGTTTTGGAGTCATGTGAGGTGCACATGATTTTAGTTACCTTTTGTTAGTCATGTAGGATTTGAGGTTTCATATGGGAAAAGTCATGTGGCATTTCGTCAGCCACATCAACATGTAACAGAGGATGACGAATGGCATGGATTGGAATTGAACATTTACATATATTTTTAGACTGAAAAAAAAAATTATAAGGACTAAAATTAAAATTCAATAATTTTATAGGGATCAAAAATATATTTAAACCTGTATTTAATTAAACTTTGATAAAATGAAGAGTGTTTAGGCAAGGATAATTTAAGAATCCGAAGTAATAAGTAATTAATAGAAAGTATAGATGAACAATTGAGAGTCTTAATAGCCTCACCGCAAAGTTTCACTATGAAAAGAGAAACAAACATCTTTGGTACATAGCTCTTAGAAACAAAACAAGTCCTTTCTTATAAATCACATCAATGCATGAAATTATGTAAAGCATTTATTTAGGCAAATTTAACCAGAAATTGTTGAAGTATCAGAGGCTGAAACTGAATATTATTTGCTCAAACATCATAAGCGGAGAATACTGATTAGATGACACTGTTATATATACTGAGAGTCCATCTCTAACATGGAGATTATGCAGATAGCATTGAGATGGATATACAAGCAAGGGGCAACTGTCATTTGTGAAAAGCTTGAGATATTTGATTGGGAACTGAGCCAAAAGGAATCAGACAAGATCAGCCAGATTCCACAACGCCGGCTTTATGAGGCAGAAATGTTTGTATCTGAAAATAGGATGGGGACACCTGAACAAAATCTTTGGTTAAATATTCCAATTTAGCATAAAACTGAATTATTCTCATTTTTTGACCTTTCCATACCATCCACAAAAATGCTGTTATGTTCATTGCCTCATTAACAAAGTGTCAGGATCTAGTTCTCTGTTCTTCTATGTAAACTTGCTATTGGATAAGGATCATGAAATTTAATAACAATTGCACACTTTCATACAAAATAAGTATTCGAAACTGTAAGAATAAAAATACTAGGATATTTAAACATGCACTTAGTTGTTATTGTTATATAATTCCATAAATTTTCACCCAAATTTCAAGGGACACCAAAATGATCCTTGCCTTTAGTTTCTTTACAACAACAATAGCCACAATAGCCAAGTTTTGTCCCAGGCTTGGCAACACGAATGGATCCACGCCACTGGAGTGGACTTAGAGTACATCTATATGAAAGTACGCTCATTTGGATGAGATTTTGCTGATGCTAACAATGATTATTTCAGGGGTCACCATCCCAGAGTTCTTCCAAGGACTTGTAAGGCCCATTTTCTGATACAAAAATTTCTCCAGCATACATCCTACGCTGTGGAATCTCGTTGAATTTCTGTGATTCCTCCTGGCTTAGTTCCCAGTCAAATATTTCAAGGTTTTGTTTCATCCTTTCCTTGTTGAAGCTTTTCACAATGGGGCATGCCCCTTGCTCGTATATCCATCTCAGTGCCATCTGCATGACAGTGACATTTCCCATGATGAATATACTTATATCTTGCTCATGAATTGAATAACCAGCATATCAAGAAGTGGAATTATGTCCGTATAAAAAAGCAATGCTTCATGCAGCATTACAGCATCATATTTCTAAGGAGTGCTGTTATTTATGCACCTATTGGTTCACTCCTTTATTTAGAGCCGAAGTTTTAAACTTAATTATGGTCACGAAAGTTATAAAGGGGAGTAGTTTAATTAAGACTCAGATAGTAAGAGCACCTGAGCCACGCTCTTCTGTCTTGCACTGGCTATTTCCTTAATGATTGGACCCTCCATCACTGCATTTGTACCATAACTTTTTCTGTAAGCTCCTAATGGTGACCATGCACTCACATGGATTCCTTTCTGCTTGCAGAATTCTCTGAGTTTCCCCTGCTGCCATGATGGGTTCATTTCCACCTAAAACCAACTGAATGGAATTACCAACAGCAACAAGTGGATATCATCATCAGTGTCAAAATGAATATGCCATTGCTAACAAATTTTCATACCTGATTGACAGCAGGAGGAATAGTGGCATTTTCCAAGAGCTGTGTGAGCTTTTTGATGCCAAAGTTGCTGACACCAATAGACTTGGCTAAGCCCAGTCTGTGACACTCTTCCATAGCTTCCCATGTTCCTTTTATGTCAAAGGGAATCACATCCTCCTTTCTTACTTCAAGAACCCCATCAACTTCAGGTTTCAACCTCACTGGAAAATGAATCAAATAGAGGTCTACATACTCCAGCCCCAGCTTCCTAAACAGTTTCGAGGAAACTTAGAAAACAAGCAACATAAGGGCTATGTTGCATGAGTGCGGCTACAAGTATCGGTTATGATGCGGTACGATATGTAAAATAAAATAAGGGTATGGTTATATTATATAATAAAAGATAAACATTAATAAAAATATTTATCAAAAATGATAATATGATTAGAGGAAAGTAATTGATAAGAAAAAAACTTGGATTTCTATCTAGAATTTTTCGAATAACAAAGCTTTAAAGTAGATAGATATCCACTGAAATGAAAATTTTAGAGATATGCCAAAAATATGATTGCAGAAGTATTATACGAGTGTTGATACAGAATACAAATATAATGCAGGTACATCACCAATTTTAAAATACTTGTGCATCATAGCATGAGGGTAATTACGAACGGAGAGAGAAAGAAAAAAAATAAAAAAACCAGGGAAGAGGATTATTGCTATACTTACTGCAGTGTGGCCTTGAGAGCTGGAAGGACAAGGTCATGGTGAGCATTGTTGCACCATAGCTTTGAAGTGATGAACACTTCATCACGGCTCTTTATGAAGCCCAGCTCTAAGGCATTTGCCACAGCTTGGCCTATAGGCTCCTCGGTTCCATACAAGGCAGCAGTGTCAAAGTGTCTGAAACCAGCCTCAAAGGCATCAATGAAGATGGGGGTGAGAGATTCAAGTGGTGGAAGAGGAATTGCTGCAGTTCCCAAGCCTACCACTGGCATCTTTTGCCCTGAGTTTAGTATCACCTCTGGGACTTTCCTTGCTTCCATATTCTTTTTTCGGTTTGGGAATGTGATTAGAATCAAATAAAGGAGAGATTCTTATATGCTACAGCAAGACATTTTCTTGCTTTCTGATGTCATGATGTTAAGTTTGCTACATATGACATTTTTTGGTTTGTCTACATATTATTTGTCCAATTCATTTGACTTTTTCCCTTCCCATTTTTCCAGGCATAGGCCGGAATTTTGTTTTTTAGTTGATACTAGATAGGTCCAAACTTTTTGCTCCTGAAATAATTGATGCACTATTTTGAAAGATGCAACATAACAGGTACTAACAATGTTACTATGGTCTGCAAATTGGGAAATTTTTAGTATTGACCCGCCAATACTGAGAAAAGCATGGAGTTCCATGGGAAGATTCCTTAAACCAGAGAATGAAGATTGGAAAGATCAATCAAGGCAGGCAAATAATAATAATAATAAAAATAAAAAATTTGGCCTTCTTTTTTCTTTTTCTTTTTTTTTTTTTTTGAAAAGATATTTTCTCTACTTTTATTTTTTTAATTTTCTTTTAAGTTTTTATTAATGGGACAACTTGCAACATGCTGGACTACTTAACTATTTCTTACAAGAGTTGTCAACTATCATGATTGGGATAGTGACAAAACGACGAAAAGAAAATTTTAAAAAATAAAAAATACCACCAATCTTTTATTAAGAAAATTCATTATTAAAATCGTTTTTGAAATGGTCTTTGAAGTCAGGCTATTATTAGAGTCAATTATGCACAAAGAATTAAGAAAATCTAATCTCCCTATACCTTTTTCATACATTCGTCTACAGATAATTACCTAGTTTTTTGAAAACTACACTAAACCTAATCTCTATTATTATTACCTTTTTTTTTTGGGTTAGTATTACAATGGTATCCAGCTTTCTAATAGGCTACCAAAGTCAGCTATTCTGGAAGACGAGAATATTAATCGGATCAAGGTCTTATTAAAAGTTCTTTCATGTGCGGAATAATAAAATAAGCTTGATAGTTTTTTAAATATAAATTAACTTTTCGCTAATTTCCTTTTTTTTTTTGTTTTTGGTCATCGGAGAGGACAGAAGGGTAAAAGAATCAAACGCAGGCATGGGTGCTACCTCGGCTACCTTTAATTTCCATATCTCTCTCTTCCCAACACGATTGCAATAACAGGCCCAACACGTCCAGTAGTATTGGCCATGATGCTACTTATCTTATAGTTTTGTTTGGTTTCGAGTAATATTATCTGCACTGATTTCAAAAATTTATTATAAACACATAATAAAAAAAAAAAGACACAAAGTGGTGGGTTCACCATTTTTTATCTTTTTCAACTCCCGCATGTATTTATATTTAATGAATTCTTAAAATAAGTATAAATAACATTTTTGATTTTACAATGAAGCTTAACCTTAATTATAGTTAGCAGCGAGCTAGTTAAATGGTAGCATTTTGTTTAGATCAGCTAGATGGTAGTTAGTACAGTTGTCAGTGTTTAGGGCTTTTTTACTAAACTACCACCATTAATAAAATTATTTACCAAAATGCCACTCTTTCAAAACTACTTACCAAATTACGCCTTTTTCGTCCTGGCTGACATTTTTTATTTTTTCGTATGACCACGTGGATTTGTCTTTGCACGTAACAAATTGCACGTGGATTCCTCGTTGTGAGTGGTGAATCACACATGGATTTGCTTTTTAGGATGGCAAATTACATGTGCATTTACTAATAGTAAAGGCGAATCCACATGTTATTCGCCACCCGCAAAGGCGAGTCAACGCTCGCCCCTTGCTACGAATCAATGTCCACCTAGCCACCCTTTCAATCCCCATCCTAGGATAATTGAAGATTAAATTAGGTAAGATTAAGTTATAATATAATACATAACATAAAATTCAAATATTAGTGAATATTAAAGTCTATATTAGATAAAAGTTCCACATAAAATTAATCAAAAGTACATATAATATCCAAATGTCAATAATGGCAAAATTATATTAAAAAAGTTTTGACTTGAAAAAAATTACATATAATATCAAGTATGATGGTGAGGGTCATGTTGTGGCGGTCTGGTTGGAGGGTCAGATGAAGTGTCTGCCTGTGATAGATAGGTGTAAGGTGGTGGCTATGAATGTGGTGATAAGTGTGAAGGTGGCGGAGGGTAAGGATATGGTGGAGCATAAGGGTATGGTGGCGGTGCGTAAGGGTATGGATATGAATATGCTGGATTAGTGGATGCTAGCTGTGATGGTGGGGCAGCAACAGTAGTAGCAGCGACCTCGACTTAAGTAACTTGCTGGCTTGAAGAAGCAAATGTGTCCATACGAATGCAGGTTCAATTAGCTGCTGGTCCAGTTCTCCTTCTATGGTGTGTTCCCTAGTCTTCGTCTTTGTGGGTGGCAAATCACATGTGGATTCGCCTTTACTATCGGTGAATCCACATGTGATTTTTTACCTTAAAAGCCGAATCTACGTGTAATTCATTGTAACACCCTCCCAAGTACAGTATTATGCTTAAGTCATAGTACCATACTTTGGAGTTATTCTTTATTACTGAGGACCTTGTCGTGACAACTTTAGCCGTATTCGGAAACTTCTGAAACTATCTGGAGATAACACGGAAATAGGAGTGAGAATTATAAATTCTCAGTAGAATTTTCTAATTATCATATATAATGTAATCGCTGTCATCTCCAGTTTGCTTCAGCTTATTTTGAAAAAGGTGAACATGCTGTACAAACTGTTTAATTTTATAGTTCGAAAATATAATATCCGAAGCAAAGCTTATTTTAATCATACACTTGGCATTTGGAAGAACCCATAAAAATCAATTCATGAATGGTATCATGGATAATAACTGCAACATATTAAACTATAGATAGCATCTGCACATAAAATTTACTTTCCTTTCTTTACCTTTCTTTTCATCATAAAATCTTTACGTGCTACATTCCAAAGTATGATCGCCATGTCATACCCCATCAGAACGTGATCGCCATGTCACGTTCCTTAGGAGTATGGGATCTTCCTTTGGTACTTACACTAGCTAGGTCATGCCATACCTCATGTAAGTTCTGTCCCCGATATTCACACTAGCTGGGTCGATACCATACCTCATGTGAGTGGGGTGCTTGCATACGCTTCAATCCTTAGTCTTTAGTCTTTAGCCTTTACTGCCCTTAGGTAGCCTGGCCTTGGAGTGAGCTCGTCAGCTTCACCCGTAACCGTCGTCACACCGACTCACCCGCAAGGGAACCCATATGCCTCTAGTCTTGGAGGGATCTCATTCTGGCCACGTGCCTCTAATTGAAGGGATCTCTTCTGGTCACGTGCCTCAAAATTGAGGGATCTCATCTGACCACGTGCCTTCAATATAGAGGGATCTCATCTGACCACGTGCCTCCAAGGTAGAGGGATCTCATAGTTTTAGCTGCCTTCACAAGGAGGGATTCAATGTGCAACTAACTCCAGGTGAAGGGACCCACGTTTTTATCATTTATCTGCCTTCACAGGGAGGGATCTCAGATAACTGCCTCCAAGTGAAGGGACTCACATCCAATATATTCACATTCTTTCATTCTCATGCATACTCAAGCATAATCATGCGGAATGTACTCGTACATATGCTTCATTTACTTTCATATATCATTGCACACATGATCTCCACGTACATATTTATAACATATAAAGGCTCGTAGCCTCTTTACTATTTTACCGGTGCTCATACATATGCTTTATGTTTTATTCTCATATACCTCATATCATACTACTTCATGATTTATTCTCATATCATACTTATACCATTCTTGTATACAAACATTCTTAGTTTCATAGACTTCTGCCGTAAATTCGGCAACATAACGGATCAGCTCTGCTTCCCTATGAATAGTGCCAGCTCTCACGGACAAACCAGCCATAGCAATATTATCAACTTAACATATCTATCAATATAAAACTTGCAATTCTCAACTCAAATCTTATATGTCCAATAACACTTGTGAAATTATCAATTTGGTCATTATGCTAATTCTATTCAGTTCTGCCCGAATTTTATATAAACGACTTTTACCTCTATTCAACTCATTTAAACCTGAAATTTGGATATGTCATAGCTCTATATGTCTACTTTCTAACCTCTTTGGTCCCATATCATTTTGATTTATATAACTCAAGATATTCAACTTTTACCTCAGCCTGTTCAGTCATTGGCCCGAATTATACTCTTGGAAGTATAAATTCACTAAAAATCGAAACTAACCTCAAATCATACGAAATTGGTGCCATATCAAAGCTAATAGGACAACCTTTCATTTGCAAAAGTTTCACTTGATTTGCTGAAGTATACCTCGAGTTATAAGTCCTGAAAATCGACCTTCCTAAACTACCCTGTTTTGGCCTGGATTGGACATAGGGTAACTTCCTCAAATCACTGGGAACAATTGGGACCATAACAAACTCAGAATTTCATATTGGATGTTTCCCTATGTGTAAGCTTTCTAAAAAAGTTAGTTTCACTCAATTTAGAGTTGTATAGGGTGAGATATACCCTCCTCAAGTCACCCTGCCCGGATGAAAGTCCTGATTCCTAGGTCAAATTTCAAAAATTCATATCTTCCTCAATATTAATCCAATAACCTTATATGATATTTGTTTGGAAAGCCCTGGATGTCTACTTTCATCTAAAAATGGTTTTATCGGATTTAACCAGTTGTAGGCGGCGCCGTACACTCTGCCGTACGAACTGCTGTGGACTTCTTCACTAAGACAGCATCCTACTTCTCCATTCGTTCTAATTTTCTCCTTCTAACCATAATTCTAACTCAAGATCTCCTATAAATCCAATCATAATCTATCATAATACATCCAATAATTCATCAAATACATGGAGAAGAGTACAATTTCATGCAATCATAGTGCAAGTAATTCAAAAATAGAAATATAATTCTACCTCTTTAGAGTGTGATCTTGCTGAATTTGAGTTTAGATTGAATGGAGCCTTGGCAAAGCTTGAAGATTTGATGGAGTAGATTGAGAGAGAAAAGGGAAGAAGAAGGCTGGAGCGAGGGGAGAAGGAGGGACGTAAATCAGATCAAATGAAGAGGAGAGTCTGATTTAAATACATGAGAATTGTAGTGTTGATTGATTGGAGTTTTGTGGTTGAAGTTTAGCCATGTCTCTTACTTTTGTGGTCAAATTGCTCTCTACGTCGTTCCACAAGCTACTCTCCACGTTGTCCCAAAAGTGAGATACGCTTTTGTTCTACCTGAAATCAGAACTCGTCTCTATTATGCTTGAAGTCGGAACTCGTGTCATTTTACATGAGTTTGGAGCTGAAGCCGGATGTCGGAACTTATCCCATCTTGTTTGTGACTTGAGGATATCTTGTCTGGTTTATTCGAAACTTGGAAGCAAGGTCGGATGTCGGAAGTAGAAAAGCTTACAATCCCATAATCTCGGAACTCCCAATTCAAACTCGGAAACACCACCGAAATGGAAGTCTTCTGGGAATAATCTCGGATATCGAAAATCGGGCATGATTGGAAATCAACTCAAAGATTTGAACTCATGTCTATTGAGTTCAACTCTAAGGTGGGAACTCGTTATATTCAACTCGGAGGTTGGTACTGGCATCAGTGTTAAACTATAACTTCGGAGATCGGAAGCCACGTATTTTGAAAATATGAGGTACGATGTCGGAAACCGGGTACATCGGCTGAAGCTTGGAGATAAACTATGAGTTCGAAAATCGGGTACGTTGTCTTTAAGACATCAAGTTGGATATCGCGAATCACGTTCATGTTGTTTATACTTGAAGGTTAAGTCGTAAGTTGGGAAATGAGGAATGCTGGTTAAGGTCGAAAGTCGGAAATCATGCTGAAAGTTGAACACGAACGCGAAAATCGGGAATAATCCTCATTGGAGACCTAGATATAAGTTTGTAGATCGGAAATCATGTCCCGGTATACTTTCACTCGAAGTCGGCTATTGAAACTCGGAAGCCACCCATTTAACTCGAAACTAGAACATGAAATCGGAAATCAGGAATAATCAAAATTAGATGAAATCGGAAGTCGAACAGGACATGAAGTCGGAAATTCTGTAAGACGAACTTGGAACTCGGAAATAATCCATCTATCTAAAATTCGAAGATGGAGTTGGGAATGAGATTTGATCAAACTTGAAGGTGAAGTCGGAACTTGGAAATCGGGGATGTTACATTCATCACCTACAAAGGTGAATCTACGTGACTACACAAAAAAATAAAAAATGCCAGCCTGAACAAAAAGAAAGTAGTTTGATAAATAGTTTCGAAAGAGTGGCATTTTGGTAAATGATTTTGTTAGTGGCAGCCTAGTGTTTAGTTAGTGCATTAATTTGTACATAATTGAACTCATTTTACAATTCTATATCAAAGAATTCTTCAGCCACGAGTACTCTCTCTCTCTCTTGTTAAAGCTTAGTTCCCATGCGAATTAGTTCCAGAATCAGGTTCCCGCGACGAATCAAGGTCCTTTGTTGAATCAGCATCCAAATTTGATTCAAAATCCTCTGCAAGGTCAGAATTTGAATCAAGTTCTAGGTCAGGATCTTAATCATTTGCTTATGCAAGGTCAGTTTAAAAGTCCTTTGTCTAATCCTACGAGTCCTTATTACTTACATCCTGGTGAAAGTCCTCGTATTGTTCTCACTTGTATGGTTCACCACACAAATTTATCATGCCTGGGCTAGGACCATGAGAATGTCTCTTAAAATTGAGGAATAAATTGACTTTTATTGATGGCTTGATTCCTAACCAGTGGAGAATGACCCTCTATTTGTCAGTTTGTTGCATGGGATAGATGTAATACCTTTATTGTATCTTGGATAAATCAAACTCTGAAATAGAGTCATGGGCCTGTATTATTGGGAAAAAATATATATATATATATATATATATATATATATATATATATATATATATATATATATATATATATATATATATAAAACCACTATTAGTAGAAGCCCCTAGTAAACAGCCCAATCAAAGTCATTTGTTTCCACAACATATAGCTTATTACTAAATATTGAGAGTAGTTGATTGCACATGTATGGAAGTTGATTGCTCTACACAAGTCATAACAAATCTAAATACTAACTCTAAAAAATTAGAGTAGTCTTGAATGTAAGGTGATAAACTTATATATATATATGCACGTTTCATCTATATAAATATTTGCTGAAAAACCAAAATGAACCATAATTTATCCGCCGCCCCCCAGAGAGAGAAAAAGAAAGAGAGGGGGGGGAACTTATGCTGGTCACAACTTCAAAAAAATAATTTTCGTAATTAGCTTCGTACTTAGGCTAAGGGAAGTATAAATATAATGTTAAAAAATAAGCGTGTTTGGAAGCATTAAAATTGTAATTAATTTGATTTAAATTTAACTGAATTGATCTAATTTAATTTAAAAATCAATATATATGTTTGAAACTCATTGGCAAAAAAATTATATTTGAATTGATTTGTAAATTAGTTTTTGTGTTTGGACACCTTAAAAATGAATTAAGTTCATTTCGTTTTAATAATTATAATTTTTCCCCTTATGTAAAAATATGTAATGAGTAATAAATAAGTAAATAAATTAGTTTAAAATTGTCAATTTAATGTTAAACCCCTAAAACTAAAGTCAAATCCAATTCACTCAAATCCAATCATATTTGAGTAAATTTCTAAATATATACAAACTAAAAGGATTTCAAAGTTTTGTTGGCACACGAGAAAGAAAAAAAATTACAAAATGGAATCAATTTATGTTTATTTATTTTTTTATTGTGATCAATATTGATGTTCAACAGTTCAAGCCAGTTTGCGCATACTTTGATTAATTCAATTATTTTGTCTTGATCAAGTCAAAGGCAAGCAAGGCTATCCGTGTTAAAACTAAAAATATTCACAAATATATTTCTTATATTCTAACCCCTACTTATTGGCATACTTAGAATTCAAATTTTTACAGACAATTACTCTTTCACCACTAAATCAGTTCTTATTTTTAAATTTGCTAAATAAAAGTTGTTATTTAATAATCAAATTAATTCCATAAATTAATGAACAATTCCAACCGTAGTCAAAAGATTATGCAATTTTGACCAACAGAAATTGAGTTTAGTGAAAGAAGGCTAATCCTCCATCTCATAATGTAATAAACTACTATTCAAATCTTCGCTGCGAGATGTGTCCATATTTAAATATTTTATTGTACATCAAATAAGATTATCTCTATTGGAAAATACCTGTAAAAATAAAAAGAAAATATTATGCAATTTTTGTTTTTGACATTAAAAATGTTATGCAATGTTTTTCAACAATTGTTAAGCAATTTTTTTTGTCAATGTTAAGCTAATTTAAAATCATTTGAGACGAAGCCAGATAATTGGGCAAAGCCCATATATTAAGAGAAAGGGAAATGTTGTTCTGACTGACAATAACATGTGAAGATGTGCGTGAATTGACAAAAAAAAATTTGACAATAATTTTACTAAATTTTTTTTATCGAAATTATGGAATGTGTTAGATATAATAAAGCAGTAGAATCTATTTATTTATCCAAAATTAATATCATGTCATCTTATTTTTTGATAACTTAATTCTGACCAAAAAAAAAAAAAAAGTTCTGCTCTCCATTGTTTCCTACCAAACAAAAGATTGGAAAGGTAGAAAGAATTCGAACAGATGAAGGTTGTGCTGACCAATGTATATACCCATAACAATCAATATATTACAAATTGTCAATATCACATATATAAACTCAATTTTAATGCAAAAATAATGAGCTATTTGAAATGAGTTTTCTCTTTAACCTAAACTCGTAAACTATTTTTTTTTTTAATAAGGAACTCTTCGAACTAAACTTTTAATATAAAAAAAGTATAATGAGGCATCTCAAAAAAAAAAAAAATGGTGATTGCTGAGGACAATTTGGCCGTTTGATTTCTTGCACGTAGTGGCAGTTGTAGTACCTAACAAAATTAGTCATGATTTTCCTAACCTGCGCCCGCTAATCAGTCCTAGACTCGTAATTAATAGGTAACAACGGTCACACAACTTTACTTGAGCATCTATGATATCTATTATCTATTATAATATATTAAAGCTATAACATTAAGTGTGATATAATATGATAATGACATATTAGATGTTTTATGATGATGTCATATTAGTTTATACATAAAGATGTTATTATCTAATGTAATTATTTTTTCTCTATAAAGATATATAGGCACATCACCACTTTAATATTTTTTGATTTTTTTTTCATCTCTCCTATTAATTTTTTCGTTTCTCCTCTCCCACTCCACTATCTTTCCCGTGTTTTTCCAATTTACATCACAACTTGGTTCAAAAATAAAAGAATATCCACTCTCACGTAGTCCCATCCTATACTCACACTCCTAAAGTTAATATCTCTTTTTTATATTAGCATAGCATTTTATGTCATATTTTAAATTAAACTTAATTTATTATTTTAAACTCAATTTTATAATTTTTTTTGGCAGATCCAATTTTATACATGTAGTGTAAATTTTTTTTCCAAAATTTTTTAATAATTTAAAAGTGATATCATATTATAAAATTGAGGGGAAAAAACTTAATTTTATAATATGATATAACTATTAAATTATTAAATTTGTTTGAAAAATCAGTTATATTTCGTGTACTATATATGATGTAGACTTTTACAATTGTATGTAAATGTAGGTTAACAAAAGCAAAAATAAATGTTACTTAATTATCTTCTCACTCTCTATCTATCTTACATTTTACAAGAAGTAGTTCACACAAAGGTAACTTCTTATTATATTAAGAATTATAAAATTCATATTAATTTAAATTATAATATTTTATTTCTTAATAATTATACTCAACTAAAAAAATAGCTTAATTTATTTAGATTATGCTTTATTTTAAATTTTTACTCTATTATGTGTACTTTTAATTAATTAATTATATGGATCTAATTTCTTACCCTAAATTATTTAAATTTTTTCAAGCTGTTGATAAAGCTTAAGCTTAATTAACTCATTTTCTTAAGAAAATAATTACTTTTAATTAAACATAACTAATTTAAAAGTTACAGTAATTAGGTTTTTAAAAATAGTATTATTGTTAACTATTTATTTGAAATGAAGAAAAATCACAATTTGAAAGAAGGGTCCCAAAGCTATATTATTACAAAGACTTTTGTCCTAAATAATAGTCTAACTACTCTTAAAATAAATCAAACATGTAACAAACTTTCAAATATAATTGACAACTTTATTGTTCCAAAATTACATAATTAAAGAATGGCATATTTTAAACATTGATATGCTTTTAGTAGATTTCAAATTGTCATAAAAGGATGTATATCTTTATTTTTGCTATATTATTATACTTTATTTTATTACAAATAAATAATATTTTTATTTTACTATATAGTTATTTTAACTTTAATTATTCTTATAATATTTAATAATTCTTATATTCTAGTTGTCCCACACGACGTGCGGGACTCATTCTAATTAAGTATTTAAATTTAACAATGTCGAACTTAAGCATTTCTTCTTCAACATTCATATTTAAAATATTAAGATGATCTTGGTAGTCTGATACTAATAAAGTAACACCGCATATATTCTTTCCGGTCCAAAAAAAATGAAAAAAAAAAGGTAACACCCAACGAACACTGATACATGATTTTCTCTAGGCATCTTAAATTCTAATAATTGATCAAAAAATGATGTATGAACATCATTTTTCTGACTTACATGGAAGAAAGCTATGGGAATTATGACGACCATATATGATCTCACATCATCATTAAATCTAGATATCTTATTTGGATTTTACCATTTAAATTCTTGGTGAAAAATTACATATGATCTTATCATGCGAAAAATTAAATTGAAAGGATCTATTACCGTGTGCATATTGTTATAGCTAGGCTTAATTCATAGTCCAACCTTACAGTATAAGATATTTGTCTATGAGTATGGCTAAATGTCACAGCTCACCAAAACCTTATTGCATCTAAGCAATCTACGACTTGAATTTTACATCAATGCACGCAATGGATTCATAGTTTAATTTGAAACACTTAATACCTACAAAGCATAACATATAGTAAGAACTAATCTGACTATCGCGCGGAGGAGTCTATTTTATATAGCAGGATCGTTAGCCAGTATATACAGTGAAATGGTAAAAATGAGCACCACTTCTATGGTTTACAAAGTAAAAATGATATCTAGATGCAAGGCATGCAGAGACAATGGAAATTTTCAATTGTACAGCACTATCTTAATACATCTTCTTTGCACTAGTTTGTTAGAAGAGTAACCTTATTTTCTCAAAACCAGACATTAAGGGTATGTTTGGTTAGGAAATAAAAATGAGAAAAAAAATTTTATGAATGAGCTCCATGTATAAAATTATATATGGAGCTCATATATGAAAATTTTTTCCCCATTTTTATCTTCAACCAAACATACCCTAAAAGTATATACTATAAAGAAATAGAGATACAAAACATCTTTTATAATTGTGGGTAAGACTAAAACTTTGTATCTTTTTGCATCTTTCTCTATGTTATATACTCTTGATGTTCACTTTGATGTCAAAATAACATTACTTTTGGTAAAATTAGGTTATTGTTTAACAATGAAAAAGAATTAGCCTAACTTATAGAATAAAATAGCATGTACCGGAAAAGGAGTTTAGGATTCAATTATTGGATATTAGCAACTTTCCTCTTCTCCAAAACTTCTATTTATCAAAAAAGTTAAAATTGAAGGGAAGACTCACCCCAATTCAAGATATATCTCCAAGTTCATCGAAAGCATACAAAAGTACCTACAAATCACTCACCAGCTGAAAAACATAGGAATCAAATCCAAGTCATGAAACTATACTAGTGAAAGGCCTAACAAATGAGCCAACCCCAATTAGCCCTCTTTCCCAAATTATACATGGGAATTAAATTAGAACAATTCTTATTCCAATGTATACAATATGATATTACTGTAATTATATACTAATGTCAAATCTGGTTACCTAGTACCGGTGGTGCCTTCTTCTTGACTTTAACAGTAAACTAACAAATAATAATTGAATTGGTTGCCTCGTACCAGCGATGCCTTCATCTTGACTATAGCATTAAAGCTATATAGAAAGTCCAATGCTGGAGCATATATATATATATCTAGTACTAGTGCCCCTAACATATATAGCAACCCAAAAGGCCAAAATACAGCCACCCCAAAAGGCATAAATCAACTATGGCTGTAAGCCATAATGTGTTATGTTTCTTGGTTTGGATGCTTGTTGCATTCCTAAATTCCTATCATGCAGTCTTTGTTAGCATTGACTGTGGATCAAATACTTCTTACACTGATGATCAACACTCTATTAAGTGGACAGCAGATGATGGCTACGTTCAGAATGGGGTGCCAAAAGAGGTTTCTTACATCATAACGGTACCTGATTATTTGAGTGGAACACCAATGACCACTCTCAGAGCATTCCCAACCTTGAAAAAGAACTGCTACACCATCAATGTTGATAAGGGTGAGAAGGTTCTTGCTAGAGCAAGCTTCTTCTATGGAAACTACGATGGCAAGGATTCTCCCCCTACATTTGAGCTTCAATTTGATGGCAACTTTTGGGCCACCATCAATGCCACCATTGACAATTACTATGAAGCCATATATGTCACAAAGGCAAACACAACCAGCATCTGTCTTGCTCAAACTCTGCCTGGCCAGATACCCTTCATTTCAGCACTTGAGCTTCGCAGCTTGAATTCAAGTATGTACAGTCATGTTGACCCAAACCATGCTTTGTTTATGGCTTACAGAGCAACCTCTGGCACAAATATGACAGTTAGGTAGGTAGTTTAACGTACTTAACATACCTATACATATGACGGCGGTCAAATGCACGAGACTCTCACCTGTTAAGGTAGGAAGAGGGTAGACACACAGTCTTACTCGCAAGCAAAGAGATTGCTTCTAGAATTTGAATCCGTGAGTTATAAGTCACAAAGCAGCAATCTTATTATTATGTCAAGGTGATGAGTCATATCTGTGTGTGATTTTGCATATGAAAAGTTGTCAAAAATCAGCATATTTTGAACTTTTGATGATGTTTTGTTTATTAGGATTTTGTTTTATTTTGGGTTTTGTATATTTAATAATTTTATTTGAGTTCATTTTAATCTTAGAGTTTTAATTATGTTTACATATTTTTAGGTAGTTTAAATTAATAAAAATTTTATTTTTTAACCTTGCAGAGAGCGCCTGGGCGCTCAAAGTCCACCGCCCAGGCGCTGGAAGTGAAAAAAATGTGTGCTTACTGGAGTTCCACCGCCCAGGTGCTCAAAATCCCCCGCTTGGGCGGTGGCGGAAAATCTGCACCCGCAAATGCGTTTTAATCAGAACGAAACGGGGCTTTTGGGGCATCTTTTAGAGAGCGAAAAAAACACAGAAAAAGAGGTGGCTCTGGAGAAAAAGTGGAAGACAACAAGAGGAGGGGAGATTGAAGACTCTTTCACTCCAATTCTTGGATTCTTGACATGGATTCTCTTCTTCTCTTCTCTATTATTTTCTATTTTGTTATGAGTTGCTAAACTCCATAGCTAGGGGTTAGGGGTTTGGTCTGAGATGCTTGTAATTGTTTTGAATCCTTGAATTCTTGATGTTGGAATTGTTGAACTAATGGTTTATCTCTTGTTTTCTTATACAATTTTATGAAGTATTGTTCATGGATTGATTTAGGGATCTTGCATAATTTGGGAAAATTGTGTTTGAGCTAGCTTAAGAGATGAAACTCATAATATTCAAGGTTTAGGAATTTATCTTGAATCTTATATGAATTGTGGACTGAATTTTATGCCTAATCCCTTTTTCTTGTTGAGCATAGTTAAGGAATTATCATGTTTAATAAGAAGAGGAGAGTTGATTAACTAAGGAATTAGCATCAACTACTTAAAATCCCTTCATTTGTCTAATAATCTCCAACTCAAGTGATATAAGAGTTCATAAAAACTTAAGAAAAATCAGACCACCTCAATCCTCTAGCGTTTTAGAACTTTGAATATTTTCTCTATTTAAGTTGTTACATTAGTTTATTTTATTTGCTTGTTCATAGTCTATTTCTTTTATCTCTTTTATTTGTTGAGAGCTGTCTTCAATCCAAATTACTTTGATTAAATCTGAATAGAGATTTTGTTAGTGAATTGTTGCTTGATACTTCAATCCTTGTGGGACGATACCCATTCACCGTGATTATTACTTTAACGATTTGGTGCACTTGCCACAAGGCTTACTCTATTACATATCTACACATATATAGACATAAAATCATAAATAGATAGTGGTTGAAATTTGAGATAGGGGGTTGCATTTGGATTAGCTTTTAGATGAAGTACTTTTAGACCAATACTTAGAAGATGAAAAAAAAAAAAAAGTAAAAAACTGGTTTTTTTTTTCTGCTTTTCCTAAGAAGCATATCCAAATAAGTTGCACAAATTTATTTCTTATATAAAAAAGCTCGTATGGATGCACTTATGTTTAGAACAATACATCATATACTAACAAGTGTTGTACTATGGAACCTGTAGGTACCCAAATGATGTTTTTGATCGAATATGGCTTCCAGAGCATTATGCCGGGGATACAAAAAGTGAAGCTGTTTCCATTGATGTCAGTGATGCTGAAGATAAACCTCCACTAGCAGTGCTCCAAACAGCTGCTGTAGGCCTTTTCTGGGGAATATTTGGTGAATCAATTCTCAGTCTAAGCACAGAAGACCTTCCTGCTCTGAATGTACCAGTCTACATCACTGCCTATTTCTCTGAAGTGGCTCACCTCAATGCAACTGATAAAAGATCCATTGATGTTTACATAAATGGTGACCCTTATTCAAGAGAAATCAACCCACCTTTTGGGGGTGTATCTGTGGTGTACATTACCAATAGGACTGCAAATTCCAACACCAATATCACTATCAGGGGTTCTTCTGATTCCACCCTCCCTCCTCTCCTTAATGCCTATGAAGTCTACACTGTTAGTGGTGCACTAGCAGAAGGCATCAATGGAGATGATGGTCTGGAATTTAGTTGTTCAACTTTTATGTTTACTGCTATGTTAGCTAGCTTAGAATGTAATGTTATATTCTGTTTTGGTAACGCAGTGAACGGATTAGCAGCACTTCAGAAGCAATTAGACAAACTACAGATATGGAGTGGGGACCCATGTCTTCCATCAAAATTCTCATGGGAATGGTTGGAATGCAATACCAAACCCTCCCCACGTGTGACAGCATTGTAAGTAACAAAATTTCCTTTCTCAGTTTAACATTTTAAATTTTTTTTTTTTTCAACCTGTTTTGATTAATGAACTTTAGTAGCTTCTTTCAATTATTTACTGGTTGAATTGGCTCTTCCTTTTGCCCCCAAACAGGAACCTCAGCAGCTATGGCCTTTCAGGAACACTATCAGACTTTAGTTCCATGACTGCACTGGAGACAATGTGAGTTGAGTTTATTTATACTTAAGTATTAAAAATCTGAAACATCACTAAATCCACCAGATTATCTATTCTCTACCTCTTAAACTTAACTTGTGTTTAAGTTTTGCAGTGATTTGCATGATAACAACTTATATGGACCAATTCCAAGTTTTCTAGGATCTTTGCCTAATCTGAAGTTTTTGTGAGTCTCATTGCAATTTGCAACACCTCAGCAGAAACTATTAGCTACTTTTCCCTTTCTAACTTATTCTTCACTTTAAACAGGAACCTGGCAGATAATAGATTCAATGGAACCATTCCCAGCTCCTTATCTAATAATAAAAAATTGGTGTTAATGTAAGTCAAAATTCCTCAACTTCCATTTAGATGGTGTTGGCATATTCGCTAGTCTCAAGTGCAAACTTTAATAATTTTCTAAGAGCCGTGTAATGTGGTTTATGTCCATTATTTTCATATCTTTCGGTAGGTTGGACTTATTAATTAATTAGTTATTAACCTATTATCACTTCTGTACTTATCAGAGTGACAGGTAATTGCCTTGTGGGCATGTCATGCAAACCAGAGTTTTCAGCACTCCCATCAAGTGCACCTTCAGACATGCCTAAGATTCCACCTTTAGCTGGACTGAACCCAAATATACCACTGGATCAACCTGAACCAAACCACCCAAATGGTGGGAAGGCGACTAAGAAGCAAGCATTGGAATTCATAGTTATATTCCCATTTCTTTGCTTTTTTCTTCAGTAGATGAACATTTAAGCAATGGTATAGATACCCGTTCATTTGTTGTGTTTTGTGCTGCCATGTGTGTTGGCAATATTTATCAATAATTTTAGTTGCAAAGAGTGATTAAATAAAAATGAAATGATGTTTGTGCTTGGTTAGAGTTCTACGTTTTGTTCAAAATAAGTAATGAAATTAATGTCCTTGTTATGTGCCAATGGAGTTGACATTGCTGTTCGATAAGAGGCTCTTGTATAAGAAATGTTGGCCATAACGCTGCAAATAACATAATTGTATTATAATATGAGAATTTACTTATAAAATGGCTTGTTCCTTTCATTTTGTTTTTGCCAATTTTTATCTTCACCGGACGGCAGAAGATTTAGCATGGTATGTCGATAAAATGAAGCCAGTCTTTGCTAGCAATAATGGATTTTGTATTTTTCTATATGTAAACAAGAAAAAATATTATAAGAGATGAACATGATAACATGACAAATATACATAGCTGTTGTTATTAAAGTAAAATAAGAGTAGAAGAACAAATATGTTTTACCTAGGATTCTTAGCTGTTATTCATTTGCTCTTTTAAATAGAGCTAAAGTCAAACATATAAAACAAAATATCCCTTATTTTTAGGCATGACTAACAATATTCTAATTTGATAAAAATAGAATCAAAAACTCCTAAAAATTAGGTCTTAAAGAACAGAAAATTAAACTTCTAGAAATTGGATAAAACATCCACGCATGCAGCTGTTGTAGCCACAATTTCAACAATAGCTCCTTGCGTTCGCCAAAGCAATATAGTGGACTAACATATGAGACCATAACATAATTTTCCTAATATCTCTGTGTGCTAACTTGGCCGTATTATGTTTAAAATGTATATATTCTGACAATTTAGAACCCTCAATGTACTAAAATGTCCACATAGCTCCATAAGCGAACTTCTGATATTTAATCCATATCACAGAAGAGACCAAGTTATAAAATCCTTAGCATTGTTGACATCGTTATTGAAGACAAGTCAGTTTTTCATCTATTCATGGTAGGTGTGAGCGTTCCAGTCTGGCATGTCTTATAATAAACTAAATAATAAGCCCTCTAAAAGCTTAATTAGCTTCATCTGTTTCAACATAATTTAAGGTTCCGTGAACGAATATTGAGGGAAGGACGAGGTCACACATCCTCGTCGTGCCTAATGATAGTTTATTACTTACTACATCAATAAGTCAATCGGGATTAACATAATGCCTGCCGACACTATATATATTATTCCTTATTGAATACCATTTTTTTTATATATATAAGTAAAAGTTTAGGTGGATTAGCGTTGATCATCCCATCAAGGTTAGAGCACGGTTCCAGGGCTCAAAGAGTATTTGCAGGCAACTTATGAGATTACCTACCACCAAAATCCTCATATTGACAACAAAAATCAAACTTGCGCCCTTGTAATATATGAATTTGCGCCTTAACAACTATGCCAACCCTCGTTGACGTTCCTTACTAAATACTAGTATATATATGTTCGCGTAATAATGTAAATTATGTTTTCCGAAGTCAAACACCTCATTCCTCTAATCTTCTCCAGCATTCAAACAGCTGTTGAATGCAAGGAATTTGACTACAGATTCTGGGGGCAAATATCTATTGTATGGCTTTCTCTAAGGGTGTAAGCAGATCAGATTGATCCAATTAATCTGAAGATCTAAACCAAACCAATAGATTTAATTCGGGTAATCGATACATTTTAAAGTGGAATCAAACCAAATCAATTATTATTGGTTCGATTTCATATTTTTTATTTTTCAACCCAATCACTCAAATACCCAACCTGATCATCCCATCAACTAATTTTTTTTTTAATTTATAATCTTTTGATATTTTGTACTTATGTTTATAGTAATACAGTCATTTTTTTTTGTTAATGTTTGTTTAAAAAAATTTTCTATTCACACCATCAATAAGTAAATCATAATCAAATTTTATATTATTATTAGTTGTTATAAGAATAAAAACTTTTTTAAAAATGTAATGCTTTATTTTTTAGTTTAACCCGATGACTTGAACCAAATTAACCCGATATTGATTGGATCGGTTTGATTTGGATTTGTTGGAAAAAAAAATTAAAAATTGAACTAAACCAACCTAATTAAATTTAATCGATGTGGATTTATTTTTCACTCAAATTCAATCCAAACGAACCTGTTTACACCACTAACTTTTCCCATATAATTCACTTCCATTTGTTTTTCTGTATCTTTATTCGATATATACAACAACTAGATTAGTAGCACGGAGTTATAAAATAAAAATAAAACAAAAATGTTTAAAAAAGTAAAAAAGTCAACACACAGTCTGTAGACTTGGGCAAATAACTGAGGTGGTATTTGGATCATTACCTATGAAAATTATTGGTAATTTAAATTATCCCTTTTTAAATTATTGGTAATATTACAATGCAATATTTAGTGTACATAAATATTTAACTAAAAATTTACATTATTTTATTTGATATATAAAAAAAATTAATAGATAGTATGCATCTTTTACTAATATAATCTTATTATTAATATTATAATAATTAATAATAATACTAATTATTATTAGTATTAAAAGATTGATACATAGGTGGTAATCTGAATTGACTATCCCTATGAGGGCTATATGAACTGTCACTTGAAAAACAATCTAGATTACCTAAGTTATTCACATTGCCAGGTAATATGTTATGTGAAATAAGGGTAATGTGGTAGACCCATGTAATTTAATTAAAGATTACTAATAATTTAGATAGATTAACTCGTACCAAACATCGCATAAGAATTTTAGGTATATTACTGAAAAATTAGCATTATCACTTAGCACCATAGCCCCATGACTCCCAATTTATCTGCATAAATTTTTCACTCATTCAGACGTAACTTCCTAGTGTATGCTAAATGGCTCTATGTAAATATTATTTGTCCGAGCGAGAATTATATTACATGTTGAATACATATCCAAATCATCATTGGCTTGAGTGCAAGATAAAATGAATTTTTTGATTGCTTCCATCCTAGGCAATCAGAGAATCAAAGAAGAGTTATATTGCGTGAACATATTTATATTAGATATCATACCAACTCATACCTTATCTATTGTTAGATGAAGTGTGGACTTAGTTAAAGTGAGGTTCACATTCCATCCAATGGTAGATAAAGTGTTAATCAACACAGTATCCAACACAAAATATGTTCATATAATATTTCTTACCAGAGAAATACTTGTGAACGAATTTCTCAGGCAACAATCATATGTGGTGCTGTGGACCCAGTTGAAGTGAAGTTTACACCCCATTCAATGGCAGATGAGGTGTGAGTCGATACGATATCCAACACAAAATATGTTCACATAACATTTCTTATCAAAGAAATACTTGTGAAAGAATTTCTCAGGCAACAATCATACATGGTGCTCTATAACCATACAAGAATTTCTCTAGGCAACAGTCATTGGACGATAATGTGAAATGGGATTTAAATTCAATAGCATCAATGCTGAGTGATAGGTGCACCATCACTATCATTAAACTGAATAGCCCACCATTTGAAAATAATTTCTCAATTTGCAAGCATACTTTTACTTATGTTTGTTTTTTCATTTGGGAATGATCTAAGGTGAGTACATCTTTATTGTTCATTGTAGAAACAAACTAACATGGGAAAAGATTTTTGTACATCCAAAGTTTGTGACACCTTAAACACCCCTCTCTAAATTTTCTCTTCCCACCTGTCTTATCATTTTTTTTTTTGTTTATGACTTTTTTTTCCTTCTCTCCGTGTCTGGGTGTTGATGTATGTCAAGAGAGTGCTGTGTACAAATAACACAGCCCAACTAATATTAGAGGAACTGTTTTCTTATAATTGTACCCTCTATGAATGCAAAAAAAACCTAACAAGCACTTAACTCCTCTAATACGTGCTGAGATGTTGCCTGACAACGAATAGTATTTGGCCTTGACCCGGTTTTATGGCTTTGACATATTTTCCCAGTCACAAGTCCAAGGGGTTTTATCCAGAATAGCACAAACTCTCGTGGCTCTGTTTTTCTTGCAGCCTTGTGGAAGATTTGTTGCTTAAGAAACAAACATAGTCTATCCAATGTAAGAATCCCTGATCAACGTCATGCAGTGTTGCATTGCATTCTATCCCCTTGTAGCCAGGTTTTTGCTTCCTCTATAAAACACGAAGCAGAAGTGGTTGATATGGATGGAGTCATCCCCTCAAACTTAATGTGGATGTTAGCTCGTTGGAAGCACTGCACTTTGTGAGTTTTGATATGACTTTAATTTCTACTTGACATTACGTATAGTAACACAATTTTTATTGATTCAACATCAATATGAATTGAAAATAATTTAATCATAATGAACCATAGACTAGGTCTAGGCGCTCTACTCAATGGTCAAATCCAATACTGCTTGAATTCTTATGCATCATAGCCTACAACAACGTTCTTAAATTTTTCTCCCAGTTTTGACCATTTAGCTGTGGTTTTGGCTCGGGTTTTGTTTGCTAAACCCTGCTCATGCTGCAGACGCGGCACTTTTTCCTTCAACTCGTCTATTTGTGCTTTAAGTGTCTTTCCTTCTACAAAGAAGTTTCTTTTTCTTTGAAAAGCCATATTCTTTTCTAATTCACAAGCATATAAGTTAGCTTTGATGGCATTCATTTGCTCTTCTTGCTCCTTTTTACTTTTCTCCATCCAAGCAAGCATTTGGCGCAGCTCATTTTAAGGCGACAACATCCCAGAACTGGTTCTTGTCAGCTTGCAGACCTGCTTCTAATTCATCAGCTTTCTGCAACTCAAATGTTATGGACACGGGTGCGAGGGCTACCTCTAGGGCTGTCAAATGGGCCCGGCTGGCTCATTTAAATTCGGCCCGTTTAGGCCTGCGAAATAAACGGTTAAATGGATTGACCTATTTAGCCCATGGAACAAAATTTTTCAGCCCAACCCATTTAAGATTAGCATGCAATCTTAAACAGGTTGATCCGTTTATTTTTTATTTTTTTTTGTTTTTCATATTTTAAAAATTATTTTTTATTAAAAAAAGTGAAAATATTCTAAATTTAATTATTAAATTATATTTTAATGTCCTAAATTTATATAATTTTATTAAAAAATAATTAAAAAAATAAATGCTGGTAAATGGGCCGACCGTTTACCCGTGTGGGGGTTAGAAATGGGTTAGTTTAAACGGGTTGTTATTTTTTAAGCCTAGCCTACCTATTTTTGGCAGGTAAACGGGTTGGGCCGACGGGTTTGGCCTATTTTGACGGCCCTAACTACTCCATCCAAAACCAGTATCTGTCTTACTATAACTAATATATATATAATATACAAAATTGAAAATATAAAATTTATATTAACTAAATAAATGTATAACATATTTATCATATTTAAAATTATTTAACTCTAATAATATTTTAATAATAAAAAAATTGGATAAAGTCTCCCTTTAAATTTGGGGTCTCAATAAAAATCAATTCAGTATTTTAATTTAAAATATAATTCAGTATTTTAACACCATAGCACAACAAAAATAAATTGCATAATCATCGCATTCTAAAATTAATCCTAATGACTATTCTAGAGCGCATAACATCATAGCACACAATTCAAATTATGAGAAGGAAACTCAAAGCTTTCCCTCAATCATACAATCCAATTCTATAATTCTATCATAGAAAATTTTAATCTTTAACAAAAAAAAAAAAACTCAGTTAACTAACTAAGAAACATAGAACTTTAAGTAAAGAAATAGAACTGAAAAAAGGTTAAACTACATAATTAAATCGATTAAAATATTAAAAACATACCATGAGAACAATGGCAGACTCGGATCATGAAATGAGGGGCCCGGTAGTGGTGAAAAGATAAAGAGAGAGCAAGAGAGAATGGAGTGAGAGAGAAACAAATGCAAAATGAGGGAGAAGAAGAAGTAGGCTCACATTTTAAGGATTTTTTTTTATTAACGGATTATCTGTCGGCAATAATAAAACGAAATGAATCATTTCATTAATCGAATATTATTGACGGATAATCCATCACTAATATGGAATATGAATAGATAATGACAATGAAACTCAATTTTTAAATACGAACGGATAATATAAAAATACAAAATTTTAATGATAAAAAATAAAAAAATAATTTATTTCAATTTTATTGACGGATAATCGGTCAATAAGTAATAACAATATTTTTAATTCATCTAAAAAAATGAATGTTATTTACCGATGATTTTTCGATCGGTAATTAATTGTTTGATGCAAAATGGCAGAAAGGTTTGTCAATATTTTTACTGACAGATATTTTTTCTATTAATAAATTCACGCGTCAATAATTTAAATAATTTTACCAATGGAATATCCTCGATAATACCAACTGATAGTTGCCATCGGTTATATTTTTCACGAATTTCTAGTTGTGAATTAGCTAAGAGATATACAGTTGGATATTTAGTCGAAGATAAAATGGGCCAAATGGTTAATTGGGCTTGGGCCAAAATCAATCCAATATGGAGAATAAAAGGGATCCACTAGTTGTTCCAAACGAAGATTTGGTGAAAGAGTGATAACTAATACCAAAGATCTAGAAAATGAGTTTAAAATGGAGATTATGGCTCAATGACTTCGTGGGGCGGTTAAAGGCTAAAAAGATGATTGTGTTGGAGCAAGATAAGGTGGTTCCGGATAAATTGAACCCATTAAACTATGATCGAGTGAAAAAGCTAGCCGAATAGCGGTTATCTAGGCATAATGTTGCTGACCATTAGTGGAAATGCGAAATGCGATTAAAGAACAAGGTTAGTGGGGTAGTATTTAGTAACTACTTCTTAATTACACTATAAATAACCTTGTACAAATCGTGTAACAACACACAACATCATCAACACGACAGCCAAATTACAAGTTTCTTAATTCTCTTGCAACCTGTACATTCAACTTTTTGTTTTGCTTTTTTGCTTTATGTTTTACATTCTTTTGCTCGTTTTATCTCATTTCTTTTTGTTTCCTATTCTTTTCTAGTAGCTTTCAAAATATTTCACTAGTCCATCAGTTTCCAAATGTGTTCTTTGGAATATTTTGGGAACTCTCAGCTAGGGATGACAATGGGTCTCTATAGGGACTCGGATATCTGCGGGTTTCTATAAGAAAAACTCAAAAAAACTAAAAAAAGAGAAAATTAAAAAAAAAATACTCTTTAATCTAAATAAAACATTCATAATTATGTATATTTCATACTATTATCCAACATAATTTAAATTACAAATAAAATACATAATTACAAATTCATTATCGGACAATAGAAATATCCAAATCATAAAATAAAAATATTCATATTACAAAAACTCAAATATCCAAATTCCAAATAAAAATTTTAACAAGCCACTTCACATTTGTGTTAGAAAGAAAGAAGCCACAGTCACACTCTTATAGAGAAGTAGAACGGCAATGAAGAAAGTGAAGTGAGTCTAGAATATTTTTATATAGTTATATATATAGAAGGTTATTTGAGTAATTTTATATTTATACGGGGATTTCATGAGGCCCCATGGGGCGGGACCTTGTCCCCCATTAGTTAAATGGGGACATTCCCCATCCCCATGGGAATCAAACTCATCCCCATCTCCATCCCCATTGCAGATAATCCCCGTGGGTATTCGCTTAAACAGATTTTTTTGCCATCCCTACTCTCAGCTAAGCCCATCAATTAATCTTAAAATTATTTCCTGCCACGCCCTTTATTTGACTATTTAGCCGCTAGCCAAATTAGACAAAATACTTATATATACGTATATACACTAAGAAACATATATGCTGATGAAATACTTATAACAATTTATAGAAACAATTCACGCACATGGAAGCAAAAACTAGAAAGTTGTACACAGTGAATTGAAGTGTGGACGCACACATTAGTTTAAATAAGGTTTATTTAGTTTCAACATGATGACAGTCATAAATGATTCCCAGAAATTCGTCATTCATTGAAGTTCATCCATAGCATATAGGTAGTAGAATTTGAGTTGCTATTAGAAGCAACATCCGTAGATTGAGTGACATCTTTGGAGAATCACTAGCGGATTGAAAATGCATTTCCGGGAGATAAGTATTCCTTATGCTGAAATATACAAATAATATATTGTTAAGAAATTAGAAGATTCTGGATTAATAAAAATATAAAGAAATAAATATTTAAATAAAACACAAAGGAAAATAAGAAGAAAAAGTTTTGCTCTTCAAAATAGCTCCCAAAAGTGAATTGATTAACATCTATACTTACTCAATTTCAATGTCCGTATTGTTTAAGGATGTAGGTATGGAACCATTGAACCCATTGTAAGACAAATTCCTGAAAAGTGATCATAAAGAGAAGAATATGTTGCATTTGCATTTTGAAGGAACATATATTATAAATGCATTTCTTGTATTAAATGAAACTTACAGTACTCTAAGCAAAGGCAAAAAACCAAGAAATTCAGGAATGGGGCCTTGAATGCTGTTGTTGTGCAAATCTCTGCAATTTGTGAAGTGCTTAATTAGCAAGAAGCTTTTAGTTGATGATCACTGTGCAACTAAGCAAACTTTATTTATCTTACATAATTTCAAGTGCATCCATGGATCTAAAATCCGGAAGGAACCCATGAAGATTATAGCCACTAAGATACCTGTGTTCCGAATCAAAATTAAACATCACAGAATTAGTAGCTTTTTTATATGATTTCTATTGATTGAAAGACATGTAATAAACTTACAATGCTTTTACACGAGGTTTAGGATCAGTAGTACATTTAATCCAGTCCCATGCGTATGGAAATGGAAGACAAGGGTCCCCCTTCCATTCCATTAACGTTTTAAATGCCAACAGCAGCTGTCTCAATCCTTCCACTAAATCAACACAAAAGAGAAATAACAAAGAAATAAAACATGAAAACAAAGAGTTGTTAATTAGGCGCAAAAAATTACTTATGAAAATAAGAGTAAAAGGTTTGTGAAGGAAAAGAACAATTTTTTCAAAGCTGGACGGTCCTCTTAAATTGGTTGGTATGTTTTCAGTTCAGATATTTTTTGGTTTGATTACAATTTAATTAATCACGGTTTAACCACAAATATGACTGGTTCAACTTAAAACATAAGAATAACACTCATGTATATATCTTTCTCAATTTTGTGTTTTTAAAAATAATCCGAAAACCATCAAAGAGAAAAAAACTGCACCGAACACATTCCCTTTTGTTTTTCAAAATCATTATAAATCGAATCAGGCTAATGTTAATCAATTTTCAATCCCTTACAGATATTTCCTCTTCAGTACTTGCTAAAGAAACAAATTAAAGAAAGCATATTTTCATATTATTTTTCACTATTAGAGATATTTCCCATGCAGTGCACCTTCAGAAAGAAAGCACGTGCAAATATTGATCTTGTAGTGGAAGTGAGAAAGGGTTTGGGATTGGATGGTTTGAACTTGGTAAGTGACTTGGATACATTAAATGTAGACCAAGTTAATTTTTGAGACAAGCCTAAACCCACCCTTAGATGTACCTCTAGGTTTTGAACTTTGGAGTTAATCTAGGTATCCTCTCGCTCCAGGATAGCCCACAGATCAACATGTGTACGGAAAATATTTCCTACAAGGGCCTACTAACAAGACAACATGCTTTTGGACCAATCTATGTTAGTCTTTGAGGATGATGTGGTTTAGCTAAATTGCTACCAAGAAAAACAAATCAGAAGCAATGCGAGAAAATATAGATGCTAGAGGGGCCACAAGAAAACAAAAATGTGCTAGATATTGATTGAGTTTTAGAGTTATATGTTATTGATGAGTTAAGTGTTGATTATGTGTTGTGTGTGCATGGAGTGTGATGGCCATTTGTATTTTGAGTATAATGTTTTGAAAGATCCTCATCTTTTCAAAGAATAATTGATGTAATATTCACTCTGCTCTTTATGTCGAGCTATCAATCAATTATCAAGAAAAAAATGTTCCTTCAAATTAAACAATCATAACTATCCCAATATGTTCTCTCCTAAACATACGCAAGGATTTAAATTTCAGTTAAAGCTATGTTTTAATAACCATAAATCATATTACAAACCATATATATATATATATATATATATATATATATATATATATATATATATATATATATATATAGGCTGTGCCTAATTAAGCTAGACTCTTGTTGACTCTCAATTAAACTAGACAGCGAGACCAATTAACAGCATACGGCTTTTTATCAAAATGAATTTCATGCCATACATATACCAAAGCAAGTGAAAGTAAATACCTACACTCAAATTTCCTTTTAATTAGTATCTATAATCAGAGTAATGTGAAATGCTTGTTAAGTCTTAGATAAATAAGTGATCCTTATTACTTTATTTTTTCTAACAATTACTTGTCTATTGTTGTGACTATATATATAAAATTGCTTTTAGTTTATCGATGGTCATAACTCATAAAGCGAACCATAGATATATATACTAACCATCTCTAGTGTCGGTTCCATTAGTTAATAGCTCAATTTTATAAACTTCCGCAGCATTGATTATAGGAGGAAGGGTGGAACCAGGGGTTGCCTGAAAATAGAGCGAAGTAGTGTCTGAGGAAAGTGTCATGTTAATGTACACTTCTTGCACGCTTCCAAAAGGAGGGACTATGATGCTTAAGGAGATCCTGTTGCCTGTGTGGATCTGTATGGATCTTCTGCCTGCTGCATCTTTCATCACTTCAGAGAAATAGGTGTTGATGTACAGTGGAAGATTATGTGTTGGTGCTAGAAGTGATGATACATCATACTGAATTTGGTATGTTGTATTTGGGAGTGTAAATGCATTTTGCATTGCAGCTTTTGGTGGTTGATCTTCCACGGTGCTAATATTGATGTCCAATGCCTCACTTTTGACAGCATATACAAACTCATGTCCACTACTTTTCGTACTCCAAATTCGATCAAAGACATCATCAGGGTGCCTATAATAATGAATGATTCATAAAATAAATACAAATAATTCCATGTAATGTCAATGATTAGTGTTTAATAGATACGTTGTACGTTTAGAACCTAAAAGTAGAACCAATTAACACTTATCATAGAAATCTGTAATAAACCCAAATATGAACTTTAAATGAAAAATAAAATAAAATGCAGATGTTTGTTAAATAAAATACAATGTGCTAAATTGGTATGTCATGAGTAAATATGTAATTATAGCTAGTAACAGAAATTTTAAGCAGTAGGGACAAAGGTAACACAAACAAAGATAAAAAAAAAAAGTTTTAAATAATTATATTTATATTTTAAAAATATGTTAATATAAAATGATAACATAAAGGTTGGTGAAGTTGTTTGCATTTTATTTCGACTGTAAATCGTGTAAATTACAACTCATTGAAATTTATTCATTGATCCAACATACGAAGACAAAATTAACAATATAAAGGGGTAGACAAATTGCTACTATGGATAACCAAAAAGTTTTAAAACTAAGGAGAGCTGTTATCTGTATATAACAGCCTCTTGACACGTATATTCATCCACTTAGAGAAGGGAATTAAAAAAAAAAATGTGTGTGTACTTGCATTTTTTTTAATTGAAAATAATTTTTTATTGCCTATTAATAAGATATGTCTAGCTGAACTGCCGAAGCACGTACAAAAATCATATTCTAAACTAAGTCGGGAAGGTTTGTCCTTTAGCTGTAAGTACCACTATATGTCCAAACCTTGAATACGGGATAACATGACATTCCCTAAATCTTTTATCACAAAAAATAAAAAGGCGAGATTTGCCTAAATTACAAGTCACCCCTTCTTGTGAAAATTCATCACTCCACCCCATTGCCAAAAGATACTAATGGGTTTAGTATGGAATATTCTCATTAGTTATGTGTTATTGTTTAAAAAAGATAAAATAAAACAAAGTTATGCCGTCGACTATTGGGGTAAGGGTGGGCATCATCTTTTTAAATACCAAAAGCTGCATCACCTTCATAGCAGAGTTTCATGGCCCATAGGGGGTTGTGTATATTTCTTCTGACGTATTTGATTTTGTTTTTATAGAATTAATTTTAAATAAAATTAATTTTGTTGTAATTAATTTGATTAAAATTAATTTTGAGATAAAGTAATTTATATTTGATAATTTAATTTAAAAAATAATTTATATTTAGATAATATTAATCAAAATCATTTTTAGACGTATAATTTATAAAAAAAATGCTCAAAATTAATTATGATAGAATTGAACAGTAAAAAAAATTTAGTTCTACCTAAAATTAATTTTAAGACTATAATTGATTTTGAAATAAAAAATCAAACATAAATAAAAAGGATTAGAATTGATTTTGACCACCCAAAATCAATTCTTGGATGCCTTTACCCAAATGAATATCCAAATATGTTATTCATCCAAACTTAATGTAGCTACTGTTCTACCACTAAATATTTAATCTACAGTGTCCAACCTCCACAATGCAAAGACAGATACAACAAAGTCTGATAAGATGCTCATGGAAGAAGTTCAAAGTACAAATATATTAGAGTTGAACTTGTTATATTTATATTGCTATATAAATTGTAACATGTAAGAGACTATAGCTTCAGAATCAGGTTTTCCTCGTTCCAAAATTAGGAGTCATAGACAAAAAGTTATCATGAAAATGACATATCAGATAACTAAATCATCAGTAAAACATTTTAGAACAGTTTGGTTAAGGGTTTCTTGAAATTCCTCTATTTTAACTATTTGTTTTGTATGTCTTAAGTGAAGTTAGAAATGCCTCTATTGCCCCATAAACAATAATTTGTAACGTAATGGCACTGAAATAAAGATTTGTAGTCTTTATAATTTGGCCTTACATTCCTTGTTCAAAGTAATTGATATTGTTATCATTCTTGCAGCTTCATACAATATTAGGAAAAGATAATGCTAGACAAAATGTAACAGTTGGGATATATGAATGCCTGCCTAATTTGGCACCCATTCATATAGATATCAATAGCTCGAGAGATGGCAACATAGACAGTCTATCTAATTCCCCTATAGTATTCTCAGACACATTAAAATCAAAGTTTAGGAGAAATATTCTCCTCAAGAACGATAGATTAATGGAGAATCCTAGCACCACCAAGCTAGAATCTCAACAAGACAGCACCTTCAGCTTGAAGGTCGAATGGGTACAACAGCTAGCATGAGCCTGGTGCTTACAAGTTTAACTAGAGGTAGGTGAGATGAGTTAGTGTTTGGTTAGGTTTTTGGGTAAAATTGAGTGACGAAATCAATCATGGTTGCAAAGAGTTGACACACTAACGGTGGAGAGGAGGCAATGGGGTGAAGTGATGAATTTTTACAAGAATGGGGTGGAATGCACTTTAAGAAAATCTCAGGGGTGGTTGTTGTTAATTACACAAACAAAAAGAAAAGGAAGAGAAAAGAAAATTGCAATACATATAAATACCTGACAGTTTGATTTCCACCGAAAGCACGTCTGCTTAGCAAAATCAACGCATGATTTGGATCAACGTGGTTGTACATTGCAGGGTTCAAGCTACGCAATTCAATTGATGATATGAAGGGAATATGGTTAGGCTTTGATTGAGCAACACATATGTTGGTATAGTTTCCCTTGGTGACATATATAGCTTCATAATCCACATGATTGGAAATTGAGGTATTGACTGAGTCCCAGTAGTTACCATCAAATATAAGATCAAAGATAGGAGGGGAAGACTTGTTGTCATAATTCCCATAGAAAAAGCTTGCCCTTGTGAGAACCTTTTCACCCTTTTGAACTCCAATGGAATAGCAATTCTTCTTCCAAGTTTGGAATGCCCTAAGAGTGCTGAATATGCCAGAGCCTAAAGAGACATTGTGAGACTGGCCATGTTGAATGTAGGCATCATCTCCGGTCCATGTTATGTTGGTTTGTGGATCTGTGCTAGATTTCGCGGATCCACAATCAATGCTCACAAAGGCTGTTAGAGAAAGCTGTGAGAACAATGGCACCACTAGTGCTATGGCTACAATAAGAGTTTTTGGAGGGTTTGCCATAGATTGTTAATTTTGAGGGGGGTTTAAGATATCAACACTGCAATTGAAGTGAAAAATATATAATAGCGTTTCCTGAATTTCTTTTATTTTGATTGGTAAAATTTTCTGGAATATACTATAGAACGATTGTGAATATATGCGATACTTATAAGGGTAAGTTAACAATAATTATTAGATGTGAATTGGTTTTGTAATAAACGTTCAGTTCAGACGTCTTTTAAGTATATCTAAAAGCCATTAAACATCGAAAACTTATCCTAAACACCATACTAAAGTTAAAAGGATAGTGTAAGAATAATCTACATCTCGTATGGCCGATGTGCCACTTATATTCAGTGATGAAGTGCCTTACAAGAATCTCTCAAGTCGGCACTTAACGGTATCTGCTGTATTTGTGCCATATGTCTTCCTATTAGTGCCATGTGCAGCTACATCAAATCTGCCTTTGCAATCTAGAGGGTCCAATCAGCCACTGATAATGAAACTAATTAAACGGGGCTACATGCCTCCTCATTTCCTGAATGAGTTGTGATAAACAATATTTCACAAATTAAACCACAAAACTTAGGCCTTTACTTAATTAGTACACCGGTTTTTTAAGGGAGTATTTATTACCTATTAAAAGTGTCGAAATAGGCCTCAAAACCTATTAAGTCTTGTTATTTGGACACATTTTTATGTGTGCCAATCGATATATAGGTGATTTATATATTGGAATGCACTGTTCACAATTTAACATGTTGACTACATTGAATATTCTTGCCTACCAATTCACTATTTTGTTTGGAATAAGGGAGAATCAGGCTACCGTTCAGCACTTGCTTTCGTTAAGCAATGTCATGGTTTTGATTATTGTGGATAGAAAAATTGCACAAAATTAGTTGAAGTGTAACATGGTGGTTTCAAAATAAAGGAAAGGAAAAGAAGAAAAGGTTAAGAGCCTTTTGATCTTTTTGTTGTAAGTTGAAAAAAAAAAAGAAAGAAAGGGGATAAATGAAAGGTGGGAATGAAACCACCGTAGCATCTTTTCCTTTCTTTTCTTTCTCTGCAATTCAAACCGAAGCTCACTATCGTTCTCTGTTCTTCATTTTTTTTCTTCTTTTTATTCCTACGATCAAAGCTCTCTTTCTTTTATTTTATCACAAAAGTTTGCTATCTACTAGTTCTTGAAGCTTGAGGTGAGTTCCTAATCTCAAACTTTTTTCTTTATGGATAAATTCCAGAAGTTATCTCAAAATTAGGGAATAGTAATAAAATAGTAGGTGAGTAATATTTTGGGATTTTACTTAATAATAAGCATATTAATTATTAGACTATCTCCAAACAAATTATTTAAGCTTGTCAAAATATTTGTATTGATCAGATCCTCCTGATACAGTGCCAGTTACTCCTTCCGGAGCTATTGGGGAGCAGCTCGGTTGATCCCTCTTTGTTGTGAGTGGTTATTTACTTAGTGGCAATAGTTTTAAATCTATTTTTATAGGAGAAACTAACCTATTAAAGCTAATAATTTGATTCTATGCTAATAATTGATTTGGATAGTCAATTCAGCCGATTGATTTCTCTTTTTAAAATGATAATTGAGTTTCTTTGGATACTAATAGTTGATTTAATATTTTGGGTATCCTCTTAGTTATTATTTCAATGTCACATGTTATTATTCTTTCTTATTTTATGGTTTATTTATAATGAATTATAAAAGATTATTTCTTGCAAGAATTGGATTTTATAGAAGTTGACTTATTGAATTTAAGTGTTTCATTTTAAAATAAATTTATGTTGAGAAAACCATGATGGGTTCTAAGTTAGAACGCCGTTTAACCGCTAGCGAAGAGATATAGCGGTACCGTTCACCGTTAGCGAAGAGATATAACGGTCTATGTGCACATAGTATATTTAGATGAGACAGTACCGGGCGAGGCAAGGCCCCGGCTTGAGATGAGCTCATATTTATTATCAGATGGGTTGAGATCACTCCCCATAAAAATTTAGTTCTTCTTGAGTAACCCTCATGGAGTGATTGGTTTGATGAAATATTTGATTCTATGTTGGCAAAGTCTATTTATGAAATTGATTAAGACAATATATTGAGAATTATTAAATTTTTGCTAATAAATTTTAATTTAAATGAAGGATGTTGATAAGGTTCTATTTATGGGAAATATAGAGCTGACAAACTATTGCCTCAATCAGTTTCTTTGGTGAATGTAGGATTGTTAAGTTGTTTCTTTTACTTTAAAAGCTCGTGCGTGATTTAGTTTCTCCTTTTTGTTCACTTTGTTTATATACCCTCACTGAGTCTGTATGACTCATCCTATTTCCTTTTCTTCTCTTCAGATTCACACGGTGTTGAGTAGCAGGTTCCTAAGACTAGTTGTTCTACCTAGGATATTCCTGTTGGTAGGCCTTTACTATGGAAGAGGCTTCTATTTTGTTGATTCCAATATTTTGCAACTATAGGGCATAGGATAAGTTATTTTTGGGTTATGGATATATTCATAATGTGTATATTACTCTTTAGTGTAACTGATCTTTTGATCCCTATGATTGTTACTCTGGGAATATTCTGGCTGTGATTACTGGTTGTTATGTTTGATATAAAATAGGTTTATGTAATTTTTGGATTGTTCAGTTTTCAGGAGAGATTCTGCCGAATTTTCGGCAACCCCCGTAATTAAGTTGCTAAATTATATAAACAAAATTTTATCATTAGGCTTGCCAAGTTAAGTAAGTTAGATTGACCTGTGCACTGGTCACGGCTTTCGTTTGGAGCGTGACATGAAGTTTAATGAACTCTGACGATTTGGACAAAAAAATTTTTAAAAAAATGATATAGATCTACCCCTTTAGTGCAAGTTGAAAATGCACAACTTTGAGCAAGTCGTGCCCATGTAATACAACTTAATTAGGTGCAGGTTTTGTTCTATTATTACATTATCAAAGTCACAATCCATGATCTTAAGTTAGGGTTAGGGGTTTCCTATTACCGCCTATTAAGGAAAAATGTCCTTTTAATCGAGACACCGTTTTAAATATATGGAGATCAATATATAAATAACCAGAGATTTTAGTTAGGTTTTGTTGGAAATATTGGACTGGATACATGCATTTTAGCTATTTAAAACAAACAAAATAGCAAGGAAAACAACAAAGCAAGAGAAGGAATGGGTTTACCATGAATCGCACAATGCACTACCCAAAGCAAAATTTGGTGAAGATAGCATCGATGAGCAATCCTTCAAGATTAGATATGAGCCTCCTCACAAACTAGTCCACACAATAATCTTAGTATATTGATTAGTTAAATCTTGTTTCCATAATTGGATTCAAAAGAGGAAGATAAACCATGAAAATGACAATGGTGAAAGAAAGAGGAAAGGTGCATTGTTGGATGTATGGTTTGGTTGGTTGAGGGAATATAAAAAGATGGGATTGCTTAACTTTCCAGCACATTCCAACAGTAAAAAGGAGGTCAATAGACATATGTACCTATTGCTTCTAGTAAAATGTTATATTAAAAGAGAAATTCTTTTCTCGAGTATGGAGGAAGAGCAACATACTCTATATTATATCTCCACCATTGATTTTTCTTGAAAAAATAAGAGAGAAAGAGAGAGAGAAAAAAAAATCAAGAGTTGAAATGCAATTGGAGGAAGAATCTATTTTCTCCATGGTGGAGGAAAGAATTTCTCTATATTAAGATTGGACCCAAGTTTATGATACCATAAGGTATATATTCATAAAGCATCTTCATATACAGAGCATAGCTATATAGTATGAAAAGATTTCCTGCGAATTCATTGCGAATGATGTGGAAGTATTTTAGTGAACTGAAATCAAATAATCAAATAATAACATAGAAAAAAACTACATAATGTGGCAGAAATCATATGAGGGAAAAGCATGAGAGTGGTTTCATGATAGATTCGTGCTGCATTTTTTCATACTATCTATCATTTCTGTTACACATAGACCTCCTTGTCTCATCCTAGGCAATATTGTGGAACTTCAACCCTAGCCAAGACACACAGTACAAGAATAATCTAAGTTTAAAACACTCTCAAGATCCACAAGTCTAAAGGGTTTATGGTGAATATGATAAATATGACAAGATAACTAAGAACGCATATTAAATCATTTCATTGAATTCATCAATAGAATAACCAAAATTCCTAATTATTATTGAGATTAATTTTGATACATTGATAGGGTAAAAGAGTTTTATACTCTTATCCAATCAAATGCTTCTATTTCTAAGATTTTTTAGATAGTGTGTAATCGAGTCAAACACTTTTACTGATTAGATAATACATAATTGGATGTCTATATAAAAACTTTTACACTGATAATATATACAAATTAAATTCATTATTAATATGTTCTTCAATTATCCCAATGATATGTAGAAAATTGATGTAACAATACCAGTACTGTTATTGAAGTCCTAACCCATGAACAACGTAACTTCGAGGTAGAGTTTTTCAATATGATATTTTATTTGCATAAACAAGGTCACGATCCTAACTGTCTTGGCTTTGGCGACCACACACACAACATAACAATATTTATTTTTGTCTATACCTTGATATTGCGTTCAATGATGGGTAAACTAATTTAACTATGACATCCAAGTTTTAACATCTTTAACAAAGCTCACGTTGATAACAAAGAAACATAGTTCTTGTAAGTTCTCTTATAAAATCCATATGTTAGACTAGTTTCATAAACGAAAAACTCAACACATAAAGCTTTGAATTCTGATAATTTGAGATTTACTACAGTGAAGGGTCTTGCTGACTTATACGAAAATTTCAAGCCATGGCCTATTCTGCAACTTGGCATGCCCACCACTTCACCTTCCTCTGCAACTATGGACATAACAAGAGAGCAGAATTATCTCTGCAACTCACACTACAACAAAGAACCATGCACACATTCCACTGTCAAAAGGTCTTATTCTGATTACCAAGTATGTTGCTTCATCAACCGTGTCCAAGCCATATCAGTGCAGCCAAAACTCATGAGAAAGCACAAGAAACATTGGAGAAACAGACTGAGGAAAGAGGGCGAGGATCCGGATAAGGTATGCAACAACATGACATATGATGAATTTGGTTGTGATGAAGATGACAATTTTTGTGAGGTGGGTTATGAAGAAGGTGATGAGCAAGAAGTAGCATATGATCTTGACTCACTATCAAAATTTCTGGTTCAAGTGCCATGGTCTGATACCAAACTATACTCTCAGTTGGCTTTCCTGTGCAACATGGCTTATGTACTACCTCAAATCAATGTAAGCACAAATAGTTGGGTAACTTATCAACTATTGTTAAGATCTTTGTGAGATTTCACATATGTTTCTCTTTTTTCTTTTTCCATTATGAGTCAAAAGAGACTCAAGCAAATTATACTTGCCAATCAATCTGCAGGCTAAGGACTTGAGGAGATACTATGGTATTCAATTTATAACATCTTCTTTGGAGAAGAAAGCTAAAGCGGCTAAGTTAAAAGTGAAACTTGATCGGGACTCCATTCCAGTACCAATAGATGACTCAGTAGCCTCTCAAGATAGCTTAGAAAAAGGCAAGCATAGCAAACAGAAGCATCAAATTCGGCATGCTTATGATATTGCTGCCTCTTATGTGCAACTAAGAGTTAAAGACCTATTGTCCCTTGCTGCAAAGTTACAGCAGAAAAGTGACAATCAGGATTCCAATGGAAGAGGAGACTCACCAGGAGAAGTGGCAGAAGGCGCTTCACAGGTCTATAAATCAGAGAGTGCAGCTTATACAGTATCAACAATTACTGATGTGATTGCAGCAGGTGAGAGGGGAAAGCATGAAGCAGAAGAGTACCTTCAGTCACTAGAGTCATCAACTTTTGAATGGTTTATATCTGTGACAATTCCAGCAATTACACTCGAATTTTTGTAATTCAGGTGATTCCTTACTTTTTATTATCTTGAGCCTAGCCATCAGGCTACATATTCTTGAAATTTGACATGCAATTTGTTTCATGTTGTAGGGATTAGACTCCCTGGCATCTTGCCAAGCAACCCTTGTATTTGAGCCCACCAAATTTGAGGTGAGAATGATTCTTAATTTATGGGGAGACATACATTTGCTGTGCAGTCACAAGTTTCAACTTTCAAGTGTTGATGCTGTAAGAAAAATACCAAAGCACTCATAATATGTTCTCTTACAGGGCATAGATGTACTTGTTCACAGAGGAATTTATGAAGCTGCAAAAAGAATATATTATCAATTCATGCCAGACATAATGGACCATTTGAAAAGACATGGGGATAATGCAAGGCTTCAATTCACTGGCCATTGCATTGGGGGTAGTCTCTCACTTTTGGTTCATTTGATGCTATTGGCTAGGAAGGTTGTCAGTCCCTCAACTCTAAGACCAGTTGTGACTTTTGGCTCACCATTTGTGTTCTGTGGAGGACAAAAGATGCTAGAAGAGCTAGGCCTGGATGAGAGCCATATTCACTGTGTGATAATGCATAAAGATATTGTTCCAAGGGCCTTCTCCTGCAGTTACCCTAACCTCATAGCTGCAATCCTGAAGTTCTTTAGCAGCTCTTTTCAGTCACATGATCACATCCTTGCCTGATGAAAAATGTGAGAATCATAATCTATCAGTTCTCTCATAACATTCATTCATACATCATTTGGTTGGCAGGTTCATATTGCATATTTATATTATTTTCTATATGGTCTTGGAATTGAAACTTGAAACTTGGGGCTTGTGGGACAATAATCATAAACTCACTTTAACTTAATGAATATAAATTATGGAGGACTAATGTCACATTTTTTTAACCATTTATTTTCTTTGGATTTTTTCAGAAACTTTTGTACTCATCACTGGGTAAAATACTCACTCTCCAACCGAATGAGAAGACATCTCCTCCACATCCTTTACTTCCTTCAGGAAGTGCCCTATATGCCCTTGACAGTACTAGTTGTGGATACTCTCCAAGTGTTCTTAGAATCTTCCTCAATCAACCACACCCCATTGAAACACTATGTGATCCAAAAGCATATGGTTCAGAAGGTACAATTCTAAGAGATCACGACTCCATCAGCTACCTTAGTGCTGTCTATGGAGTCTTAAGACAACATTCAAAATTTCTTGTTCACAGAGTAAGGAAGCAAAGGATTAATGAATTGTGGCCACTGCTGAATTCAGCATCTCCACACTCGTGAAGCTATGAAAATAAATTGGAGAGATGTAGCTTGATGACAAAAGACATAGTGACGGAGGCCGAAAGCCTTTATTGCAATGTTCCTTCAGATCTTGATAAAATTAAAATCATGAAATTAATTATCATAGTACATCATTTTATCTGCAATTCTAAACACCTAAATAATGTCTGTTTCCATCACTCCATCTATGGTTAACAATGTGCATAAAATGTCAATTTATAGTTCCAACAAAAGGAGAACACCGGAAGGCATAGAAACCATTCGAGCCGTTAGGTAGCCTAGTGTAATGTGAATGCAAACTCAAGGCAATTAACCCCAAAGAAGGACATGACAATTTTTTTTATCGAAGCAACATAATCTGTTTGCGTAATCAGGAAAACAGTTACATATACAAGTACATAGTATAGACACGCTTCTAAATAAGTTACTAGCAAAGCTGTGATTTCTGGTGGAGCAGTGCTTCAATTCTAACTTTCACCTCAGCAAGGCAAACATCCCAACTGAAGGCAGATAAACATACAACAAAATAACCAAAAACAAAAAAGACTTGTAAAGCTTTTCCGTGATGTAGATTCCATGAAGCAATATAGTGCTTTCTTGTTATTCCTATTGACAGAAATAAAGTCTTGACATGATCAAACAACACTTTCCCTTTCACATAAATTTAAGGAATAGCAGTGGAAGCAAAGTTTGCACAACTAATATGAATAATAAGTCTAGCTTCATGCTTCCACCTCCTGAAGGTTCATCTCCTGCAAGAAGTAGTGGTGGCGGCGGTGGATTATTTGGTTCATCGCCTGAGAAAAGTTTCGGTGGTGGTGGTGGTGGTGGTTGAGAATCAATGAGAGGCAAACATTTCATTCCCGAGAGACAATTATTTGTTGTGCTAAAAGCAGAAGATGTGGTTAGAAATTAAACATTGCTTTTGACAGACCAGAAGGAAATCATATTCTACTCTAGCTGCTCACAATTTAAAAAGCAGAGAATGCTCCAACTTACTCAATTTCAATCTTCTTGTTCTTTAGTGATGCGGGTATGGAACCATTGAACCTATTGTAAGACAAATTCCTGCACAAATCATGGGGACATTTTCAATGTAGTGCTTAAAGCATGTGTTGCATTTGTTGAAACAAAAATGTGCATATGAATGGAACTTACAATGTCTTGAGCTTGGGCAGGAGGCCTAGGAAATCAGGAATGGGGCCTTCTATGGTATTGTTGTGCAAATCACTGCAAGTCAAACAAGTTCAATTTACCAAGTATTTAGAAAGCTATTTGTTGATCATTTCAGAACAGAAAGAACAAAACATGATTATGGATTTATGAGTATCTCACATGTTTTCAAGTGCATCCATGGAACTGAAATCCGGAAGTATGCCTTTCAGATCATAACCACTAAGATACCTATTTTTTTTTATAAAAATCCAACAGATACAACAAAATTAGTATATTGTATAATTTCGAAAATTTATTTGGAAGAAGTGTTATCTACTTACAATGCTATTACACGAGGTCTGGCATAAGTGGTACATTGTATCCAATTCCAGCTATATGGATATGGTAGACAAGGGTCTCCACTCCATTCCACAAGCACTTCAAATGCAAACTGCAGTTGTAACAAACCTTCCACTAAATTGACAAAATAAAAAAAAATAAAAAAGTAAAGGCAAAAGTTAGAATACAAAGTTTATAGAAGGAACATGATAAACTAATAGCTCTTCTGCAAAGGATGGTGAAGGGTACATTAAAAAGAATTAAATAAAATGAATGTTATTTCCTCTTGAGTTTTGTCTAATGAATTGGCAGAAAATGAATATGGAAAATAAACAGAGAAATTATTTAGAAAATATAAAAGTTTAGATTTATTATATTCTTGACCTTACCGAGCACATCTTAACTACTAAATAAAGGAGTGTATAAATAAGCTCATACTCTCTGGTATTAAACGTCCAAACAAGATAAACATAAATTCCTTCCCTTCCATATCTTCCTTTTAAACCATTCACCCTCTCCCTTTAGAACTTCCAAACATATTGCAAATATAAATATGTTCCTTCTGGTCGATGTTATTTGTCACTTTAGTAATATAGACAGAAATTAAGAGTTTTAAAATCAATACTTAATTATAAATTTTTTTTTTAATCAAAACACCCTTACTCAATTTTAAACATCTAATTTAACCACTCTATTGATGTAACACTATGTCTTTCAATTAATCATAAACTTTGAAGAGTAAAATTGGAAATTTAACACCAATGCTTAATTGATTCAAATAGTTTAACACTTATTCTGCTTAAATAAAGTCTTAGGGTCGAGACTTATAAATGAAAAAAAACTAGCGTTAGAAAAGATTTACCCTATAGCAGGCCAACTCAGCTCGAACTACATTATTTAAATCATAAATTCTTCATTGATACGGAATGAGAAATATTGTGGACCAAAAGTTTTTCCTAGAAAGATCTAGCAGGAATTATGTCATATTTAGAATACTTACCATCTCTGTTGTCTGTTCCAGCAGTTAGTGCATCACTTATTGTATAAACTTCAAGAGCATTGAGTATAGGAGGAAGGGTGGAAGTGTCTGTTGCCTGAAGAGTAAATGAAGTGTCTGCTGACGCTGTCATATTGGTGATGTACACTTCTTTCACTCCTCCAAAAGGAGGAACTATGGGACTTGAGAAGGACTTGTTGTCTATGTACATCTGGATGGACCTTTTTCCAAGTGCACTTCCCATCACTTCTGAGAAGTAAGTTGTAATGTAAATAGGAAGTTTCTTTGGGGGAAGCCTATTGATGAACTGCATGTACTCTCTAGTGCCTGAGGAAGTAATGGCATTTTGCAAAGCAGCATTTGGTGGATGATCCTCTGCTGTACTGATGTCAATGCCTGATGCCTCACTTTTGACCTCAGAAAGCCCTATACCATCTGCTGGCCTCCATATCCTATCATAAACGTCATCCGGGTACCTAGCAGATTCCAATGGATGCAAGAACAATCATATACAGTCACATTGGTTGAGAACTTGAGATACTAATTTTTTTGTTATGTCTTTACTGAAATATCAACAATGATAGAATCTACATTGATGATCCTTGATTCAATGCTTTGAGAACATTAATATGATTAAGTAGAACTTGATTTATCAAGAGTGTTGCCGGAAAATAAAATTTGAACGAGATTAAAAATTGGCTAGTGAATTTGTGGTATGAAAACAAACTGAAAAGGACTACAAGAATGAGAGGCTAGAATGGAGGATTGATTGCTTGATCTTCGGCGTTGTATATATTGGCATGGAAATTACTATTACAACCATGAAAGAGTTACTAAAGTCATGTCATCCTACAGTAAACGCTAAGTCTTTCTTCTTTTTCAAGATAATCTGAATTTGCCATAATTTTGACGAAGTTACAAGTCAATTATCAACTTATCATGGTTCTCAAAGTTGTCAATTTTGACAAATAATAATGCCAACCACTAAGTTTTTTGATAAATAAAACGTTTATATATAATCTAAGACTATGCATTTTATTCGTATTTGTAAAGGCATAATATACCTTAAAATAAAGTCATAGTGTGAAATTCCACTTACTTAATAATTATATGAAACTTTTTTTATGAGAACTTCCAATGTAATGGTTAAATCGATAAAATTCAATATTATTAGAAGTTAATTCAACAAATTAAGCGTACCAAAGCTTACGATATATATATGTTAATTCTGAATACCTGACAGTTTGATTTCCACCTAAAGCATATCTCCATTGCAAAATCAAAGCATGATTGGAATCAACATGGCTGTACATTGTAGGGTCCAAGCTGCGTACTTCAAGTGATGATATGAAGGGGAGCTGGTTAGGCCTTGTTTGAGCAACACATATGCTGGTGAAGTTCCCCTTGGTCACATATATAACTTCATAATCAACATAGTAATAACTTGAGGTATTGACAGTGGCCCAGTAGTTACCATCAAACTGAAGATCAAAGATGGGTGGGGAGAATTTGCTGTCATAGTTGCCATAGTAAAAGCTTGCTCTAGTAAGAACTTTTTCTCCATTTTGAGCTTTGATGGAGTAGCAGTTCTTGTTTCCAGTTGGGAACACCCTAAGAGTGCTCAATGGGTTAGAACCCAAGTAGACCTGATGAGACTCGCCATGTTGAATGTAGTCATCATCACCAGTCCATCTTATGTTGTTTTCATCTGTGAAGGAATCAGAGGATCCACAATCAATGCTCACAAAGACTGTAAGAGAAGGCTTTGAAAGTAATAGCACACACAGTGCAAAGGCTAAAAGAAGACTTGAAGGGCTTGTCATGGATGGTAATGGCTAATGAAGTGGTTAACTAGATGGAGTTTTGTGTTAAGGCTAAGCATGTTCTGATCATATATAACAACGGCATCAAGCTTCATTTATGTCACGCATATAGTTTACTAGCTAGCAAAGCTGGTATATAAGTTAAATGTTAGTCAACTCTTACTGGCTTGCACCTGCTGGTATTTTATATAGCATGTTATGTCTTCCTATTTGACTTAGGATCTAGATATTATTCAAGTAATCTATCGTCAAGGAAAATATGTTTGTCGTTTGCTTAAGTGTTTCTTTTTCTTTGCTTTTTCAGGTTTAAAGTACTTGCATTTTTTTTTCCCTTTGTAAAAGAAGGTTACTTAATTACTGAGATCAAATCCTATCAGATCTGTGCAATGTAGTGTCTGGTCTTGGACCAGGTATTCTCGCAGACACTATTGTAAGACTAACCCTCGGGAATTTTTGTTTTTTTCGAAATTTGAACTTTGGTCATCTTTCTGAAAGTATAGCTCGTTTACTGCTGCACCCAACCTTATTCATTGCAATATTGTTTTTTAGACCACAACGTGTTTTAATATGGTTGGTTCATTTAAATTGTTCATGTGACTAATCTCTGTCTAATCATGGGAGCCTCTTGACAAAAGTTTCTTAAATTTTGAGGTATCCTCATCTAAAAATATCAAAATTGCTTATCACCTTGACTCGCCCTTTATAATAAACTTCTGCAATTTTTGCTATACATGGATATGCTGTAATCCTCTGAGGCAAGAATACAAATAAATATCAGTAGATTTTTGCAATACATGTATATGCTTTACGGTTTAAGCCTTTTAAGTCAGGGAAATAAATTAATATCATATACATAATTGTTTCATTTCTTTCTCTTTTATTTTGTCTTTCTGAATGTCCATCTGTTGGCTTCAAACTTATCACAACGTCACAGTGCGCAATTCTATCCCATCCCTGTTATTAAACTTTAAAACAGATATCAATAATCTATGATAAGTCAATGCCTATGTTCCGCAACAAAGAGTTGACCTGAGAATGGACATACGGAATTTAGTTGACTTATTACTTACAACGATACTTCACACTTGCACATTGAATTAAATTTCATAAGTACAGCATGCCGGTTAACTAAATAATCATAATACAATCATTATACAAGATATGGCTTAATTAAACAATGATCAAGATTGAATTTGAACAGAAAATATTTGTCAACAGTTGTAGAATGTGATGCCCCATAGTTGTCTCTATCTGTAAGTCTCAAATAATTAAACTTAGCCTACACCCAGAATGACGGGTGGACTGAAGTTAGAAATTTAGAGAAAGGACTTCAAAAATAGAGATCAAATTATGTGTGACCTCAGATTACGGGACTGCTGAAATTTTATTAGTTCCCAATGCAGGTCAGTCGTAGAATTATTATATACGGTATTATTTGCTGTCCATTGGCATTACTCTTATGATCTTATCTCAGGCATGGTAATGAAGACATGGTAGCCATATTCTCCCTCTGCCTTGAAGAAACAGTTAGGTAGCTATGTTTACTACATACACTCAGTTCAAGAAATGAAATGTTGAAAAAGTATTTTTTTCAGAATTAGATGAATTTTTAACAAGATTATACAACTTCACATACGTTTAATGTTAAACGAAGTATACATGGTAAGGTGTGTCTGGTTTGGGGAAAAAGATGAGTAAATTTTCAAAGATCCAATTCATATGTATAAACATACCCTTGGCAAAATATTCAAGAACCAGAAATTTTATCTTGAAATTTTATCTTAGTTTAGTTGTCAGAATAATATAACATATCTATTAATTCTTGAATGAATAAATAAATCATACCCTCCATTTCATTCAATAACTGCCATAATTTTCTTTAGAATTTCTGGCAATACTTTTCTGTGTAACATTGAACATGCAATAAACATAGTTATTTAAAAATTTCTAGATACAAATAACATTTTTCAAAAATTAATTATATAAAGAATGAACCAAAGTCAAGTCTAATTCTCAATCCAACTTATCTTGATCGGTTATAATGCAAGTAATCAGGAGTCCTGTTGCCTAGGCTTCCAAATTAATTATCCAATTTAACATTTCCATGATGGAAATCTTGATTTACACAAATCAGCACCATCAAACTCCTAATGTGAAAACTGCATATCAGAATGAAGATTTTTAAAAGTTTGTTGCATCATCATTTAACAATAACCAGGCAATCAAATAAAATCATTAAATAAACATACATTAGCAACCTCAAGTTCCTGAATTTCACTTCTTCTTTTTTTAATTATTCTAGTATATATTTACAAGTACCACATTCAGATAGGCCCCCTAAATTTTACATCGCCAGAGAGCAACTTTTACAATTTGTATCGATTCTACAAGCTATAACCTTGCAACGTCAAATGCTGCTCATAAAAACATCAAATTCACACAATATTTGGTGGAGACTTGCACGCTTTGCAACCTCCATAAAACCTTACTCAGCTCTCATTATCAAATCAAGAAAAAAAAAAAAAAAAACAGTGCATTAAGGTACTCCGCTAACATGGTACGCTACAGCCACATTCTGAAAGCACAGGAAAGCGATTGTCATGACTCCTGTAAAAGGATCTCATAAATGTCAGTTCTCAGATTCAGCTCCTTATCCCGCATAACTTCCTGCAGATCAGATAGCTCTTTCGAAGTAAGGACAGCGTTCAGTTTGAGAAAGCCATCCAACCATAGCCTTTTTGACCTGGTATGCACATTGAAAAAAATAAATACATACGATAGGAAGAAATACTGCAATACATATACACATTGAAAAAACAGGTATCAGACATGCTAGCGTAGCTTGAGAGGTCTAAGTTATCATCACTTAAGGTGCCAAGTGGAATATTCCCTCTTTTTTCTGTCATGTTCATATCACATTTTTGTGAAAAGTAAGTTCCAAGATATTCTAAGCATTCATACGTCTAGGTATGATTTCCAAACTAAAATCATTTGGGTTGAGAACAAATCAGGTAAATAGACTGCTAAGTGCTAAAGCAGGTACTATGGTAGTCTGACAGGACCACACCATAGTAATCTGACAGACGGATTTGACACCGGCTTGGAATGTAGTTTTGTTTTTGGATAAAAATATACATTGGAATTTCCAAATGGCTCTGCGAAGCATCAATCATTTGAAAAATTTGTCATGCCAGAGGCGGACATTAGATAAGCACCATTTTAACATAAAACAAGTCTGCCCATTTAGCAATACGCACGATGAGATACTGGGTTATAATTTATTCCTTTCTAGTGATTTAGAGCTCTTTGGTTTGGGATTCACCTAACTATAAGGACACCGACTATCTTACAACTCTACCAGAAGCAATGGTTAAACTCCTGGTTCCAGTTCCAACAATAAAATGTTCAGGACCAAGTCTGTTTCCTAATCCTTCCTACTTGTACTGATAGGTACATATATCTACATCCAAGAAACTAACAACTATTTTTTCAACATTTTTGTGGAGAGGGAACATATCATGAGCATCAGAACCATAAATCCAAGTCTCACAATCACACAGAAAAGACATTTTATCTCATTGATTCATCTAAAACAGTTCTCACCAGGGGCAAGCATGGATAGCACGGAAGAAAATGCGGCGAGCTGCAGAAGGATCCTGTGTAATGTCCAATTCATACACAATGTAGCAACGCCACAGTACAACAGAACTGCAAAGCCTATCAGTACCCAATGCCCTTTCAAACAACCCACGGATTCTGTGTTGTGAGCCACCTCTAGACATCTCATATGACAATGCGAAAAGCCAGAGAACCACAGATGGTTTCCTGAAAATGTACAGTAAAATAAGAAATGAGCACTTAGCTTATAGTACAAAAAAGTTGTTTAAAAAACCCACAGGAAGATTTGAACTTATAATATTGCATTATACGGCAAACTGGATAAGGATCTTACTTGTAACAATAGTCATCTAGCATCCGCCGCATTTTATTAGATGTTGTGTAAAAATGGCCAACCTCCACTACAACTTTAAGTAGTTCTGGACTGAAGGGATATATCTGGAGGCCCTGAGAGATGGACTCCCAAAATCTCATCAGACTTGATTGTCTCTGATGTCTCTGAAGCATCCTTATGTAATAGTTAAACAAAAGTTCAAGTTGATAACTATGTCTTCTCCTTTCTGCAGATTGCAAGCATACAGATAGACATAATAAGCAACAAAATCAACACTTATGCTGCAATAAAAAAGATTGATGCAGGTCTATCGATGCAGGTCACATGACAAGCTGCTTCTACATGATATGTTTTCTTAAAGACAAACCAACTACTGAAGAAACATAACCTGGAAGCACCATTGCAAAAGAATGATCCAAAACTTCCATGCCTGCATCCCATCCAGAGGTGAGCTCCTCAAACAATGCAGCGGAACATATTAAAGCTACAGACTGATCATTTATTATACCACGAACCCAAGATGATTGTACAGTTCTCAGTTTTTCTTTAAACCCTTGATGTGCCCTGAGCAGTTGCAAACTTGATGCTTGACTTTTAAATGGGCTGTATTTTGTTCCACTTCCTAAGCATGACAGTATATGTATTGCTCGATGTGAAGATTCACGATTATCATCAGAGTTATTTGCAAGCTCTGCCTCGGCATACCAGAAATATAAAAGAGCAGCATTGGACCGTAGTTCCTACCCCATGAAGTAAATGAAAGCAAATTACCAAAAAATAAAACCTCAGGCAGAACACTGTTATAAAGAAGCTGTATCTAATTTATTAAATTAAATTAAATAAAAAATCTAAGGGGCAACTCATCTATAAATACACACACCAAATCTTGAATTTTAGCTAAGATACATAAACACACTCGAATACACATGTAAGTATATATAAGGCATGCTGTGCTTTTTTTATATACACACACGCACACATAGTCTGTATGTAAATGTAGGGAATGCTAACCAAGGTAGTCAAAATCGCAATTTGTATTGTGTAGGATATACTCAGACATGATATGTCTCTGTATATGTAGGGAATGCTAACTAACTTCATCCCCTTTATGTCGAGTTTAGCATCCACCATATTCTTAATTGGATAATGTACCCACTTTTACTTCCTTAAAAGCAATCATAATCATCCATACTTGATGCATTACAGCATTAGTCATCTGTGTAGTTTTCATCAGCAATTCTCAGAAACATTTATTAGAATTGTATAAGACGCTACATTCGACTAATTTTAATATCAAATTCCTATACTGTAAGCTGAAGAGTGTAGGGACCTAAAGTATATAACCAATAAGTACATTTAACCATGAACCTAACAAGGAAAACAAATAAATTGAAAAAAATAATTATCACAAAATAGAATTACACCAATATTTGGAGGGAGGAAAGCTAAGTACAACTTCACGTATGCAGCAAAGCAGACATGCATTCTGCCATAGTGCCATACCAAGGAACTTCAACCTTTATCAATCCTAACTTCCTAAGTTGGGCTATAAAAATGTTAAATTGAATCATCCTTTTTCATATAATTAAAAGAAGAAACATTACTCGATATTAAAGAGGGAAGAAACAAAATCAGAGGATAAGATATCCTCTTAAAAGAAAACCCAAAACACACAAAAACAACAAGAAACAAAGCAGAAGAAACACAGTACATACCATAGGGAGCCCTTCCACGGATAACAATGCCATGTCAAACACTTTCCTTGCATGATCAATGTTACCATAATTTGCCTCTCTTTGTGCATAAACACCACATAGCAATACATCCTACAATAGCCAAAAATAAATAGAAAAAGTTAGAAATAATCTGAATACAAATTTTGGCAACCAAATAAAAGATAAAATTAATAGCATGATATGCAATTTTTTTTTTTGGGGGGATAAAAGAAGAATTTTATTGAGAAGACAGATATAAATTTACAAGAAAGGAGGACAAGAGATCCCCTATACAAGAAAAAAACTAGCTATGAACAATAGTTGTTCAACCATTTCTTAACAAATGAAAGAATAGCAGCAAGCTAATACCCAACTCTAAATCCTTTGGTTGTATTTTGAGTTCATACATAAAAGTTGTTCCCATTGGCACTTTGTTGCCTTCTATTTTTAAAAAGTAAACCCTATACAACATATATTGGAGCTCTTTACATACTTTTTAGTGGTCTTCCATAATATTATCATTTTTTTGGTCCTACAAGGATATCTACAAAAACCTTATCTCAAGTAAAATAATCATTTGAGGACCTTCATTCCAACATTTTAACCATTAGAACAGAAATAAATCAGATAATGGAATGCTTTCTAAGGGAAATTATTTTCTTTACAATTTCAGAAATTTCAACCAAACATGGGAGAAAAATACTGCCTTACATAAAAATTGAAACATAAAATCATTCTGTTTTAATTGCTAGTGTTCATCTTCTTCTGGTCTGCTGTTAAATCTAAGAAAAGAAAAATCAATGTAGATGCATTATAATAGACATTTCAATGATGATAGTTGTAGTAGATGCTAATACTCTTCTGTTAAGGAAGACATTTATTTATGTTACAGAAAGGAGCAAGAGAGAGAGAGGGAGCTGGGAAAATGAGTACCTGCCGATCACTTTTTAGGAGAGACTTTGCTAAAGCTCGACATGGTGTAACCATGCAGTTAGAAGAATTCATTTTTGTAACATAAAGCTCTTCAGAAATAAGAACAGCTTCTTCCAAGATGTGATTACGCGGAAAAACAGTCAAACAAAGTAAGACAGCATTCCGTAGAAATTTCATCATATCAGCATTCCTCGAGATACTGCCTGATAGGAATTCAAAGCTGAAATCAGTAGGACAGATTTTTGTTTTTGTCAATACTTCATGGATGCTTTTCAACTTCTCTAACATAGAATCTGGCACGTCCTCCAAGCTAAGAATATTCTCTGTCCAAGTTGGACTGTTCGAGGAAATCCTACAAAAAGAAATATGAGGCAAAATGAATGGCATCTACTTGTTAAAACACAAATAAGAATAAGCCACAACACACCAAGGAGGTAAGGACCCATCAATTATGTTTGCATCTCCAACAATACAAATGGTCCATACTATGCATGATACCAAACCAAGAGCTATACTAAACCACAGACAAATCCTAGCTTTTGAAAGCTGATTCTCACTACGAGCAGTGGTGTAACCTAAGGCGTAAGAAACAGCATTTACACTAGAAAACTTACAATTGAGATATCTTCCCACCATAGAAGTCAATGAATTGGAACACCAAAGATAATCGAGCCTCTGTTGTGCTCAAGGAGAACAGGTATTCATTCACATCTTCATACAATACAATTCTCACGAGTTGCTCATCCTCCTCTGTTTTGTGCGCTCCAGTAGCAGGAGAGGTCATATCTGTTAATGGTTAATCAACATACTAATATAAGTACCTTGTCTACCATGAAATTACATTGCATTCAGAAGGAATTAAGAAAAATTCAAGCAGATAAAAGCCTATTATAGACACACACACCCAAAACAATACATTTAGAGACAAGTATAGTTGTTAATGCAGACAGGAAATTCTACCAGATTTCCTACGGAGAGGCATCCACTGATCACAATCTCTGGAAGACTCTTCTTCTGACCATTTGATCCAAGTTGAAGTTTCGTTTACTTCACCACCATCCTCAGCATTAACATCAATTCCTAACATTTTCATCAAAGTTTCATTATCAACTTCTGGCTCAACATCTTCATCTTCATCCTCATTATCCTCCACAACCAGATCACTGTTGACTTCATTTTCAACGTTGGCAATACTCTCCTTATCTTTAGACAATGGTTCTGACCAACCTGTCCAGCCGCCACCTTCATTTTCATGTGACAGCTCCTCTTTGATAACCTGCTGCCTAGTTTCCTCGTCTTTCTCCAACCATGTGGACCAACCAAGAGCCCCTTCTTCTCCAACTCTAGCACCATCGCTATTCCAAAAATACTCAAACAGTCTTTGCTTACTCTGCTCTGTGAGAAGCAAAGGTGGACAAAACAAACTAAACTCAATTTCAGCCTGAAATAAAGCAGTGGCCAATTCCCTATAACCAGCCTGCCACTCAAACCTGCAAAGACTGAGAAATATATCCACAAGACCAAGTTCTAGCTCAACAATTACAGGATCTGGTGAAGAAGGATCGGCACCTTGGCGAACCTGCTAAAATCAAAATGTTTACATGCAATGTGAAATTACTAAGTGCAAACAATCTCCCAAAAGATGTGAAGTTGTTAAATTCTCAACATATCAACTTCGTGACTTCGCACATATAAAGCATTTAGTTAATACACCTTCATTATGTAAGCAAAAAACCATTAACAAAATATCTTTTAAGGCATATATGCATAATTGGCAGAATTGATGTCCTTCAGCTTGTTTGGATGGATGGATCAACTTTGTTCGTTGTTGCAGTGCATAGATAAAAATGGCAGCATGTAAGATTCATTATTGTCGAATTAATTCCCCACATTCCAATCACTTTCAGAGAGAATAAAAAAATAAAGAAAAATGGTTGCTCAGTGAACAGCATCCATCACTTTATTTTGTCTTTCCCTGTTTTATTATCAAACATCCAAATAAGGGATCTGATCATTGCTCATATAGAAAATGGCACCACCTTTGCAAAAAGATAATAAATTCAAAACAGATGGACAGGACAAGTTTAACTTCAATGCACAAAATAAAAAAGAGGTTAAAGCATAATAAATTAAGAACCTGCCTAGAGTGCTTGCTGCATGAAGCAGACAGAGCTTCAATAGCATGTGCATACATCTTCCTAACCTCTGAAACCTTAAATCTGGAGAAATTTCTCTGAACAACATGCAAGAATTCTCTCCATAACTTATAACTTCCAGAGTGCTGCAAAAGTATCTTCTCCCATCTCCCAATTAGCACATCCGAGCTGTCTCTTGTTTGATAAGTTTTCAAAAGGTAAAGCAATAGCTCTTCATTGTCTGGGTTAAGCTCAACAGCCTTTTCAAGAATGCTAATCTTCTTCTCAAGAGTTTGCAAGCGAGCACCCTTCTGCCGTTGCATCCCTGCAACCTTATCTTGGAACTCAGCAAAAGCTAACCAAACTTTTTCATCATGGGGATGCTCCCTTGTCAGTTTGTTGAACTCCCGAGTTTTGTTTAACATTTCATCTTCCCAAGATTCTTCAAGCGCTCCTGAAGTTTTAGAGACAGAATCACTGTCAACAGCTCCACTAGATGTCCCAACATCTGACAAAGGTATAAACTCGTCTTGCGCCATAACGGCAGACAATTTTGGTGCAACAAGATGAAGACGCTTAAAACTTTTGTGCCTTTCCAAAGCTATATACTTCCCAGACCAGTAACGACCAGCAGACTTCATTTTACCATCCAATGCGTCAACATCAGTATCTCTTTCCAACAGAGAAACCCTCCGGTTCCACCAATATAAACCTCTAACATTTAGCCCAGACAGTTTCAAAGGATTGTAAGGTTTGTACCGTGCAATATCCATTCTGCATGGTATTCATAAAGAAACCTCAGCACTCATCATTCATTACTAATAAAACAAATAAGATACTCAAGAAAACAGAATTGCTTTGGGCTCGTGCGGGGCATGGCCCTTTTGGGGTGGGGGGGGGTGGGGGTGGGGAGACCAACTTTCTAGGTATGAACAAAAAAGTCAAAGGTTCAACATGCTCTTAATTCCTTTCTTCCGCCACATCACTTTAGTTGTTAAATTTATTAAATCTAAGAGAACAACAATGAAACTTAGACCACCTCCCCCATTTCTTTCTCTACATCAACAGCAAGTGATTTTATTTTCATTTTCCAGGTACATTAGCCCAAACTCCCTCGTTAGCCCCACTCCGCTACTCCCTAGGTGCCGAACAAAAACGATAAGATCAATTCTTCACAAAAAGCACACCAACGAATCTATATCAAGAACTATGGAGTCATTGGTGTCCAACATTAGCAAAAACATATAAATTTACAAAACCAGCCTGTTTCTATCTCTAAATAGTCAACAAAACCAAAACATTTGTAAGATCAAAGGTTCCTACTTTCGAGTCCTGTGCATTCTGAAGATACAAAATGCATACAGAATACTTCATTTCTCTCCCAAATCCCAGTAAATGCATCACCGATAACCCTAACCGGACCAAAATTTGCACCACAAAACCTCCACCATTCAACAAAGAAAAAAAAATCACTTCAAATAAACCAACTCAATTCAAACTCCGATTATTCCATCCAAAAAAGATACAAATAAATTTAAAAAAAAAAAGGTACCTGTAGATGCAGCCAAATGCAAGATTATCACGATCGCCGTGAGAATCGAAGTAATAGTCTTTTGCAGTGCTGGACTCCGAATCCGCCCAAGCTCGAACGCGCGACTTCCTCGAACCGTAACCGTCGAGTCCGCCTCTCTCACGTGACCTATCGCGCTTCCCTTTCTTCTTCTTCTTCTTCCTCTTCTTCTCTCTCTCCCTTCCCTCGGATTCGGAAGATTCTAGAATCTCGTAGGAAGAATGAAGCGGCTTGTCCTGGGCCCGTTTTTCGTCTTCCTCTTCGTCGTGGTCTTGCGGTGGCGACAGGGCGGTTTCATCGCGAAGTTGGGAGGCGACGGCGTCGTTTATGAGGGAGATGTCGGCGGTGAAGCTGGAATTGGAGAGCCATTGGGGAACCGAAGTGGTAGCCAGCGTAGAGGAGGGGCCTGTTGTGAGAGGGAAGAGCGAAGGTTTTGGTTTGTCGGCAGCGGTGGAAGCCTCCGCCGCGGGTTTCTCCGCCGTCGGTGAGGGCGGCGATTGTTCCGGCGGTTTCTCGTCCATTGAAGATTGAGAGTGGGGAATAGTGGCTGCGGTTAATACTGCGAGTGCCAAACCCCCCGTTGCCAAGGTTCTGTCCTTTCATCACCATTTTTCATCGTTTATTATTGCGAGTTTTAGATTAAATTAATCTCAACGTCGCCCCACTCTTTGGAAAAATTTAAATACAATAGTATACTTTAAAAATTTGTAATTGAGTCACTAAATTTATGAAGTGCTTGTAATTGAGTCCTTAGATATAAATATTTGCGAAAATTTTGCTAATGAAAACAAACTATTCTAGGATATTATCTTATACATTGTATATACATTGAATTAGATTCTAAGAATATTTTATTTTATTTTTTTTGATAAATTTTTAATGAATATTTATGTTTAAGGATTCAATTACATATATTTTGTAAATTTAAAGATTAAATTACAAACCTTTAAAGTATAAGAACCTATTTAAATTTTTTCAAAGTATTTAACAACTTATAGGTTAATTTAACTTTTAATTTATATGTACTAATAATATAAAATAATTTTATATTATTAGGCAATAGAAATTTAAGAATTTGCCAAATTATAAGAGTAACTATCTATTACAACAATCATCTACCATGATTTGACAAATCCTTAAAATTTTATTAATTAACAGTATAAAACTATTTTGCAGTTTATACAAATTAAAAAATATTATTATCATTTGAAAATGGTATTTATCCTTCTAATTTATTATGTTAGTTATATATTTACTTTAATTTATGAAATTAAGTATAAGAATACTAGTATATTGATAGGCATTTACGCATTTTTAATTGGATTTAATTTTGATTTGATATACTAACAATGTAAAAGATTTTTATATTATTATCTAATTATATATTATTATATTAATAAACAAAGTTAATTCTCACAGTTGACATAAATTCTCACAGATGACATAAAAGGTCGCACAAATAGAATAATTAGATTCAATGTTAGTATAGAGATTTTTTACACTATCAATATATTAAAATTAGATTCTTTTTAACTTTTGTTCTAGCTATAAATTGTCAACAATAAATGTCAATGGAGAAATAGGTTATTTAGTTTTAATGCCAAAACTACAAATTAGTTTCAATTCCATTACTTGCAATTGCATAAACAGAAGTGATAGGGGGACTCACTTTTTGTGGGATACCATATCAATTCACCACTCATCCACCACTGGATGGGGTGTGAGGCCAATCTAAGTGGGATACACACCCCATCCAATGGTGGATGAATGGTGAGTCGGCACGGTGTCCCACAAAAAGTAAATCCCCTCAACATTTCTCTTGCATAATTTGTGATGGACCAGTATAGCTTACGGGTAGTTTAAGTTATATCATGTGAGTAACAGTAGATATGAAGGTTATTTAAGTTATTTGTCAAAGAATGGTGGAGCAATTAAAGTGGTGCAATCAAAGAATAGCTCAAATGGCACCCTTTTTACTCCATGTGACAATGGTATATTGATTTTGGGTTAGGGTTTGATCCTCCTTTCCTTATCCCCTTCCCCATTTTTCATTAACTCTACTAGGGGCTCCAAAAGAAAAAGAAAAAAAAAGTGTCGCAGCCATCAATTTTAATAGACTTGTTCGTATATTTATCTATAACGTCCCATTTGGTGCCTTGAAATTGCACATAAAATTAGAGTTTAGAATTGGAATCGAACTTCTCAATTCCAATTTTATATGTGATTCCAATTTTTATATTTGGAGTAACATATAAAATTAGAATTATAATTCCACAATCCAATTCCATGGAATTGAAAAAAAATTAAAATGAGCTCTTTCTAATTCCTAATTTATACCATATGAATTACTAATTTCAAGACTTATTAAATGTTTCTCTCCTCGTTAAAATCTATACAATTTTCTCTTTTTTTCATGTATATATTATCTGTCATATTTATTAAAATATAATATATTTATAAAAAAGAATAATATAAAAAATTTCATAAATTTTAACTTATTATTTTATATATCCAAATCAAAAAAATTATTTTTATATATAAATAATTTTCATAAAAATTACTATCGTTCAAAATTTTTTATTAGTATTTTTATTAATTTTCAATTTTGAATCATACATTCAAATAATAAAACTAAAATCAAACTTAGAATTATGATTCATGTTCTAATTCTTTAGCGAATCGAAACATGAAATTTAAAATTCTAAGTTAATTCTAATTCCAAAAAAATTGGAATTAAAATTGAAATTCTATGCTACAATTCTAATTCTAATGTCCAAATGGATAGTAAGAGTATTTTAGAAATTGAATAGTTAGGTACTAAAACTTAGTTGCACCCTAATTTTTTTCACATAAAAAATATTTATTGTAATGCTTCACTTTCTAATAAAATTAAATTTTAGATCTAATTAATCTACGAGTCCTTATAGTTTCATGCAATTTTCAATTAGGTCTTTATAATTTAAAAATTTATAATTAAATCCCTACATTATATAAAATTTTATAATCAAGTCTCTGTCTCTAACTACCACCACCAGTAAGGCCGTTAAAATGGGCCAAACTCGTCGGGCTAACCCGTTTACTTGCAAAAAATAGGTGGGCTGGGCTTAAAAAAGAATGACCCGTTTAAACTAACCCATTTTCAACCCGACCCATTTAACCCGCCAGTTAAATGGGCCAACCTGCCCGTTTACCCGCGTTTATTTTTTTATTATTTTTTAAAATAAAATTATATAAATTTAGGATATAAAAATATAATTTAATAATTAGATTTAGAGCATTCTCACTTTTTTTAATAAAAAATAAGAATTTTTAGCTTTTTTTTTAATGAAAATTATTTTTTAATAAAAAATCATTTTTAAAACATGAAAAACAAAAAAATAAAAAATAAATAGGTCAACCAGTTTAAGACCGTGAACTAGTCTTAAGCAGTTGGTGAAAAAATTTTTGGTCAGAGTAAATTTAATGGGTAGGGCTTAAATAGACCAGCCGGCCTGTTTAATAGCCCTAACCACCACCAAACCCAAACCCTTTCAATCCCAACCATTCAATAAAAATTCATGGAATATTCCTTGACCCCACCACCACAAAACCCTAACCCTTTTAATCCTAACCATTTAATAGAAATTAATGGTTGAGATTGATATAGAGCATCTATACAACCATAGATAACTAGTGTACTCTATAGCTTTCATATCCTCTTCCATTCTTCCCCTTTGCCCCACCACCTCCATTTTATTCTCACAATTTCTAACTCTAATGTTTTGTTGATTGCAATTTGCAGACACCACCAATCGCCCTCCCAATTTCATCATGGCCAAAACCTCCTTCAAGTTTTAACATTCTCTCACATGTCTGCTAGCAAGCTTTAATGGTTTCCTATTTATACAACAAAGTAATGAATTATCGAAGATTCATGAGAGTGAACACCACGTGATTGAAAATGCATAACGATGCAGTCGAAGATCACCACACAATCATTTTGGAGTAGTTGCATGTGTATTGCCATGATGCTGATGCTCTTTGCTGGCACCAGCTGCGACGAGGGTGGCGGTGAGGAAGAGGAGGAAGAGAAGTAATGTGAGTGTGGTCATTGTTTGTGGGTTTTGGGAATGAGTTTCTATTTTGCAGATCGTGTGGTTGCTAGGTTAGTAGCAGTGTGATGTGTGGTGAAGTGAGATATTGAATTGGTTCTGCAACAGCTTATTGGCATTACTGTAGGGGCTGCTTGCAGCTGGGAGAAGATGGGAAACTTATATAGTACACCACTAGTGTGTGGTTGAAAGGTAATCTCACATTTTGTAATGATAGTTACAAGTAAGGACTTGATTACAAAATCTTATATAATGTAGGAACTTGATTATGAATTTTTAAACTATAGGGACCTAATTGAAAATTGAGTAAAATTATAGAGACTTAAAAATTCATTAAACCTAAATTTTATTTTAACAATAAATGATATAAATGGTTAAATAGAAACTTGATTACAAATTTTGAAACTATAGGGACCTAATTGAAAATTGAGTAAAACTATAGGGACTTCAAATTAATTAAACCTAAATTTCATTTAACAATAAGTGATATAAATATTTAATATTAGTAATTTAGGGTATGTTGATAAAAGGCTTATTTAATGTAGGTTTGGATAAAAAGGTAATTAAGGTTATGTTTGGATATGACGATATATTAAGGGTATACTTGGATATAAGGTTAATTTAGGTGTATGTTTGGATATAATGTTAATTTAGGGTATGTTTAAATATAAAGTTAATTTCCGGGTATGTTTGGATATAAGGTCATTTTAAGGTAGGTTTGGATATAAGGGGTGAATACCCTCCCGAAATTATAGTTACCCCGCCATGGTATTTTGGAGGGATCTGTGACTAGACGACCTTTTCTCCATCCTTTGGATCATGTATTTATAGATTTGACTCTTGCCGAGAAACTACTAAATTTTAAGACGAAACATTTCACTAAGTTGAGGCTGAATGTTTGAGCTATGTGAACTACTTAATTTGTTTCAAAAATATATTACATTAACTTGTCACAAATTTAGTTACCTTGTAGCGGGCAATGAAGTTTGAATATTCAGACCAACTCCATTATGCAAATGAAATATGACAATAGACGTCACAGAAAAACTTGAAAATACATACATCGTGGATGGTCTCGTAGTCATGAGTCATAACGACTATTTACACCATATAGTTATAATTTTCACCTTTTATGTTTTCTTCTCGCATCCACAAATGCTATATGTTATCACTATTTTTATATAATTATTTCGCAAAATCTATATAGAACACAAGTGTAATATATTCATCCTTGCTTTTAATTCCAAACAAAGACTACCCTTAATTTATAAATTATAATATCATAAACAAGTGGTATGAAATAGAAGAAAGAAATATTTACATGAAACATAACTTCAACAAGTGAAGAACAAAAATAACTTGGCGCAAAAGCTCAGGATAGAAAAAACAAAGAAGCAACGGCTAATTCAGAAATTCTGAAATTCATGTTGGCATCCAAATAATTAACAAATTATCAAATGCCAATGACTACATATGCCATGCAACAGTCCACACCTTTGTTGAACTTGAACCCATTTGGCTACCACATCACTAAGAACTATAAAATCAAATGGGGAAGATCCTTCACACCATCAGCATAATACAGTTTGATTGCTTCCAACTGAAAGGAAAGGCAAACTTGCAACCCATGTTTCCATAAAAGCATGTGCTGAGCAAGTCTCATTTTGTCACCAGCTTTGCTTCCATTGGTGCTTCCAACAGTGGAATCAAACCCCATGCAAAATCATATAAGTATCTACTTTCACAAGATACTACTAAATGAAGCCTAAGAGGATTATCCAACATCATGTACAAGCCAAGATTTTCAAAGATTTCCCTTTCCAAAAGACCAAACAAAGGAAAGAAATCAACAGCCTACCGCTACATCTTACGCGTTAAATATTACATCCTTGATCATGGTTAACTGGATACAATTTGGAGAGGCAAGGAGGGAGACAGGCATTACCCACAAAAAAAAACGAACACCTTTCAACGCGTTACGCAGGGACATGAAAAGGCACAACTCTTTCCATATCATCTTTAAAACAGATAATGAAAAGCAGCAATGATGCATAGGCAGTGCCTTCCATCTCGATAATGTACCTTACCCAACTTAGGGTTAACTGTCATCATCACCAAGAAAAATACACCTTCAAGTACTTCAAGATGATATAGGCTCGTAGGGGTAAGATAACCATGGGTGCTTCAAGGCCTCGGACGCAGATGGCCGCTTCTTTGGGTTAATCTCGAGCAAATGAGCAACAAAGTCAATGAAGCCTTGGTCCCCCATTGGCAATCTATGCCGCAATGATGTCTTTTTCGGAATCAGGTATTCTAACTTGTTACTTTCCTGTATGTTAATAAACAGTGTCTTTACTGTAAAACTATTTCAAGAAAGTAAAACGCATAGGCAATCGTAGCAATTTCATTTTAACGTGGCAAGAACTAAAATATTATGTGGACTGTGGATAACATGCAATAAGTCAATTTGTTAGCTCCTTCTAGAACTGTATGAAAAGAATATAGATGAATGGAAGAAATCAATTTTTGGAAAATTTGGGAAGATCTCTTTAGTTTTTAAGACATAAAACTGAAAATGAAAACATACATGATACATTTCATGGTAACAACATGATTTCAGATTGCTGGCCAGTTCGTTTCACATACTAAGAAAATTAGAAATATAATTCTTACCTGATTACGTTCATAAAGCATATGATTTTTGGTGAAGTACTTGTACGTATCCCGTCCTTTTGCAAGCATGCTTTGATCAATTGGACCAATGATCCCAATCACCCGAGCGAGCAATGTTGCAGGAGAATCATTTTGGAAGAGGACCTACAACAAGTTGAGCGTCACTTAAGAAAGAGAGAATTATGCATATATATAGCAAGGGAAAAAATGAAGCACACTTTAATAGAACAGATTGGATAAACTCCACAACTGCTTTCACCCAAAAGAATAATAATTATAATCCCACAACTGCAAGGAAAGCACAACTTGAAAGGAAGCCAATGTCCCTGATGTATCATATTTTTCACGTCTAAAAGATACTTCAACAAGTTTATTTAAGAATGATACTACAGAGCATGTCCAAGTTTATCTAAGCATGATTCTTCAGCATTATACCATCATCAGGGAGAAATAGACCTGGTGCAGTAGAAAACATTTTATATGATGCACTTCCCATGTGAATTTGATACGAATCGTAGATACTCAAAACTTAGAAGAGTATATTAAACTTAATGTGATTTTGGAATATGTTGAATTGACCATCTAATCATCTATTAAACTTACATTGCCAGTACAAAGTTCTGCCAAGATGCATCCAAGTGACCAGATATCAATCTTCTTGTCATAAGAAAGCCCCAAAATAACCTCAGGAGCACGATAGGACCTGGACTGAACATATGAGCAAAGGTGATCCGTCTCAAAACAGCTACTTCCAAGATCAATGACCTTCACCTCACATCTGCTATAGCTTTTAACCAAAATGTTCTCTGGCTTTAGATCGCAATGTATTAATCCAAGGCTATGCAAAAACTGAAGTGCTTCCAAACACTGAATGGTAATTGACTGCACGCATATATTGAACAGTCCATAATGACAGTGGTAGAATACTAGGTAAGATGAAAACTTATCACCAAGTAAACAATACACCACAAACCTGCAATCTAGGCATTGTGAAGTACACTTCGCCCCCCGATTCTCTATTAAATTTATGAAACTCATATAAGTTGGCTTTAAGTAGCTCACATACTATTAACAAATGTTCCTGCAGAACAACAAGGGAAAGGAATGAAAAGTAAAATGTCGGTCAGATGACCACTAGTTAAAAGATATTTCTTCCCAATTCCCATCACGTTGACCATAGCTTAGATGGTTAATCCATTAGTCCCCATAACGTAATTCCACTCTTTTCAAAATTTGACACCAGTGCTAACAGTTTATACCAATCCTGGAATACATTGAAAATGGCCAAAGCTCCCAACATTAAGTTCAAGTGGCATTTTTAGTCAAAATTAACACAAATGGAAAATTCTGATGTTGTGCCAGCCCATTCAAATATAGAAGCAGCAAAATATCATACCAATATCACCAACATAGCTTATACATACTTTGTGACCACAATATAGATGAAAGTCATATATATATATATATATATATGTGTGTGTGTGTGTGTAGAGTCACCTATATCACTATTAAAAGTGATTCTCTTCAAAGAATAAGACTAGTAATCAATACCTGCTCTTGCACAACAAAAGCTCTACGAAAATATCAAGCTAATTCAATAATGTGCACTAGTAACTTTGACGAGTAGTACAGAACTTTGACTAGCCAATATGGAAGATAGTGCCAACATCTTGGCACAAAGAGTGGGCAACCAGTTGAAGATAATGGATGATGTAGAAACATAATAGCAGGAAAAAGGAAAAACAATATACAATAAAATCAAATAAGCATCCAGAAATATACAGATATGCCTAAATCAACAACTGATGAAAGCAAAATGTGATAGTATTAACAAGATCAATAGCACGTCCAAAATCACTTACTCTATAATAGAAATAATCATATAATCGCAGAATGTGATACTTGTCTGCAGGATCATGCTTATTGACATACTTGAGAAGCTTGATCTCATCAAGGCTTTGGTCAAAGAAGTCCTTGTTGTTCTTTATAATTTTAACACAAACATCCATGCCTGTGTGCAGGTCATGAGCTTGTATAGCTTTGCTAAATGCAGCAGATCCCAAATACTCAGTGACATGATAACGCCCAGCTATTACAGAATTTAAAACAACATGGAAATGCTTGTCCTCCTCAAAGCCAGTTCTGAGCAACAAAACACGGGTTCAGATAGACTATCATGGCCAAAAGGAGGAAAAATATGAAACAATGACAAGAATACCTAATCTGCAACTTAAAGAAATCATCACATGCTCAATGAAAATCATAAGCACATTTACTGGAGATATATAGCATGATATGTAAATAACCATTATTAGGAAGTTATAGCTCAAATCAGTGAATAAATATGGAGGACATGCCTGTTTTTCCTGTGCACAATCTTCAGATTGAAGGTTTCAAATTCCTCCTCCTGGGCCTTTATTTGCCTTACCTGCTCTTGCACAGCAGCAGCCTCCTCATCATCTAGTGATGCACCTAGATCATCTTCCCTCTCAGTGCCAACCTTTTCATCCTCTTCTAGCTTGACATGCCCTGTTTCAGTATATCCATAATTTGAGACTGTAGTTGGAGAAGAGTTTGTGGACCTTACGATGTTGGCATTATTCTCATCCCTAGAACTTTTAACGGGTGAGGAATCACTGCTCTTCCGCCTCCAAGAAGAAAGCATGTCATCAGATCCCACAAATGCATTAAGACGGTCATCCCTTTCATCTACGTTACAACTATTTGACCATAGGGCCTTACTGGAGCCAGCCTTAATTATCTGGCCATCGTTCAAAGTTTGGGGGAATGAGAAGTTCACATCATTATGTGTTTTTATCTGCAAGCATGCATCTTTATCAGCCCCAATGACATATTTATTTGACTCACTCTTGTCACTTTTCTTCTTAGTTTTGAACGATTTGTTTATGGAATTGTTATCCAACTCATGATGAGAGTGTTTGGAGCCACCAAGCCCAACATCACGATCATGGAAATATTCAAAATCCCCTTCGCTACTACCCCCAATCAAACTTCCATGCACTTCACTGCCAAAGTCAGCAGCATCACTGTTAATCCCCACCCCAATTGACCTAACTGAACCATGCTGATCATCTTCCATACAGATATCCTCAAGTCGTGTTCTTCCACTATCATTCAGAACCTTCCCATTTCCTACCATGGTAAGGTCATTTGTCTGGGGGACAAAGCCCTGCCAGACAGGTTCCACATGCATCAGATTCAGTTCTTCATCATCTATCAATAGTCCATTGTATTGACCCATTACATCATTATCATTAATCCCTCCATACATTTCAGTGACTGTAAGACCAATAGGATCATTTGAAACTGTGACCGGCTCAGCATTCTTTGCTTGAAGATATTGCTCTCCAGAGAAGTAAGAATCCTCCTCAGCAAAAGATTGATCATCATCCTCATCTTTAGCTGTACCTCTTTCCTGAGGATCTGGAACACTTCCATGCCCAGTCCCCTTTTCATTGTCACTAGGGTAATCAATTTCATGTGCCAAAAACCATGCCTCATCCTCAATAGGTTGTCTCATGTACCCAACATCATCGTCATCATCATATTCATCAGAGTCCCAGTATTCATTTGGATAGTCAATAGATTCACTCAACCCATCACCAACTGTTGCAAAACCAGATACAAGATCAGATGTATCCTCTACAATCCCTTGACTAACAGACAGCCAACTGCCCCCTGCAGGCCTCCTCATACCTGAAACACATGACAAAGTCAAAGCTAGTCTTCAAGACAAAGTAAGCATAATCAAATACAGAAATCACAAATTAATATATCATAGCAATATAATAGATATTGAGACCTTTATACAATATTTGAATATGTGCAAATTGCTTACATTAGTTCTAAAGGCAAAACAGGCCAAACAAAACCATTGGCCTTATTGGTAGCCCTAGTTTTAATAGTCAATTAGCGCAAAGGGAAATTCTTCCGCTTTAAACAGATAAGGAATTAAGAGAAAGATTCACAAAATATCTGTGACAGAATCAAATATTTGAATCATTTTGATCCAACACCTGGTCTAAGAACTGATGAGCACAAAATGGAATCATTGACATTGGGCAATGAATTAATTTCACATACGAAAGATCATTGGAATAAAAGTTCAAACAACATAAACATTAAAGGAAATTCAAATTTACAAAGAGAAAGAGTTTATAGGATGAATTGAGCAAGTCACCCATTGAACTGAAGTCAACACGGAGACTAAATCCATAGCAAACATAAATCCTACCCTTCTTAACTTCAGACAATCAGACAAGGAGTAGTTAAATGAGATAACAACAATAGGCATCAAATGAACCAAGTATGTCATATTGTCAAACATACAAAATTTCATACAGAAAGAAGCCAATTGAACGGACCAACACTTGAAATATCTAGTGTACAAAGGAACACAAGAAATAAAACTACTAAAAATGATATCCTTAGACAGAAAGAGGAAAAATTGTCACTGGGCACACAAAACTATCATCAACCAACAAATGCAACAGTTAATTTGAGCCAAAAAAGGGAAATTACTAATTAAAATGCCGAGGACATTTGAAAGTATATGAATATTTTTATTAACGATATTTGTAAAAAGCTAACCTGCAGTTTTAATTTCCTGTCCAATAGGCACATCCAAATATGACCCAATAAGTAAAGTGTTGTCAGCACCAACGAGTTTTGTAGCCGGTCCATCTCGCTCGAACTTCTCCTCCCAGTTAATAGCCAATAGCTTATCTTCTGACTTGATTTTAACAGGAGGAAGCCTAGGAAACTCTTCCTTCTGGTTCTCTGGAGCAAGAGGAAAACTTACGCTGCCAATGTTCTTCTGTTCAGAACTGCCTTGCAACTTTCCTAAGTACAAAGCCCTGCCCACTTCATCCACCTGCTCTTTTATTGCTGCCCTAACACCAATTATTTCTTCCCTTCTCTTTTCCTCTTTTTTGTTTAAATAAGTTGAACCATTATAGCTCGTAGACACCTCCCCTTTTGAGAATGGGAAAACAGTCTTGACAGAACAATCTTCCCACGGGTCTGAAGATGAATTCACATTCTCATCATTTCTTGACAAAGCATTATCTGCCAAGTTCTCTTTAAGAGAAGAACTATTAAATTTTAGCTGCCAATCCAGTTCCCTAGGTTCTTTGCTTTGCATAAGCTCGTACTTTGGTTCCACAGAGGCTTTACTACTACTTCCAAGGCACGAGGATTTTTTATCAGCAGGCACAATATTTTCCTCCCCAGATTTTGCATCTCTGTTGGTTGCATCAGGAGCTTCACTCACTTGATACTTTGATTGCGGAGATATCGGGGTCTTCAAAGTATTATTAGCCCCACTCCCACCATAATTTTGGTAAGGCTCCACAGGACCATTGCCGGGGTTGAACTTCCATGAGCTTAAATCAAGCACATTGTCCTCCGAACTCTTCAAGAAACTGAAGTTTTTGTCACTTGTCTGACCCACTCCAGTAGATTTATTCCTTTCCCCGGGAGAAGCAGCAGCTCTCCATTTGCTTTCAGCAGTATTTCTACCAGTCCCACACTCTATTTCCTTCACAATCAGTTCTTTAGAAACATCAACACTATCATGAGAACCTGTCCCTCGGTTTTCTAGCACCGACTTCCCCTTATCATCGTGTGATGTATCACACAATTCCTTTTCTTCCAATTTAAGCTTCTCAAGGAACCCATTTACGTCAGAACAATTACTGAGCTCACTGCGCAGAGCTGCCTCGGCTCGTGTGAACCGATTCCTCCTCAGAAATTCCAATATCACTTCAACTGAATTTGTGTCTGCCATTTTCAAGCTCCTACCAACATAACCAAAAAGAAACACATAAAAGAATTCACAAAAAAGCTTCCCTTCCAAATAAAGACTATAACCAAAAAAGATAATGCACATTCCCGTAGCAATAATTATTTCCTTATGAACATACACAAATTAAAAAATGAAAATTTTGAAATTTCAGGAGAGAGCATTTCAAAAGCTCACCTACCTCGTATCAATCAAAACCAAGTGGCAGCACTATCATGAGTCCCTTGTATTGCACCTAAATTCAAAGGGAAAACTGAAACATACCCCAGAACCTCAAATCCTTGTTTCTTCACCAACACAACAAAAAACTTCAACAACAACCAAAGACAGCAATTTTTTTTTCAAATTCTGATTCTGTTTCTTAAAAACAAAGAAACCTATGTAAGATTGCTGTTCCTTGAAAACAACAAAAACCGCCAACAGGAGGTGCCGGCCAAAGCTCTCGAGATAGATAGATTACCCCAATCGCCGATCCGGCACCACTGCAAACAAAAAAGAGAAACCATGAAACTGAAAACTCAAATCAACCAAATGGGTAGCACAGATTTTCACCCCAAAAAACCAAAAACTCACCAATGTCAGGAAAAACAAAACAAAACAAAAATTTCCAAGGTTTTTGCAAAGTTGGGATTTTTGAGTGGAGACCCAGTTGCAACCAAGATCTGGCATTCACGTTCCATAATAATTTTCCATGTTTTGGTGAAAGATGAAGAAGGAAAAAATGGGGTCCCAAAAAAAAAGAAAAAAAGAGAATTTTTGAAAATGAAAATAGAGAGAGAGAGAGAGAGAGAGAGAGAAGACCTGGTAGCAGTGGCTATTTGGTTGGTGGGTGTTGTTGTTTTGCGTGTAAAGGCTTTTGAGGGGGATGGTGGTGGTGGTGAGGGGGGTACCAACCTACGCTCCTCCCTTTCTTCCCTCTGCCCGCTGCTATGTGGCTTGGTTTGTGCTGGTGAATTGAATTGAGGGTGGTGGTGCTGTGGATCAAAGGTTTTCTCTCTCTTTTTTTTTTTTTCTTTTTAGTTTTTGTATTTGTATAAAACTTGGTTGCTTTTGTATTGTTTGGTGTTGTCCTTTTTACTTGTGCATATATTTTTCTGGTTTTATTTGTTTCAACATTTTAGGTTGTAATAAGAGGTTACTAATTGGCAACCCCATTTGGGAGGGGTCATTATTCATATGAAATTTTTGGGAAAAAATGTAAAACCTATGATATTTTTGATAAAATTTAAAAAAAATAGTACCTTTTCTTTTTTTTCTTTTTCTATCTTCATATTTCTCGTCTCATTTTTTTTTTCTCTCTTTCTCTTCTCTCTTTTCTTTTTCTCTCTCATCTCCTCTCTTTCTCTTGTTTTCTTTGTCACTCACACACACACACAAAACACTAGAGAATTCGACTAACAGTATGCCGGATTCCCTTTTTATTTATTCTTTTTTTTGTCAATCCATTGATATGGATAGCGAATTCACTTCTTACTTTTTGTGAAATTTATTTGTATTCTTTATAGATTCCTTTAAAATATTATATTATATTTTTCTAATTTTTTTCAAAAAAACTCATATCCCACTTATTACTCTATCAAAATTCCGTATGCAAAAAAACCAACTCCCATTTGGCAATCCCAAGCTCTAATCCTTCCCCCATTTGGATTTCGATGACAAAACACATATTTGGAAGAATAATGCTTAATTGTTGCAAATGGAGTAAACATGCATTTTACTCCTTAAAAAATGCATCTGTCATTAAATTATTCTCTTAATGAGTTTTTGACCTCAAATAAGTATCTAAAAGTTAAAAGATGACATTATATTAGTTTCTAAAATTTTTTTATCAAATAAATTCCTAAAAGTTAAAATGTGATACCACTTTGACTCCTAAAATATTTATATGACATTAATTTGGTAGTACCCTTTTTCAATAAAGTATAAGTTATTGATATCACACGCATCTTTGTAAGACCAAAATGATGTTAGATTTTAACTTAGGGACATATTTGATGTTAAAACTTTTAGGAACTAACATGAGTAAACACCCAAATCAATACCTCATAATATCATTGATGGACACATTGGTTCCTAATAAAAGAGAATTGGTCATGAGATCATTGATAATTGTAAGAATTAGATACCATGGTCCCTAGGTCACCTGTGACCTGTTACACATGTGATGTGGAGGTTAACATATTGACTAGTTCACTAATTCTCATCTCACATGGAGCCACATGGCAAAGACCACTGAATACATTGATCCCTGCCAAGGCTCCACCCACTAATCCTGTTTTCCCCATGTGTGCACCATTTTTCTTCATTCATAGGAGCAAAAAAAATCAAAGACATAAAGTGAAAAAAAATTGTAAAAAATGTATAAAAACAAAATCACCTATATTTTCCGCCGCACACATTACAACCAAAACCAAACCCAACAACATTACCATCGAAGAAAACCCACCATAACCCACAACACCAAATTAAAAAAAAAAAACACAACGATTTGAAGAACAAGCACTATTACAATGGGGTGTGGTGGAGATGAGGGAGGGTAAGGAGTAGTAAAGATCGGCGCAAGGTGAGCTTTAGTAGATACCAATGTGTCCAATGGCTCCTACGACATGGATCCACATAGAATGGAGATTAGTGGCACAGTTAGCATATTAACCTCCATATCACATGCGTAATCAGTTTCAAGTGACCCAAGACCATGGGTATCCAGTTCTTGTAATTGTCAAAGACTTTAGGACCAAATTTTTTTTTTTTTATCAATGACCAATGTGTTCATCGATAATATTGTTACGAACTTATTTGGAGGCTTACTCTAGACTAATGTGATATCACATAAGAACGAGAGACCTATTTAATATCAAAAAACTTTTGGGACTAAATTGATATCACATACATCTTTCAAGGACCAAAATGCATGTTTACACATTGCAAAAGCCCAATATATTTTGGGATTAAAACAATATATAAAATTCACTGAAATTTAACTAATTTGATTCAAGCCAAGTTGGTTTATTTTAGATAAAGTTTTCTCAATGCTAATTTTTTTCCCTTATATACAAGAGTTGAACCCAAGTTATTGTTAAAGGAAAATAAATGTTGAACCTCTTATGATTGGTTAAAAAGCATAATATTTGAATCCATGTCACTTGTACCAAAATAAGATGATAAAATTAAACTCATTAAATTAAGTTTTTGTCCTTGCACTTTCTATTAATTTTTAAATTAGTTCCTATATTTTTTTTAACTTAAGTCTCTATAGTTGTAAAGATCTTCAAATATATTCCTCCCCGTTACCTACAATGAACTTTTTGTTTGAGATACTAACGTATGTTATCTTAATCTCCCAAATCGACTCATTTAAAGTCTACCAAAAGCATTTTGACTCAATAAAAATCTAATAAGTATTGTATTATTCTTCCTCTCAAGTTTATCCACTAATATTTGTCCTTTCATATTTCTCTTTCCCTTGATGTTCATAGTCATGAATGATTAAATATTCATCATTAGCTCAAGTTAAAGTTATTAGTGTTATAATTAAAAAGTAATGGAATGGATATAAGTATTTACAATTATGAAGACTTAACTAAAAAATATATAATGATTAATTTTTAAATTTGTATAAAAAAGAATGACAAAAAACTTAATTTAACCAATTAAATTATAAAAATAAATGCATTTTACTCTCATAAACTATAGGCTATGTGTATTTTACCCCAAACTTTAAAAAATGTGCAAATTGAACCCTAACATTTCTTTAATATGCACCTAAACCCTTTTGTCAAGTTTTTCATCCTAGTGGTTATGTGCATTGCACAGGTCCTTTAATGATTGAAATACTATCCTCTCCTTCCCTTCCCTTTCATCTTCCCTTTTCTCCTTGAAGTTGTTCTTCATTTTCTCCTTGAAACCCCCAACACCGACACACAAATACAAACCCAAAATCTCTTCACCCACATCAACGAAAATAAAACCAAAACTCAAGAGCCAATGCTAGACTCCTAAATTCTACTTCTATACTTGACCTAGAAACAACATGTTGCTTCTTACTTGACCATGACACCAAATTCGACCCCAAATACACACAAAAGCACTTGTAGACTTCCCATCATCAAGTTGAACCCTAATTAGAATCACAAAAGGCCCAAAGCTTTAAATCTTGTGATTTGTGAAATGAGAGACTATGATCAATAAAACCACATAGGTGCCTTAGAATTCTTTTTACAGCTTTCTAGTGCACTTTAAGAGGCTTATAGATAAACTGGCTAACTTTATTTACAGCAAAAGAAATGTCAGGTCTTGTTATAATTGCATATTGCAATTCAGTAACAATAAACATATACAACGAGGGATCAGTATATGCTTCATCTTTCTAAGCTATTAATCTTGTACATAAAGTAGCTAACTTTATTTACAGCAAAAGAAATGTCAGGTCTTGTTATGATTGCATATTGCAATTCAGTAACAATAAACATATACAATGAGGGATCAGTAAATGCTTCGTCTCTCTAAGTTGTTAATTTCCAATTAGTGAGCATTTGGGTAGGCATAAGCTTGGCAGAGGACATGCCAGCTTTCTTAAAGATCTCTTAAATATATTTGGCTTTTCGAGTAGCTTCAATCCCCAAGAAGTAATGCATCTCACCAAGGCCTATGAGCCTAAACACACCATTTAATTGCTTTATCAAAGCAACAATCTCATAACGATTGCTACTAGCAATCAAAATATCATTTACATACACTAGGATATAAACTGTTGAATGACTGAACCTAGTGATCAAAGAAGGATCAGATTTGGTGTTATGAAATCCAAATTTGTGAAAAGTGGAGCTAAGCTTAGTGAACCAGACCCTAAGAGCCAATTTAAGCCCATATAAAGTTTTTTGTAGTTTGTAAACAAGATGTGGTGGAAAATTAAAGCCTTTAGGGAGCATTTGGTAGAAGGTTTAGAATAGGATTCTTGGGAATCCCATGAAGATGCCTATATTTGGTATAAGTTTTGGAAAAATATTACCGGGAATATAATATTACTGGGATTGATTTTGGGGTAAGATTCCCCCCAAAATAATCCCATCTCATACATGGGATTGTAATATTCCTATGGCATAGGAATATTTTTCATGTGAAAATACCAAATTACCCCTGCTACCACCCACCACCAGTTACCCTCCACCGCCACCTTCCATCACCAGACTGCAGTTGGACCACCACGGGCAGCTGCCAGACCACCATCGACCACTACGAACCACTACTGACCATCATCGGGCAACCACCAATCGCTGCCGGACTATTTCCATTTGCCTCCAGACCACCACCGGCTGTTGCTGAACCACCATGAACCACCACCGGCCATGCCCGGACCATCGCCGACCACCGCCATCCACCATCGGGCAGCCACAGGACCATCACCGTTTGCCACTGGACTGCCAAGAGTATTTTTGGAAATGAACAAAATTTTTCTGGAAATTTAATCTGTCTACCAAACGCCTCAAAGTACACATGCCCAGGAAAACTATTCCCGGGGATAATATTCCTGGGATTAAGATCCCAAGAATGAAAATTGAAACCCCCTACCAAATGCCTCCTTAGGTTGAGTCATAAAGACATTTTCAGCCAAGTCACTATTTAGGAAGGCATTATTGAAATCAAATTGCATAATGAACAAACTCTTTGAGAGAACTATGGATAAAATGACTCAAACAATTGAAGGTTTCAAAACAAGATTGAAAATCTCATCATAATCTAACCCCTCCTTCCAATGAAAACCTTTGGTGCCATTAGGATTTCTTTTAATCCTAAGCACTTACTTGCAGCCAATTAGCTTGGAGTGAGAGGGTGGAGAGACAAGAAACCAATATTAGTTTTTCATGAGCGCATGAAATTTCTAAACCATGGTATTTTTTCAGTGTGGATACTTTTTAAGGCCTAAGCCACTTAGAGGGGTTCTGAAGTTACCAAAATTTGGGCTTAAAAATCCTTGAGTTGGATCTAGTTTACATGGGATGCATGTTGTAAGGTTGAGCACTAGGCATTGATGAAGACTCAACAAGATTAGGCAATTGGATTTCAATATCTGTAGAAGGTATAGCAATGGCTATAGGAGGAAAACTAGGCACAAAAGGTGAAGAACCAGTAGAAACTAGCAAATGGTATAGCAAAAAATTGAGTGGCAATGGTATGTTAGAACTAGATGAAGATGTGACATGTGTGGGATAAAGAAGTGGAATTGCATGCATATAAGAGACAGTGGAGTGATTTAGAAGTAAGACATGTGATACATTAGCAGAGAATAGATGCTGATATGGAAAAACAATTTCATCAAAAGCCATATTAATGTATACGTACACCTTACCAGATAGTGAAAGGCACTTATATCCCTTACGATGTGGAGCATAATTAATGAAAACACGAGGGTGGGATTTATTCAAGTTTATGATGATGATAAGGCCTTAGGTTTGGGTAGCAAGCACAGCCAAACACTTCGATACAACCCAATTTTTGTTTATGGATAAGCTCATAATGGGAGAGATTATTAGTAGTGGGGAAGGGCATTTTATTAATTAAGTAGGCTGCTAAGATAAAAAGCTTCATCCCAAAATTTGAGGGGAAGTGAGACAATGGCTAACAAGGCTAGGCCAATCTTAGTTAAGTGTCTATGTTTCCTTTCCACTTTGCCATTTTGTTGGTGAATTTATGAATAGGTTAGCCTTTGAGTTATGCCATGGGATTGTAAAAACTAAGTGAATGCATGGGAAAAATATTTCTTGCCATTATCAATTTGCAATGCCTTCATTCGCGTGCTAGTGAGATTTTCTATCATGGCTTTATATTATTGAAAAGCCTGAGATTTGTAATGCCTAAACCCTAAACCTTTGCCTTAACTCTTTGTATGCCTAGGATTTGACATAACACATATTAGAATAGAACTCAAAAACACATTGTTATCATGAGCAAACTTTGAGACACAATCAAATTCTTAGTAATATTAGGAACATGAATGAGACTATCAAGATTAAAAATAGACATTAGACATGTGAGAGGAAAGATAAGAACTGCCAATGTGTTCAATTTTCATATCTGAACCTATTCTGGACCTTCAAATGTTGAGCTAGTAAAAAGGTCACTTGGATCAAAAGTGAGCTCAGGGTACCAAGCATTAACTGAAATTGTGGTAGGAGTAGCTATGTGTAAGCCCTTGGATTATGGAAGGAGGTTAGAGGAGGGGAGGAGGATTTGAAGCTATTCTTGCAAGGTTCTAAAACTCAGATAAAGTATGTGATAACACTGTCAAATAGTGTGGCCAATCTTGCCACGTAGTTCGACCTCTACCTCTTCTACCTCCATTACTTCTACCACAAGAATGTGCATTACCTGCAGATCTTGAATCAAACAAAGAAGTTTGGGCCAAATTAGCTTGCATTAGGGCAAGTTTAGGCTTTTTAAACCTCTCAAGCATCTCTTCCTAAGCCATCAACAAAGCTTCTAGTTCATCAACATAAAATGGTTTAGATTTGAACATTACAGTGGTGATAAAAAGAACAATATTCTTCACTTAAGCCATCCAACATTACCTCTATGTGATGATCTACATCAAAGATTCGTGCTCCAGTAGTAGCCAAACTATCTACAATTTTTTTAATTTTTAATAGATATTCAGAAGCTATCATACCTTGTTTTTGGATGGCTTTGAGTTTAATCCTATCTTGATTAACCCTTGCCCTTGTTTGAGATGCAAAAAACACTTCCATTTCTTGCCATATCTGATAAGCAAACTCATGGCCAACAACGTGATTTGTAAAATAGGAATACATTGAAGCTAGCAGCCAGGACACTAGGTGATGATCATGTTGCTCCCAGTCCATATATTCTTGAGATTCAATGTTTGTAGCTCAATCTTGATTTCATTTGAATATTTTAGGTATCTTTTCTTTATACAAGTGGTTCTGTAACTTGTCAGCTTTTATAGTGGCTAATGCTTGATGCTTCTATGGAAGGAAGTTCTCATCATGAAGCTTGAATAAAACTATGTTGGATAAAGTTTTGGAAGCAAAAGCAAAAAATGAGGAAGCTGCTTAAGCAAAGGGCATGGAAGAAGATGAAAGTATAGGTTCCTCCATGGATCAAATTAGCTCTAATACCATGCAAGGTATCAGAACCTATAAACGAAAGGAAAAAAGAGGACCTAGCAGAAAAAATGAAAGCAAAGAGTAATATGAGATTGATGAAAATGAGCTCTTGTTATTGAGATTCCCACTATGAGAAGCTATATACAAGACGAGTTACATGAGTATAATTGGGATCAATGAGAGCAAATCAATGGCAGCGTGGCACAACTAAGTTAACAAACTTATATCAAACTTAACTAATTTTGAGCTTAGCAATAATTAAACTACCAACTAACTTTGACTTGATGTAACTAAGTCTCTTCTCCTATCAATGTTTTTAAGAAAAAACTCTATTATTAATTATTTAATCTTCATATTATAAAAGTAAAATTTTTATTTTACATTTATTTAATTATGTATTGTTATATTAGCAAAAATATATTATTTCATAATTATTATCTCAAAAATCACACAACTAATAATATATAATTAAACTACAATATTAAACTATTAATGATGTATCAAATTTATCTTCTATGAATTATAAACAACTTTAAAAGAACTAAAATCCCCAACTTGAGATTAAAGGTAGAGATATTCCCTAAAACATGTATTAAAGATACTTTAGCACATAAAAGTTTATTGAGGTAATAAGTCATATAACACTAAAACAAGTAAACACTTAAATTAGTGTTTCAAAAATATATGTGATATCAAATTAGTCTTTTAAAGATTTTAAATATCAATTCGGTCCCTCACTATTTAAAATGGACATCAATTTAGTCCTCCAATCTATATTTAGGTATTAATTTGGTTTTAAAATTGATAGATATTTTATGTCATAAAGAATCTAATTGATGTCAAAAACTTCCAAAATATTAATTTGATATTCTACATATCTTTCTATGACCAATCTAAGCTCTTTTTTTTCCCCACAAGTATTATTTATTAGAGACAATCTTGTTCGAGACACTATCAGATACTAAATGTGGGTATCTCTTCCAATAGAGATTCAAATCAAAATTTGCTACATATAGAGGACTAACCTCTCCGACTAGACCCTAAGCATTTACTCAAAAAATAAAACCATACATGCATCCACCATAATATAATGTGAAAGTAAAAAGTAAATGGAAGTGTACTAGTTGTTGAGTTTATAATAGTGTGTTTTAGATAATATGTTTAGTTTATCAGTTAAGAAGTTTCAAACCACATATAAGTTTATATCTTTTTGATCTAAACCACTAGTATCTAAAACTTGTTAGAATTCAACTAATTTGGCTCGAGCTGGATCAGTCCATTGTATGATAAAATTCTCTCGATACTAATTTTTTTCATTTATAAAACTCAAATATGAGACCTTACATTAGGAAAATAAGTATCAAACCATTTAAATAAATCAAGTATTAATTATATAAGTTTATCTCTTACTTCCACTATTTCATATTAATCGTGGTTTGAAATTATTGCATAGGTTGACCCAAAAAAAAAATTACACAAGAATTTAAATAGTTTTAATCTTTTTAAAAAGTTAAATTAAAATACTAAATCACCCCTTTAAAAAAATTATGATGATAATTAACTAAAAAGAGATAGAGAGAAAGAAAAGGTTATCTAATTCAATGTAGACAGAAATTAAATTGGTACTATGAATTAATTAATGTTTTATTAGAATTTTAAAACAACAAATAATTTGAAACAAAAATAAAACTTTAAAATGACAATTAATATTAAATGGAAGGAACATAATTTTTACTCAAATTATGGTTTTGGGATTGTAAAAGCTAAATTTAAACATACTACCTTTTAGTATTTATTATAGTTGCGAAAACTTAATAATGATTGAATGAATTGAATCACTTCTAAGAATAATAATGATTGAATGAAATGAATCACTTCTAAGAATCCCGACGTTGTTAATAGAGTTGACGTACTTGCTGTTTTGATCCACCTTTTAGTTACGGCAAGTATATGACTTCGGTTTATTAATAAGCAATTTATAATTTCATTATAAAAATTTGTCAACGTATGTGATTTACCTAATTTTAGACTATGAAAAACTTTGCCTCATCTTATACTTCGATTTACCAATAAATATAACTTTAGAAGATATAATGCTATACGTTTTAATTAGTAATATACTAATTTATATTACATAAATATGAAAAGGCATTTAAATGGCTATTTTACTTTGTTTGTTGATCCCTGTCCTTGCAAACGCTTGCTTGAGGCATTTATGTTAAACCAAACTCAATTGTAAATGATGATTAGGATGATTATTGTTGATCAGGTGGGCCCTTTCAGTAGCTACTGAATAACATTAACTGTACCAAAAATTATACTAAGGGCATTGAAATCAGCGGCACAGTGTTGGAGGAGGTCGATGCTATCCGAGATGAGTGCAGTCCTGGATTTAAGGCAGCAGAGCTATTAATTTCGGCGAATGCTATGATGCACCTCTCAAAAGAGAGGTACATCATGCGCTTTGTATAATTGATGGTCAGATGTGAGAGTACACCAATACACCTTCATATCTAACCATTAATTTCATAAAGTATATTGGTGCACCCTCACATCTGACCATCAATCATACAAGATGTGTGATGCACCTCATAAACCCATTAATTTCGGTGAAGGCTCTAATGCAGTGAATTTAAGTTGGTGCATGAAGCACCTTGTAACTTTAGAGGTGGAGATGTGGTGGTGTATGGATACACCAATCACACCATGTTCATTCTAAAATTCGCACTATCCTTTCTTTTCCACCTCATTGACCCTATGCACCACCACCCTCCACCCCCACCGCCCTGCAACCCTTTGTCAGCTTTCCACTGCTTGCCCTCTCAGTGCCACCCACAGTCGCTGCCACTCTATCATGACCCGTCTTATGATTCGTGACCGGCGCATAGACCATATCAATTCTAGCATAGCCTGGCTAGCCTAACATGATAAGCTATTTGTTAATTGTCAATATTTTATATATAGGCATAATCAAATTCTAAATCTCAAACTCATTATCATTATCAAATAGTGCTTATATTATAAATTGTTATCCAAAATATTTAGAATAATATAATGTATAACCTATAGCTGCAGACTCTGGAATTAGAAGCAACGGTATACATCCAAAATATTTTGGCACCATACTAACAAGCTCAACCAATTGAACAAGGCATAACCAAACTCAACTAGTAACCTGCAAATGTGATAACATATAAAGAGTGAGTTATACAGACTTAGTGAGGGCATATAAACCAAGTGAACAGGAAGGAGAAACCAAAACATGCACGAACTTTTGACACAAAAGAAAATAACTTAACAATAATGCAATTACTACAATAAATTAGTGGGAAATTTAACTTACAATAATACAAGCAATGCTATATATATATATATATATATATATATCTTTATAAATTGAAATTCATTCGTATGTCTCTTTCATAATAGAAGCTCATAAATAAAAACTCAATATGCTTTCTCATTATTTTTCATAAATCATTATTCTCAATATAACACAACGTAAAATCTTCATCACTTGAATGGATACTCCATGAGGGTTACATAGAGAGAACTAAATCATTTGGGGAGTAGTCTCAACCCATTTAATCACAAGATTCATGATATATTAAACCGGGGGCTTTACCTCACCCGGTATAGTATTATAATTAGGGTTCTCTCACCCTTTTTCTCCATTTATATTCTATGTGCACATAGGCCGTTATATCTCTTCGTTACGGCAAGCGGTGTTCTAACTTACAACCCATCACAGCTTTCTCGCACAACTTATATCAAAACTCAACATTCAAGTCCATAAGACAATATCATTATGATTTCCGATCTTAAAAATAACAATTCTCAGTAAATTGTTTTAACACAAAAGACCTAACACCAATATTACGAGCTTGTAAAGATAAAGAAAGCAGATAATAGTTTCAAACCAGTTACTAAAGCCAAAGTTTAAATATTCCAATAGATAGGAACAGTAGCTAAGCAAGCAACTAACCAAGTAAATCAAACAATATGAAGTCATTAACTTTAATGAGATAGTTTCACCCATAAAAATGAATTTAAAACATTGCCACTAAGTAAATATCCACTCACCGTACACTCCCAAGAAATGACAAAGTAGTTCCTTGGAGCCTCTAAGCCAAAGTATTACTTCGGAGAAGATTCTAACTCCCACCGTAGTTGTGGTGGCGCTTAGAAGGGCTGAACCAAGGTCCCCAGTTTCAGAGAGAGCTCACAATGGAGAGAAAAGCTTCGGGGCAGTGAGAGCTTTGCGGTAGCAAAGGGAAGAGGAACACAACTCCCCCCAACAGCAAGGGGGAGAAAGAGACGCTGCGGAGAGAGAAAGATGCGAGCAGCAAAAGAGAGCGATGGAGCTGTGGTGGTGGCAGAGGTTTGCAGACGGTGGTGGCAGTGGTGGTTGAGAGCAAAGATGGTGAGGGACAAAGTGGCGTGAACAGTACCAAAATTTGGGGGAGAAGGAGATGGGAGGGGGACAAAATGAGAATGACATCGAGAAAGAGAGATGAGGGACGGTGAGAAAAGAAAGTCATGGAAGGAAGTAGAAGAATTTAAGGGAAAAGCTTAGTGTGGTTCGCACCACTTAAGGTGTTGATAGTCCCTCCTTTCTTTTTTTTTTTTTTGACAGGATATTACACACTCACCCCGGCGCCACCGTCCCTACCCGCCGGCACCATTGACTCTACCCCCTCCCATTTCAGTTATCTCTAGCCGCCTTTCTCCTCCCCACCCACCATCATTGGAGCTCCGGCGAACCATCACCACCATCTTGCCCTTACCTTTTCATCTTCATCTTCCACAAATCAACCTCCAGATTCTAATGGCAAGCCCTCAACCCTTCCTCCCCCTGCTTATTCGTCCTCCCTGCCATGCCCCTCTTGTCGCCATTGCATTTTCACCACCGTTAGCAATCACGTACTCCTAGCCGCCAAAACCGGGGAAGCTCTTTGTCATGGTCAGGTGACCCTTGTGTATGTCGTTCTTCATAGCAGAGGTGGTAGCGAATGGGACACTCATGGCGTTTAGGGGAGGCCAGAGCCTCGGTGTGGACACCTACGATCCTGAGAGCAACAAGCGGTGGCACAATGCATGGCTGGAAGTTGAGACGGTGACACATGAGGCGATGGAGAACGGCGGGAGCGTGTACGTGACGGAGAGGTGGCGGTGGCAGTCGTCAATGAAGCTGAGGGGCTGGGCATACGAGACAGGAGGGGGAGATGGGGACGGGATGAGAGAAAAGTTCAAGTTTTATAGTGTATAATGTATTTTTTGGTGTATCTATAGACTATGATATCAAGACCTTTAGATAACAAGGTGCACCACACACCTTGTAAAGTAAGGTGTGTAGGAGCCTTCACCATTAATTTCACCCTTCTTGGATGTGAAATTCAATCTTGGATTGCGTACTGTTGGGTAAAAGGTAGATATCAACGTGCTTGCCCTCTGTTTAGGCAATTGCGCCTAGGGGATGTGGATGGCAATGGTGCGGGAGGGGAGTAATCCCCACTTCTTGCCATTAGGAATAGTAATGGGTATATATGGAGGTGGGGATATGCTTTTTGCCCTTGTTCTCATTTAAAATTTTGTTCTCCATCTTGTCATGGGTCCCATTTCCTATTTTATGTGGGATTCAAATCCCTAAGAATATACGTGGGTTTATATAAAAATTTTTTAAATATATATAAGTTAAGATCAAATTATATTGATGTAATTTTAAGTATAACTATACTGTTTATAACTTTTGATAGGATATAACTTTTTATTGATTCAACCATTGAATCACAATTATCCACAATAAAAATCATTTGTGCTAAATTTCATCAATATATATATATATATATATATATATATATATATATATATATATATATATATATATATATATATATATATATATTATGTTGATTTTGAAATATATAAAAAGCATATCAAACAATTTTCGATTAATATGAAATTTTGTGGAGATAATTTATAAGATATAAACTTCTAATCCAATAATGGCTTAAAATTACACCGGTAAAATATCTATAATCCATCATAATATTGGTAATATAACACAATCCTAATTAAAAATAAAAAATATATTATATAAATCTAAGTTACTATAAATTTTATTTTGATCAAAATTAGTCAATTATATAAATTTGATTTTAATTAAATGTTTAGTCTATCATATGTCAAAATCAACTTAGGATTTAGTGTGTGTATATATATACATAGAGAGAGAGAGAGAGAGAGAGAGAGATTTAGCGAATTTATATGGGGTGGGGATCTTATCTCTCGCCCCGTCCTATTTAAAAAATGAGGACTTTGTCCCCATCCCATGGGGATCAAATCAATTCCGCACCCGTTCCCATTTCCATCACGAGTAATCCCTGTAGATATCCTCTTTGACAGATTTTTTTGTCATTCCTATTTGTCCCACACTTTCATAATTTTCCTTTTTTCCATTTTCATTTTTCACATATCCCCACTCCTTATAGGGATTAATAGATATTTAAAAAAATTAAAAAAAATTCAAAAAATATGTTTAAGCAATTTAATTAGTTTAAAAATTAAAAAAAACTTAAAAATAATAATACAAAGTTGATACAAATTTTATATTCATAATTTTATATTATTACCACCAAATTTTTAAATTTTAAATCAAGTCATAACTATCAATCAATTACAAAAATATCATAATAAACAACAATAAATATGTAAAACTATAAAAGGGCAAATAAGTTATGATTGTATTTTTTTTTATTGTTGTATTAAAAATATAATAAATATTAGTTTTATATATAAAATTACCAATATGCTCTCGGGGCTAATATTCACATAGGACGAAGGCATAATGCCTATCCCCAAAATTATTGCAGAGAGATTTTTACCTGCATTCCATCTCTACAGAAAAAAATGCCCATATTTAAATCCCCATTTATAGATATCTCCAAATATCTTCACTTACAGATCTCATTATCATTTCTAGTTGCCCCATAATTTGGCCATAACTATTGCGTATCGGCCATGTGGATCTAAAATTTGAAGCTTAAAAACACTCAAGTCTTCAAAGATATACATCTGATAGTAAGTTATGGGTATGAATTTAGTTTCTCAGAGTTTAAAATAAATATTTATTTAATCCTTTAATGTATATATGTAGATATTAATTTAGTCACCCGTCAAAAAAATATTAACTTAGTCATTAAATTAATGAATATTTTATATTATAAAAATTAAATTCATTTAAAAAAATTTTAATGAACTAATTTGATGTTTTGTATATTTTTTAACAACTAATTTAAGTATTTATTTAAAATTTTGATAGTAAATAATAAATCCGATCACTGTGTTGACGAATTTATCATCATTTCTGTATACTGTTACTTGCACTTGGGAGGACTCTAATTCTTTTATAAAGCAAGTCAATTCTTCGATTTATTTTCAATTGGCTAACTCTGCCTACGCAAATACAGCTTAGTTTAAAGTTAAAATCATATTAGTTTTACATTTTTGCAAAAAATGTAGAAAACGATCAAAGATGGGAGTTCCAGAGCAACACGAACTCAATTTCTTAATTTATACATTAGTTGGTAACTAACGGCGAAGACACCAACCTTATTGCAGTGAAATCGAAGGTTCAGGAAAGGATGACACAACACCGACAATCTCCGTTAGTGGTCCCTTTTATATTTTCTTTTAAAATTAGAGTGAAATAAAATTTGAAGAATTAAGCTTCTGGTATAGACTAACTAAAGAATTGAGCTTTCATTGTTACTGATTAATAATTTCAATTTTATTAAAAATAAAATAAAATAAAATAATAATAATAATAATAATATTTAACATTTAAAAAAATAGTTACAATAATCAAATACTTTTATTTATATAATAATATATAATTAAATAATTGTATAAAAACTTTGATATTAAGAAGACCTAAAAAATAAATTTATTAATAAAAAGTTTTTAAACGGAAAAAAATAGGTAACTTATCAATGTTGATATATTATTTGTGTTTTTTTAATAAATATGAGATATCAAATATCAAACATTAAATACAAATAACTTTTTTAAATATTTAATATATTAAATATTAAATACCTTCAATATATTAAATATTTTAGTTTTATTCAATATTCAATATTTTTAATCACGTACACTAACCTTTAATATATTTTTTTTCATCCACTTGGGCACAACATAATTTTTTTGGTGGTTGTACCCTGTTAATTAGATTAAAAGTTACACCTAAAAAGTTTACAAATATGGCATCAAAAGTTGCGACATGAGAAGCATTTGTAGCATTTGTTGTAGCACACTCTTGCATCTAATTATTTTTTTCTTTTTAGGTAAAAGAACTAAGCTTTCACTCATTTGCAAATAACTGCCAGAAACTTCTAAATCTTCCATTTGAAACCTTCACTTATAGCAAATACTGACCACAAACTTCTAAATCTTTCAATTAAAACCTTAAACTTCTGGGTGATCTTTAGAGTTTAGAATGCTTACCTACAAAAGTGAACATTCAATATTCACCTTATTTTTAATTATTGATCAAGTTAAAAAAGTAAATCTAATAGTTAATATTATACAACAATTGATTATGACGCTCTATATGATATTTGGAGTATGAATGGTCCTTTAATATTAACGGTTAGATTTATTTTTTAATTTGAATAATGATAAAAAATTATGTGAATATTGAATATTTATTTTTGTAGGTGAGCATTTTAAACATCACCAAACTTCTATTCACTTAAAAATAACCACCTCCAATCATTAAATGTTTCAATCGACTTTTTATACTACAACCATTATGAATAGGGATGTTCCTTGCATTGGATTAGCCTAATAGGTCCAAAATTCTAAACCAAGCCAATGAAATTAGTTTGGATTGGTTTGGATAATTAGTTCATTTCAAGGCAAAATCAAACCTAACTCATTACTATTGGTTCGGTAATTAGGATTTATGATTTTTCAATCCCAAAATTCAAGCACTCAACTCAATCAACAATTTTTTTTTAAAAGATTTAAAAGTTTTGCGTTTAAACTTTTAGTAATGAAGTCACCTTTTATCTTATTTGATTGCATTTTTAAGATAATTATCTATTTATACGATTATCAAGTATTTCATAACCAAGCATTCCACTATTATTGGTTGTGATAAAAATAAATTTTTATAAAAGACACAAATTTATTCTTTATTTTAACCTGATAATCGAACCAAACAAACCCGATTTTAGTCAAATTGGTTTGGTTCAAATTGCATATATTTGAATCCCTCAAAGATTTGGCATTATAATACCTTAGTTCTCAAAAAATCAATTGCATACACTTAAATTCTCCAAAAATTTGGCATTATAATACTTCAATCTAAAGGAAAATAGTAACAATAGACTGAAATGTTATAATATCAAATATTTGGAAGACTCAAGTGTATGTAATTAATCTTTTGAGGACTAAAATATTAAAACAAAAATATTTCAATAATTAAATTGTAATTTTACTCTCTCTTTTTTTTAACCCAAACCAAACTTGTTTGCTTACCCCCTAGTTATGACAGAGACAAACAAGTTTTACCATGGAAGGATATTATATATATTGATATAACATTAATTTTGTTTCTGTGGTTTTCTCTCGCACAACATGACACTCTCATGTTTATGCGAGAGTTGTCATAGTTTGATGATTTAAATGAAAGGTTTTCTCCTTTCATTGCACAATATTAGTTGTTTAGGGTTATGGCACAAGAATTAAGAAAACAATTTAATATATTTGATTTTTGAAAAAATAATAATGAAAGATTAAGAGCCTGTTTGTTTTCATGGTGGAAGTTGGTTAAACATAAATTTGACTGAAGTGAGGAGAGAGTTATTTTGGCCAAACGCAAGTTAGAAAGCACATTTCTTTAATTTTTTTTGGTTTCCCGATGGTTAATTAAATAAGCTCTAAATTGTCTTTTGACTTATTGAAGAGTTTACATCGTATAATGAATCAATGTTGGAGGTGATGAGGAGAGTGAAATAGTTGCAATTTATGAAGAAGATTTTAAAACAACAAATAATATGGAGTTTTTTTTTTTTAACTAAAGTGAATATTATTTTGAAATGGAGGGAATAATAGTTTATGGTAATTGTATGTAAGTAAATAAAGTTTTAAGGTAATTAATTTTTTTTTATTTCTCTCTCCTTCCTTGGCACATAGTCTCAATTTCTCTCTCTTATAGTAAATAATGGAATCATATTTTATATAAAAAAATAGTTTTGATATGTAGGGTAAAGTGGGGTTTTTTTTAAAAATTTTTTGGTTTGAATAGCTTTTAGATTTTTGTTTGAATGAGGAGAAAAAATTAAGAAAAAAAGAGAAAAGAAAATTTTAAAATAATATATTTTCTCTTTTGTCATTTAGTTAGGCAGAAAAATAAGAGGAAAAAAATATAATTATATATAAATAACCTTTTTATCATCTCTTTTATGTTAAAAGAAACGAGTACAAGGGTATAATTGTAATTTCATTTTACTAACCCATTTTCTTCCCATTTTAGAGATAAAAACATCTTTATGTGAGTCCCACCATCATTTTTTTAATCCTCCTTTCTTTTCATTTTCCCTTAACATTCAAACAAAAAAAAATATGTTTTATACCTATTTTTTTCTCATTTTTTTTCCTCTTATTTTTTATCTAATCAAATGAAAGGTTGAAGGAGTTAGAAAGAAGAAGGTAAGGGATGAATAAGTAAGGATTGAACTTTCCAATCTAAAGCTATCCATTCTCTAAACACAAGAACTAAGTAGATGCTATTTAAGTTATAACCGTTAGCATTGATTTTTAAGGTAATTAATATATAAGTTAACATTTTTCATATGAATAATGCCTTTTTTTTTTTCTTAGCGGTTAGAATAATGGTTTTATATTAATAATATATTAAAATTAAATTTAAAAAGATAATTTAACACAACATTGTGTTAAATTGTGTTTTTTCTTTGACGAATGTCTATCCTAAAAAAGGCAAGATGCAAGTATGGAGACTTGCCCAATTTTGTGCATTCCATCCCTTTGCCATTAACTCTTGTGTTCTATTATATTTTTTTGCCAAATATGGACCCCATTTTACACGTGTCCTCATCGCAACGTGGATCCGAAATCACATCTGGGTTGAAAACACGTTTATCGTCATGTCCCCATGAGTTGACAACCATTTATCACATACTCTCTCACATCTCCCTCACCAATCACGTTCAAACACATCGACACTGACACCAACGCTTAGGCAGTAAATAAATAAAAATAAAAAAAAATTAATAACTGCATATGTTGAAAAAGTTGTACATAAACAGAAGGGAATATCTTAGGACGCTAAACGAAAACGTGCGAATTACCACTTATTTTTCATACATTATTAAAACAAAATACTGTCAAACTAAATTGATCGTTAAATATTGGATAAAATTATCACATAAGTTACGTATGATATCAAAATATGCAAATGAGTAAGACATTAAAATATTAAATTTCACATTAAAAAAATTTAAAGTATGGAATAAAAATTATTCTAACGTCTAATGATATAAATAATTGATATATTTTAAAGTTTTATATTAGGCAATAATATAACCCTATATTAAAAAATTTTAAACAAAACATCCGTGCAAATCAACAAGATCTTAACCACATTTATATATGTCATGATTCTATATAATTTATGGACTTCAATAATCTCATTTCAATAGGCTATAATGAGATAAAACTTTTTCTATGTTATTTTTTTATCTACAAAATTTGAATTGAAATTATTGTTTAAGAAAATAAATACTAGGGGTGTAATCGGGTCGGGTTGATTTGGTTTTGAGGGTAAAATAGATCTGAACCAATCAATTTTGATTGGTTCGGTTTGATTCGGGCTGATGAAATTTTTTGATCAAATTCGAACCAAACCAAATCAATCAAAATAGGATTGGTTCGGTTCGGGTTTTTAGGTATCCGAATTCAAAAATAACTCACTAAATCCACTAACTCAATAAAAACATCAACAAATCCACACAAATCCAATGAGCCACTTAGTTGTTTTTAATAACCTAATCATTAACAGCTATTTTTCAACTTTGTTTCTTCAAAATTTCATTGAACATGAGAGAGAGAGAGAGAGAGAGAGAGCACTCACAAACACATATGCAATAACAAACTGACACAAACATATGAAATAAGCTCCAAACTTCTTTTAGGGCATCTATCAAACAACTCAAAGATCCAAAATTAAATTTTAAAACTTTACACTACACAAAACCCATCACACACTGACAGATTTAATCTCAATTCAAAACCCAAACCCACCAAGAACCCAGATCTAGATATCGAAGCCTCACAAAAGACAGATGCCATAGAAAGGTGTTATTCCACAAACATAAGAAGGTGCTACTATTGTGGGCTATGCTAGGTGGAGATCGACTGGCGGTCTTGGGCTGAGATTCCCGTCGTTGCTTCTGCGTGTAGGTCTGTGTCTCTGCAACTGCGGTCTTGGACTAAGATCCTGAGATCCACATCACATCAGTCAGTAGGCTTGGGAAGGTGGCGGTTGACGAGCTTGGCAGATGTTAGGTGTGGGTGGCGGCGACTTGGGTGGTAGTGGGTGAGTAGGTGACAGTGAGGTTTGGGAAAAGGAAAAGGAAAGGTAAAGTAACAAGAAGTAACGAGATTACAAGGCAATGACTTAGGTGTGGGTCTCGTGTTTTTTTATTAAAAAAAAAAGAGTGTGTATGTTCGGGTTGGGTTGGGTAACGGATTGAAAATTTCTTAATTTGATATCGAAACCAAATATTGATTGGTTCCCATCGGATTGGACCTGATTGACTCGATGAACCAAATCGAACCGAACCAATTTAATCAGATTGGTTCAAATTGGTCAGGTTCATCGGGTTGATCCGATCCACTTATATTCCTAATAAATAATGAATCACTTAAACCAACTAAACAATAATTTGCTAACCATTATTACTAAATGATAAACTAAGTGACATAGAAAGATGGATTTTCTTTTATGTATTTTAACATATTAAACTCACATAAACAGGGAAATATGCACATATGCTTTAAATATAAATTCATTAATAAAGTTTTCTCAACAAATTATAAAATTTTACTTATAATATTCACTTTTATTTTTTGATTGAATTTTTTCATATAAAAATTACACATTTAAAATTTTATTCCTATAAACTAGGGTTGAGTACATTAGCAAATAAGCTTATTTTTTATGAAAAAATTCAAACTAAAGAATAAAATTTTGTCTAAACTGGATTAATTTATTACACAAATAAAATAATTTTTTCTATTTACGAAACTGAAATACAAAATCTTGATTAAAAAATAACAAGTATCAAACTATTTAAATCTAGCAAATGTTAATTAAACAAACAATAATTGAAAGATGTTATGGGAGACATGCTATCCCTTTAAAATGGAATAGTAGTTAAAGAAACAATTGTTGGAAGACCCTTAATAGGGGACAATGCCATGCGACCCCTTTTAAGATAGAATGGCAATAGCATCGTGTGAGACACCGATATGCTTTGTTATAAAGGAAAGACAGAAAATAGACTTGATTTGCAAGTGAGCCAAAGTGACCATAAACTGCAGGATTTTCGTGGCAATAATTTACCGTATCAATAAATAATAAATAAAAATATATTTTTTTTTTGAAAAATGAAAAAAGGAGGTTGGAGGCATGCGCAAGGTGAAACATCGAGCATAAGAGTGTGGCGGTGAGTCTGTGTCACCTCACTCACCCTCACCCCTATCTTTTCTTCCTTCATTGCTGTCTGTGTGTGTGTGTGTGTCTCTGTGGGCGTGTTTATTAACCCCTTCTCTTCTTCTCTTCCCTTTCGTCTCTTCTCTTCAAACCATCTCTTCTCTCTCTCTTGTCTTTGACCCTTCTCTTCGAAAATCGAAGAGTTGGAGTAACTAACCAAAAACAAAATAATGAGGAAGAACCTGCTTCTTCTGCTCTCGCTCACCCTCGCAATCTCCACCGTCAGATCCGATCCGTCAGATCACCGGTACAAGGAAGGAGATCTGGTCCCTCTCTACGCCAACAAAGTTGGCCCTTTCCACAACCCCAGGTACCGTACTCCATTTCCTCCGATCTGAGCTGTTTCCACAGTAAATTTTTTTCGCCTCAGATGTTTGCGCCATTGAGTGTGTGTGTGTGCCTCTGATGGCTAGGTTATCGAACTTCGTTTGTTGCTTCGCGTCGATCTCGCTTTGTAACTGCTGGATCTGTTGTTGCCGCTCGAACTAAAACGACTCGCGTTTCGTTTCGATGCTTTAACTCTCCTCTCTGGATCCCAATTCGTCGACTTAAATATAATTGCTGTCTGAATCTGTTGCAGAAATGCAGATTTGTAAAATTACATGTTGAGTTTTTTAATAATAATGTGTTCTTTTAGTAAACAAAACTAGTGGTTGAATTTGTTGAAGATTTATAATTGATGCATTGATATATCTAATAATTTTTAAGTTATTGTTTGGATTTGTTGGAGATTTATAAATTGTTGTATTTAGTTTTTTATAATAATGTTTTTTTTAGTGTTCGAATTTGTTGGAGATTTATAATTTGATGTATTTAAATTTTTTATAATAATGTGCGTCTTTTTTAGCGTTTGAAGTCGTTGATGCTTTTAATTTTTTGTTAATAATGTGTTTTTTTTTTCCCAGTGAGACCTATCGTTATTTTGATCTACCATTCTGTTTGCCAGGTTAGTTTTTTTTTTGCCCCTCCCCTTTCTATAGTTCTTTTGTTCAGTGATCAATTATCGGTCTTCTATAATTTGTTTGTGGTTTTTGGATTTGGAATTTGGATTTGATATTGCAGATCATGTGAAGGAGAAGAAGGAAGCTCTTGGTGAGGTCTTGAATGGAGACCGTTTAGTAAGTGCTCCTTACAAGCTGGAGTTCCAGCGTGACAAAGATTCCGAACCGGTTTGCAAGAAGACGCTCAAGAAGGAAGATGTGGCCAAGTTCCGGTCTGCAGTTCGCAAGGACTACTACTTCCAGATGTACTATGATGACTTGCCCATTTGGGGTTTCATTGGGAAAGTTGATAAGGAGGGAAAGGATCCTAGTGATTATAAGTACTACCTCTACAAGCACATTCACTTTGATATATATTATAACAAGGATCGTGTCATTGAAATCAATGTGCGAACCGATCCGAATGCGCTTGTGGACGTTACAGAGGACAATGAGGTTGATGTGGAGTTTTTGTATACTGTGAAGTGGAAGGAGACTAACACCCCCTTTGAGAAGCGGATGGATAAGTATTCCCAATCATCATCACTGCCTCATCATTTGGAAATCCACTGGTTCTCGATTATAAACTCATGTGTCACAGTCCTGCTTCTGACTGGTTTCCTGGCGACGATTCTGATGCGGGTCCTTAAGAATGATTTTGTTAAGTAAGAAGCATTGTTGTATGGTTTTTCTGTGTGCGCTGATTCATTATGACTAAAGTGCTGAATTGTGGATGTTGCCCTTGTTTGAATTCTGAATAGGTATGCCCATGATGAGGAATCTGCTGAGGACCAGGAAGAGACTGGTTGGAAATATATCCACGGCGATGTGTTTAGGTTTCCAAAGTACAAGTCTCTATTTGCAGCTGCCCTTGGATCTGGTACCCAATTGTTTACCCTGTGAGTTTCTACTGGCCCCTTTGAGTGTCTCTATTACAGAAGCTCATTTCAGGTGAATTAGTATTTATTGTGTCATCTCATTGAATTGCATTTATGCATGCTGTGCAGTACGGTATTCATTTTCCTATTGGCACTAGTTGGAGTATTCTATCCATACAACCGAGGGGCTCTGTTTACTGCACTTGTTGTCATATATGCACTCACTTCAGGAATTGCTGGCTATACTGCAACATCCTTCTATTGTCAACTTGAGGGAACAAACTGGGTATCCACTTGTGAATTTACCCTGCAATTTGGTCCCGTTTCCATTGAACTTGAATTTTATTTTCTGTCAACACCGGTCATTTATATTCTTGTTCTTTTGTCATGACAGGTTAGGAATCTTCTATTGACTGGATGCCTTTTCTGTGGACCTTTGTTTCTCACATTTTGCTTCCTGAACACTGTTGCAATTGCTTACAATGCTACTGCTGCCCTCCCATTTGGCACAATTGTGGTTATAGTTCTGATATGGACACTTGTTACATCTCCTTTGCTTGTGTTGGGTGGGATTGCTGGGAAGAACAGCAAGGCTGAATTTCAGGCTCCCTGCCGCACAACTAAGTATCCAAGGGAGATCCCGCCTTTGCCATGGTATCGCGGAACAATTCCTCAGATGGCAATGGCCGGATTTTTGCCTTTCAGTGCAATATACATTGAACTATACTATATATTTGCCAGTGTTTGGGGTCACAGGATTTACACCATCTACAGTATTCTGTTCATTGTCTTCATCATTCTCTTGATTGTTACTGCTTTTATTACTGTGGCATTGACATACTTCCAGCTTGCTGCTGAGGACCACGAGTGGTGGTGGAGGTATGAAATCATACTCTCTCTTTTTCGGTTTTTCAACCTTCCCCTGTGCTAATTGTTTCCTACTGGCTAGCTAGTGAATATGGGATATCAGCTGAGTTTTGAATTAGCTATCTCTTGGTGTTCGATATGTGATTTTGTCATTGGATAGTGGTACATATATTTTTGGTATATGTTTCTTACGTACCCCTACTACAATTAGTGGTACATATGAAATTCTGGGGTCATTCTTTTAAATTAAGCTATTAAATTAGACAAAGTTTTTGGCAATGAAAATGAGCTATTATGATGGATCAAAATGCATAAAGTTCTGAAGAAAAATATTGGTAATAATGTTGATGATTTACTTAAAACTTTGTGGACTTCATAACCGAATTGGCTGGTACTTACGTGATGGTTTGTCTGTCAAAAGTGTCAATTCGTGAACATGCATGGATAATTATTCTTCTTCCTTGATATTATTCTGTGTTTCTACATATCTGGAACTTACTGTCAGCATCCCCTCAGTAAAAAATGGATTCTCAAGAATGCTAGTTTTCTTGCTTTATGCATTTCTTTAGTCATTATCATTTTGCTCTCGATGTTTTGAATTTGGCGGATGTATAATACTTTTATAATGAATTACATGTAATCCCATGCCTGAGTTCGAACGAAACATATGATGTGCTTACTGGACTTGACCAATGTGTTTTCTAATTTTCTTACAGATCATTCCTCTGTGGTGGATCAACTGGCTTATTTATCTATGCCTACTGTCTGTATTACTACTATGCACGCTCCGATATGTCTGGATTCATGCAGACCTCGTTTTTCTTCGGATACATGGCATGTATATGCTATGGTTTCTTCTTGATGCTTGGAACTGTTGGATTCCGTGCAGCTTTGCTCTTTGTCCGCCACATATATCGATCCATCAAGTGCGAGTAGGCAATTTGTCCTCACAAGTCACAATTCCTCTAGAGCTGTTGTCTTCATTTCATAGGCATTCTGTAGAAAATTATAGTAATTTTGGTTTTCTATTGTGTACTATAAGGGGAAGCTGGGTTGGGTGGGTTTCTAGCTTCCGGGGCAACTTTTTAGATCACAAAGGGTGCTTTTGGGGAGACCGTCTGTATTACCATCTCTTTAACCAAACACTTGCAATACCTTTCTTTTCCTCTGTTTTTGAACTTTTGTTACATGTCAATTTTCTAGCTGCGTTAAAACTACTCATGTTGACAAATTATAGCGAACCCAAATTAAAATACAGTTAAGCGTCTTTACATGTAACTGTAAGGAATTCCACCGGGCATCATCAGCCATTACCGGTTCACTTAATGTGAAATTTTGGTTTAAATTACGGTGTTTGAATTTTTACTAATTTAGCTTGAGTTAGTTAAGTCTAAACTAATTAAATGTTGAGTTATTGTTAGAATAGGTCTCTCTACAGAGAGTAGTTAAGTAAGTTAAGAGAAAGAAAATTACTTATCTATTTAAAGATTAAAAAAAAGAGTTAGTATAAATTTTGGGACCAAAAATTTATCACTTAGTACTTCTATTATCAATTTTGGACGATTTAATCATGTGCTGGACAAGATAAAACTGAGGTCTCAGATGTATTGTGCTAATCAAAATGGCGAGTTTATCAATATGGTTATGCACCCATTGAATACGAATCTATTTTGTTAAAAGAACTCGGCTTTCGTGCTTTGGTGACGACTTGCGTTGTGTTGAACGAATATCTACATAATCCGATTGATTATGTAAAGCGCGAGTTAGCAACAGAATCGGGCAGAGTATACGGAAAATACAATTCTATTTCTATTATATGAGTATTAGTTAGTATAAGACTATAATGTAAACAATAGAGCTAACAAGTCAACTGCATGTCATGCTATATTTGACTCCAAAAAGCACAGTACATGATTAAAAGCGTTCCTTTGATCAATGCATTAGCTCTCTATTGTTTCAATCATGTACTGAGGTAGTCCTATCTCACACCTTAAGTATTAGAAGACCATGCCATTTTAGGTATGAAATGGTGTTCGCACTAAGGACCACGCCCAGTTGATGGGAGTCCTTATACCAACATTTCAGAAAACAGAATATTTTCTCCAGAATAAGGCCCGGTGGCAATAGACAAAGCATGCCGTTTGGTGACATATGTTGCCCCCATTAGCAAAAAGTTTCGAACGTTTGGCAATTGAAGTTCTAACTGTGGCCCAAAAGTTGCCACAATATTGGACTTCAAATTTCCCGTCAAGACATGAGGCACAGTGGCAAATGATGGAGCCTCGTAAGAACCACACCCGAGTTCGATTCCTGAACCCAACCCCCCTCCCCTAAACCCAAAAAAAAAAAAAAACTTTCCCATTATGGTTTCCACATAAAAAGGCAAGTTTGGACCCAAATTGTCTAATTTGTCTTCCATTTCTTCACTTGAAGGTTGTAAGTTGTTACTGTTCTTTGTGAATAACCTTGAAGTACTTACTGATGTCATAAGGCTCTGGAATGCTATTTGATCCGCTTGATATATTCATCAACATTATAATAATCTGATCCATGGTTGATGTTGTAAAGGCCTAATGCAAGTCACTGATTACAGATTGAAACAAGAGCTACCAATACTAGCGAGGCATGTGCACATATCGTTTTGCCTGATTTGGGCTCACTTGAAAAAAGAAAAGAAAAAAAGCGAATTGGGGTTATATTTATTTAGGTGATGGACGAGTGATAGCTCCTTCCTTTATATGTTGCAAGGAGCGCCGTTTGTGAGAAAATAGTATGCAGCTGTGTGTTGTGCAGGAGGAGTAAGGGAGCGAGAGAAAATTTGAGTGTGTTATTTGATGAGATATTTTTGTTAGGTAAGAAAATTTATGAGCAAAGTGAGTATTTTATTTATATGAGAAAGAATGTTTTGTGAGATTTAGTATATTGGGATTTTGGGTTTGATTGTATTTTTGATAAAAATTAGTTAATTGATTTGTAAAGTTGTGGACACAGACACTAAAAATCAAATCACATTAATTTCTTATGCTCATTTTTGCTTTGTTTATTCGGTTGATTTGCGTGGATTGGGATTTTTTCCAAGCATAATAACATGTCAAAGCATTTTGGAGTGGGAACATATAATGAGATGTATGAATTTTTGTTTTAAATAACTCATATTATATAGGTATCACATAGACACTGTATATTAATATAAGCATGGTTAGGCATTGAATTACGCATGTATTAATATGAATATAAATATGAGATACTTACTCAAGAGAAGTGTTATATTTGATGTTAAATTTTAATTTATAAATAATATATCTCTATAAAAGTGTAATTGGGTCAAGTTGGTTTCGGTGCAAATGAAAAATAAATCTCAGCCAATCAATTTTGATTAGTTCCGATTCAAAAAATTTCTTGACCAAATCCAAATTAAAACAAACTAACCAAATTTGAGTTAATTTGGTTCAGACGGTTGGGTCACATGCTTTTTTTCTTTTTAATTTTCAATCAATAAATAAATTCAAACAAATACCACAAAACATTACAAATTTTAATTTGACAAAAATTTTCTTAATTTTATCTACAAAATTAATTATACATAAATCACTAGTCAATAACATAATTAATAATAACAATAACATAACTCATAATATAATTTAGCAATGGTGCAAAAAAATAAAAAAATTAAAAAAGAGATCGAGTTATTGGTTTGGGTATCGAATTATTGAATTTAGAATTACAGTACTTGATGTTTGAACTAACTATGATTGCATTTGGTTGGATTGATTTCAATGACCCAAACCAACCCGAACCAATTTAATTGGTCCAATTTTTCAAGTTCAATAGGTAGACCTAAACCAACTTACACCCCTATATCTATTAGATATATATTGGAGAAGATTGAATCTTTTCATATGAAAAATTCACATGACCTTGTTATATATTGATTTTTACTATTGAATAAGAAGCTCGAGCCAAGTATAATATCTACAAGAGTATTTAATTAATAATAAAAATTAGCCCATAATAAAGTCTTATTAAATTTTTGTATGAGAGGATCTATTCCCTATATTAGATAATGTCGACCCAATATATGGACATGGTGATTTTAAAAAAAAAAAAAATTGTACTCATGGCCATGAACTATGTTAGCGGATATTGGTTCATGTTTGAACTAATTTAGGGTATGTTTGGAGTAATTGTAAAATTAAAATTATTTTAATAATTATTTATAAGTATAATTATTTTTTATAATTAAATTTAATAATTTTTTATTTTTAGATATATTAATTAAAAATAATTTTAGAATAGTATATTTTATTTGAATTGCATGAAAAAAAACACTTTTGGATAACAAATTAATGTTTGAAATAGTTTGTTATGTAACATTTAATACATAGGGTTATTTTGATAAAAATATGATAATTCTAAAATAATCAACTTTTATTTATAATTAAAATGCTCAAAATAATAATTTTTAAAAAAATGATTTTTCTAATATAGATAAAATAAACTGAAGATTATAATCAACTTTATTAGTATTTACTAAACATATTAGATTATCTTGAAAACAACTTTCACAAGACAAGATGTTATACTATAACATAATTGAAATTTAGTAATATTTAAATTTTTTCTTTTACGAAATTATGAGAAATTGTTGTTAGAACTCTGTATTATAGCTTAAATACAACACCAGCAAAAATGTTGCTATAGAATTTTAATAATATTTTTTTATTTTTATTAGTATTTTTTAAATATTATAATTTTAAAAAAATTATTAAAAACCAAATATGTAGTAGTTACTATTTTGTGAAATAATATGTATTTCCCAAACATGCACTTATTCTATACTAAAGAGCTTAGTTAATGTTTTTATGTTGATCATATCTTTATAAACTTTTCTAAAAAAGTTAATGATATTTTTACATAATATTTTTGGGTATTTATTGAATAAGGAGAGTGCATATGTTAATATTAGAGATTTTATGTTAGTTAATGGAGAATAGGGTGAATGCAATTATAAGTGAAAATGGTCATCTCCTATTCTAGTTGTATATATAAATTATCCACTCATTTGCATATAAATTTGCACAATAATTTTCTTATCTCTTATCACTGCAATCCCTTCAATTTTTTGTTATTCAATGTAAAATTTCTACTATTAACATATGGCGGATGCTATGGTGCACTTCACAATCAAAGATGTACTATGCACTGCACGTATCTGGCGGTAAGATATGATAATGTCCTAATAGTCCTCTCACTTGGGGTGCACCATAAGTCTCACTCCTCGCCAACAACTCACCGCTTCTCCTCCTCTCTCTCTCTCTACACCACCAACTCCACCATCTCTCTACTGCCCATCCCCCGGCGCCATCGCCAATCACCTCCTCCTTCGGCCTCCACATTACCTTGAAACCCAACGATTTTGAAGCTTAATTCCATAAGAGTCTGCAAATCAAATTGAGACAAAAACATATTTGTCTCCATTCTCATGTGCATAACAAACTCCAAAAGCTTTTCTTTTAGATCTATGTAGTAGTCCTTGAAGAGATACTTCCAACTATTTCTGTCATCAAAATCCACTTCTCCCATTACAAAACAAGATCACGCAGAGGAAGTTAGTGGTGGAGTAAAACACAAAGAACAACAAGAAGGAAGAGGAAGGTGGTGGTGGAGACTCAACAGTGTTGCTTCCGAACCCGTTGGTGCCACCATCGAGGTCTCACAAAACTGACTAGTAATTGGTCTTCCAAGGTGTTGAAGAAGGTGAGAAGGGCTTGGATTTTGACGATTGGGAGGTGTTGTGATATGGATATGATATGACTATGGTGATTTTTGTGAGTTTTGCAGTAGCACCAGGCGGTGGCTATGGATGCATCGGTGGACTGTGGGAGAGAGCAAGACTCGTGAATTTTTTTTTTTTTTTTGGTAGTCAAAAGGGAAAAGGTGGAAAAAAGAGAGAATGAAAAAATTTACGGTATTCTGTATGTGATTGGTCTCACTGTCACAATCTCACTGTTAGATAACACATTGCATAACATTCCTTTGACCGCAAAGAGCATTGTAGGTAGAGCCTTAACATATATACTTGTCTATATTGATGGACATACTCATTTTGTACATTCAAATAACATAACTCTTTTAATGAGTATATTCAAATAACATGGCTCTTTTCGAAAATAAAGTAAGTTAATCCAAATAAAAATGGGATGGAATCTTAGTTAATCGTGGTCAAAGTTATTGGTTGCCATTTTCTATCACCTCTGGACTTTTTAACCCCGCAGACAGGCAGTTTCTTTGTACTTTTTCAAAAGCAAAGGTTTAGGGAAAGAGACGCTGTTTCATATCAAATCTAGGCATGTAGCAAGTTTAAGTTGGGACTTGTCATTCAATCAATATTAAAAGTTAACAGAAATTGAACTCAAAATACTTTTTGTTGCTAAACGTTGTTGGATCTAATTAGTAGTTAACTCTCATTCATCTCAAAGACAAACATTAGGTAAAGTTGGATTAAAATAGAGTAAATAATAACCAATTAACACTGAAAACGCCCAACATCTTTAAAGAAATGGTTGCCATCAATCAATTTATATCGCAGTTGAAAGAATCCACGTTGCCAATGACCATCTCGATTGGTCCTTGTGTTAATAGGTTGTGGTGTTGGGTGAGAGGTTTGATCTTTGCATCTTCATCATTTCTCCAATCTCCTTAACTTTATTAGAAGTTCCTTAGAATAAAAAAAAGAAAAAGAAAAAAGAAAGAACCCACGTTGAAATTTAGTAATTAATATGTACTAGCAGTAAAATATAAATATAGTCTTCATAAAGTTATGAAACAGTTAGTACTTCTTATATATTAAATTTAAATTAATATAAAAATAAAAAATATTTGATAATAGTATATAAATTTAATTTATATGCATTGTTATTATAAAAAATATTTTATACAGATATCCAATTATAAATTATTATAATAACAAAAGTGTTTGATTCAAACCATCCACTACCTTAAAAATTTTACAAACATAAGTATTTGATTAAATAATAATGTAAAACTATTTTATATTCTCATTGCATAACAATTATATATATATATATATATATATATCTTTAATTTTCTTATGTTTCTCTACCTTTATCACTAGCTATAATATATTTTAAGTAATAAGATTATATTTTCTTTCTCTATTTTTGTTATTTCATTTATTCTTAACTCCAATAATCTTTTAAATAAAAAAAAAATTAAAAGGCCTCATTTTATGCTTTTTGCCACACTTCTAGACTATGGAAGTGGCAATGGACCTTTTTTTCTTTTTCGAATAGGTAGCAATGGACTTTCAATAGAAATTCTTTCTCCTACCTAACCCGCTAGCATGCTCCTCTTTTTAGGGTTGTAAAAAAGCGATGGTTGTTTAGTTATTGACGGTTTAGCTGTAGCTTCTTTTCCTAACTGTAATTTAGGAATATTTTGTCAGCTAATGTGTACCTAATTGGTAAGATTAATGGCGTTTATATCAAGATTTTGAGTTTGATTTTTATTAGTGGTTTTTCACTGTTATGTGTTATGGAAAAGTAAAGTGCGATTTCTCAATTGTGCCGACTAAGGCAATCTTGTTATGACATGTTTTAATATGAAGTGGATGTGTCAAGGAGAATTCAAATATTCAACCTAACTAATGACTACAGAAAAAGAAAAAAAAAGATATTTAAAGCACCAACAAACAAGAAAACCAACCAATAGTTTACGCCTTTTCACGAAATTAACATATATTAAGGAAAAGGGTGAGAAATTCCCCCCTTTTCTGGTACATGCATGGGGGAAAAATTTCTTGCACGTCTTTTGACTTCATAATCTTGCACAACGATTGATTCCTAATTTCCTATTCAGGTACAAGTGAGCGGTGTATAAGCATTGGGAGACAATAGAACTGCAGTGGGGCAAAAGTTATGTGAACCAAAACGATTAAGCCTAGCAAGACTTGCATAGGACTTGGAACAATTTCTTTTAATTATTTGATAAAATTTAAAAATTTTTCAAAAAGAAAGAGAACATGAAGGAACCATCCCAAACTCTTCACTTCCCCCCCCCCCTTCAAATTGGGGCGATGAGAAGATTGACAATATGATTTTTAAAATTGATTCAGTAGATCAATTTGGATTTAAGGTTTAGAATTTAGATGTTCTAATTAATAATTATAGATGAAAAAGAAATATTTCCGTTCTATTTGCATCATTAATATCTTTCACTCCTTCTTTGTTCCCTCACTAATCATACAAGTAGAACGGAAATATTTCTTTTTCATCTACCCTCCGTTTCCAAATTGTCTTATCCATCTATATTCCACCCTTTATCGCCAAAATTTCTAAACATAACGTAAAGGGAATACAAGTCCAATTTTGATTTGACCTTTATAAACCTTTGATTAAGAACATCTAGTTTTGTCTTTTATTTTAAGCACGTCTATTTTTACCGAGAAAATTACAATTTTGCATACATGTAATACAGTTAGTTTTTCCAATTAGTTTTTTTTAAGACCGCCGGTTATTTTTACAAATTCAGTATATTTAGAATGATCATAAGATTAGTTCTCATTTTATTGTGAGAGTATAAATGCACTTTTTCTATAACAATTGCCTCCTTGAAATTTGGACCGGTGTCCTTCATCTGGAATTATTATCTCAATTAACTCTTTGTAAATGTGATTAATATTTATATGAGTTGATAGTATAGCATATTTACTAACTTTTTTTTAATATATATAATCGCATGAATTAAGTAAATTTAAGATTTTTCTTATTTATACGCAATTTGTAAAATCCAATTATAATTTCTTGTTAAGATTGGTACGTAATTTTAAGGAGAAAATCATCTCGACTAATTGATTTTAGTTTAACTAGTGAGTTCCTAGTTATTACAAACCCTTTAATATTTTTTTTTATATTTTTTAACTTAGTTAAGAAAAATAAATAAAAGTATAAAAATTATAAATAAATTATGCAAAAAAAAAAAATTAAAAAAGCGTTTGAAGATAAGTATGTGGAGATTAAGAATATCTAAATTAAATGATCATATTTACCTTCAAATTTTAATTAAATGTTATATTTTCTCATATTCATCTTAAAATCTTCAAATGATTAATAAGATATATTTACTATTTTATTCGTTTTCTATTTAATTTAAATCTAAACCAACTAAATAATAATAATAATAATAATAATAATAATAATAATTCAATGACATTTTGACAAAAAAAAAAAAAAATAGTAATATAATACACACTATTGTAATGGCATTTTAGAAAAAGTAATTGAATTGCGATTAAAGGGATCAAACCCCTATACCATTAATAAGAATTAGTATAGACAAGAGAAACGGACCAACCAATCAATTTGGCTTGGTTTGATCCAATTAATTAGTTTTAGGATACTCACTTGTTTTTGGAAAAAAAAAAATCTATATCTTCTTTTGCCAAAATTAATCAGCTTTATTTGATTTTCTTTTTAATTTTTTTAAATTTACATCTATTCGATTTGATTATGAATACTTTACAACTTAAGTTTTGCTAAACTTGTTTCTTCTATATATAAAGAAAAGTTCTTCTATGAAAAATGGATTCAGCTCATGTTTTTTATACACATAATCATGTCAAGAAAGAAAAATAAACATCAACATTTAACACGGGAAGAAAAATAAACATCAACATTTAACACGGGCTTCACAAGTTTTAATCGGAATTCACCCATTTGAAATGCTTGTACCTATCTCTCTTTACATAACATTATCGTGCAAATAATGTAAATAATAAACATGCAAGAGGAACAGTACATGATCCCCGCAGCCCTCCAAGTCCTTCAAATTGTAATCCAAGTGAATTAGTAGAACCACATATAATCTTCTAAGATGCAAACATATATCTATATCATTTCTAATTTTCTTCGGCTTGAATGATCTTGCTATATTTTGATACATATATAGAGCTTCTCAAGAGCAGTTTTTTTACAACGTTGTAAGTGTACGTATGTATTAAATACATTAATCTCTGTGAATGTTGCAGCAGTTATCACGCATGAATAATGGATTTCAAGGTCGAGATTTTGTTCTAGTCAGGTTTGATTGATACAAACTGGGTGATTAAGTGGTACTCTTGCAATTGTGTTAGGAGCTCCGAGTAGACAAAAAATCAATGAATGGAATGCCATCCTTGCAATTCCGCTGCCCCACAGCATCTTGATTGACTTCCTCATCATCCCTTCTGCCATTGTTCGTCACTTCGCTTTTGTTGGAATCAGTGTTTACTTGAAGAAAATCGTAGAACTCAATTGATTGATTTTTGTCTGCAATATCAAATTAAACAAAACACAAGAGTTAGGTTATTTGGTACCAAACAAATTAATACGAATCAACCTTGTGTAAAAGCGAAACGAGAGAAAAAAAATGACAATTGTGAAATTTACATGGGATAAAAGTGAAAAAGAGGTAGAATGATAATGCTATTCTACTAGAAAAAATTCTCAATAATTTTTGATAGAAAAAAAGGGTGGTTAAGTGAAATAAAGTGATATAACCGACTTACTTATCTAAGAATTAATATACATGTCATATTATTTTGAAAAATAAGATTGTACAAAATTCTGGCTATTTAACATTTTCCTAAATTTATTATAGAAGCTAGGAAGCATCAAAATGGATGTACCTTCGAGCATTGTGGCACAAGAACTTGGACCTTGAAAGTGGAACTTGTTGGGAAATTGGAAAGTGCCATATGTGACACAAGGGTAGCTACACTTTTCATGATACTTCTCAACAAGGGAGGATATGTCTTTTGTGTCAAAGTTCGTGTCAAAGTTCGTGTCATGATCCTCCAGGTTTGGAGAAAAAATTGTTCTCTGATGGGGTGGCCGTTTTGCATAAATCTTAGACCTTTCTCGGCGAATCCTTGCCATCATCACATGCCAATGATTCTTGACAGCGTTATCAGTTCTTCCAGGGAAATGTCTTGCAATCACAGACCATCTATTACCATGAATCCGGTGAGAGGCCAGAAGGCGCTCTTCTTCTTCCTCTGTGAAAGGACTTCTATTTATTCTTGGGTCCAATTGATTGAACCATCTCAACCTACAGCTTTTCCCTGAAAAATTTCATAATTAAGCTTATGTAATTATTAATTAAACTTCACAAACTAACTATAAATTCATGAAAGTGCTGTCACTTAATATATACGCTCCATAGAAATTAAAATTTTATATTTATATATTTGTTTATAGAATATTTATATTCCAATGATATTTTTAATCAAAACCCATAAGAACTAATTATAGTAAAATCTAATTCACACAACTAGCAAGCTAACTTATTACATAATTAGCTGCTTGATTTTCCTCAAACTTTTTACATACCTATATATTTAAGCAACTAATTATATGGAATATAATTTAGCTAGCTAGAGGTGTAAATTGAATTATATATATTTTACTAATTAATTAGCTCTTATAGCTAGGTTTGATAAAAAAAAATCGAGAAATATGATATATATCCTGAATATATAAGTATACATATATAACTCACATTATTATTGAAGAACTTTGTATATGGTTAAACGGGGTTGGTGGTGACTGTAATATGTTATGATCAAATTGTTATTTGAGTCGAATGAGTACAAAAGTTGTTGCAAGAAAAGAAGATGAATTATATACATAGAATGATTGACATGATCATCAAACCTGATCTTCCTCGGAGCTTCTCAGCTATGGCGTTCCAATTGTGAGGTCCATAGCGTTCCACCAGCTCCCGAAGCTTCTCATCCTCAGCTGGCCTCCAGTGGCCTCTACTGCACATGTTATCTCTTCCTAGCTAGAAACTTAAAAGCAATCGATCACAACAAAAAGAAAGAGAAGAAAACCCTAATTCAACAAGAATAGGGTTAATTAATTTGATTTCCACTATTCTCCAGTCCTCTCTCTCCCTCTTGCTTGATCTAGCTATGTATCTATCTTTCCTTTGCCTTAATTTGCTATATAAACTATATATGTGATGAACTCCAAGCTGTGATGGGTATAAAAGAATGTTAAAGCAAAGAGGGAGCAAAAGGGATAATTAAGAGAAGGTTATAGGGGAAACAAATCGAAGTACTAAACAATTTAATGAAGACAAGGGAGAGGAAAGAGACAGAGAAAGAGAATATATGGTGGGGGAAGATGGGAAAGTGTTTTCCGTTAGAGAGTGGGAGGGATTGGACAGACCTTGCACCTGCGATTGATGCAAACGTTTTGGCTAACAAACCATCTTATAAGTAACACACAATGTAGATATATACATATTATAATATTAATATTATAATATTAATAAATAATATATATTTGTATACATATATGTGATGTGGGGGAAAGAAAAGAGGTTGCTTAGTGGAGCGAGTTTGGTTCTGCTTTCAACGTCTTCCCAAGTTTCTAACCTACAACGTCTACTTATAACCCACCAAGTGTGTTCATTTTCCATATTTTATGTATTTACTAATTGGATTACATTGAAAACTAGATCGTTTTTGCCAAATGGGCAATGTCTTTTATATATATATATATATACACATGTGTGATTGTGTGTGTGTGTGTGTGACATCATAAACGATAAAAACGTATAACACTTTGCTAGCCATAATGGGAAGAGACGAGTTTGTGTAATTAAACAACCACCCGATCGTCATGAAGTGCTTGAGAAACAATAAATAAAATTAAAAAAATAAATAATAAGCAGTGCATGCATAGTATAGTTACTTAGGAAGATTAGTCTTAATTAATTGGCATATATTTTGAGTTACATGGAAAATTAATAACAAATAGAAGGAATTTACACATTAGAAAATGGATCGTTGGGGGAGAGTTTGGTACTCTTGTTAGACTTTATTTGGAAGTTGTACGCAGAGGATAGATATGTTTTAGGTTTTGATTTCATCAGCTTTCAGGCGTAACTAACTTACATTATTTAGCTTAGAATCCTTACAACTGCACGTGGAGACTATTTCCATCTTCCATCATTTAAAAAACTACTGCCTTTTGAGTCAAACATCTGGTCTACCCCCTTTCTCTCTACCAATTCCTAATTAATGACAAAACAAAATACTACAATAGTACAAAATTTGCACAAATCCTTTCATAAATGCTTAAGTTCTAAATAATACAACTCTGTTACTGATTGAAAAAAAAATATTTAAGCAGTTGTTTTTACATTTTACTTTACCCATATATTAGAAAACAATATTTCAAAAAATGTGTGTGTCTATATACAATGTTTACGTTTATAAATAAATAAAGTATATAAAATTGTATGATAGTATCAAATATTATTTTAGAAAACTAAACTATGTATTTTATCCTTTTTTTTAATAAATGTATTAAAGTCGTCTAAATTAATATATCAACGATATTCCATTAAAAAACATATCAATAAATATTTGGCAAAAATACATTTACGTTAGTACAAAAATACTTATATCAGGGGGTTTATATAGTTGATATATACTTTCAAAAGCACGAGGAATATGATTTTTTTTTTTTTTTTTGATTGGGAAGAAGTTCAGGAGGAAAGGAAGGGCAATTTCAATACTTCAAGGGCAATTTTCGGCGATGTTAACAATGGTATATACATATAATTTACTACAAAATCGAACAGCGAAATTAAAATCAAACTAATATATGGTATGTACCAAAAAATCAAACTTATAGATAATTGATTGTTATATGTTGAAAAGAGAATATCCTCATGACAAGTTAACATTTATGAAGAAGATGAACCTTGTCATGGCATACAACATAAAACAATAAGATAAAGTTAGTGTGTTATTCATAGCAAATGCCATGGCATACAACATAAAACAAGGAGATAAAGTTGGTGTGTTATTCATAACAAATGCCAAGTTTATGTGTACGTATAGATTACTTAAAGATTGGCTTATAGCTAAGCACATGCACTTTAGTCAATCTGTCTGATCAACACACGTACGTGTGTGCCTTTATATATATGGTTGTACTACTACTATTCTTTTGGGGTTCAATCATTATAGTATTTCAAATAAATTATGATTTAGGAAAAAATATAATGTAAACTCAAACAAACGCATGTAGAAGTAAACCCTAATTAAACCAGCCCCGAAGCTTCTTGAAAATTGAGTGGGAAAAAATTGATAGATAATGAGTGTATGAGTTTTTATAAGTCTTGGAAACAGTTTTATCCCATCAAATGAAAGCTCTTGACGTAATTCATTTTTTTAATAAGTGACCTTTCGTCCGGACGTAATGTCGCGAAATAATTTGTCCAAACAGTGATGAATAAAAAAACCTTATGATTAAATTTTATGATCTATGAATATTGAGTGGTGTACTAAAAAGCCATAAAAGACATATTGACCATTCATATCCTTAAGAATTTTCAAGGAGATCAACTCACTATAAAAAAAAGATAATAAGGTATAAGGAGACTCAGACCTAAAAAAGATACATACACACCTAGACACTATCAACCTCAACATCTAGTCGGATACAATTCTGCCCAGAAACTTAATTTGTGGTTCCAGAACTTGGCTAGAACAGTGTATGAGTTTTTGAAAAAAGAAGATAGGTAACTCTTGAAACGGACAACACTTATCTAATTGAAAACTTGAAACTTAGACTCTCGTAGCTTTCCAGTATCACTTGTAGGCTAGCAAGGTTCAAACATTTTTATTAAAATATGTATTGTTTTCTCATCACCCCGTCCTTAAGTTTTTGATATCATCATTAGTTGCCTTCGAGTTCAAGTAATTTGCATCCCTTGAATCAATCCAAAGCATGCACTCTGAACATCTTGAGAGTTGAGACTAAGGCTCTCCCCCTCAAGAACCTTTATGAAGAAATAGAAATATTACCTATGTGACTTCAACTACTTATAATAAGTGTCCTACACAAACATAAATCTTGGATGGGTTCTTAGATTTGATTTGAATTAAATCCGATCATATAACTGTCTAAATATTTTAATTAGGAGATAAAGAAAAAAAATTAAGTCTTTTAAAATATAAATACTGAATAAGTATTTGATCCATATTAGTTACAACTTCAACTACTTATAATAAGCGTCCTACACAAACATAAATCTTGGATGGGCATCTTAGCTAGATTTGATTTGAATTAAATCCGATCATATTAAGAGATAAAGAATAAAAATTAAGTCTTTTAAAATATAAATACTGAATAAGTATTTGATCCATGTTAGTTACAAATTTATTTAATATTCAGATTACTTAAACTTGAATACAATCAATATCTAATTTCCTCCGGAACGTTTCACACCTAACTACTAGTTGCAAACTAATTCAATATTCAACAAAAAATGGTAAAAGCAATTTGTTGAAACTTTTATATCTTAAATATATAAAAGATAAAGACAATTAAGTAGTAATAAAGGAAGATTTCCTTATAAAGGATGCAACTTCCGGCAAATAAGTGAAAGAACCCACTTGAAATCATAATTTATTGTTTTTCATATGGTACTTTCTACTCAAAATCTTAATTAATTTAAATATTAACATATTTTTAGGGCCCAAAAAGCTGATTTTCATTTTCTTTAACAATATAAAATTCTCATGTTTTTCCCATTATATATAATACTCACATATCCTTCAACGTGTATTTTTTTACTTTTGAGTATTGTTACACAATTATTTATATTTTTAATTGTTAATTTCATAAGAAAAAATCAAAGTTGATTGTGTAAAATCATAAAAGTTAAAGTGGCTGAATAATATAGTCCTGTTTAAAAATAAGTGAGAGATATATAATAGTTAGATATAGAGTAGTTAAATTAAGCAGCGCTTACAAATATAAATAAATTATAGGAATTAGAAAAAGGTTTGAACATGATTTTGGTTCCTACTGTTTCTACAAATTTTGGTGTTGGCCCTATAATTATTTTTTAGGTTTTTGTTCTTTTAGTGTCACAAATTTAGTTTTTGGTTTATGCTTTGATAAAGTTTAGGCTATGAAAAAGATTTGCTTCAATTCAGAGTTAGGACATGCTTTAGAGTTCATTATGCATTTATAGAAGTATTTATAGATTATCCATCAATAAATATGCTTATCAAACGCTTATAAAAATACTTTAAATTAAGTAAATTTTATTTGTAATATTAAGTGTTCCAATCTTAAAATTGTCACTTTAAAAAGACTTTATCTATACCTACTATTTTTGACTTAAATTATGTGAATAATTACTAAGAAAAGAATACCTTAATCTTTGGAAGTGTGTTTCAAGCCAAATTATCCTAAGAATTTTTTATTTATAAGGAATATATTTTTCTCCCTCCAAATCCCATCTCATCTATTATGGTGATACATATGGAAAAGAAGAAAAGAAGAAAATCATAATTAGGGCATATATAAAAAAAAGTCATGGCTAGCATTTAAGTTCAAGGTTGGCCTGAAAAATGTACTTATCAAGTTTGATTTATTTATTTAAACGAGTCAAATATAAGTTTTGGGCTTAACTTATTTCAAAATACAAGCTTTGAGCCAACATGGATTGGTTCACCTCCGCTTATCAATTGTTATAATTTAGATTCAATTATTAAATTTTTTGTTAATAGGTGATATGTAAATACCTCTAACACTTTATAAGTTTGGAGACATATCCTAATCTTGAATAAGGACAAGTCTTCTCTCCAGCCTAAATTTTCGTAAATAAAAAAATGAAGCTTTAAATTCAAAATTTATAATTTGCTTATTTTCTTTTTCTTTATATAATTTTTTCTTGGAATGTTTTCAAATTTTTAATTTAATATTTATCAGACATCTTATACCAAAAACTACAAAAAAGATAAGAAGAGAGTTATAATGACTTTTTGAAAATCAGAGTTGCCAAGGTATAATAGATAAAATTTCAATTTTTTAGATAGAGTTGAAATTTACTAAATAAAGCAGTAATATATAAACTGAAATTGTATATTCTTTTTTCATATAAAATTATAATATTTAATCATTGAATATATGCACACGCGAGCTATTCGCGAGATTTAAAGGTTAAACCTATCAAGCTTGAGTTTAGATTAATTATTTATATAATTAACGATAAATTTAGGCTTAAACTTATAAATTTCATCAAATATTCAGCGATTTAGGGAGCTAAATTCAAATAATTCACAAATAAATAAATTTATTCACATCGCAACAACTACCAACGTTTATTTGAAATATAATTTGAAGTCTTACCCTGTCTGTCCATTTAATATATAGTAATTACGAAGAGTTGGCCCTTATCACTTATATATTTATATAACCCTCTAGTACATGTCAAGCAATTTCTTGTAAAGAAATATATATCATGATTAGCTAATTACTAATTAGCATGTAGTTTGAGATAGTTGAGGATATATGCAAGCAAATGAAGTCTAAACGACAACAGAAAACGACAGGTGAAGTGTTACACTAGGCAATTACAAAATGAAAGCGATGTTTGGGCTAATAGTTTAAGGAAACCAATATAGCAATAAGTTGCTAGCGAACAGCAAATTTATCCAATTGTCACCATTTTATTTTATTCTTATATGGGAATGGTTTTCTGCTTTTTTAATATTACGATTACGATTATTCACTAATTTTACTATGAATTTACATAAATTACCGGCATAAAAATATTTTACATAAATATTTAATTATATATTATCATATTATTAAAAGTAGTTTAATTTTTAATAAATAATTTAAAAGTCATATATATAATATATATAATACCGTATAATTAGTTGATAAATTATAGTGACAGAAATATCAAAATTAATCACTTTCATTATTTACGGTTGTCTCTTCAATAACAATTTGTATGCATGTGCCACAAAATTATTATCACAAAATTAAATTTACTTTCATTTTTAAAGTATGAATTATTTTCATAAGTTCAGCTTATTTAAATAGTTTAGGAAGGTAATCCCTATTTGATGGCAAAAAAGATACTCTTCCACAGCCACAATTCTAACATTTCATATTTAAGTATATTAATAATAAAAGTGGATTTTGCCAGTCTTATTCAAGATACACTCAATTATTTATAAGTCTTACCAATTTTATTATAAATATACATAAATATGAATTGTGAGAATTGTGTCTATCCAAGAATTTTTCAAAATGTAATGATTATATGGGATTTCTTTACACTAATTATTTCTTTTAAATTTAAATTTGTTTTAAAAGATGAAATTGTTTATCATCTCAACTTAATTTTTGTGGGTACAAAAACTATTTTCTAATACGAAATATTTGACAGGTTAACATCTATTTAAAAGGTTATACACGAGTGAAAAAAAAGCTCATCTAATAACATTTAAAAAATAAGATTCTAGAAAAGTTGTGGTTAGCTATTTATAATATTATTTCACATAAAATTTTTGATAAATTAAAGATACACATAATAATATATTTAATTATTCTTTAGATAATTTTTTGTGGTGCATATTGCATTAAGTTTGAATGTGTATTTCCTTATCTACATATGAATTTCAATCAATATTGAATTCTATAATAAGATTTGGATCTAATTAAAAAGAGCTCTTAATCTTAGTGAAAAACTTACCTTATAAAGATTATTTAATAGTACAGTAATATAAATTCAAAAAGATATTTAAATTAAAAAAATTAATATTTTTTTTTTACATGGATCTGACTAATGTGTGGTCCACAATGTAAAAATATACTACATGATTAAGGGAAAGATTTTATTTGCATAAATAGTTGCTCGAATTCGGTTAGGAAAAATGGAAAATGCTTGAGACGAGAGTGCGTTTTTATACATATCCTTTTAGTTTCATTAGCAACTCTCTCTCTCTCTCTCTCTCTCTTCTTTTTTTTCCTTTGTTGGGGGGAATCATTAGCATCTCTAAAATATTTTATTTACATTACTTCAAAATTACTGTCCAAAAAAAAAAAAAACCCTCTAAATCCAGGGTTAGTTTGATATGAAAAAGAATAGAAGTAAATTAAGAAAGTTTATTCATGAAATTTTCTATCCTTATATCAAAAAACCATGAATTGGCTTAAGAGTCAAGAAATTTATTCTATTGACTTTGGTAAACCATACTCACACGTCTCAATTTATCTGTTAATTTAAACAATTTGGTATATTTTTAAATTAATATATCTGAATATAATTATCTAAATTGATAGATAATATGTATCTAGATAATATTAACAAGATGAATAATGTTATTCGAATATATCTTTACACACATCACCCATTGATTTGATTAATCAATTGTTAAGCTTATTTAAACAACAATGTACATATACTTAATCATTTAAATACTTATAGTTAATCACAGATCCTGCAACATATTTGTAGTTAAGCTTAAGTGAATTCTTCATTAAATAGTTAGTTAATCAAAGTGATATGAAGTGATGTGAGAGGAAGTATATGTAAGATTATTATAGGCGATATTATTCTAAAGAGTTAATAAATGAGTGATATTGTAAAAAAGTTTACATTAAAAATATATTAGCCATCAAAAAATATGTATTAAAATTCAAAAAAATAATAAATGATGCAAAATGTCTTTTTTGCCCATAACTGACACAAAACGACTTGAAGTGTTGGTAAACATTCCGTTATATTTAATGACAGGAAAAATCATGCCATTGACTGTTGGCCTAACTTTACCCCTTGCTAGTTGCACAAAATTGCTTGTTCAAAAAGTGAACGAAATCTTTCACCCACCCATCTGTCCAAATATCGGTAAGTGTCACTGCTACCTCAGCCGTTTTCTTCAATTGTGAACAAAATCTCTATTTGAAAACTCAAACCCAACATAACATGCTCATACATTCGTTGCTTATATTTGTGGTCTTCATTAAAATTCGACAAACCTTATGTAAATCAATTAAGGTGATGCAATTAATGCGCTTTAGATAATACGTCGTTGATATGCTAAAGAATTTTTTTTTTATAAAAAAAAAGAAGAAATAAGGGACAAAAATATAAAAGATAATAATAATAGTTACATAACAAAATTTTATGTAAGAATGACATTATCCTTCCATCAAAAAGATTAAAAGAATAACATTATCCTCTATTTGTGTGCTTGTTTGTTTTGGCCATATGATCTTACTTTTGGTTTAATGAACTTTAAAGCAACATTTATGTCTTTTTTGTTTCTCCCTTCGTTATTGAACTGTATAAAGTAATTGATTAGATTCCACACCTATAGCTAATGGTGTCATACTGTCATTGTCTTCTATAAATCGACTGATTTATACATATTGCTATTAGGTGCCAATCCACTGTATTTGTCTTAATAAAATAGTTGGCACTTATCATATAGACTAATCCAATTACTATAAAGTGTAGATACATAAGTTGATGGAATAATAATAATAATATTATAGTGGAGGGGTCTGATGATGGAGTCTTTTCAGTTAAGCTAGCATGTACTACGTGGTAGAAGCATAATATATCAGTCAGAGATAGACATGAAGAAGTTCTCTACTTTCATCTACAAATTGTGCACCATTGACTGTTCATCCGTTTTACCTACTTTTCTTACAAACATTGGCAATTTTACTGCTACCTGGAGAATTAGTTTTGGTAGTACCAGAACTTACAATTCTCATGTACTTGCATATGTTTGCAAAACATTATTGTATAGGAATTTCAGTTGTGTTAGTCTCTCCTAACAAGGAAGATAACTCATCAACAAACATAACAACCAAATGGGATAGCACACCCCTCCTCCTCATGTGGTTCCTCTTCCATTCCAACCAATTAACAAATGCCAAAACCTGGTCAAATGTAGATGGTTATGCTTGAATGGGGAAGCTTCAACTGAAAGATCCATGCAAGTTGACCAACTAAGTACTCTTTGATGAACCTTTAGTGATTTGTTTATGAAAGAATAATTTCAAGGACTTCAACTAGTAGGAAGCCTAAAAATTTGACAAAAACCAATATTATAAAGCGCTTAACAGGAAGAAAATTCTAATTAGTTTTGAACAACTAAGACAGTTTCTTTTTTAAGAGCCTGCTTCTATCTAAGTTTCATTTTTTTTGCCCCTGCTTGATTCAGATGTTATGATTTGATGCAGTCACCTATAACTGGAAGAAGGGTTTCTTTTTCAGTAAGTTATATATCCACCTGTCAACTGTACAAGCTGCTGAAAACCAACTTTTTCCAAATGTTCCAAGGAATTACTATTTGATCATGACCTCCACCCAAGAATGGTGCACCCTCCTATCTTACATTAAATCACTAATATGCCCTTGGTTTTCCTTGTTCCTTGATTTTTAATTCAATTTTTGGGATTGCCTTATCCAGCAACGTAATGGCCATCTCTTCCACCACTGTCATCTTGGCTTATTTAGAATTAAATACTAGTCAATACTATTTCTGACTTGCAGGTGAATACTATTGAGATTGGATGCACTACTTTGAGTGCAACTCACTTATAAGCTTATGGGCATTAGGTATAGGACAGAGATGTAATTGTACTTTGTAGGGCAGATTTACATTCAGTAGCTCTCTTGACTTGATGGAATATAACACCTTCAAATTTCTACTTAGAAACTAGATGCCTCCAACTTTATCCTCAAAGTTATGTGTAGGTTAATTTTTTTTGGTACTGAAAATGAAAGATTGTTCCAACTTTTTGCATGTAATTATCAGAAAAGTAAAATTTGGTAACATAGAAGATATAGCTAATTATCCAACAAAAAGTGACATAAAAGAACCTCAATTTAGTGAGAAACTGCAAGCATCACCAAGATATCTTTCCAACAGATAATGGATGCATGTGCACATAACAAAAACATTTTACTGTGTTGTGCAAGTAGTGAAAGTTGTCAATAGCATGTAGATCATAAGCTCCAATATGACCATATCTTTCGGTTTAAGTGTTTCAGTGATGCCATGACCTCCTAAGTCTAAGCCTAGGATGATTGCAATTGCAACATTTTGTCACATATGAATTGGACCCATCAAAAGCTCATTCCTTTGTAACAACTCCATCTAGATAACCATTCTGAAAAAGATTCTACAATCTTCTGCATCACTCAATGACTAATTGACTATGTATCTAATACAGTGATACAGTCACTAAGATTATTCCACTTAGCTCTTCCAAACATAATTTTCCAAGTTAGGAATTTGGAATTGAACTCTATGCCGCGTTGGACACCACACAGAAAGAAATTATTAAATCCAGAGCGCAAATGAAGGAATATTCATGAGTTTACTATTTTATGTGGTATTTTCTTATTCTGACTCATATAGCAGTCAAAATTCAATTATACTAAATACAAATTAAAGAGAGTAAAAACAACATGTGGTTACTTTGTATGGGACCTTTTCCTAATTCCTGTCACATATTCAGGCCCAAACAAAGCACTCATCACTTTACCTTTGACTGAAAACTGATAATGCAGTTTAATGACCCTACTTGTGCTATCTATTACTACAGTCATCCAATAAAAACACGTTCACTTTTTGCTTTGTAATCCTCAAATGATATCGAAGATCCTTTTAGTGTGTTAGTTAAGTCCATACTATGTACTCCATCTAGTAACTATTTAAGGGGTCTACTTGGGTACTCCTTCCTTTAGAGGGAATACCACGCTACTTTATGTGAAAATCATACTAGGATATAGAGTATCTTTTTCTTTTGTCTAAATGATTGGTACTTAAAATTTATTGAATAGCAATTGATCTTACTTGAATCAAATTAGCCTCTTATAAGAGTAAAATTAGACTATTCTAGTGCTAATTTTTTTTTCATTTATAAAATTTGGATCTGAGATCTTATTTAAGGGAAAGAAATATCAAACCATTTAAACTAGCCAAACGTGGATAGTCCAATATAGAGTATTGATTTTTTTTTTTTGGTGCAACATCGAGTATAGATTTAGTGTTGATCATGTTGTTAAGAACATTTGTTATATCCTAAATCGTGACATGAATAAAGGTCATAATATTGGATCTTCAATCCTTAATAACTTTTAATCCTCACTCTTAATTTCTAAAGGAGGTAGTATGTTGTTACAGCTAAAAAGGGAGTATCTAAGTGAAAGCCACCGCAAAAATGAGAAGAAACGAAGCTATAAAAGTACACTCAACCAAGGACAAAGATATAATGAGACAACAGAAGTAAAATTTAGGATGGAGCAATCGAGTCTGTAATGTTATTTGTGGAAAATTATGAATATGTTATGTATCACTATGATCAAATTGCTTCTACAAACCAATGAAAAATTATAATGTGGACAAATCACGTGTCACAGGAAAGAAAAGATTATTTTATCCCACACCACAAACACTTTCAGTGTTAGTTACCATCTATCTGCCAGTTTCCATTTGCGTATATAACATTGATTGAATTATAAAATATTTTTATCGGAAATGATTCATACACTTTGCATGTCTCACAAATGAAGCTGGGCCATGGATCGTTTAGACTATAGAGAAAAAGGACGCAAGAGAAAAAATGAATACCTTGACGATGGTATATGAAATTTATGTGTAAGAAGAGTCTTTGTAATGGGACAGGCGAAAATACTAAAAGAGATTTAAATTTTAGTAGTTTGAATTTAGATGTGATTTATGATAATATACTTTAGTGTCAGTAATGGACTTCATCTAGTTGAACAACAGTTAGTTGTTGTTGAAAATTGTTTTGGGTCAATGGACTTCAGTGTTATAATATAGCACTAATGTATTAAAATCTAACTAATTTTACAGTGAGTAACATGAGAGAATCCTAATCCTTGTATATCTTTGTCAGAGTAAACTCCCAAATTGGCATGTATTAATGATGTAAAATAATTTTATACTATTAATTAATAAAAATATAAAAAAATATTAAATTATAATAGATCTCTTATTATAATAGATAATTATCTAATATAATTTGATATTTTTTTTATTTTTTTATAATATAAAATTATTTTACATTATCAATATATATAAATTAAATCTATTGATCATTCACAAAAATATTATTGAATAAATTTGTTCCCGAAAAAAAAGGAAAAAAGCTTAGCATAGGTCTTAAGAGTTAAAAATGGAGTTTACTTTTAATACATCATCAACATAAATTTTTTTTATACTATTATTTAATTACATATTTATATTTATAAGAATTGATTGATAGTCGGCAATTGATTCAATCAGAGTATAGTGGTGCAGACCAACCTGCGGTCACAATGCGTGCCAAATGTGCTTCGCCTCTTCTGCACTCTTTTTGTGTTTTGGGTTGTAGAAGGAGGGCAAGAGCCCAAGGTACCACTGCCCGGGTCAGAATCGGCCAGTAACTATTGACCCAACAAAGAAAAATAGAAGTTCGCCATCGAAAAAAAAAAAAAAAAACATTCACGTTAGGGTTTTCACAGTTGCAGTTTGCGTCCATTTTCTCCGTACTGGCCAGACTCGATCATCTACACAGAACACGACAGCACAATGTGATTATTCCTCCTTTTGTTTTTCATTTCGGAAAACTCGTGGAATCGAAGGACGTCGATATTTTCATGCTATACGGTACCTTTTTTTTTTCTTCTTTGTTATTAATTCTGCGGAATTGGTGAATTAAATCTGATACAGTGAGATGGAAGCTTTGATAAGCTCTGATTGGTTACAGCATATCGAAATTAATCTTTCTTTCTTTGTTTTCCATTTTTTTTTTTCAATTCAATCAATTGGGATATTGGGAAGGGGGCTAGGTTTCAGTGTGCGGCGCCGATATGGCTTGATCATTTCTTGAATTCATGGTGAGATTTGTTGTCATGCTTGTGATTGGTGTTTTGCATTTGATGAATTGATGTGATGTGTCTTCAGTTCACATGGTTTTTTTTAACTATTTATGGTTTTTTTTTTAAATGCTGAATTTGGTGGACTTGTTATTGCAATTTGAACCATAAGAGTTTAGTCAATTTTTGATGTCACATTCCAAGAGGAAGAAGGTCCCATGCTCTTAAACCTATAGAAGTTGACCTGGTTGAGGATTCAAATACAGAGCCAAACTACCTTTGACTGGCTTACAACTGAGGCCAGGACAATTCAACAATTGAAAAAAAAAAAAAAATTGAAGTAGAGCACTTGAGCTACTAAAATTTGAAACGGAATTTATTTAGCTTGTTGTAAATATTTGACAAAGTTTTAAGTTAGCTGCCTAATACAACCCTCCTCTTTTGTTTGTGCATGGGATTTAAAGAGTGGCAACAAAGCATGACATTGGCAGAATTAAATGGATTCATTTCTCTAAATGGGTTTATTGAAAATTTGGTTTTTGCTACAATCCAATGATGTTGTTTGATACAAGGAGCCAACCATTCTTAGTGTGATACAACTTGTTTGTTACTCTTACAATTTATCTGGCTTGTCAACCTGTGGATAGTTGCAATAATGCCCTTTATCAAATAGAATGGCATGTCAGTATTCTGAACCTGGAGCCTTGTTTTTATTTTTGCATTGCACTAAATACAGAGCTTCTGATTATCTTAGCAGAAACAAGCCCCATAGTTTTTGTTTGCTTTAGAGTTAAGCTCATTTGTTTTGATCTACGCCTATCCATATTTTTGCAGATGTCCTACTTGAAGCTTTTTCCTGGGTTTCCAGTACTAATTTTACATTACTCGGCATCTTTTTCAGGTCTGACTTGTATTTCCGATAGTTTCATCGGCCAAGTCTTTCTGTGGATAGCAAATTACATTAGAACCAACAATACTGCAAAACAGCACAGACTTATTTACTTTTTTTTTTTGGGCAAAAATGACAGAAATCCTTAGCTACACTGCTTGCAGACAGTTAGCTCAGATGTTCCTCGCACTGATTTTCTTTCACAGTTCTGAGTATTTTCTAGCAATTGCCATTCATGGGAGATCGAGTGTAACGCTGAAGTCCCTATTGATTAGCAAACACTATCTTGTGGCAATGATCTTTTCGTTGCTGGAATACGTTATTGAGATTGTTTTCTTTCCTGAGTTAAAGGAACATTGGTTGATCAGTGATTTGGGCCTGGCACTGGTTGTGATTGGGGAAATTATAAGGAAGATGGCAATTATAACAGCAGGGCAAGCCTTTACTCATCTTATAAGGATTTATCATGATGAGAATCACCAGCTGATTACTCATGGTGTATATAGATTTATGCGTCATCCAAGCTACTGTGGTTTCTTCCTTTGGTCTGTCGGTACGCAAATAATGATCTGCAATCCCATATCAATTATTGCATTTGCAGTTGTTAGCTGGCGCTTTTTTGCTAAGCGAATACCCTATGAAGAGTATTTTTTAAGACAGTTTTTTGGAAGTCAATATGAGGAATATGCCCAAAGAGTGGTGTCTGGGGTGCCATTTGTAAGTTGAAGTGCTAATTCAATGAGCTGAACTATATCCTGTTGCATTCATTCATACTAATCAAAAAAGTTTGAACAATTTTTCTCTCAAACAGCTTTGAGCTATGCTTCACATTGCTTTCAGCTCGTGGCTATGCCACCACTTTCATTCATTATAATTTAAATGCTGGTGTGCTTGGGTGGAACATCTGAAAAAATATCCATGGTTGGGTTACATGGTGATCAAGATAAGGTTTCATGGTCTGGACTAGGTATTCATGGGCATCTAGCAAGCCTGCAGATTTTGCCAGTGACCACATTTCTGGGTTTTGGGTCCTATTATATGTGTACGTGTATCCAAGTATTTTGGTGTTTTGCGATGTATCTGGCTTCAACCTTATAATTCATGTAACCTTTCATTAGTTACTGGAAGAAAAATGCTAAAAGCCAGAGAAATAAAAAGTCACAACAATGCAGCACCATTTGATTGCTTATGAATGTTATGTGTTGATATGATCAATGCTACAATATAAACATAGGCGGACTATAATAAATTATTTTACTCGTAGTTTCAAAATATTCTTGCTTAAACAAAGTTTAACTTTCAGTAGTATGCTAAGGTAAATGTGAGCAACTTACTGCACATTTCTTTAAACATTATTAGTTTTTAAAAAATGTGAATTAGTGAGGTGGCTTCACTTCACGTCCAAAAAAACAAAAAAGGTTGGCTTAACTTCTAGACGAACATTAAAAGAGATTGCGAAAAAAAAATAACCAAAATGAATAGATATTTTTTTATCAACAAATAAATAGAAAATTGTTGGTCCATTTCTAAATCCACTTTTAAAATTAGGGTCAGAACTTTGGCGGGAGAGGAGCCTGGTGGGAAACAATGTAATTGAGGTTCTTCATGAAATTTGGTCTTTGAGGATTTGAACAAAAAAGGTACAACCATGTCTTGAGCCTTCTTAAATAAGACGTCGTCCACCAAAACTTCGATCAATAGCTTCTTGCAACAGTGAAAGGGCGTTGAACTTGTTGAATCTGTAAGGTGGCCCGCCTTTTGTATGTGTCACCCGTATTGGGGAATCATGAAAGCCTTGGTTGATATTTCAAAAACTAGTTATTGTAGCTTAGCAACCATTCAAGAACACATTTCCCGTAGTGTGCACAAACAAAGATTATCCAAATAAAAAATAAACTGCCTCAATTAGACTAACATATTCCTACTATACAACAATTTTTACCGGATGATAAGGAAACTAAGCTATAATTAAGCTATATAATACAGTAACAGCTATAACACCAATCCCTCCCAAGAGGGAAAAGGGCAGTGATAGCAGACTTCGAGCTCCATTCATTGCCCTGTATATCTGATAAAAGAATAGTGAAGCCTTGATGTCTGAGATATTTATGGTTAGAGGATGATAAACCAACAGGAAATATGCTGTTACAAGGCTGACAATTCAACTTCCTGAGAGCAAGGTCGGTATGCCACAAATGTGCTGTCAATTGAGAAGGAACCGGTATTAAAACAAGTGATTCCTGTGTACTTGAATGCCTTTTGTTGACTTCTGTCTCCCAAGACTATCTGGATCAACAGATCACAACAACGAAACCAACATCAGAACATTCTTTCAGGGCTAAGATGAAATATAATAAAGGAGTCATTTGTACAAGGTCAGATTGGCCCAAAATATTTTGTGGTCTTGAGATGTGAAATAACAAATAGAATAGAAAGCAAATATACAAGACATTGTTAAATGTTATGTCTTCGAGTTTTTGTGGTTTAGAAGAAATGAATTTACAAACCACTCGCAATTGCATGGCTGCCTTGAATAAACTTTGTCCAGGAGAAAATTAGCTCAGATTGAAGTCTTACCAATCATTAGCAGTTATTATCATTTGAATTTGGGCTAACAGAATTCAACTTTAAATTTCCTTTCTAAAATCATGAAGTTCAAGATACATGATTCCCTAAAGTTAGAAAATGGAGTGACTAAGGTAAACTGAATTTTCCCACTGTATGCTAACAAACTGCTCAATTTACTTCCTTGAAGAACAAAATATAGAAATGAAAAATACAGATTCAACCATTCAACCATAGCATGGCAATGTAATTAGCCACTCTTTAAATGAGATACTTTTTGCCCAAAAATTGGAGAAAGCTTATGCTTCAACTATGCAATAGTCAGTGTGCAAAGAAGCACTTTATATTGATAAATATGATTCAAATATCTTTTCATCCAAATAACAAGAATAATAATAATGATTCAAATATGAGCAGTACCGTGTGTGGAGTTGGATAAAGATAAAGGCAGTGGTCATAGTTCCAGATGATTGGTTGTACGGTTAGGGGGAGGGGACAGAGATGACTCTGATGGGTCATGGTAGCAACAAGCTGCAATTTAAACCCATTTCCATGAGTTTTCAGATTGTTAAAACCAAAATTCATAAGTTAATAAAGATGAAACCACACAGAAAAGGGAAAAAAGCTACATGCTGAAAAGGATCATCAGTTTCTTCCATAGAAGGTGGCATTAAACAAGAACGACGCATTCTATACAGCATATCCTGGCGGAAAAATACAATTTCTTGAGTATAGAACTTGATCCTGCAGCCAAACAGGTATTATGTTGTAAGAACTATCAGAGCACATCAGCTGCCATAGCAACCAGAAAGCACACAAATATACAGCCGATTAAGATGTCCCATGCAATCCTAGTTTAATCCAACATTAACCTGCAGGGATTACTTGAAAATATGGCATTGGGTATATGCTTTTGGAGCTCCTCCGTCAAATATTTTGGCAGAGCACACCTAGGAAGAACTGTTGAAGGACCTGGAAAATTTTGCTGAAAGTGATATCACAGACATCGAAGAAAATAGGAACTGTGAGTAATTATCAAAAAATCAAGTACCTGCATCATCAGGACCTGGAATAAACAGAAACTGACTGTGCTCTTTTAGGCGTGGATGGGCAGCAATCATTTGCCCTAGCTTTCCAAACTGCAACCTGCATATTGAGGTTTTCTAATTACTTTATCCTTTTCAAGGCAATAAATAATGACAATATTGTTTGTTAAAACTAATTATTATAATGATAATGATGCACCACTTAACCTAATGTGATTCTGATTGCAGCAGAGTTTCCCTAGTTTCAGACTTTTAGTCATCACAATTCATCAGTGAAGTAAACATCTTCAATGGAACTCACCTAAGGCTTGAATAAGAATGGAAGGCAAGGTTACATGGACGAGAAGAGAAGTTTCCCATGAAAACAAATAAGGAAGGAACCACTTCCACACTCTCAAAACCATCCAGTACAGTCTCTAGCTTTCCCAAAGCCTTCTCTACGGAGAAACAGCATCAAGATTATAACAAGCTACCTTTCAAAAAGAAGAAGCTAGAGAAAGAGAAGAAAAACTGAAAACAAATTCACATTTCAAATTACCTCTTCATTGTCTAGCCAAATATCAGATAGAATAACAAACATGTCATTGACTGCTCCTTTCTCCATCTCTGCCAGTCTGATCTATTGTAATGGTAAAGGAAAAATAAATTTCATTGGAGTACATTCGTAGACAAACTTCAGTTTCGTAATAATAAACATGTGACTACGGAATAATAGGAGGCGGATAGTAAGGATACAGTTTCCTCTTTTGTCAAAGTACCGCCACCGAAAAAGTCAAGCCCTGCATGCTGTTTAAGTGATTTATCCCTATCCTCCAATGGGGGAAATCCACATGTTAAAACCTGCAGAAAAAAGATGCATGAATTATCCAGCCATCTCAAAGTAAAAATGATTCAAGTCAAAAAAAAAAAAGGGGGACTATAACAGCAAGGTAAAAAGTTAAAAGCAGGCCACCGGTAAAGTCCATGCTTCCCAATCCATAATTTATTCTCAAGTTTAAATCCCCAGTACTAGCAATCCAAGAAGGAAAACAAAAGTTTCATCATATGGTTTAATTTTACAGCTTATCAGCAGTTAACAGAAGCAACACAAAAGGAAAGCCAACAGACTTTCTGAATAAGAGCATACATAAAATCAGATCACATTTTTATTGGTTTCGGAACATAAAAAGCATACGATAACAGGTATAGAGAAAGGCATGCTAAGAAGAACCTGAAAAATACCCTCCACTAGCATCTCGCCTTCGGCCACAACTATGGTGTTCTCTGAAAAGAATCCTGTGGTTATCTTGTATTGCTAGTCAAAGAAACTGATGAGATTACATCCATGCTTATAAGAAATTTGAACTATTGTATGGGTTATAGCATATATCAAACTAACAAGGCATGACCAATACCCATTATTTGGATGTACTCAACAAGGCTGATGTTTTCAAGTCACTTAAGACCATTTCCAGAGACAGCGATATAAGCTGGAATATCAATAAATTAGAATTTGAAAAGGACAAGTTATGTCGATAGTCAAGCAAGCTCAACATGAAGGAAGTGACACCACTTAATTTATAGTTAATGTATAATTTATTCTCACTTTCATTGTTAAGTATTTGAATCTAGTTATAAAGCACCAAACCAGTTATAGAATCTGAAAAATGATTAATAATAATTACAAATAGATTTCAAAGCAGAAAACTAATCCACAGGGAAGGAGCCAAGCATGACATACAGGACAGCTCGCAGGGAAAACAAGTTGCAAGCAACCACATCCAGACACTGAATTAGTACATGTCAGATAAGAAAGAGATGTCTAAAGAGATAATTATATTGACATTCAAAGAGACAGTTTAATTTACTGAAGCCAACCGAATTTGAACACTCTTTTTTTTATCTTTTCTTTTTTTTCCCTTTGTTGTTATATCCCTAAGAAACCTGCTTAAAAAAATCATAAATATTAAGATTATGGAGCTCTTGCAACAACACCACCACCACCACCAACACAAAAATAATAATAACAATAATAATTAATAATTGTCAAAGTACAAAAGGATATAGCATTAGACAAATTAATTTCAACTGAAGCAGTAAGATCTTCCAAATAAAAATGCCCATCCTCCAGCTGAGATATTACTCCCATTACCCATCTTCTACCTGTTTGTCCAACCAGAGATTGGATAGGAGATATCTGACAAACACAGCTTAGCATATTACACAATTATCCATCAGAAACACCAAATTGAATTTATGCATAGAAGGCACAGTTATCATCATTTGGTAATATCAAACAGACTAATATATTAGAAGTTTATAGCCAGTTGGAGCATCCAGTGGTACCTCACAGCTCCCAAAATGAGCAAATTCCGATTCAAAAGCAGGCTTCGAAAAGTGCTGGTCACGAGAGAGCCTCTGGGACAACAACAAAAACCTATCCCTGTACAGAGCCGCTTTCGCTGATGCATCTCCATGAATAGGCAAGCTACCTGTGTGCCTGGAATAAAAACACAAACCTATTATTACGCCATAAAATAAATAAGTCCAAGTCCAACCCAACAACCAGCATAAAAACTTGCAATAAATTACTTAAATATCTCACGCAAAATGAAAAAGCAAATTATAACTTGTCCTACTTTAGGGATGGAGGCTACTAGACGTTTGGTAACAAATTATTTCAGCAGAATATAAGCTTTTTTTTTTTTTTTTTTCAAATTGTAGCTTTTAATTATAGGCAGTTTTAAACCTAAAACAAACTAACCCAAACACACAAGTAACATAACAGAACTCAATTACGATAACACAGACTCCCTCAGCTTTCGGTTGCACTGAAAGTGTTTAATATTAATTGAGCTTCATCTTATTTTTAATAACATTACAAAAAAAGCCTATAACCACCTAAGCTACATGCTTTCTAAGGCGAGCCAGAGATAAAATTTGCTCAAAATTAAAATAACAAACTAATTCCTAATACCATAACTATATGAACAAACGAAGAACAAAACGTGACTCTTTTCCATTGTAATTTTTTTTTTTCCAATCACGAGTTCCATTTTGGCAATTTCCATTAAAAACTCTCTTTTTTTTTTTCTTGGAAAACCAATAAAACGACGGAAACTTTGGGGGAAACGAAAGAAACCTACTCGTAGAACTGCTTTCTGATGGGGTCGTATCGGTACTTGGGGACCACGAACGCATCCACGACGCGAATGGCGGAACGGCAGGCGGCAAAAGCATCGGAGCTCTCCTCCACCGCTGCATCGGCTTCCAACAGCCGGCTCACCACACGGTGCACCGGCTCCTTGTCGATTATGGTCGATTTCACTGCAATTTTTTCCAATTTTTATTTTTCAGAATTCAGAAAATCGAATCGAATTCAAAGAAATGTTATAGGAAAAGACACAGAGAGAGAGAGAGATTACGAGATTCGTGTTCGAGCTCATCCAGGAGGAGATCGATGGCTCCGTCCTCGTCGGGGCCTTCGAATCGGGAGACGAAGGAGAGGATCTCGTCGAGGGCTTCGACTTTAAGGTTGTAGCCTCTGATCTTGCACTTCTTCTGAACTTTCCTCCTCGTCGTTGAAGCATTCATCTCTCCCTCCCTCTCTCTCTCTCTCTCTCTCTTTCTCTCTCTCCAGAGACTCTCAGTGTTGTTGTTGGGGGCGGGAAAAGGCTCTATGACTAGTTGGGAGAAACGGCGGGAAAATGAGCCAAAATGAATACTGAAAGGTGAAATAGCCCATAATGGAATGCAACTTTTCTAAACCCTATTTTGGGACAACTATCTAGTGCCGGCTGGGCCCAATGACTCGATACTCATATGAGAAAGTGACCTACAGTTCAGACCCAAAAAAATTTAAATGGCGGAAGAGGCTGCGCAGAAATTATTGATATGATGCGTCCAAAAAGGTGCATCCCTATGACCAGGAAAAAAAAAAAAACCGCACCTCGGGTTCGATTTAGAGGATCAACTCTGCGCTCGCAAGATGCAAACTCAAGTGGCCAAAGTCTTGGCCTTGCATGATGTGCACCCGGGGTTCGATCCTACCAGAGATAGGAAGTGGGTAGAAGAAACCCCCCCCCCCAAAAAAAAACCCCCTCCCCTGACCCAAAAAAAAAAAAGAGGATCAACTTTTCCCCCTCCTCCAAGTGTGTGTGAGTGTATAATGACCGAAAAAAAAAAAAAGGGAAAGTGACCTACAATTGATTCACCAACATGTTTTTTTGTTCTAAAAAAAATAATGAGCGTGTATTAAAATTAAACTTATTACTTTAATGCTTAATTAATTAATAAACTGTTGAAAAAAAAATTAATAAACCAACTGAAAAAAATTGGTGAGCGAAGCATGTTTGTAAGCTTAATCAAAGTCAGCTTGACAAGCAAAGGCGACTACATTCGAAGTAGGTAAAATCAAACTCGTTTCATTTAAGCAAGCGTGGCGTAACTCAGCTGGTAAAGCATAGCCTCTGCAAATGCACTCAAGGTGAGGAGTTGCATGTTCAACTACTGGGGCAGCACCCCCCCCCAAAAAAAAAAAAACAAACAAAACATGACCAAAAAAGCTCATTTTATTTAGAAGAAAGATATAATGTTGATATATTGTCAATATAATTATACTAATTATGTATTGTCAGATTATCGAAAGAGTTTAACTCTTATGTTTAAAGAGTTACACATATGATGATTTATGATTTGTTGACAATGTAAAATATTTTGTATCAATAATAATATATAAATATTAATCTCTTTTTTAAATTATTCCTATAAACAATTCAAATAGACTAAACATATAAATAGATCAAACATATCAAGATTCTTATAGTCTAAAAAAATCTGTAAAGATATCGACTTAAAACAATTAAAAAGTGACCACACTTTAATAAATCTCAATTATCATAATAAAATATTGTTAGGTTAGTACCAGTGGCGGAGCTTGAAAATTTTTTTTAAGGGGACAAAAAAATTGAAGAGTTTCAACTTATTAATCAAGTAGTAATTTTTTTTTTTCTACCAAATATCTATACAATTTTTGAATAATTGATAAATTCTTCAATTCTGATTATTGATTGACATAAAAAAAAATGCCGAAGTTGAAAATGCAAATTAATCTTTTCCTATAAATGAAGTCCATAAGATAGTATTTGTCAACAAGAGTACAAATATTAGTATGTGTTTATATCATTTGTGAGATCAAACTTATTTAAATAATTGATTACTTAAAAATCAATTTGGGTATATTAACTCATAAATAATTTTAAAATAATATATTTTGTTTGAATAATATTTGCTTTTGTATGATAAATTATTGAAAAACGTATAAAATGATTTGTTTGTATTTTATAATATTTGATACCTAGGGATATTTTGATAAAAATGTCATAATTATAAAATAACCAATTTTTGTTTATAATTAAATTTTTAAAAAAATTTGGCTTTCACTTGTAAGTTGATTAATTTACACTTAAAATTACTTTTCTTTTTTCGTATAATCCATGCAAACTTTTTATGTGAATATGTGAAATTATATCAAAATGACTTTTATTTAAAAAAAAAAGTAATTTTCTTACACTCCCAAACACACACTTAAATAAGCATCCTTTAGAATGAAAATGGGCCTTGAAGTTGACAAAACTTGTTATTTAACTCTTATAATTGCTTATTTATTGTACTAAAAAATATTTTTACTCTAAATTAATGCTTAATTGTGATGTAATATTTTTTGTTTTTATTTTTTAATTGAAAAATTAGTTAATAAGCTTTTAAGTTAGAGATTCATTTAAATAAGATAGCATGTTAAGACTTTTAAGTGTGTGTGTACACATATATATATATATATATATATATATATATATATATATATATATATATATATATATATATATAACTTTTAAGATAATAATGGTAAGAGTCAAATATTTTTGTTGGTATGATAATATATGGCTGAATGACAAAAATTCTTTATACTGATATTAGATTAAAATTAAATTCTTTATTTATTTAATGTGTAGCATTATACTTCAAAAAGCATTATACTTCAAAACTTTGTCCTAAATGGGGGATAGATAAATAACTCTGCAGTTATGCCGCGGGGAAAATTTTTCAAGTGAATTTTAGTTGCTCTCAGCTACCACTGCGGTCATGATTGGAAAGTGACAGTGTGGAATGTTTTTTGTAGTTATACAATATCTTGATAGACAAATAGTAAATTGAATACATAATATACTGAAAGTGAACATGTTTCATAGCTCGTGCCTGTGGCATCATAAAAAAGAAGGCAAGCTTTTATGACAAACATTTTGCTTTTTGTATCAACGGAACAAATAAGCCCAACCAAAGAGAGAAACTGCTATTACATTGTGTCCAGCACAGAGAGAATACACATCCATCAACCACCAGTTTATATGACTCTGCAAGTAGCCAACTCTAATATTCAAGCCTGGCATTTGAAGTAGGATCTTGAGTAAAATTTCAACATATATGCACCAAAAGTCAGTTTAGAAAATAAAACGACAACCTAGAGTAACCAACATGTATGTTCAATATTTTTCTTCTCATTCTTAACATCTTCTACTTCACTTCCTTAACCTGACATGAATATTGAAATCTTTGCCTGGCCAAGGAAAAAAGATACCCCCACTGTAAACATCAGCTTTCAACTAAGCCTACAACATAAGACAGCAGGTCATAGCATGTTCTATGTAAGCACATCTTTGTGGTATGGTTTATAACAAATAGAGAACATTCACGATAAATATCTCATATTAAGTCACTTGCCTGACATGTTTAAGTAACTCCACCCTTCCACCACTGGATCTCTAACAAAACAAGCATACCTCCTACCCAAAACAAATGTCAAAAGAAAACGGGAAATGCAAACAGGAGAATACAATGTGACCAAAGATTTAGAAGGGAAAAAAAAATATGATCTTTATTGAAGTGAATGCCCTTTAACTATTATTGTTACACAATGAGATACTTCAAAAGGCCAGTGTCCTATGGCCCCCAAAATGCTAGATAGAATCTCATAAATGGCATCGTTTGTGACTTGAAGTAATTAACATATTCTTGACCAAACAGCAGCGTTTACCATCACGCAAAAGTTCCCAACCACCGCCCATGCACGAGGCCATTAAAATTAATACATGGATCTTCCAATCTCTAGGCTGCACAACTAAACAGCACCACGCAATCAAAAATGTCATCACAGCTTCCAAAATTTCAAAAATAAGAACAGAAAAGATCCAAAAACTTGAAATTATTGGCAGTATACAGCTTGACCAATAGAACACGTCCAGCGATGCAACTAGCTGTCATCATGAAGCAGTCCAATATGTGGTGCAGGGACAAACTTGAAGGCAGTATCTGAAATCTTGAATACTATAACCTGCCATGCTTCCAGGAAATATTTGTCAAACCTATCATGAAAATAACCCCCCTAACTTTGAGTCTTTACCTCCTCCATGTTTCCATGACAGGTAGCACAAAATCAACCAAGAAATTTCTTCCGTTTACTTCCCTCTCAAACTCATGCTCTTGCGCTTCTGGCTTAGTGCAAAACGCCTTGCCATAGCATGATTATAGAATTTCCTCATATGATCTGAAAGCCTATGAATGGCACGGAGATCACCAATCACTGAGAGTTGCATCAAAAAGGAATCAAACTTTTTATATGGCAACTTTATTCCTTTGTTTATCACTTCTTCCAAAAGAAAACAAGCATCTTCAATTTTATTACAGCCAAATAGCCCCTCAATCATCACACAGTATGTGTCTGTGTCCGGTCTGCAACGTCTCTTTTCCATTTCCTGCCAAGTCTCAAATGCACCATCACGATCATCCATCTCGAAAAACATTGAAATCAGCATATTATAAGTCTGGACACTAGGAAGACAACTAAATTCAATCATTCTTCCATATAGTTTAAGGGCTTCCTCAGACTTCTTATTGTCACAAAGGACCTTGAGGAAACAATTATAAGTAACAATATCAGGCGGGTATCCTTTGTTTCCCATCTCATCCAAGAACTTGTATGCTTCATCTGTCTTTCCACTCAAACACATTCCCTCAATTATCTCCTTGTATGTTGAGACATCAGGAAGGCAACCACTGCTAATCATATGCCCCATAAGTTCAAAACAATCCTCCATTCTATCATTTTGCACAAGAGCCACAATTACAATCGCATAAGTCTTGGCAGTGGGAGAAGATATGGTTGAACCTTTTGTTCTCATGAACTCAAAAAGATCTAGTGCCTCACTTATCATGCCTGCTTTGCAGAAGGTATCAAGGGCAGTGTTGAACGTGAAATTGTCAGGCCTATGGCCCAATTCAATCATCTCTTCCAGAAGTTTCATAGCTCTGGTCGGGTTTCTAACCCTACACCATCCAAAAACCAATATATTGTGCGTATCCGCATTCGGCTTAATCTTTTTCCTCACTTTCTTATACAGACCTTCAGCATCTTCAACCAGGCAACACTTGCACAAAGCATCCAACAGCAAGTTAAATGCATTTATCTCCGGCTGCGTCTTCACCCTTATCCTTTTCTTTTTCGCAAACTTCTGCACATGAGTTAGATACTTCTCCGTATACTTTCTCAAAATCGTCAAGAGAACTTCAACCGGAACCGTGTTCTTGTTATGCCTCTTCATATACTCCAACACATCGCAAACTATCCGAAACTGTTTTACCTTGTACTTAGTACTAGACAGGATATCCATCATATCATTATAAGCACAAGGCTCATGTGAATAATTCTCTTGATGGCCAGCCCAAGTGAAGAACCGAAACGCAATCTTTTCATCATAACGAAGCCTATGCAGCACCCCAGTGACCAATGGGGTGGACAATGGAACACCAAATTGATCAAGGGCATTCTCCAAATTGTTAAAACCAAGTGAATTATCCATTACAGTGTTATACACCTTATCAATATAGCTCTCTAAACCATTAACTTCTACAACATCACTCACACTATAACTAGAATTTTGGTTCAAGGGGGCAGTTTCTGAACAGTAATGGCGCATGGGAACAACATCATATGCAACAAAAGAGTTAATAGGCAATAATGAAGGTTGAATAATCAAGTGCACAGAAGAAGCATGTGATATTGGAATTTGGCAGTAAGTGGAGTATTGAAAAGCAGAAAACCTTGGTGATTGAGGTGTGGTTTTTTCAATTTGTGATAGAGCATGATGGGTGAATGGTGAAAAGGAAGGATTTTTCAGAGAGTTTAGGTACCTATGAAACATACCCATCATCGTTTTGCTTTTTGAAATTGAAGGCATTGAAAAAAGGATGAAAAAGATAAAGGTTTGAATTGTGGATATGTGTGGATTTTCTGTGAAGTGCTTAGAAAGAGAGGGAAGAGCTTACAGTGATGGATGATGCAGCTTCGAAATTCAGCGTCGTTTTGAGATGAGGGAAGAGGGGACCGAAGGAAAAGCAGTGACATTTGTGGACCTACGGTGTAATGGGCTTGGAAATTGGAACCAAGGGCCCTTATTTTGAGCCCAAACGGAAAAGAAGAATTATATTTTTATGCTTTTATTTTTATTTTTTCTTGGTCAACAGAGTTTTATTGATCAGGATTTAATTTAAATACATCGATTAAGTAAAACGATTTTATACTGTTAATCAATAGAAATAGTAAAAAATATTAACTCATATAAATAACCATCCATTATAATGAGAAGTCTATCATAATTTTTCATTTTTCAGTATTTCTATTGATTAATAGTATAAAATTATTTTATATAGTTTTATACTGTTAGTACATATCAATTAAACTGTAAAGTCTATTATCTACCAAAAAAAAGAAGGTAAAGTCAGTTTATAACATAGAAATTGGTATTATAGGATCTGATAAAATATGAACTAAACGTAAAATTATAACCAATAAAAACTATATAATTTTAGATAATACATCAGAATTCAGAATTCAGAGATTGGCTTATTTATATATTTAGGAATGTTATGCGTGCATTAATTTGATGATTTTTCATTGGTTGGCATTGTAACAATGAAAATGTATCAATTTTTTTTTTTTCAATGAGATAGTGTATCAAAATTCTTTTGATTTAGATAATGTATCAAAATTAATTTCATAAATAAATTAATTTGTATTTGGAAATGTTTAACAAACAATCATTCTTGCATCTTTTTTTTTTCCTTCGTTTATTAATTTATTTAAATTATCATTTTTATTTTTATTTTTTTTGTAAAATGAACACTTACAAATGTGTGATTCACATCGCACGTTATTAATGTTTCTAAAGATAATGTTAAAATGTGCATATTATCATTATTATTATTTTTTAAATTAATATTAGTGTGATTGCCTCTAAAGTAATTTTGTATAAAAAATATGTATGACCTATTAATTAAAAATTAATTTAATTTTTTTTTCTAAAATATAGATGAATGAATTTTAATTTCTGTAAATAACTAAATACATATTATTTTATTTTACGTGTGATAATTGATTGGAGAATACAATAATGTATTAAAAAACTTATCTCACATCACTATTTGTAAAAATAATTAATGATATATATTTTTAAAGTATGTATTATTTTTAACAGGAATGTAATGAAAAATTAGACTAAAAATAAATTTCAGCACTAGAATGAATTTTGAAATATTTTTGTTAAACGCATTTTCCTTAAATTTTAGAATCATATTATTATATTCTAATTGTAATTCTACCAAAAAATATCTATCTACCACAAAAATAAATAAATAAATAAATTTCTAATTGTAATGTGTAGCTTGTATCTGCTTTTTACATAGACCCAAGACCCGCTTTGACATCTTGCTTCACACACAAACTTGATATAAACATAAAATTAACACCTTAAGAATAAAAATACAAACAAAAAAAATGAAAATATCCAAATCATTCATTCTGGCAACAGCAAAGACTATTAGCACCTGTCATGCATTGCCATTGCTTATTGCTAAATAGCATTACACATACTTACATATGAAAGAACTTAACATTGTAGCAATCCATACATACATAAATTTTTTGTTAATACACATATATATAGCAACTCATCACAAGACACACAAAAGGCAAAGATTTGATGAGCCTAGCATGCTCCAACTCTCTTCCCTTCCACAAGCCGCTTCCAGTACCTGGCAATCTCTGCCTGAGTCTCTAATGCACTCTTCTTAACCTTGTCACTTGTCTCACTAGTGAGAGCTGCGACATGTGCAGCTTTGGCTGATAGAGGGCTTGGAAGTGTGTCCAAAAGCTTCACAACTTTCTCTATGTCAGAAACAAGCCTCTCAGCCAAGCTGCAGCTGAAGTCCTCCCTGATCACCACCCGGAGGACGGCAATGTGCTGCGCGTTCGGCGGCATTGTGTAGGCCGGAACTATCCACCCGAATTTTCTCAGATGATCTGCTACCTCGAAAACTGTGTGCTGGCTACTGTCTTTCAAAGAGAAGGCGACAAGTGGCACGCCTATGTCCTTGGAGACAATGTTAAACCTGCCTGTTTTCTCAATTCCTTCCCTCAGAATTCTTGCATTCTCCTTGCAATTTTCCATGATATTTTTGTAACCCTTAAGTTTAAAGGAGCAAGAAAAATAACCAAATGGGTAAGAAAGACAGATGTTGCACAAAATGGCAGTAAAGTACCAAATGAAGTGTAGTGTATGACCAGTTGTAATATATATACACAATGAAGCAAATATGTGAGCAGTGTCTAGGATGTTGCTTATGTAATGCACCAGGGAGTTGGTATTTCTAAATTTTGGTTTAACAATTAAATTGTGGTGGCTGTCTTCCAGGACATTTTCATTAGGATATGAGAAAATGGAGAAACAACCAAGAAAATTGTAACATCAGCATTTTAATGTAAGAACATTAGTGTTGTTTTACCCCTGAGAGCTAAGACTTTGAACTAATGCTTCCATTTATGTCAACGGCTGTAACTTTGATGAAAATCACTCGTCAGGGAGTTCATGTCATTCATTTGTAATCATGTAAATTCATTTTCTTGACTATTGGACTGGGTAATACACTACTGTATGTATGTAGGGGAAGCTCCTATCAGATTTTGTCTTTTGCCCTGCCTTTCTTCTATCATAGCAGTATGGAAGCCAAATCCCATATATCATATACCCATATTTGAAATACTTTAGCTATATTAATAAGTAATTTCCATATAAAACAATCTCCTATTATTAAGGAAACATATATAAGTAATCTCTGTCTTTTCAAGGTCAATTATCTTCTCTATCTACATTAACCTAGAATAAACCAATGACATTTATCATGCTTATATTTAAGAGTAAAACTCAGCATCATGGCAATAATACAATTACCTCAAAGCCAAGCCGTAAAAATTGGTAATACTGAGCAATAATTTGACTAGATCCTGCCAAAAGAAATGCAAAGAAATAGGTAGGACAAACAAAGACAGGATGTTTTCAGATGACTGCAATACAAACCAAATTGCACGATAACAATTAATAAGCAGTTTTCTTTTTGGAAAATTCTCACCTGTTGATTTACCAATGCCAATTACATGTATCTACAAATTTAACAATTAGATCAATTCACTTTTATCACATGTATGATCCAGTCAAATTTGACAGGCTCAACACGACTTCATTTACAAGAACATACATGATATATAACCTAAGGCATTTCCATACGCTTAATCAAAGACATAGCTTAACATTCTAAGCCGAGACAAGATTGTTTCTGCCCACTTCAAAAGGTTTTGATGGATTCTAGACAGACAAAAGCAGAGAGAGAGAGAGAGAGAGAGAGAGACTGAAAACAACATTTTGTAACATTTTGATCTGAATACTTTGACAGTGAGATTCACATTAACAATACCTAAGCAGGCTACAGATACATAAAAAAACAAAGGCATGTGTCAACTCATACATTACCTTTTGAGAAATTGAGTGTGAACGTGGGCTGATCCGATCCAAGATAATTTATGTGAAAAACAAGATCCTCAGGCAAGTCATCTTTGCTCCTCCACAAAACCCAACCAACACCAGGGTATACAAGACCATACTTGTGCCCACTAACATTGATGCTCTTCACTAATGGCACACGGAAATCCCACTCTAGATCCGGGTAGAGAAACGGGGCAATAAACCCCCCACTGGCAGCATCGACATGAATTGGGGTATCCCACCCGGTTTCCTTGTTCTTTTTAGTAAGAAGTTCATTTAGAAGCTTCACGTCCTCAAACTCTCCATTCAGAGTTGACCCCAAAATGGCAGCCACACAGATGGTGTTCTCGTCCACCATTTCAACCGCTTTCACAGGGTCCATCACATAGTATCCCTCTGTGAGCTTCACTTCCTTGAGCTCAACCTCAAAGTACCTCGCAAATTTTTCCCAACAAACCTGTGTACCATATTCAAAGAACATTAGACATTGATGTGTAAAGGACTAAAGGCCCCAAAAGCTGGCACACCAATCAACTAAAGCACTTTGATTCTACTATACCTCAAAAAATTAATACACAGCTACCTATTTTCCATGACATGAGCATGCAGGCAACACAAATCAAAAATCAGTCTCATTATTTGAGCATAGTGATTTAGACACCAACATTGACATATGGTGAAAGCAATTCGAATAAGTGTGAACCCCAGTTATGTAAGTGTTGAGTTATGTAAGTGTTGAATCGACAGATCGCATTTAGTAACAGCGTGCATTCATTATTAGTTAACATCACATTCAATACTTACATAACTAAAATCCACACTTATTTATACACCGATAACCACATGTCGATTTGAGTGTCTAAGGGCTATGTACAAACATTTCTTATTAAAATTTGCTTGAAATTTCAGTGTTAAACACAATTTGACACTCACCTGCACATTAGCCCCAGTAACTATGTTGGGCTTATCATATGGTTTGCCTTCTGCTTTTCTCTTTGACTGCCATTTTCTTTTGAAAGCTAGACCTGCCAGCATTATTGCCTCCGATGACCCCACAGTTCCAACACCTACTGCAGCCTCATCTTCACCAATAGGAGCACGGAATAGGTGCGCTATCATATTAACACAACGGTTCTGCATAATTGAACAAATGATACTTGTCAGCCTCTCATTTTTAAAATTTCAACAGAAACCAGTCACAAAATGATCCACATATATAATATCATGGCCTTCAATTTTACTAGTTTACATCAGTTACAGAATATAGTTATGAAGTGATTTTTTAATTACAGCAATCCGCTCCAAAAGTCCAAAACCTTCATCTGACCACAAAACACATAAAATCCAAGAAGTTACCATCAGAAACACCAAATTTTGAGGTGTAAATGTCATAGAAACCACATGTATCTTGTATAAAGTACTTTAATTTTAGTCTAGTCTTTGTTTGAAAATTTCCCTTTTCTCCAACATATGTTAGAAATGCATCCGTTATCCAACAAACTAAAATCTCAGCATAATAAAGCAAATGAATTATCAAGCCCTTTCAACACTATTACTCAATAACTTCAAAAATTAGAATAATTCAAACAATTTTGTTTTTTCATCAAAAAGAACACGAAAGACCCCAAGTTTCTATGATCATGTAAGGCACCCCTAATTATTAAAGAATTCACACAGACCTGTAGCTCAGTGGTGACAGGATACTCATCCATGTCAACGTAGTTCTTGTTAAGGGAGGCCATGATGAGCTTGTCACACTCAGGCTCCATCCAAGTGGTCACAAACGAGGCCAGGTTTAGCCTTGGTGTACCATCCAGCATCAACTCATCGTTAATTATCTGATAAGCTGCATCCTTTGGTATGGAGTTTCCTGGCATCTTGAACCTTCACTCAACATTTCCACCACAAATCCATCAACAATAGAGAAACCCCATTTCACCAAAAAGCATAAAATTGTCAACTCTATTTTTTCTTGAGAAATGTTTTTGTCCATAGTATCAAGATATAGTGATAACAGTTTAAATAAGTGTGAATTTCAGCGATATAAGCATCATTGCACCACTCAACACTTAAATAAATCAATTTTACACTTGTTTGAACTTACATCACCACATATCGATTTGGGTGTCCAAATCGCTACATTCAAATAATGGAAGTGTTCTTTCTTCAAAAGAATTGATCTACAAATGAGTGTGAAGTTCTAAGGGAAAAAAGGGGCATACTTGGGAACCGGGTCACGCACATATCTGGAAGCAAAAGTAGAGTGCAAGCTCTGTCTTTGCTCTTCTGGGTCTGTGACAGTGGATGTGAGCACCATTTTGGATGGTTTTCCTTTCTTCTGAGCAAAACCAACTGTGGAAAAGAAGACAAGACAACAACACTGAACTCTCAGAACTCCCGAGAACTCTTAGGCGACGACAATAGGAATCTTCTTTTCTCTCTTTTTAATGTACAATATATCAGTGTTGAAGGACAAGTGGCGACTAGTGGGTAGAACTGGATGCAGCTTCACTTTCAGATAAATTCTTAAATGTTTTTATGTCGGTATTAGATGCGTTTTTCAAAAAGTGACTTTAAAATTTAAATTTTATATTCAATAAAAATAGTTAAAAATTAATTTTTTTAAGAAGTTATTTTTTTTTATTTTTTTTAAAAAATTGAAAATTAATTATTTTAAGAATTTAATTATTTTTAAAATTTTATTTACATATATAAAAATTAATTTTTTTAATAAAAATATTTTTTTATTAAAAAAATAACAAATACATTCATATTTATTATTAATAATAAAATAATATTTTAAATAATAAATTTTATTTTAAAACATTATTTTATTATTGATAATGAATGTAATTTATATGTGTTTATATATAATTATTACAAAAATATTGCATTTTTTGGGTATTTAAAGAAATATGGTGGTTTTTAAAGAAATCGCAATAATTAATTACGATTTCAGGCTGCCAAAAATAAAAAAATTATTATTTAATAGAAATCGCAATTATGTGCTGCGATTTCAACAAATTTAAATTAAATAAAAATAAAAATAATATTATTTTAATAAAAATTGTAATAGATTATTGCGATTTCAATCAAATAAAAATTTAAATAAAATAAAAAAATAGAAATTGCAACACATTGTTGCGATTTCAATAAAAAATTAAAACAAAATAAAAAATATTATTTTAATAAAAATTGGAACTCATTATTGTGATTTTAAGAAAAGTAAGAATTTAAAAAATTAAAAAATATTATTTTAATAAAAATTGCAACTCATTGTTATGATTTTAATAAAATTAAAAACAAAAAAATATCATTTTAATAAAAATTATAAGTAAAAGTTGTGATTTTTTTTTTGGTATATTTATTGTACATATGTGTGATTGTGCATGCATGATGTGTGTTTTGATTTTTTTTTTTTATGTGCGTGAAAGTATGAGAGAGGGGAAGAGAGAGAGCATAAGAGAGTGAAAGAGAAAGGAAAAAGAAATTAATTAAAAAAGAGAGAGAAGAGAGGAGAGAGGAGACAGAAAAGGAAGAGAGAGAAAAAATAATAAAAAATAAAAATACCATAATCTCCTAATTATTTTTTAAAAACAATAAATCATCAAATTTTTTATAAAAATACAATAAACAATCTTAAAAACCCCGCATAAACACCCAAAAAAAAATTTCTTCAGTTTGAGGTGAACGGGGAAAGAAGTGGCTGGCACCATGATATATGCATGACATCAGGTTCAAGCATCTCTCAACGCGTACAAAACGGTGGGACACCGAATGATGACAAATGAGAAATTGAGTGAAGTTTGCGGAATATAATAATTCGAGAAATTTATGGTTAATATTGACTATCCAATTATTTTATAAGCATTTTATATAATAATAATAATAATAATAATAATAATAGTCTTTAAAATAAATATTATTTTATATGTATTCAATATTGAATGACGTATGCACCAAAGAGAGGAGTCTCATGTCAAGTTCGCGTTCTCTTTACCTTATTTCGATTTTCACTATGATTTCTTTCCTCATCGTCCGATGTTTAAAGCGGGACATTGTTAAAATCTTTGAGTTGAACTTTGTTTACTGGTATGACTATGTACATACACGCAACCAAATGAATATTTTCAAGTTCGATTTTACTACCTTCATTTGCAAATAATTGTCCTACTTTAAATAATAAGTACAAAAATTAAAAAAATAATTAAAAAATATTAATATTAAAAAATTTAAATATATTTTATAAAATTATTTTTATTTAATTATTTTTCTTTGTTAATTATCTTTTTTTACTTATTCTCTCTTCTCTATTTAATAGAGATATAACTAAAAGATAAAATAATTAATATTATCTAAAATTTTTAAAAAGATAATCATTTATAAATAAACAAAATTTTAAAAATAGACAATTAGTCCAAGATAAAAATAAAACTTACGTAGCAGGATGACATTGAACTATTTGAAGGCCATAATAGGAACTATAAATAGGTTCAAACTTCCAAGGATCATAATCTCACTCTAATTATTTGAGTTCAATCCAGACCATAGTAATTAAACTCAGACTAGTGATCAACTCGATTAAAGCACTAGATCATTAGGTCACTAGTTGAATCAGATTTAATTAAATAAATATATAAAAGTATAATATAATTTAAATAAATATATAATATATATTATTATTGATATATTATAACACAATAGGTTGCATAGCTTACTGATAATGGAGTGCATCCTACATTATCCATGGATAGGATTGGAATCCCATCAATCACAATTTTTGAGCTCCAAATATTTCTATCTCAAAACTGATTCATAACTAGTTCGAATTGAGTTTGACTAGGTCAGATGTAGATCCAGTCTAAATAGAAAATTGAACCGGACAAGTAATTGGTTCATTGGTTTTCGATCTGAATCGGCAGATCTGGTCTGATTTTAACAACTATGATTCAGACCTATCCGTTATATTCACATTAATTTTATTTATTTATAAAATATAAACTCAAAACTTTATTTAAAAAAATCTATATTGGGAGGATATTATTTGGTGTATTTTTAAATCAATAAATTTGGTTAATTAATTAATGAATTAATTATTAACTAATAAGGTATGTTTCAAATATTCATTTTTGTTATGTGGTATGCTTTAAATATTCATTAACTGAAAGATATAGAAATTGTACATAATAGTTAGATGTGAATAAATATCTAATAAGTTATATTTAAATATTGATTAATTTAAAAAATTTAAAATAGGAAATCTCTTCAGCACCTTTATATTTTGTAAGAATACCAATATTCTTCAATAATTAGTAGCTGGTATTTAGTCATAAACTCACAAATTTAAAATATTATTTTTTATATATATTTTTTTTTTAAAAAGGACATATAACTTAATATTAATCACAAACTACTAAAAGGTATTGATCCTCTTAAAAAAAAAAAAGAGAAATTTCCACAAAGATAATGTATAAACATTGTCATTGTATATGTTGTTTAAAATCAAAACTCATAACAAACGCAAATAATACAAAAATTTAAAAACGGAAATAATTACAAAAAATTTATATTCAACTTTTAGAGAAATGCTAGATCCTCATGCTTAGTATGCTTAAAGAGTACTTTTACGTGTCTCAATTTGGGTTCGAATATTGAATTGAATTATTAAAAAAAATGAAATTGAAATAATGCTTGATAATTTGTACCAAGAGATATATATGTGAAAGAATTATGGATTATCATCTAATTAAATATTTATATTTATAAAATATTTAAAATAATAAATAATTAAATCAAATATTTTTATTTATATGATAATATATAATTGGATATTTATATAAATTTTTTTATATTAATAATATATATATAAATTAAATCCTAACAATACTCCTTAAAATTAATATTATTTCATATATATTCAATACTGAATGAAATATGAAGGGGTAGCTTTATCTAGGTCGCTTTCTCTTTAACCATGTCGATTTTCAGCGGCTTCTCATCGACCGTTGTTTGTAGTGGCACATTGTTAAAGCGTATTTTTTTTTAATTTTTAATATTTATAACTTATTAAATTCTAATTAACTTAGTTACGGTCAATTCACTATAAGAATAAAATTTTATTAATGTTAGTTAATCTATTTACTATAAGAATCAAATTTGATATCTTATTTAAAGAGTAACTATATTCTGATGGCATTATTGGTGTATATTAATTTTGAAATTTAATTTCTATGTATTAGCAATGTAAAATAATTTTATACTATCAATCCAAATAAAACAAAATTTATATTATCAACCAATAAAATTTGAGATAAATGACAAGTTATAGTAGATAGTTATTATAAATTAATAATATAAAATTATTTTATATTGTTAGATATAGAAATTAATATTTTATTTTTAAACTAATAAATTTGGTTAATTAATTAATGAATTAATTACTAATTAATCAATAAGGCATGTTTTAAATATTCATCAACTAAAAGATGTAGAAAATGTACACACTAGTTAGATATGAATAAATTCCTGAAAAGTTATATATAAATATTGATTAATTTAACAATTGAAAATAGGAAATCTCTTCATCACCTTTATATTTTGTAAGCATCTCTCAACACATAGAAAAAGGAGAAATATTTTTTGTATTACTTGGGTAGGTAGACACCTTGGACATCCAGAGATAGAAAGGAGAAAAAAAAATTATAAAAGAAAGTGAAAAGAGTGAAATGATTGATGGAGAGAGAGAAAGCTGAGAAAGAGTGTTGAGGTGTTGAAGATTTTGGTATGTACAAATAACATACATCTAGAAAAAGAGTGGGACACCGAATGGAAATTAAAAAAGAAAAAAGAGTGGGACACCCGATGGTGGCAAGTGGGCATTTGGGCAAAGTTTATGAAATGTAATACTTCGAGAACATTTTGGTTTCTAGTTCCTATCGCATTATTTTATACAAAAAGCATTTTATTCAACAGTATTAGTCTTTTAAAAATAATATTATTTAATATATTTAATATTGAATAAAATATGCTTAATGTAATACATGTTGATAGTAAAACTAATTGCACAACTTTACATAGAAAATTCAAGGTTAAATATTAATATACATAAATATAATACAAAATTCAGAAGTAAGGTAAAATTCTGCTCGTCATAATCTAAATATTTTAAGATAGATGACACTACAATTTATTTAATAACAACTCTATATATTTTCGGCAGCTATTGAGAATCCACCTTCCTCTAATGTGTCACTTGACTAATCTGAAATAATCATAAATATAATGAGAATTAAAAATTCTCAATAGATAATAAAGAGTTCTAAAATTTTTGAACTATAATGGTTCCAACTATGTCTTAACATAGAAATTTACACAGTTGCCGTATTATAATCTTATCACATTAGTTATAACCAAATCATATTTTATAAACATTATGAGCAATAAATGCTAAAAACATATATGTTATGCAAACTCTTATGGTCACTATATACCTCAAACTTCACCCCATGCAAATAGTGTCTCCAAATTTTTAAAGCAAATACTACGACAGTTAGCTCTAGGTCGAGGTTTGGATAGTTTTTTTCATGAGACCTAAGTTGCCTAGAGGCATAAGCCACAACTCTTCCTTCTTGCATCGTTACACAACCTAATCATTTCTTTGATGCATCACAATAAACTACAAAATCTTTCCTAGGATTAGGAATTATTAAGACTGGGGTAGAGGTAAATCTACTCTTTAACTCTTAAAAATTGGCTTCACATATTGAATTCCACTCAAAAGACTGATTCTTTCTAGTTAACCTAGTCAAAGGTAGAACTAGTTGAAAGAATCCTTTGATGAACCTCCTATAATAACCTGCTAATCCCAGAAAGTTTCTAACTTCAGTGTCTGTCTTTGGTCTTTTCCAGTGAACTACAGCTTCAACTTTACTTGGATCCACCGCTACCTCTTTTTGAGTGATCACATGGCCTAAGAATCTTACCTCACTTAACCAGAACTCACATTTTGCTAACTTGGCATACAATTTCTTCTCCTTCAAGATTTGCAATACTATTCTAAGGTGTTGTTCATACTCCTCCCTAGTTTTGGAATAGATGAGGATATCATCTATGAAGACTACTACAAAGTGGTCAAGGTAAGGTCTAAAGACCCTATTCATGTAATCCATGAATATTGCAGGAGCATTGGTAAGTCCAAAAGGTATCACAAGATGTTCATAATGCTCATATCTAGTTCTGAAGGTTGTCTTAGGTATATCTTCTTGTTTCACCCTTATTGATGGTATCCTAACCTCAAATCTATTTTGGAGAAGGCTGAGGCTCCTAGTAACTAACCAAACAGGTCATCTATCCTAGAGAGTGGATACTTATTCTTGATTGTGACATTATTCAATTGCCTGTAGTCTATACATAACCTCATGCTCCCATCTTTCTTCTTGACTAAAATAATAGGTGCACCCCAGAGAGACACACTTGACCTAATAAATCCCTTAGTCAACAGTTCTTCAATCTGTTTCTTAAGTTCAATCAACTCTAAAGGAGACATCCTATAAGGTGCAAAGGATAAGGGTCCTGTTCCTAGTATGAGATCGATGGAAAACTTAACCTCTCTTTTAGGTGGTAGGTTCACTATATCTTTGAGAAACACTTCTAGAAATTATTTCACTATAGATATGCTGTCTGTTTCCTGTCCGGCCTCTGAATTTAAAGAATAAAACAGAATTCCTTGAGCTCCTTCTGAAAGGCACTTCTCTACTTGGGTGGCATTAATGAATAAGGAATCAGAAGACTTCTATTTATTGAGTGGATCATTGGGAAATAGGCAAGTCTTCTGGAACAATCTAGGATGATGTCATTGCTAGATAATCAATTCATTCCAATTATGATAGCAATATCAGTTAAAGGCAAACAAATAAGGTCAATGACAAATGGGTTTCCTTCAACTAAAATAGGACAGTTCAAATAGGCTCAGGAAATAGAAACTTTTTCCCCTGTGGAAGTAAAACTAACAAATCAAAAGGTAAGAAAGATAAAGACAAGTTTAACTTCTTCACACAGTCAATAGATACGAAGGAGTGCATAGCTCCCGAGTCAAACAATGCAATTAAGAGAGTGATTTTAAGAAAACATGCACTTTTAATCATATCGGGAAACTGAGTTCCGTCTTCTCCACTCAGAGTGAATACTCTTCCTTTAGTTTGTGGTCTGGGCATAGGATTGCTCAGCAGCTTTCTAGTGTTGCAATCTTTGGTATAGTGTCTTGGCTTCCCATATCGATAGCAAACATTTTGGCCAAAAAGGAAAGGTTTGGAGCCATGTGATTTTCCGCACTTGTTGCATGAAGGCAGAGGTTCCCCAGCTGGCATCTGCCTACCCTTTCCTGGGTTCTCTTTACTCTTAAAATTATTTTTCTTTTGCATTTCTGCCACTTTTTTTCTTTTGAGAAAATTATGTCTTTCTTTCTCAAACTCCATTTTCAGCAAACTTTTTTCTGCTATCCTACACTTATTCACTAGAATGGCGAAGTCCTTGATCTCTAGGGTGGATATCTTCTCCCTTATCTCAAGTCTTAACCCCCACTCAAATTTTGTAAACTTCCAATTTCCATCAGGGTTATTTTTTAGGTAAGAAGAGAATTTTGACAACTCATCAAACTTAGCTACATACTGACCTATAGTCATATTCCCTGCTTCAGTTGTATAAATTCAGTTTCTTTTTCATTCTTAACACTATCAGAAAAGTATTTGTCAAAAAAAGTAGTTAAGAATATTTCCCAAGTAATTTCAATCTCACTGAATTCTAACAGGCTTTTGGCACCTCTCAACCTGTGTTCTGCCTCTTCTTCTAGCATATAGATGGCAAAAATCACCTTTTGTGAATCTGCACATCCCATGACTATAAAAATTTTCTCTAATTGCATAACCCATTTTTCAACTAAGACTGGATTGTAATCTCCATGGAATGAGGGTGGTGTAGCCTTCCTGAATTCAGAGAGTCATTAGTAACAAGGATTGACTATAAGGGCTTCTCCTACTGAGTTCCCACTTCCTTCACTGTGGTTATTGTGGTTCCTGTCTTGAGTCTTCTACATACATTGCAGAACCATTCTATTTGATTCTACCTGGGCCATGACAGCTTCAGCCAGACCCTTAACAGCTCCCATGATCCTTGACAGAGTATCATTTGGTGTACCCTACACTTTTGGGACCCCTTGTCCTTCAGATGCCATATAGTCCTACAAGCGCATCAACAAGGCAATATTGAGTTGATCAAGCTCAATATTGTATAATTAGTGCATTGAGAATACTATAAGCTATGCAGAGAAAATTTGGAAGCCATCATGCAAATAGTAGAGATTCACCTAACACCTATTCATGCCTAAAACAAGGCTCTGACACCAAGAATATAACACCCGTTAATAGTAAAACTAATTGCACAACTTTACATAGAAAGTTCAAGGTTGGACATTAATATACATAAATATAATATAGAATTCAGGAGCAAGGTAAAGTTCTGCTCGTCATAATCTAAATATTTTAAGACAGATAATGACACTACAATTTATTTAATTACAACTCTATATATTTCTGGTAGCTATTGAGAATCCACCTTCCTCTAAAGCATTACTTGACTAATCTGAAACCACCAGAAATATGATGAGAATTGAAAATTTTTAGTAGATAATAAAAAGTTCTAAAACTTTTGAACTATAATGGTTTCAACCGTGTCTTAGCACGAAAATTCACATGGCTACCGTATCATAATCTCATCACATTACTTATAACCAAATCATATTTTATAACATTATGAGCAATAAATGCTAAAAACATATATGCTATGCAACCCATAATGTGGCAAGCATTAATAGGGTTATAATATTTTTACTTTAATTTTCACTTTCCTTTGTCTGCTTGTCTCACACATATTCGAAGGTCTTCTCTTAGGAAATTCCCATTCGCTGGTATTACTTATAACATCGTGATGACAAAGCGAGACTCTTACGTCACACTAACCAAGGCAGATAACATAAAAGGATCTTACATCTTATCTCTCTGCCTTCTTGGTGGTTAGCAACAAATATTAAATATCTTCTTTTAAAATATTTACTTGCCATAATATATAAATTCACAATAAATATACAAATGTATAAACTTAAACCATAAATATAACTTAAATAAGAAACTTAAGTAACATAAGATAAACAATAATTTGAATAATAATTTTATCTTATAATAAATTAAATAGTAAATCATAGAATCAATAAGTGATATAAAATATAGAAACTATAAATTAATTCATAAATTTAAAATAATCAAAGTGTGTAAGGACTTAAATAATATAAATTTGAGTAAAATAAATAACATAATATTTTAATAAAATTTCTCAAAATATTGAGTTGTCAATTTTAAATATTAATTTCTAAAATGACTGAATCTAATATCACTTTTATTTAATTCCTTTTTAACTTTCTTTTTATGAGCCATGAGTCTATCATGGTCATTATGGCTTAACTTATGATAATAATAATAGTAAGCAATAGTATGAGGGAATATTAAATAAATTAACTTGAAAATATAAATAAAATAAAATTGGAATAATATTAAGCAATAATATAAATTAACATTATATTAAATAACTTAGAACAATAGATAAAATATATTACGATGATAATTAATAAGAAGCAATAATATAAAAAATATATAAAATAACTTAGGACAATAAATAAAATAAATTACAATAAGAGAAATATTGAGCAACTTTAATGTAAGGAAAATAATAACATAACTTGGAATAATAAAATAGATTGCAATGAATAAATAATAAAGAGCAACAATATAAAGAACATCAAATAAAATAGTTTGGAATAAATTGCAATAAAGTGACATCAAATAAAATAATTTAGAATATAACATAAATTACAATAGTGAATAATAATGAGTAAAATAATATTAAATAACATAACTTAAAATGAATAAATATAGTCATAATTTAATTTTATAAATAATTTTATTATCTACCTTTAAATATGATAAGTAATTAAAAATAATGTGGATATACTGAATTTCTCTCCTTTTCTTTCTGCTGCCCCTTGCCCTCTTTCTCTCATTCCCTTTCTTTCTCTCTTTCTCTTTTTCTCTCTCTCTCTTTTATTTTTTTTTTTACTTATTTTAATAACTCATTCTCTCATTCTCTTCTCACCCTTCTCTCTCTCTCTTTTTTTACCGAGAGTAACTCTTTCTCCTCAGCATTAATAGAATTTTGTACTGATCAACAATCGTCATTGGTGACATTTTCAATCTTTTATTTTATTATTCTTATTGTTACTATTCTTTATATACATTTACTCTTGTGTAATATTTTCCAAATCAAAGCCTTTGCCTAACCCCTTTGTTCTTGGCTAAGCTCGCTCTCTATTTTTTTTTTAACCTTACATTTATTGCTTGTGTTTTATTTTCCAAGGTTAAAGGCTTCAACAATCTAAACATCACACTATTGATGTGAGCTGCTGTATTTTTTTTAATTATTTTATAATTATAACTGTATTATTATTTGTGATTATTATTACTACTATTACTATTATTTTATCTATTCTAATGTTAATATTTGATATTATTTCTTATTTTAATAAATACAGTAATATATTTTGAAGTTGTTGTTACTAATTATAATCTTATTCTAAAAGCTAATGTCTATGGTGTAATTATTTAGTCAATCATTATTGTCACAAAATCACTCAAATGCATCAACTAAAATATTTTAATCAAATGAACTAACTAAATTACTCTACATTAAATATTTTATGAAAAATGGGATGTTACTCTTAACTAAAAATTATTCCTATGATGATCGCTTCCTCTTTACTTGATTTCGATTTTGACTATGATTCATTATTAATGTGCGTTGTTTGCACTGAGACATCATTTAAAGGCCTTGGAACATACTATATAGGTCATGAAAATGTTTGGAAGGCATTATTTGGTGTACATTTTTTATTTAGTATGTGTGTACATTATTTTTTAAACCAATAAATTTGGTTAATAAATAACTGAATTAATTATTAATTAATAACGTATGTTTTAAAAAATCATTAACTAAAAGACATGGAAAATGTATATAACAGTTAAATATGAATAAATTCTTGATAAGTTGTATTTAAATGTTGATTAACTAAAAGATGTGAAAATGATTTATGAAAAATGATGTATATTTACTAGTATAGATTGGATAGCAAAAAGGGTTCGTCTCTTACAATAATACGGTAAACTGCAATTTAAATCTTATTTTGGAGATGTGCCCATATTTAATATCTAATTATACTTTAAATAAGATTACCTCCAATAAAAAATACTTTTAAACAATTAAAAAAAATTATGTACAAATATCGGGCATTGCATTCAAAATTCCAAACTCTCAACAAATCTAAATAATATAAAATTATAAAATAGGCAATAATTACACAATTTTATATTCAACTTTTAGAGAAATACTAGATCTTTTTGCTTGGGATCCATTTGGGTAAATAACTTATTTAAATTCTTATGTAAAAGTAATTTCTAAAAAATAACTTATAAATAAATTATTTTATATTTTGATACCTTGTAATAAAAATGAATATTTATAGTATTTTAAAAAGTACTTTTTGATAAGTTAAATATTTTAACTTTTCAAAAAATACTAAAAATGAGTTTTTGAAAAATAATAAGTTATAAAAAAATAAAAAATATGACTTTTAAATTTCAAAAAATTATAAATAATATTATCCAAATGGACCCTTAATATAAAAGTGTATGGGTCTTAATTATTTGGCTTGAATATTATATTTATTTGAATTATTTAGAGTAAATTATTGTGAAACTAAATTATTACTTAATAATATTTTTAAATATATCAGAGCAATGAGATTTAAACTCTTATCATGCATATTATTTAAGTCCATCATTATTAGATCACTCATAGCGACTTAATTATATTTAATAATTTGTGTAAAAAAATATGTGAGAGATTTATAAAAAAAATATCCACATAGATCATCGCTCAATATCATTGATTTTATCCAGAAAAAAACAGTTAGTATCATTAGCTGGTTTTTTTTTTTTTTCATGGTCATCAATTGTTTTTTTTAATATATCTTTATCATCAAAACTTTATATAGCTTTATATTTGCTTGGTAGGTAAACTGTGATTTGTGAGTAAAATGTGTAATATGAGTGAAAAGTTCTATGCTAGAAATAAGTAAATAGTATAGGATTTGAATTCTAAAATTACTATTTTAGATAAATTTTATTTAATTATTATTCTAATTGCTAAGATAAAAAAATGAATATATTAAAAAAGAAATAAACAATAAAGTAAGAATCGTATAAAATAAAATAACTCTAGAACGGTGTTATTTGTTTAAATTTACAATCATATACACAAGCAGTTTGTTATTATTATTATTTTTTTTTTTGCCGATTACCTTATGGTGTTAAACTAATTGGTGATGAGCACATAGATTAGTTGATAGGGCTATAGTAATTTAATTGGTGATTTTAAATTTAAGGCCAAGATATGCAGTTATATTAAAATTTAAAAAAAATAATTTTATTATCTAAGTAATTTTATCTGATTTAAGCAAAAATATTATTTCTAATAGGTGAATACAGGTAATTTTGATTAAAAAAAAAATTCCCTAATTGGTGATGCGGCATCACCATCAAGTAGCACCTCTCCAAGTTTTGACATATGTAGACTTGGCTCAAAGTTGCAATGCCGACAGTATCAATCAACACATACTTTTTTAAAGTTTTCTGTAACCAAATTATGGCCACAGCCAGTAATGATTTATAGCCACCCCCTTACTCCTCGAATTCATTTACACAAATCATATCGAAATAAATATCATTGAAATGGGACATAGCAACAAACAGTCAAATATACCATCAGTCATATCATTCCCCATCGCGCTTAACCAATAAATGCAAACCAGTTTTATTTGAAAGCTCATTATACAATTTTTAACTTCTTTCATACGAAGTTTCAATCTTTTAAAAAGAAGATGCGTAGAAAGGTTGATATATATAAGATGTTTATCAAAAAATAAAAAATGAAAAAAATCATATAAGATGCCCGAGACCATAGGGCTAGTTAGTGCACAGCAACTTGTCTTTTCATCTGATTGATGAACATGAAGTTGGATGGACACATCTCAAAATATTGTATAAGTGCACAAAGAGAACAAAAAATGGAAGGATTGTGTGTTTAGTTCATGTTTTCATCTTCTATTTTTAATTTTAATTACAATAATACTATTTTATTTTTAATTTATATTTTTTTAGAATATTTTGAATAAAATAATAAAAATAACAAATAAATTAAAAATAAAATGATACTTTTATAATCAAAACTGAAAATAAGAAATAAAATTAGAAAGCAAACAAACCCTTATTAATTTTGTTTTTGAGTCAAAAAAATTTTTTTCTAGTTGAAACTACTTAAATTCATCGATAATTAAACCCAACATATAAGTGGACATTGCAATAAGCTAATAACTCAAAGCTCTCAGCTGGGAGACAAATATAAGAGCTCAATACAATTACTAGCCACAGAGGGATTAGAATATATTAAAATAAAGAAGAACAGCTCCTACTTAATACCAATCAAGTTTTTATTAAATTAAACAATCTAATTTAAGAATAAAGATATATACTGTAACATACTACTAACTAACTATTATTGTATCATTAATTTTAACTTATTTTACCTTTGGTAATAATTAGCTATCAGAATATTTCTAACTTACGATTTTAACTTTTGTGAGGGTAAATTTTTTTCGCTGATTGCTATTATTAATATTTAATCTTTAGTTAATTATTTTACGCGGCAGAAGTAATACCAACACATGCTAGTCAGTAAATTCCACAGTTAGCACAACCATCATTTATAGAAAACATGTATCCATACTGCACTACAACATAGAGTACATAAGGAAGCAATTTATAATACATATCCAAAATATAAAAGGGACTTTTTATACTACTAGTTACCCCCATCCGACCCAAATACAGCTTGTAAAACTATAAAGTAAAATATGTCAGATGAAGATACCAAAAAGGAAGTCAAAAGGGGCGTCCTATACTATATCACGACATACTAAAGTCTAGCTATTAGTAACAGTAATAGTAAGGACTTAATCAATAATGTGTAATAAAATCCTGTTATTCAGCAGATTAGGCTCAAAAACTACATCCATCTCAATATTGAGAATGACTTGTGTCATCTAAAAATATCAAAGAAAAATAGGTGAGAGAAATCTCCCAATAAGGTGATGTTTCTAGGGGAGTTTCGTTTCATTCCAAAAATGCTAAAAATAAAGCAGGAGTGCAGTAATATGCATAACACATAATCAACCAAATCACAAGTAAAATATTAGATATTTAGCAGCAAAATGACATAGAATAAGCCATAGACAGTAAACAAGATAAGTTATCATTTCCTATCATTTATTAGTGTCAAGCAAGATAAAAGTGTATTGTAATAATAATAAAAGCAATAAAGCAATAACATAATCATAATGATTAATAGGAAAATAACAAGTATATTGTCAATTCTTTTTACTGCTTTCTATTTCCTTTCTAATGGCTGAAGTCTACAAGGTTTGTATCAATTATCCGAATCTATAGGAGCTCTCATTGCTAAGGTGTCCCTTAGTCAAATTAGTGATTGCCAAATCCTTATTTGCTAGCATGGCAAGGCCTAAGGCATCACATAACGATCACCAAGTCGTTATTTGCTAACAAGGCGGGGACCAAGGTGTCGTTTAATCTACTACAAGGCTTAATGATTACCAAGTCTTGATATGCTATCATGGCAGAGCCCAAAGTATTACTTAATAAAATACATGACTTGTCCACTACATGGTGAGACCTACACACTCACTTATTCGTTTATTTTCATATAGCAGCCATATCACATAGTGCACACAAATTAACTTTTATTCACAATACATAGTGCACATAATTCTATATTCATCTCACATGGTCATCAAACAAACAACTCCAAATTCTTTTATGAGTTCATGTTGTCAACATCCAATCATAAGCATATTCTTATACATGATTCAATAATTTCACATCGAACTCAATTTAACCAAGCATTGCCATGATCAATTTCAAGCTTTGCAAATATAAGCATCTTTTACTAATGTGCACATATAATAACACATATATCAAGCCAAACTTCTATACTTCATACTCAAACATACCTAAGTCAAGAGTAGGCATATTCTCGTGCAAGTTTAGGGATGCAAACATAGATCAGACAAAAGCTCTAAGACCATTTTCAAATGTTAATTCAAGAAAGGCATTTCTTTTGAAACCAAACTTTAGAAAACCATTTCAAGCATGGAACCAGGTAGTTCATATGACATGTCAAATGGGACTTTAACTTAAATATTTTGTAATTCAAGTGTATTAGTGTGATTAAAAGTGTATTCAATTCCAAAGTCCATAGTCTAAGTTTGAAGTATAGGTACTGCAATACACAAGCATGATCATCAAAGGTCTCAAATAGGTCCAAGTGAGTCTCAAAGACTCATAATAATTCAAATATAGTTCATACAAGGTTCAATAGTAGAAGTACAAATCTATAAAGTCATAACCTTTATAACATAAATTATGATAAGTGTCTTTTAAAAGCTTGTTAAGTCTTAATGGTTCTAAAAGAAACTATCACATAAACCATGCTATTTCAAACATGCCCAAAGATTTGAAAATATTTCATCATAGTAAAATAAATAAAACAACTTCCATGTTTTAGAGAGACACATGGCCAAATTCAAGTATATGGCTAAAACCAAGTTATTTTGCTTCAAAACTTCTCAAACTTGTGCATCAAGCTTTATCAAGTAAAAAATATATGATTTAAGACATCAAACCAAGTTTATGAAACACTAAAATAAGAGAAATAAGAATGAAATGCTTGCTACCCTAAAGAGGGTAGAATTCAAAAGGCACTTTTAATATATAAAATCACTTCTAATTTCAAGAAACTTAGCACATAGCATGATGATATAAACTCTCAAGCATTAAACCAACATTTTAAGAACCTTAAAACACATCAAAATCATATTACATGGCCACAATTCATATGGGACAGAACTTAAAAATCAACTTGATCAAATGTTTCAAGTATATAGACTAAGGAAATAAGAATGTATGTTGCATATACTAATTCAAAAGCTTATTCTAGTGTGAAGAATCATTATCTAAGACACAAATCCAACACTTCCAAAGCTCAAAATAAATGAAATAACAAGAGTTATGGTGCTGTTCAAAACAGGCGACTCTCAAAATTTACTTTAGTCACATGTTTATTGTTCCAAAAATAAGTAAAACACTCAAATTAGCATATATGATCAAACTATAGGTTTCGTAGCTTCAAAATATCACTTTTGCACATATTAACTATAGGTAAAACATGTTGGAAACTTAAACTAAAAACAGGGCAGCATGTATGTTTCTAAAGGAAACCGCAAGTTTCATGTCACAAATTGCAATTATATAAGAATCAAGTTTATATACGTCAATTGCAACATATTAGGACTCTTATTCATCATCTATAAGCCCTTTAAACATAGTAAAAGCACAAAAAATATTTCGATTGCCCTTAGTAAGGCTATGAGCTTCAAGAGATGAGTATCAAGGATTATTAAACTCAAACCACTCAAAATCTATGGTGACATGTTCTTTCATATAAAGTAGCATAGAAATAACATAGAAGTAACATTAAAATTGATAAAAATCAATTCTTTACCCGCAACCCTTGACATGGCCGTGAGCCTCATAGGGTTTGAGGTGGTGAATTTCAACTTCAAATAACATAGAATTCATGTAAACTTAAGAAAACATACACTGAACAATTAAACTAACATATTCATCATCATTAATCATCAAAAAACCCAAGTTTTCCATAAACCCTAGTCATTGCTGAGAGTGACACATGCATGAACAAGAAGATTTAATTCACAAATATGCAAGAAAACATGTAATTAGGCTTCAAAACACAAGTTTACATAATTAGTGCTTGAAATACATAAAAAACTATTGAAACCTCAATCTCTCATGGACATATAGAGGCTTTAAAACTGAACATATATTCTCGAAATTATGCTTCAAAGCTCCAAATAACACAAATGGTCACATAGAATTCAAATATAAAGCCTAAAGAGTGAAAAGAAAAACCCTATATGTTAATACAGCTTGAAACTCAAATTCACCAATGGCTGGACTAGCAGCTAGCTTGAGTTTTTGCTCCCTTTTGAAGGCTTGAATATGAGCTCTAAGGGTGAGGAATGCTTGAGTTTGAGGGTGATAAAGATAGGTGATAGTTTGAAGGTGATTCAATGGAGTTCCTATGGAGTTTTGGAGCAAAAATGATAGTGGATGGTGATGAAGGTGTGTTCACCCAAGGGGATGTGTTTGGGCTAAAGCTAAGTATCTCTAAAGTGTGAGGGTGTGTGTTGGTAAGGTTCTATTTATATAAAAATGCTAGGATTAGTTAGAGTTAATCACATGATTAGTTTTATCCTAATTAGATAGTTTAATTGGTTAACTATGTCATCATTGGTTAATTAACTTATCACCCAAATAAAACTAATTTAGAGATACCATAATACTTATCTTTTGTGTTAAATAAAGATTAAGAAAAGGTTGAGGTGGTTTAGTACATGATTAACAATTTTGCTTAAAACTACATTAGGCAATTTTATCTTTAATTAACAAAATAATTAGCAAATAATTAAATTTCTTTAATCTTTTATCATATTTATATATGTGTAATATGATATCAGAGAATTTTCAGGATTTTTTTTCACATTTTTTAGGATATTTAATATATTTTTACCTTAATTAAGCTTATTTTTTTAGATGATTAACATAATAAATTATCTATAATTAAAAATAAAATTCTCTGCAGCAACCATGTGCATGGTTTGTGCCACCTTCATCGGATTAGGGGACAAAATCCCTTAGTATAAGATTAGGTCAAAAAGTTAAGGAATCTAGTAAAAAGTTAATTAATGAAAAGTAATTAGAAAGTAACATTTTGGTTAAAATCTAACTAATCTTTATCCAATCTAGTTGCAAATGAACCAAGGGGTCGGGAACTAGTTAGGGTTCAGTTAGGGTGCTTAGGGTTAGGGTTTTATATTTTTATTTTGATTTATTTATGTTTTATGATATATTTTGACTTGTTTGTGTAATTTGACCTAAAATTGTTTTAAAAAATAGCTAGGCCCAATCTAGCTGTTGTCAAAGCCCAATTAGAGGCCCATTAAACTCAGGCTCGAAATTTCACTGATTCATTGATATACTGTAAGTTAGAGTTATCTTATAGGATTTTTGGAGCTCGTTTTACACCTTGTTGGGGTTATTTTTTATGTAATTATGCAAATATTGCTCACAATTGATAAAAATTGGCATTTATCTTCAAAATTATATTCAAAAATATGTTAAAAATGTATTTATGATTTTTCTAGAATTTTTTGAGGTCTTTCAGGTTGTTTTTGGATTTCTATAAACCTTTTAGTATTTTCTATCTGTTTTCTATCAGAATATCTATTGTATTTTTATCTTTTGTAACTTATGACATTCTTGTAATTATGGGAAAATCCAGGGGTATCCCATATCATTTTACACTTGGATACCTACGTTGGCCAATTGGTAGAGATTTCAGTTTCTACAACTCCGCTATTTTTCTCGGCTCCTTTTAAACTCCTATTCTACTAAATTTAATGGTGCATGGAACTAAATATCATTTTATAAAAGTTCGAAGGTCTAAATAAAAATAGCCTTTGAGATCTAAGTGTATTATTAAAAATCCTAAGACAATTCTATAAATAATAAAAGTTTATGCTACAGGGGCATTTTCACTTTTTCCTAATTTTTAGTATACAACAGTGCTATAATTTCAATTGTTACATAATCGCCATAGTTCTAAGTGTGAGGATTGTCGTAGCGATAAATGCTGAGAAATTCTCAGCATTCTTACAAATAAAGAAAAATTTCTATTATGCTATATTAAGAAAAATGAAGATGTTACATATACACATGGGCAATTATCATTTGTAGGATTTTTGTGAGTTTGCTCTCGTGTTTGATTTTCTATTGTATATTTGGATTGTATTATTTTAAGCCTGCAGAAAACTTCACTTTTTTTCCCCCTATAAACAAGACTAAGCATGATGAACATATAGATGATATAAAGTAACAAAATAAAATGTCCCAACAGTCTATCACTATTAGAGAAAGCTGATTTATCACATATCATAATTGCAGTACTTCAAAGCAGGTGTGAGCAACCATAGAAATCGCAAAGATGTCAAAAACCCTCATTAATTTGAATCTCATAAATGTATTATATGATCGGATGCGAGGGTTGCCTTCTTTGGTTTGGATTCTAATGCTTGCCTTGACGGAGAAGGCTACGCATGTCAGGGCTTGCCAACAGTCGTTGCCTTGATGCTAAACTTAAATTGGATCTACACATTGTGGATCTTAAATTGGGCTTTGGGTAGTTTGAGTTTAATGAATTATTGGTCCAACTATTATGGGCTGTGAATTATTATGCCAGCTTATGTGTTTATATTTTCATTATGTATTTGACATGATTATTTATATTGAACAAAAAGAAAAACTAAATTAAGTTGTATCGAACGATTTAAAATTAAATTTCAAGTCAAACAAATAGATTTTTGCTTTAAAATGATATTTCAACCAAAATTTTAAAAACCTTAACGATTATAATATTTAATTTTGATATTTTTCAAATTCATAAGCCACTTATATCCATTATATCCATTAAATAAGATTAAATTAAATTGATAATCAATGTGTAATTAGTTCAAATAATTCGATACTTGTCCCTTTAAGTAAGGCCTTGAGTTCGAATGTTGTGAATAAAAAAAAATTAGCGCTAAAAAATTTTTATTCCTATAATAAGCTGATCCAACTCGAGTTAGAAAACTAATATTTGATTTTTTCTTTTTTTAAAAAAAAATAGATTGGCAAAATTTGTAAGTAGTTTATTATAGTAAAAATGAATTGCTACTCCAGGTAAATTAGACCTTTGATATTAGGGATTCTGATTACTTAATCCGATTCATAATAGTTGTCAATTTGGATAAAAGTTTTTTTGTTCATAATAATTGTCATTCTCAAATATTACTGCAATCTTTATTGTTAATTTTTTAATTTTTTCCTCCATCTTCATTTGTTAAAGAAAGTGGTTACTTTATATCACATAATGATATCATGCTTTTCATAACATAATAAAATTTAATAAGAGTATTTTAGTAAACCAATATTGTAATTATACATTAATTTTAAACTTTTTAATTTGTATAAAAATGGCTAAATTGACAACTATTATAAATCGAAGGGACTATAAAATATTTACTTTAAGAAAAACTTTACTTAACCATTACTTTAACCTAAAATTACATGAACATTTCTTAAGATAAAAAGTAATTAACCATGGAGATTTACTTAAGTAACATTCTTTACTTAAAATTGGCTTAGAATGACTAAAATATATATATATACATACATACATATATATATATATATATATATATATATATATATATATATATATATATATATATATTATGACTTGATTGGCCTTTCATTTATATATTATTATGAGTTGGATTCAATTAATAATTTTTTTTATTAATAAATAATTTATAAATATTTTTATAAATACTTAATAAATTCGAGCACATGTTGTGATCATAAATTGTGGTGAATTTTTTCTCGACATAAATGTTCTGCATAAAAAAAATCTTGGGTATTGTCCTGATCAAGAGTATAAAATAATTTAGAGAATCCCCTTAAAATTATATTCAAGTTTCAATGATTTTCGGCTACCCTATCCATTTTATTAGATTAGATTAGATTCGGTTTTGCTAGACTATTTAGATTATACTCTTGCTGTAGTTCTGTTTAAGATGCAATGTCACCAATTTACTAGAACATATTACCAGAAATCCCAGAGAAGCTTATGGTTTGCTGGAAAAAAATTTTTTTATTCTCAAATTTCAAATCCAAAACACTTAATTAAGTGACTAAAGGATCTAACCACGTCGACCAACATTAGTAGTTCTGTTTAAGCTAATCTCATCTCAAAACAGTCAAGCAAAACAAACAACCAAGCCTCGGTGTCAGTAAATCAGCATGTACCAACGCAGAAAGAAACCTCTGACGATGTCCCCGACAACGCTAAACCCACTTCATCCTTCCTCTTGCCACCCATAACAACACAAACACGAACACACCCATTCCCTTGCACCATAACAACTCAACCGTCATCGTCATCATCATCAACAACAATAACAACAATAGTTAACAATAACCTTTTCCCATGTTCAACAGCATATACCACACCCTCTCCCAATGCCTCAACTCCGCCACCGCCACCCTCTCCCACGCGCGTCAGGCCCACGCCCACATCCTCAAACTCAACCTCTTCACCGACGCCCACATCGCCACCAGGCTCCTCTCTCTTTACGCCAACAACCTCTGCTTCCCCCAAGTCACCAACCTCGTACTCCACTCCCTCCCCAACCCTACCCTCCCTTCCTTTTCCACCGTCATCCACGCCTTCGCCAGGTCCCACCAATACGATACTGTTCTCCGCCTTTTCTCCCACATGGGTCATCGTGGCCTTGCCCCTGATGGGTACCTTCTCCCTAGTGCAATCAAGGCCTGTGCTGCGTTGCAGGCTCTGAAACCCGGGATGCAGGTTCATGGGTTCGCGTTTGCATCTGGGTATGCCTTGGATTCGGTTTTGGTGTCTTCTTTGGTGCATATGTATCTGAAATGTGACCGAATTGGGGATGCGCAGAGGCTGTTTGATGGAATGCCTGAGAGGGATGTGGTTGTTTGGAGTGCGATGATCGCGGGTTACTCGCGCCGGGGGATGGTTGAGAGGGCTAAGGAGATGTTTAGTGAGATGAGGAATGAGGGGGTGGAGCCCAATTTGGTGTCGTGGAATGGCATGGTTGCTGGGTTTAGTAATGCAGGGTGGCATTTTGAGGCTGTGGAGTTGTTTAGGATGATGTTGTGTGAAGGGTTTTGGCCTGATGGGTCTACTGTGTCTTGTGTTCTCCCTGCGGTGGGGCAGTTGGAGGACGCGGTGGCAGGGGTGCAGGTTCACGGTTATGTGGTCAAGCAGGGATTGGGATTGGACAGGTTTGTGGTCAGCGCGCTGCTTGACATGTATGGGAAGTGTGGATGTGCGCCGGAGATGTTGCGGGTGTTTGATGAGGTGGATCAGAGGGAAATTGGTTCGTTGAATGCTTTTCTTACTGGGTTGTCGAGAAATGGCTTGGTTGACACTGCTTTGGAGGTGTTCAGGAAGTTAAAGGATGAAGGAGTGGAATTGAATGTTGTGACATGGACATCGATGATATCCAGCTGTGTGCAGAATGGGAAGGACATGGAAGCGTTGGAGCTTTTTAGAGAGATGCAGGCTGATGGAGTGGAGCCTAATGCTGTAACAATCCCAAGCTTGATTCCTGCTTGTGGAAATATTTCAGCATTGAGGAGTGGAAAGGAAATCCACTGCTTTTCTCTCAGGAAGGGAATTTTTGATGATGTATATGTAGGTAGTGCATTGATAGATATGTATGCCAAGTGCGGAAGAATCCTGTTATCTCGGCTTTGTTTTGATAAAATGTTGGCCCCGAATTTGGTCTCTTGGAATGCAGTTATGAGCGGATATGCAATGCATGGGAAGGCAAAGGAAACAATAAAGATGTTTTATATGATGTTGCAGAGTGGCCAGGAGCCTGACTCGATTTCCTTTACGTGTGTGTTATCTGCATGTGCCCAAAATGGCTTAACTGAAGAGGGATGGCGTTATTTCAATAGCATGTCCAAACAACATGGCATTGAACCTAAAATGGAACACTATGCTTGCATGGTGACACTTCTTAGTCGTGTAGGGAAACTCGATGAAGCTTATTCTATCATCAACGAAATGCCATTTGAACCTGATGCTTGTATATGGGGAGCCTTGCTAAGTTCCTGCAGAGTTCACCATAATTTGAGTTTAGGTGAGATTGCTGCAGAGAAGCTTTTCCTGTTAGAACCAGAAAACCCTGGGAACTACGTTCTTCTGTCCAATATCTACGCTTCAAAGGGCATGTCGGATGAAGTAGATAGAATTCGTGATGCGATGAAGGGTAAGGGATTGAGGAAAAACCCTGGCTACAGTTGGATCGAGATTGGTCACAAAGTACACACACTTCTTGCTGGTGACAAATCGCATCCACAAATGGAAGAGATTTTGGAGAAGTTGGATAAATTGAGTATTGAGATGAAGAAGTGTGGTTACCTTCCTAAGACTAGCTTTGTGCTGCAAGATGTGGAGGAACAAGATAAGGAGCAGATATTGTGTGGGCACAGTGAGAAGTTGGCAGTAGTATTAGGACTACTCAACACAAGTCCAGGACAGCCTCTTCAAGTGATTAAGAACCTGAGAATCTGCGATGACTGCCACGCTGTTATAAAATTTATTAGCGGTTTGGAAGGGAGAGAAATTTTTGTGAGAGACACAAATCGTTTTCACCATTTCAAAGATGGTGTTTGCTCTTGCGGTGATTATTGGTAGTTTCTCTAAAGGCTTTGTTTCTGGAGGCATTGGAGGCATCAATTTTTTGCAGTTGGTCCTCCCAGTAATTCTGAACACAGAGAATACATTAATCAAGATTATTCGATACCATTGAGTTGATCATCTTGAGAACATGGATATTTGTACTTCATCTTTTTAGCAATTGGCAGCTAAATAGCTCTCTCAGTCGCCCCAGTGGGTTCCAGTTTGATAAACATTTCTATTCGATCCCCTTTGGTCTTGTAATGAAGATCTGTAGTTAGCCGCATGATTTAGATTATATGGAGGGGTGGCAACTTGCAGGTCTGGATATGCAAGGAGAAGAATTGAGGAGCTTGATAGTCTGAGTCTGATTTCCTCTACAGGGGTACTTCTGTCCATGTTGGTGGCAGATGCATGATTTAGCATCAATTAGTAAATTCAAAGACATGAAAACTTGAGATATTGCTCCTTACAAGCTAAGCCTTCACAGCCTCAAAACCTTCCAGTAATTTTTTATTGGAGCTGACTATGTGTTTCATCTGTTACAAATAACATTAATTTTGTCAAATGGGACTAAAATTTTTATTACTGCAAATTTCACTTTTAACTTTGAATTCGTGTTGGTATGAAGGCACTGTTTTCTAATGGCTTATGAATTGCAGAAAAGTGCATCTTTTGCTTCTGCTGTATGACATTGTGAATTTAGGGCGTGCTTGGTTTACTGGAACTAAAATTAATGGAAATGGGAATGGAATGGAAATGAGTTGCTCCCATTGCCATGTTTGGTCTACAAATAAGAAAGGGAATGCTCATTACCCAGAGGTTCCTCATTCCTTTCTTTTCAGGAATATACATTCCATAGAATTTTGAAAGAATGACCATTCTTTCACTGCTTCACGTGTTCACTATTCTCAATCTTGGGTGAGATTTTCTCTTTGCTTCACCCTTCCTCTCCATTGCAAAGCTTTCTCCATCAGGTGAGATTTTCTCTCTACTGCTCTATAGTAGATGACCATGCCAGCGAGGTTGTTGACATGTGCAATCTTTTTTTCCCTGAATTTTTTTTGAGTTCCACTTACTAAAAGAGCATGCAAATTTTATTTTTCTGTTTTGCATGTTTAGAAGGCATTTCACTGCAAATCAAATGTCCACAATGACTAGTTTGTGAGCTTCAGCCCAGGCTCAAGCTATGACATGCACTAGCCATGCAAACAGAAGGTTTAAAAAACAAATTAATATCACAGGTATACTTGTTCAGTACATCACAGAACAAGAAAGTTAGGCAATTTGAAGAAGTTATCTATGGTATCTATAGTGTTAGTATCTGTAGCAATATTCATCTTATTTCTGATGCTAATATTTGTCATTGGTGGTATTGATATTGAAAACTTTATTTGTGTAGGTTTATATAATAGCTATCCTGATCCATCTGTTTGCAGCGAATGGATTGAAATTATGATAAGTGCTATTGTTTGGTTGGAATCAGATAAGTGTTCTCTATATTATATTTGTGACTTTGTGTAGGGTCATATGACATCTTTTATCAATATTTGTTTTGGCAAATAGATTGGAGTTTTGCCATGATTATTGCTTTGTTTGCTTGGAATTATCTTTTTTTGGAACATATTTGTCATTTAAATGATCTAAGAAATGACTTTTTGGGAAGACATCTGTTTGTGGGGTCTTATTTCCTGCGATTTATGGTTGGTTGGTGTGTTGGAATTTCCAGACCCAGGATCAATCTCAAATATGTTGATACACTTGCATGCCTGTTTGCTAGTGTGCTTTGTATGCATTGATGAGGAGTATGCCAATTTATGCAAGAAATTATGGTTGCCACTTGCCAGGCTTGGGAAACACATCAGCTTCAGCTCTTTCTGGGTCTGATTTGCTAGGCATCTGTCTATATGTGATGTTTCATTTCACTCCTGTTTGAAGATATATTTCTGCTACACTCATGACCCCAAAACACTACTATATGTTTGTTTCTTGTCAATAAACATCTGCTACATTGATTCACTAAAATTATTCATTTCTCGTTAGGATTTTAACAATATTTCAAAAAGATGCCAAATTTTAATTATTAGGTGGTAAAATGTAGTTATTCTGTTATAGTAGCTATTTATTTTTTAAAAAATTGTAATTCAAAATTATAATCACTTATGTTTAACTAGAATCGGAGATTTGTTATCCTGTTTCTTATTCATAATTTGGAGGGGGTCTTGGACTCTGCTAGAACTGTAAGTAAATGTGACTGATGTTATTGTCTCACGAAAAGAACTTCATGCCATTGTCTATTGCATGATTGGTGCAGAGAAATAGCATTGAAGCAGCATTAAACTTCGTGTGCCGAATATGTTGCCTCCAAAGTTAGAAGAGCAGATTGTGATTTATGCGTGTTTAAATGGCTGAGACCTTGAATCAGCGTCAATTTATTAAACAGCTACCGAGGTGAATTTGCCGAAGCATTTGTGTTTTTGCAACTGCAGAGAAAGTCTATCTTATAATAAATTCTTTTGTCCTTGGTTATGGAGTTACACTTTGATTCTAACAGTGACCTGGACACAAATCAATGATTGTATAAGTAAACTGATGGAACAAATTGTTAATGTACAGTTTGTAGAATGAAGGCAGGATACATACCAGTTAATTTGAGGCATGTTTGGTGAAAGGTTATTTTGAGAGATGCAGTTAATTTTCTTTTTTTTTTTTTTCAAAAATTATATCAAAATTTTGTATTATAAGTTGTTTGGTATCTAAAATAAGTTAATCTAAACATATTATAGGAGTAAATGAGAGTTAAAAATAAAAATTAATTTGTAAAATTTTCACCGTCATTTAGATCAATTGCCCCCGCAGAATACGTTGTCATGCAAAATGAAGCACAAGATGGTGTTTACATTATGGTGTCTGGCGAAGTGGGGACCGAGATATTTTGTTGGAGAAAAACGAAGAGAACCCCAATTGAATTGGCGCAAATAAGAAAACTTTGCTAAGTCAAAGCTTGAGAATTGAGAATATTATGCGGGGGAGCTTGGAAAATGAAGTGGCAGAAAGCCGAGTTGTAATGATACGAGCATGAGTAGTGACATCAACCTATACACGTATACAAAATACTAGATGCAAAATTACCATGTATTATGCTAATTTATTTTAGGCTTAATTATTCTGAAGGTCTTTATAATTTCACTCAATTTGTAATTTAATCCCTATAATTTAAAATTTTTTAATTAAGTTCTTATAATATATAAATTATTGTAATTAGGTCATTAGAGTAAATTTAAATTACAAAATTTTTTAAAATTTTATATAATTTAATAGATCCTAACTTAATTTTATAAGTTCAAATGTAAAAATTTATTCAATTTAACCATCAATTTTGTAATGATAGATTGTTCCAAGAACTTGATTACAAAAATTTATTTAATGTAAGGATTTGATTGAAAATTTTTAAATTATAGGGACTTAATTAAAAATTAGGTCAAATTACATGAACTTACAGAATAATTAAACCTTTATTTTAATAATATAGCTATACAGAGCATGTCAAACCCTTTTTTTTTGTTGGTTGACGAGCATGTGAAATATATTTTCAATACATACACAAGTGTGAGCATGAATATTAATATGTGTTTTTTGGACAAAAAAATCCATCGTAAATGACATAACATAACGATACTATATCAGCAGTTATTTACACCAAGTATAAGGAAAAGGTGAATCGGAAAGATGCTAACAACACAAAATTTAACCTGAGGGGCAATAATTATTTTAATAACAATAATTATTATTTTAGTTAACACTAAGTTAATTCATATAGTTTATTATTGTTATTATTATTATTAAGTAAAATCCTAGATTTGAGTCTTAAAAATTGAAAAAATTAGTGTGAAAAAAACTTTGCTTTCGTAGTTGACTTGAATTAGATTATTTCAAATTCTCGTGATTTAAATAAAAAATAACAATCACCGTATGAAATAGCAAACCCTTTCCATTAAATTTGTATTGCTGGAATTCTTCTCATTAATTTTCTTAAATACAAGTACTTGACCAATGTAAACGTTACTTAGGCAATTTAGTCAGAACCATGCAATATAAGCGAAGGAGGAAAGGTTTCCATGCATAACTAGAGAAGAGAAAAGTCAATTTATTTTATTTTATTTTATTTTCCAAAGAATAGAGAAGAGAGAGTGGTCATCACTATTGATAGACATTCCGACTTGTGTGTAGAAATTGTAAGTGGGAAAAGATTTGAGGTATCTGTCGTTTTTTTTGTTTTTCCTCTCTTTTGACTTTTCGAATAAGAAAGAAGTTTGTGCACGAAATTGCATTACATTAAATAGTGATACTTGGTTGGTTTTTCATGCGAGAGATATAAAATGATGGTTTTAAAAAAATTATACAATTTTTTTTTTGAAAATGATTTTCACATAACTCGATTTTCATTTTTGAAAGAGTTATGATTATTAATAAAATAATTTTTATATAAAGAAAATAATATGTACTTTATCCCCAGTGATTTTATAGAGGTATCATTTTCAATTTAAAAATTGGAATGGACAATAATTTAATAATAACACACACTAAAAGAAACTTTAGGATACTAACTTTGAAATACACAACACTCATATATCATGACAAAAGTTAGATTTTATTTTCAAACTTCTGTTCTCTCTATTTTTACTCTTTTGTCATGTTATTCTTAAATTAAACAAATACTCTTTTTCAACTTGAAATTGTGTACGTGATTAAAAGACAAAGCCATCTTCTTAAAAAAAAAAGTAATAAATATCTAAATTTTTAAATGTATATTCTAAAATTATAGCAGTTTTAAATTTTGTTTTAAGGTTTTTTTTTCAATTTTTATAAATTTATCTAAAAGAATTATAATTTTCTTTCAAATTGTTGTGAATGATACAATATCTCCTAACGTAATATTAATTAATTTTGATGGAATGTTAATATAAAATTTTTATACTGTTAGTTAATTGTATTTTATATAACTTTTTAGATAATTATGAAAATAGTCCAAACTTTTTTTTCCAATGATGTAACTATAGTATACAAAATTAATCTCTTAAATGTTATATCTTTAACTTATAGAGAAACGAATATACTAAGACCTTGTGACGACCATGTCCTGTAATGAAATTCAGTGATAATTTCCTGTGGTTGAAGGCTTGAAGCACGAATTGACTTGCTGACATTTGGCAACATTTTTTCACAAATGCAATGTAACCACAGAAGTCAAAGCCTACATCATTCCATGGACAAATGATATCAGCAGGAAAAACACACACAAAAAGACAAACAAACAAACAGTTTTTATAGTTTCAGTCAAACAACCTTTGGCCCCAAACCAAGAGGTAGTATTCAGTCAGCAAGCAACGCATGCAAGAAAAATTCTGACATGCTTCATGGAGGAACAGCTTTTATTCCTCCACCATGTATTGTCACCATTGGATATTTGAATGGGATCCACTTGAAAGTGTAAAGTTCAGAAATCTTGTGGTGTAGATTGATTATGGAGGAAAATATCTTGTACTCCGTCGAGGATGGAAGAGCCACTCCGTATGCAAAGGTGCAAACTTGTTGAATGGGTCAAGCAGGAAATTGTCTCGGAAACACACACACAGACACACCCAATAATGTCTTTGAACTCAAGCTCCAATCTTTCTTACTCTTTACTTTCCCTTTTCACACCACTGTTTCTTCAAAGTCCTCACATTTACTCAGTCAGCACATTAAGTCTTTCTCTCTTTCTTGCTCACACCGCTGCATTTGCCCCCCCAACTCCCATTCACCCTTTAGGATCCTCCTCTTTATATATGGGAATCCCCTCCTTGGTTCTGCCATGAGCAGCAAAAAATTCATGCTTGAAGTTGAAATGTTTGGATAATAGAACTGTTAGTAGTTAGTGGGGTTTTGAGTTTTTGACAATATATTGTTGGGAAACAGCTTCTAACAGGTCTTACACCCTCTTAGTCTACCTCTCTTGTTTGTTTGTTTGTTTGTTTTTTTGTCTTAATTTGGAGTGCTTCTTTTTTTTTTTTTTTTATTTGCTTGTTGATAGTCTTTTTGTTGCTTTTGATCAATCTTACTATATTATGCTTGAATTCTTCACTATATCAATTACCATTCTTCAAGGAGTAATGATGCTATTTATCATGCTTATATGCTATGGTTTTAAATCCTTTGGTGGTTTATTCTTGATTGGTAAAAGGTCAAGCATGATGATGATGCTGTCACCATTTTTAATACTTATTATTTGCCGGAATGCATTGAGATGAATATGAATGAACAGTGTTGATCCCAGAAATATAATTCGCTTTAGGATATTGCATACTTTGTTCAGTAAGCTTGTTTGTTGAAGGGAACAAGCTCCAGGTGGTTTATGCTTAATTATGGTCCATACTACATACTTTTATATTTTATTATCATTTCTCAGGACGTAATGAGATAGAGGACCCTTTGCACCTGTATAATTTTGTTTTTTCATTTTTCTTTTCTGTTTCTTGATGAAGAGATGAAATTTTTTGAAGAGGATGAAGAGAGACTGTACATTCAAAAAGAATTAGAAGAAAACTAACTTCAACTGAAGAACAATGAACACTCCAGTAAGATCTGCCGATGCTCTTTTTTTGATCAACTTTACCAAACCACTATTTTATCTCTTTGTATAATGGACCTGAAATTTTCAATCACTCTAACAACAGTTCCCGTCACTAGAGCTTTAAAAATTATATGGACTATTATGCATTAAGTTTCATTTTCCCTTTTCACTTACATATGGTCTTTGGATGCCTTTCATGCCACTCTGTATGTCTGGTTTCCTGTTATGTATTCATTGCTTTGCATGTTGATTAAATCAACTTTGACTTAGTAATAACCATTATTACATAGAAATATTGGTATTGAACGTTTTAGTAATTTTGTTAATACAGCAGAATTGTCAAGAGACATGGCCAATTTTGGAAAAGATGACATACCAATGCTGTCAGACACTCATCCCAAACTATCAAATGAACCTGTTGATTCTAAAGTGCAGAGGCCTGTACCTAGGACACGAAGTGTATCGATTTCTATTCCGATGATCTCCATGGAATCACATGAGAGAGAAAGTAATCTTATGGGACACACTGGTCCCCTACGAAGTCAGAGAAAAACTCCATTCAATCAGATGAGTGGTCCATTATATGTTTCCCCTAAACCTGGAACCCTTTTCTGGAAGAATATAGCAGCAACAGGGAACCAAGCAGCGGAAACTAAGACAGAAAAGTTTCCTTCGTTCCATGGCATGGGTGAAAATGATTTGCAGAACAACTATACTGGCAAAAATGAACATTTAGTAAGGTCTGGTCCACTGGGAATGTGCAATGATCCATATTGCACGACTTGCCCGACTTACTTCAAGGCTACTCAACAAAGAAATTCAAAAGCTTCGGGTATATTCAATCCCAAGGTATCTTTCTTCCTAAACTAGACTATCCTTTCTTTTATGTTAAGAAATTAATGACAACTATATTTTGAAGTTGCCTTAGACTACACTATGCACCAAGGTTCTTAAGTTATTGAATGTATCATGCTAAAGAATTTTATTCCAGATGTGTGCTGTCGAGTTCTGTTCTAAGCAAACTTTTGATTTGATATGATGGTTTTGTCATAATTCATAGATCATTATTTGAACTACACTATACTTATCTGCTTCTCAAGTAGCCAATGGTTTCCACAATTCTACATAACATATGGTACATGTTGTTCTTACTGTGATTTACATTCATCCCCCTATGGTTTTTTTTGTGTCTTTTTTCTGGGTTATAATGTTTATTTTCGTTAAATATTTTGTCAGTATTAAGTAATTTAGTAAATGTTGTGAAATTTGGAGTTGTTAACTTGTAGTGGACCCAAAATAGGCTTAAATGTCATTATGTGAGACCAAATAGAGAAGGGAGGCACATTGAGACAAAGATAGAAAGGCCTAATGAGCCTGCTGCGTAGTCCAGAGAAAATAATCTATAGCTGAGCGCAACTCTGTCCCACAAAAATTAGTATGCTCTACCCTTGAAAATTCTAGCAACCTTTAATGTGTCATTATTGGCAATATTCTTTTAAATTTTAAATTTTTCTCCTTTTCCATTTGTGGAAATTTAACTTATGATTCACTTTGACAATATTAGCTCCTGTTCAACTACAAAAACAATAACAAAGCCTTTTCCCACCAGGTGGGACAATATTAGCTCCTGTTACTGAAATAATTTTGTTGAACTTTGAATGTTTTCAGTTTCACAATTCCCTTTATGGGGATGCCAAGTGTTGGGCAAGGAGACTTTCTGCTTTCTTGATTCCAAATGTTCCTCTCGTTATGAATCCTCATACTAAACTTGTACAAAAATGGAATAAATTTTTTGCAATTTGTTGCTTGCTGGCAATTTTTGTGGATCCGTTATTTTTCTTCGTGCTCTCTGTGCAGAAGGTATGGTTTTCCCACCCTTTATTTAGATTCAAAATATTTAATGTTGTATGGAGTTAGATACTGTTCTATGTTTCACTTAAACAAGCTCTTATCACTTCAAAACAGATAATAATTATCGATGAGATGGAAACCTTCATAACTTAGGATAGTCACGAAGTACTCCAGCAGTCCAGCTTTACAAGGCATCACTTTGTTCCATATTAATCAATAATCATATCTATAGCTTCTTAAACTCTATTTCTGTCTCTATATATGTAAAAGTTTGTCAGTCTGTTTTGCATGCTAAAATGAAAAAAATAAAATAAAATTGACACCCTGCTTCAATATGTAAAGTGGCTATTTACTTTCAATATCGGAAGTAAGCATAATTTTGACTATGACATGGTAAGAAACACAGGTTAACTAATTTCTCTATTCAGACCAGGCTTAGACTGAACCTTGGTCTTAAATTTGTTCTATAGGCTGGTTTTTCTTATGGATTCATGCTTCGAACAAAACGATAAAGTCATCCCTAATAGATATATCTAGGAAGTCAAATTTCTCTTAGCAAAGGAAATAGACTAATAGGAGAGCTAATATCTTTCCAATATTAAGAAAACGAAATTTATGGTCTCTCTTTTATTCTCTTACCACCTAAATTGGCTTTGCCCAAAAAGGAAGTTAGTTTATAGCTGTTCTTTCTCTTTCACTGGTTAGTAAGTGCCATAATACAAGGAATAGTGCATGCGTGATTTATGTGACCACAGTTTTAAAATCTTCTCTCGAGTTCCCTCCACTCAATTTTGTCTGCTTGTTGTATGCAGGATCATAAATGTATTGTTCTAAACTCAGCTATGACAACAGTGCTTGTTTTACTCAGAAGCATGAATGATTTTATATACTTCATAAACATTATTCTTCAGGTAACTTTTAGGAATTTTCAGGCAGTTGTTTATTCCTTCTGCTTGTGCAACTGTTTTTCGTATATTAAACTAGAGATTCATATTGTCACTTCGAGAAATATATTTGAGCTCCTTCCTTTTTAAGTTGTCATTTTTCATTTTTTCTGGTTATAAGTAAAATAATGATATAATCTGCTGAATGTTCTCTTAGAACTGCCTCATAACTCTTTATAATTTACGTTTGTTTTTTTGTATCAGGCAAAATATCTCTCCAGTAGAAAACAATCTCATCATAGGAACTGAGAAGTTCAATACAATTTTCTGTTAACTTTGGGCTTTAGCCCCCCATTTCGTACGATATTTCCCTGTTACCTTCATGTAAAAATGATAATAGTGATTTGTGAATAAATTTGGAGGTTGAAACTGTAGTGTGCCTATATTGTTGGTATCAAATACAGAAGAGTGATAGTCCTGAATTTTAAATATAGTTTTGTTTGTTTGTAAGTCTAGGTTGGTACTCTTCAGTGATGCAGCCCAGCACAATTAAATCTTCTAAGGAATTTTTTTTTTTTTTTTTCCAGTTTAGGTTGGCTTATGTGGCTCCTGAGTCTAGGGTGGTTGGTGCCGGGGAGTTAGTTGACCATCCTAAGAAGATTGCTCTTCACTACCTTCAGACATATTTTTTTCTTGACTTATTAGTTGTACTTCCACTTCCTCAGGTAAATCCCTCCCCCTTCCCCCTTTCTTACTTATTTTAACTTCAGTATCTCATATGCCTAATGTGAACTTTTTGATGTATAAGTAAAATTTATAATACAAAGTAGTGGATATTGTCTGGTTTGTTTTATCTGGCACTAATTTTCAGAACAATACGAAATAGTCATTGGTTTTCGGATGTCTTTTTGTATTTGACATAGAAGGTAAACATAAAGGTCCTTACTCCAAAGGATAGCTGTATCAAGGAAATTGTTAGCTTTGATTGTTTAGGAATTTAAATTGATCAATTAGAAATTTGGATGAATATTCTTTTCTCTCAGAAATCTGCTTGTCCTGTTAAGTTTCTTTTTTCCTCCCATTTCCTATTTAGTTTTGGATAGTAATTATTTAATTATAATTTTCTTCTTAAAGGATTTAAGATTCTTAGAGAATTTGGTATGCCTATAAATATGATCTATCGTTAATACTTTCATGTTGTGGCATAGTAATGATTAAAATTTCAGGGGTTGCGCTTGTTTCTCTTTATTCTTTCTAAGCTGATTCTTGTTCTATGTCATCATGTTTGAAACTCTGATCATCTGTATTTAGTTTTCTCATTGGTGTTACCAGTTTGAGGAATAATTTTTATTTGTGTACATGAACACATGTCTAAGAATAAATAGATGGGGGCACAGGAAGGAAAGACTATGACATTTGTTATGAAGATAGAAGCAATTTTGGGTTTATATACATGTCAAAATCCTTGTCATGATATCATTCAGTGGAATATTTGCAGATAATCATATTGTTTGTCCTGCCACAAAACTTGGGTTCATCAGGAGCAAACTATGCAAAGAATCTTTTGCGTGCCGTGGTCCTTGTTCAGTATATTCCCAGATTGTGGAGGTTTCTACCAATGCTAATTTCTCCAACTGGATTCATATTTGAGTCAGCATGGGAAAATTTCTTTATAAATCTTCTCACCTTTATGCTCTCTGGCCATGTTGTTGGATCATGGTGGTACCTCTTTGGTTTGCAGGTAGGTGAAGGCTTTTCTTTTAAAGAACTTTTGTCATTTCTTCTTCAGTGACGATCACTTTCCTTTCAGATTCTTTTTATTTTTATTTTTTTCACTTGATATACCTTGATAATTCAGATGGGAAAAGAAAACAAGGCCTCATTTTTTTTTTTCAAAATAAAAAAAAAAGCTGTACAAGTTTTAAAGCATTCATGGTTAACCTCAAACCATGCTTGTAAAAAAAGAGAAAAGAAATAATGCTTGCATACTTCTTCTGATATCCCTGATATCGAACATTATTGTTGGCATGGACTTTAAATTATGTCCAAGCAAAGTGTATTATCAAAGTGTTCAACATTTTGAAGTTTTGAGCATAATTTTTTTTTTTTTTTCCAATTCCTACGAACTGAAAATGAAATGAGTCAGTGATGAGAGATTTCATTGAAGTTGGAGAAATGGCTTAGGTGGTTACATCACATGAAGATGGATCTTCATTTATTAATTTCAGCTTACTTTTTTATTTTTAACCCCTTGTTCCAGAGGGTTAATCAATGTCTACGAGAAGCCTGCAACAATTCTCACATTCCTCGATGCAACGAGTTCATCGATTGTGGGCATGATGAAAATGCTAAAAAATATCAAAATGACACGAACTGGCGTAGTTGGAAGAATAATACTAATACAACTGCTTGTTTCACTGAAGATGGTTTTGCTTATGGGATTTATCTAAGAGCTGTCAACCTTACTGCAGAACATAATGTGATCAAAAGATATGTATATTCATCATTTTGGGGTTTCCAGGTATATCTTTCATTTCTTTTTTTCAATGTTAATTGTGTTTATTATTTTTCAAACTTAATTATGGTACCAGTATATTTAGTGAGGAGTCTGTTTTTATCAGAAGATGACATCAGGCTTGACCTGTGGTGAAAATTGAGGCAATAGTACCTATTTAGTTTTAACCTTCGGGAGTGAGGCAAGATAAGTTGCATGTTTCACAACCTAAAAGTAGAAGAAAACAAGTTACAATACTCTGAGTAGTTCATCTACTACATAAATATAAATCCAGAAAATCCAAATTTGAAGATGATAAGGGATAAATAAATTGAAATTTCATGACCTTAATTGATACAACCAGGGAAAAATTTTAAATACGAGATTTCTCTCTGCATTGAATTTAATCAAATCCTAACAAGTGGGAATTGACATAGGTACCAGTTACAGGACCAGTGACATTTATGTGTGAAATTAGTTTGCAATAAACCTCTAAAACATGTGAAATAATTTAGAACCTAAAATTCCCAAATGATTCTTCATTAACCTGGATAAACTATACTGAAACTATCCTGCTAATTAGATACTTAAGTTTTGCATATAGATGGCGTGTTTTTAATTCAATAATTTGTTTCTTTTCAATAAATGAAACTCAACTAATGCTATATCTGTGTGTGTGTGTGTTTTTTTCTTTTTTTGGCAGCAAATTAGTACTCTGGCTGGCAATGTGACCCCAAGCTATTTTGTATGGGAAGTCCTTTTTACCATGGCCATCACAGGAATGGGACTCTTGCTTTTTGCCCTTCTCATTGGAAACATACAGAACTTTCTTCAGGCTCTTGGACGCAGGTAAAAATGTCTTCATATATGCAATGCCTCATGAGTCAATGACCAGACAACGATATATTGAGTGAGTAACAAGTACTGTTTGAGGACAACATTGTTTTTACTCCACTCTCTAAATTAATTAATGATTTAAGGCTCCTTTAAGGATTAGCTTAGAAAATTATCTGATGTTCTAGCTTGAAGAATGAAGGGTATATGAGCATGTCAGAGGGAAATATAATTGTTGGGTTAATACCATAACATTTCCTAAAGCTGTTGCCTTTACTTTTATATATTAATTAAAAAGAAATTCCTTAATGGTTTTATAGTTTGGGAATTGGGGCTATCTGGGTTGATGGATTTAACTATGCTAACTTAGCTGTACATGAGCACAATAATTCAATAAAAATGCAGGTCTTTGCAGAACTCAGCAAGGTGTAGTATTTGAAAGACACCATCTATCATCATTAATGGAAAGCTGAAATCTTGGTTTAGTGATTGCGGTTGAGAGGAAAGGAGACCCTTTGTCTCCTTTTTGTCTTATTCTGGATGTCTTGAACTGTATTATTGTTTATCAGATAAAATGTTTAGAATTGTGGTAGATCAATGTGAATAAATGCAATGACAAACATTTCCTCATGGCTGCAATGGTGATGTTGATGTATCTCATGCCCTAGCTTAAATTGGACTAGGAGGAATCCTTCCTGAGTTTTATATCCTGGTAGTTTGATCGATATCTTTTCTTTTATAGGGGACAAACAAAAAATATATCCGGTGCTGCGTGTTACTATTTAATTTTGATAGTCATGTTTGTGGCTATTTAAGGCTAATAAACTAGCTGCTTATATATATATATATGTGCGTGTGTGTGTGTGCTCATTTTCTTCCTTTCTCTTAAAGGAGGCTAGAAATGTCACTTAGACGGCGTGATGTTGAGCAATGGATGAGTCATCGACGCATAGCAGAAGATCTGAGAAGGTACCTATATTTCCTCATTTTGGTCAGACACATATTGCCCCCAAAGTATTTGTTGTTAAATTGGTTAAATTTGCCACTTGTTAGTCCTCCACTCCTTCCCAAAACATCACTTGTTGGGAATGTATATTTGTGACCAAGTTCAGTTCTTGTTAATATATATGATGCTACTGTTTTACAGACGAAAATAGAATCATTGAAATCAGCAACCATTAAATACTTAAAATAGCCTTTTATTAAGAAACAGATGATAGTTTGGAATTTCTACAACACTTCCACTTGTTGGCATGTTTGTTTGCTAACATGCATGCACAACATGTAGAAAGAGAGAGAACAGTGTGAGAACCCTTATTTTTGTGAATACACAATTGTCTAGCACTTTATGTCCGACTCTGAGTGGCGTTTATAACTGAAAAAGAAGCCATGCACACTCTGTAGTACGAGCGTATAGTACAAAACTACAGCTAATACAGCCACAACAACATCAGCCAAGCCGGCCATTCGGTGCGATCAGTGCCTATCTACTTCATTTATTTGTATATTTCACTTCAAAAAGATGTTTACATGATTATTTATCATGGAACCAAATGACCACCATCCTTTGAATTAATACTAGCTCTGGCAATGTGGAATATGGACAAAGTAAAACACATGAGAAGCAAATCATGGTTACTAACTATTTTATAGGCTATAACATGATGTCTGTAGGAGCAAATAGGCATCATAATGATATGGATTTGTGGATGATACAACACAAGTGTTAGGGAATGTGGTCCACTTACAAGATTGGCCTGTGATGTAGGAGAGTGCGACAGGCTGAACGTTATAACTGGGCTGCAACAAGAGGGGTGAATGAAGAAGTGCTTCTGGAGAATTTGCCAGAAGACCTCCAGAGGGATATCAGACGTCATCTCTTTAAATTTGTTAAGAAAGTGAGTACAATAGTTTCTCTGGCATAAATTGACTAGTTATATCAATTTGGCATGTTTATTTTTCTTGAGCAGATTATAGCTATGTAGTGATGATAGGAAAACTCCACAATTTCAGCCATGTGACCTAAAGTTAGATAGTATAACATGTAACTGAAAGCTATTCTGAAGGCAAAACTAGTGAAGTTGAACCAATGGTACATCTAAGGTCATTGGATTAACAAGCGCAAAATTTGGATTTTATGTCGCATCAACTTGTCATGTATATGCTACAGGTTAGAATTTTTGCCTTGATGGATGAGCCTATCTTGGACGCCATCTGCGAGAGACTAAGACAGAAGACATATATCAAAGGAAGCAAAGTTTTATATAATGGTGGTCTGGTAGAGAAGATGGTTTTTGTTGTGCGCGGAAAATTGGAGAGCATTGGTGAAGATGGAAGTGTTCCTTTATCTGAAGGGGATGCTTGTGGTGAAGAACTCCTGACATGGTGTCTTGAGCATCCTTCAGTAAACAAAGGTATTTTTTTTCAATCCTTAGCAATACTTGATGTGCAGAGAAGGTGCCTGTTTCATAGTTTGGTGCCATGCTGAACTGTTCGAAAATTAGCAACATCAACTTGGTTTCTTTTGCAGATGGTGGAAAAGTAAAGATTCCAAGACAGAGGTTGGTTAGCAATAGGACAGTTACTTGCTTAACAAATGTGGAAGCATTCTCTCTTAGTGCTGCAGACCTTGAAGAAGTTACAAGCCTTTATGCAAGATTCCTGCGGAATCCCTATGTTCAAGGAGCTATAAGGTGATCTTCTTGTCTTACATTTTTTTTTTTTTGGTTTATTTCTTTAATGCCTTTATAATTAAAAGATATATCTAAAAAAATTGAGATAAATAGATAAGTTTTTTCAGAAAAGGTGAGCCTTAATGCAACAAGTTGCTGCCTTATGACTTGGTGGTCACGGTTTCAAACAGTTGTTTTAGTGGTTTTTATTTTTTTATTTTTTGGTAAGCCGAAAAAAAGTAGTTTCTAAAATAAAAACTCTTAAAAAGGCTACATGGTGGAACCAGCTTCCCTTTTTCTTCTTTTTTTCTTTTTTAAAGCTGAAACAAACACATCCATTATATCTGTGTTTGTGATTCTGCCTAATCTTTCTTTACACCATCCTATGATTCTGCATAATCTTTTCTTATACCATTGTATCTGGTTTTGTATTCAGTGTTTGTCTTTTCAGAAGAGTTAAAAACAAGTCTTAGTTTTCATTCAAATCAATAACTGGCACGATATTTTGCTCACTCTATTGTCCTATGTTTGTCTTTGCTTTTAAATTCTTAACTGACACAGCATTTTGGTTGCTCCATTGTGTTAGGTATGAATCACTTTATTGGAGATGCCTTGCAGCAACACGTATCCAGGTTGCATGGAGATACAGGAAGAAACGTCTTAGTCGAGCCGACACTTCACAATCACATGAAACATTGTAGTTTTAGATGTTATGGTTAGGTATATTAGACACAATATGTGTATGGATGGCTACAAAATGTTATTGTAGGTATAATAGGTTATTTATTTTCTTCCCATTAATATAGTTTAGTTGTGCTCTTTCCTACCAACATGTTAAGAACTTACATTTTATTTTATTTTATTTTATTTTACAGTCGAAAATAGTTATGACAATAAAACTTTAAGAGCCAAGAGATAGATAAAAATGTTACAATATGATAATAATTGTTTTGAAGAAGAGATAAGAAATGGACATTGAAAATAACTATGGTATGTTATGTGATAAAGTTAGTGTCAACTAATTTGAGGAATAATCCACTAGACATAGACATACTAAAATGCTTATAATTCAGTTTTGTCCTTTCTTTAGGTTTACCAAGTTCCAAACAGTGAAATGAATCAACCAATTGAAAATAATAATCCACTAGACATAGACATACTAAAATGCTTATAATTCAGTTTTGTCCTTTCTTTACGTTTACCAAGTTCCAAACGGTGAAATGAATCAACCAATTGAAAATAATAATCAATCACTGGGATGAACTCATTCATGACATATATATATATATGTTTTTGGTATAAAGGTAAAAAAAACAAGAAGTGAAAGGGGAGATAAGAAAAGGAAGCAAAACATTAAAGAGAAGGGAAGAAAAGAAAAGAAAACGAAGCATTACAAGGAAGAGAAAGAGAAGAAAAGAGAATGGGGAACCAATGGAATAGGAAGAGCATGTATGTTAGTGAGGGGCTAGGCCATTCAACAAAGTGCTCATCTTTTTTGGAACTCAGTTTGGAGAGCAGCTCTGTACAAAGAAGTTTAATATCTACAAGTATGAGCAATTCATTACCCTAGATTAAGACCCACACATTGCGCGGGGGACAGCGCATAGGGATTATTTTAAAAATATATTAGTAATAATTAGATTTGTATTGGCTATATAACAAAAATAATGTAATATTTATTAAAGATAAACTAATAGTTTGATAATATAAACAAAAACAAAAACAAAAAAAAAAGTGCATAAGCTTTTTAGTCATTTGCAATGCGATGAAAGTCAATGCACGCATAATAATCAAACATGCTTCATTGTTTTGTTGCCATATTTCTCCTTTCCCTTTTTGGCGGCAATATTTTTTTTTGCACTTGTTCCACTTTTTTTAATTGGGTTGCTTGTTGGTGTTATTTGTTTGTTTTTTTCCTCTTGAAGGTTCGAAGTAAGATTGACTCTTCATCTAATGCAAATGTATGTTTTACTTCCATTGTTGCGTTTCTTGGCTCTTCATCCGATGTTGTTTCTGTATTTAATGGTACCTCTTTTTATTTGAGCTTTCTATGGGTCTTGACTCTGCATTGGATGATATTTCTGTTGGAGAATGTGGTTCCTGAATCACAATGGGGATAAATGTTAGAAATGAATTTTGTTTACTTAATATATAGACCATTATGCTTGGCAAATTTTTTTGTTTATTTTTCTAATTTTAGAATAATAAACGTGTGAATTGTATTTGTATTTTTGTTACCTGTTTGATTTCTTTGAAGAGTGGCTAAACTTCAGAGTTGGGCACAAAAGTCTTTGTGATCGTGTACTTGTGGGACCCTTCTTTCAAGTTGTGATTGTTAATCTTTACTTCAAATATAAGTATGCAATTGTAGAGGTTTTGGAATTTTGATGGCATCTCAGAGTTGTTCCCATCTTGTTGGCTCTTTAGATCTGTTGCAGTTGTGTCCAGTAGTTTCTGAGCTTCTCGATAAAAAATTGTAAATGTTGCCACAGTTGTGTTGTTAGAAGCTTTTAATTGCACCATGAACCTAGAGTGAACAAAGTTAGAATTATTAATTTAATTTGAGTTAAAAGATGACATTATTCTTTTGCTTGTTTACCTTGTTGTTGGATACTTGGATTCTTGCTGACATGATTTGCAAATGTATTTGTCCCCTTATTGCTGCAGTTTCTTCATGCAATTTTCACATCCAACATAGCTCCGACCAAATGTGTCATCAATTTCATTGACAGTAGCCAAGACTGTGAATATTTCTTCCTATTTTTTTTTTCATATTAAGTTAATTATGTAGAGTTATATGATTCATTTGTTGAGATAATGCTGCATTAAAACATACCTGAGTATCTGATTCCCATTTCATGGCCATTATATCATGTAGAGATCTTCGATTTCTAAGCATCCTCTTTTCGGGGTCTGCATTGGCATATTCTTGGCTTGGGATCTCCACTATTTCTTGGTCCTCTTCTTTATTCCTATTAAAGAGGTATGATGTAAAACATTTGTTGAATAAGAATATAAAAAATTTAAATTTTGAAAAAAGCATTATGTAAGATTTACCCGCTTGTAAGTTCTGCAAATTCTTCAGTGTCTAAGTTGATATACATCATTGTACTTGAAGTTGAGCTAATTGAATACTCATCTGCATGTAATGTTAAAACTAAAACAGAGAAACCAATGTTCTTGGATATCGAATACACTAAGCAATATGACAAAATCAATTAATGTATTCCTTTGAATAACACCATCAATAACATAATTAGTGTAGAATTTAACAGTATAGACTACTTACGAGCATGGCATTATTTCTAAAAGCTGAGGTAATCATTGACATGAATAGTATTTTTTGATCTATATTTTGAATTGATAAATTTGTAAATGGTATTCAATTAATACATTTAACTATAGTGGTCTATTGGCACAAGTATTTTATTGTTATTTATTTTTAAATTTGTTTTTTAGTTTAAATACAATACGTAAACCAAAATAATTAAAATATTTAAAAGAAATTATTAAATGTTTTTAATAAATCAAATGATATATTATTAAAAGATAAAAAGATATGTTTTATATTAAAAATAATTTAAATAACAAAGAGGATGTTGTCACGCCCCAAACCTAAGCCGTGACCAGCACACAGGTTAATCTGACTCATTTAACCTGACAAGCCTAATGACCAAATTCTATCCATATAATTTAACAATTTAAGTAAAAAGGGCTGCCAAAAATTCGGCAAAATCTCCCCTAAAAACTAGACAATCCACAAATTACATAGACCTGTTTAAATCAAATATAATAACCAGAAATCACAGCCAGAATATTTCCAGAGTAACAATCATAGGGATCAAAAGATCAGCTATACTAAAGAGTAATATACACGTTATGACTATATCCATAACCCAAAAATAACTGATCCTATACCCTATAGCTGCAAAGTACTGGAATCAACAAAATAGAAGCCTCTTCCATAGTAAAGGCCTACCAAAAGGAATATCCTGGGTAGAACAGCTAGTCCCAGGAACCTGCTACTCAGCACCCTGTGAATCTGAAGAGAAGGAAAGGAAATAGGATGAGTCATACAGACTCAGTGAGGGTATATAAACAAAGTGGACAGGAAGGAGAAACTAAATCACGCACGAGCTTTTAAAATAACTGAAAATAACTGAATAATCATACATTCACCAAAGAATTTGATTGAGGCAATAGTTTGTCCATTCTATATTTCCATAAATAGAACCTTATCAACATCCTTCTTTTAAGTTAAAACTCATTAACAGAAACTTAACAATTCTCTATATATTGTCTTAATCAACTTTCTAAATAGACTTTGTCAACATAGAATCAAATATTTCATCAAACTAATTACTCCATGAGGGTTACCCAAGAAGAACTAAATTTTTATGGGGAGTGGTCTCAACCCATCTGATCATAAATATGAGCTCATCTCAAGCCGGGGGTCTTGCCTCGTCCGGTACTATCTCATTTAAATATACTATGTGCACATAGGCTGTTATATCTCTTCGCTAACGGCGAACGGTGTTCTAACTTAGAACCCATCATGATTTTCTCAATATAAATTTATTTTAAAATGAAATACTTAAATTCAATAACCAACTTCTATAAAATCCAATTCTTGCAAGAAATAAACTTTTATAATTCATTATAAATAAACCATAAAATAAGAAGGAATAATAACAGGTGGCATTGAAATAATAATTAAGAGGATATTCAAAATATTAAATCAGCCATTAGTATCCAAAGAAACTCAATTATTATTTTAGAAAGAGAAATTAATTGGCTGAAATGACTACCCAAATCCATTATTAGCAAAAAATTAAATTATTAGCTTTAACAGGTTAGTTTCTCCTATGAACATAAGTTTAAAACTATTGCCACTAAGTAAATAACCACTCACAACAAAGAGGGATCAAGCAGAAATGCCTCAACAACTCAGGAAGAATGTGCACCGTATCAGGAGGATCTGATCAACACAAATATTTTGACAAGCTTAGATAATTTGTTTGGAGGTAGTCTAATAATTAATATGCTTATTATTAAGCAAAATATCAAAATATTACTCACCTACTATCTTATTACTATTCCCTAAATTTGAGATAGCCTCTAAAATTTACCCATAAGAAAACAGGTTTGAGATTAGGAACTCACCTCAAGCTTCAAGAGCTAGTAGATAGCAAACTTTTGTGATAAAATAAAAGAAAAAGAGCTTTGGTGGTAGAAAAAAAAAGAAACAGAGAAGAAACGAAAAAAAAAGGAGGAACAGACAAGAAAGAAGCAACTTGAACCGAGGAAGAAGGAAAAAGGAAAAGTAATGATTCGGTGGTTTATGCCACCTTTCTTTTATCCCCTTTCCTTTTTTTTTTTTAACTTACAACAAAAAGACCAAAAGGCCCTTAACCTTTTCTTCTTTTCTTTTCCTTTGTTTCGAGACCTCGGTGTTACAGATGTGCAGCATCGTTATATATATATTTGGGCCTTTTACTTGGATTATCAATGCTCTGTCAATTTGAGCAATTATATTTTTTCACATGGTGACTTTGACTACAACATTCCTGAAAATTGAATAAGTTTAATGAATAATGATATAATTTTAATTTTTTTTTCGTGAATTGTTTAGTGCAAAGGGAAAGCTAATGGAATATAAAAATTTGCAATTTTGCTTTACTCTTTAAGCATCAACTCCATTTTGCATATTGTTGTTGGTTTTCTGTTGACATATACTTGTTCTTCATCTCTCAATGCATGTTGTCTTCCAATGAGATCTGAAATAACTGTGTAATTTTGTTAGGTTTTTTATGTCTTTGGTAGAAGATTACTTCAATATAAAATGGTTATTAATAATGTTACTTGTTAATATGTTTTTCTCACCTACTCTTTCGGAGATTGTTTGTAACGAAGCAAACTCAAAGTACTGTTGGGGAATATTGATGACAAGGTCATTGATTTCCTTCAAAATAGTTGTAAACAAGAAAAACTCTTTCAATTTTCCTTTTAAGGTCTATAATTTTCATTTGCTGCAGCTATTTTCAAATTTTTGATGCTGTAAACTTTTCCCTCTTTTAACATATGAGTGAAATTGGAGATCATATTTTTGTGCACAGTTATATGAAAAGGTGTTCCCTGCATAATTATGTAAGAGAATGAGAATACAATAAATAAGGTGAGACACTTTTTAATGTTTTATAGGCAATTTTTTTGTGTTTTTTTTTTTTGAGAAAATGTTAATTAGTAGGAAACAATGCAATGTTACACGCTACAAGAGAAGAGAAAAACATGGAAATAAATTGATGAATATTTTGGGTACATTGATGGGAAATAACTGAAATAATAAGTAGAGAAAATCATTTTCAAAATTTTAAATGTTATATATACATCTTTAAACGAGATGTATATTATTTATTCCTTTTATTTATATGTTAAAATTAGAGTGTAAACATATAAAAATTAAGTTTTTCGTTACAATAAATAATAAAAATATAAAAAGATAGAATAATATACATACAAAAGTGGATATATTTAAATTCGCATATTCGAATATATATATATATATATATATATATATATATATATATATATATATATATATATATATATATATATATATATATATATATATATATATATATATATATTTGAAAAGATTCAATGTGGAGTGGATGCGTAAGTTGCAATTTCCATCACCTATCCAAACCTATTGGCCCCATTCAAACCAGAGAAACAAAGTGAGCTAGAGCATCATAAGATCCTAAATTTCATTACACAATTATCATAATAATTAATATGATTAGTGCTAGCAAGAGTAACCTTAATTGAACACAATGTAGAAGGTGAATGAAATTTGAAATTCATAAGTCAACAGACCTATCAAAGGACCTATAGTTTATTTAGAAATCATGAGGTTAGTTAATCAACTTATCATCAATGACACAAAAGGTACTTTTATGGTGATATTTAGTTTAGTTAAACATTAGAAGAATGATACAATGTGTTATTAAACATGAGTAAAACTATGTACCTGTTCATCAAGTACGATCATTTCTAAGTATATTGACTTTTCTTGGTTTGTTGGTGTGAAGGTATGCCAGAGTCGAACCACACAAACTTTCAAAAATCAAGCAACATGATCTGTGGTGAGATCTTGGAGAAACTGGTACTCCATAGTAGATTTTGTGTTTGGTTTGTGGAATGTAAAGTAAGTAAAGAATAAGAGGTTGAAGATGTAAATTGTATGTTTGCTATTAGTAAATATATAATTATATATAATTTTGGTGGAGTTAGTGTAACTATTTTTTTTTTTTTTTAAATTTGTAACTGTCATTTTTTTAAATCCTAATAATTTTGCAATTTGACATATTGTTAAATTATATTTAAGACGATAATTTGGTTTCATAGAGAATATTATAAAAGATATATTTTGTAAATGCCACTTTATTGGATGGGATTTTTGGGCAGAAGCATAATCATTGTCTATTAAAACATGTCGATCATGAAAATAGACAGTTTAGAAAAGCCCTTCATTTAAATGTCATTGCTGGACTTAAAATGCAATGATCTCATATTTTAAAATTTGAATAAGTTGTTAAAAGAAACAAATTGGATCAAGACAATTGATTATGATATGTAACTACCTATAATAAAGCTTATAAATGTTATATCAGTAAATACCTTTGATATTAGCAGAACTTTCGAATACAATGCAATATCCTTTTCATGTTAAATTTGACCTCAATTTTAGTTTAAAATGAACTATAATTTTTCAATCTGTGAGAAAAAGAAAACTAAGTAGTCAAATAAAAAGAAAGGATATATTGAAGGATTTTTTTCAATCTATCATCACAATTTCATGTTAGTACAAAAGAGCTCACTTTTGTCTAAGAAACCAATAAGGATGAGTGGACAATATAATTTAATAAACTTAAGAGGTTAAAGTCCACCTCATGCAGAATAGTGACCATTATTAGAGTTTAATCTAATCAAGATGTGCACAAAGTCAGTCAAAATAGTGAGGGTATGCCAAAGTAGGACAAAAACGCTCAATGGCACATGTAAGAAAGAGTAAGAGAGGGAGGAAATAAGTACTTTATAAGAAGCATTTGTCTGATTCTAATTCAATGAAATCATCATTATCCTGAGGAGCATATTGGTTGGACGTATCAGTTTGATGAGAATTAGGAAGCCTCATTAGTTCCCCGTGCATATTATAGGAAAGAGAGTTTCAAACTCTTTGCATTGTCAAAAAAGAAAACCCCTTGACTAAACATATTAGGGAAGCTCAAAATACAAAAGTAAAATAAAAGGAATAATTGAAATAATTTTTCATTGTTACGGAAAAAATAATTTCTAGCTTTAAATAATCCAATAATAAATGGATGCATGTGAAGAACATGACACAAATATGAGAAGTTGTGAAGTGTATCAGAACTTAATATTACCTTAATTCTACCTTATTCATCCCAATTTAGGTGTCCAAGTGTATCAGTATAAAGCTTTTGTGCATCAACGTTGCTTCGTTGGTTCTACCTTAGTCCCCACAAAAAAAAAAGAGAGAAAGTTGTGCATGAAGGGAATGAAATTTAATATTGTTAAACATGATGTATGCATAAATATGCTACTCGTTTTAATTTAATCTCCATTTTAACTATTAATTTTCTCTCCATTTTAATTATTCAAAAGTAAAACCTTGGAACATGTAGTACAAAAGAAAAAGGTCAATCCTTACCACCATCTATAAAGAAACGAATGGGCAAAAAAAAATAAAAAAAAACCTACGAAAAGATACAATTTCTGTCAATGTTGTTGTGTTTCTCTTCAATATGCATGGCCATAAAACAAAGTGAAAAAATGTTATCACCAAGTTTTATAGGGATACCAACTCTCAAATTGAATCCGCATATAATTATACACAGTTTAGACAATGCAAATCCCCACCAAATCTACTTCAACTTAAACGTCCAAGTGAGAACTTTGAATCAAAATCCATCAAAGTAATGCATACAAGTTATAAATGAAAAAGATACAGAAACCAACAAAAAGTATTGAATAGGGATTAATTAAAGAATGTAAAGAATGGACCTCCTTATGTCTTTCACATGCATCAAAGACAAAAGTCTCACATGTAAACATTCACCAATAATGATACTGGAAGGGGACAAAAAAAAAACTGCCATTTGCACTTTTGAAAGACACAGTCACTTTACTTTAAAAGTCAGAGACACCTTCTTCTTTCTTTTCACAAACACACACACGCACACATAAAGGCAAAGAAATCTAAAATAGAAACATATATATCTTGAAAAGAAAAAAGTAAAAGAGAGCATTCAACTTAATAATCAATGCACAAAGTGCACACATTGACTCACTTCAAAGTGCAACAAAGCTTACCTCCCTAAGCAAACACAACATGGAGAGGATCCCCCATATATACTCTGCAAACATGTCACCATCTTGCTAGTTTCCATGACTTTTGAGCTCATAATAATGGCAGAAATTGTCTTACTGAGCCCATTGATGACATTTATTTTGAGGGTAGAGAAACATCTACGGTCAGACTCGACTGATAGTAGTAGCAATGCTATGCTCCAGGTCCCTTTGACAGTGAAAAGTTGCCAACATTTTTTGCTTGGAAGATTCAAAGGTTCCTTCGTGTGGCTAACTTGGTTAGAAGGGAGAAGAAATATGATAAGTAGAATAGGTATATCTCAAATGTGATATGTTTGTCAAGTCAAAAAGGAAAAGAAATGAAGGTGAAATTTCCATTCTTAAAAGAAAATCATATATGACTTAAGCAAACAACAAAATATATCCGATTGTGGTCAAGAGTCATGACATAAGTATGAGAAGTTCTGAATTTGTAAAATAGATAAATGAGAAAATTGTCCATGATCAAATTATGATATTAAACTTAACATAATTATGTTAAAGATAAATTAAAATTTTAAACATGTACCTCTCAACAAATTAAACTAAGCTCCAAAATATTAAACACTCCAACAAATTACCCCATTCCGAGGTCTCAAAGAGGATCCATGTAAATTTCCTATAAATGACCAAAATGATAAAACATTTGATAAGCAAACATATAACAGAAGCATTTTGGAGTCAGTGCTTAGAAAAAAAATTAAAAAATTTAATTTAACAAACTAATCCCTTTTTGGAAGTTAAAATAAAGGAATAAATTATTTGGGATTGTGGATCAACTTATCTGGCCAAAGAGAGGGGAGAAAGGATCATCCATTCAGTTTTGTAAAAAATTAACATGAAGAAGCTCGTGCTATAGCAGTTAAAAGTCAATCCCACAAAGTATTAAAGTAATTTTAACTGTTGGCAAAATACAACAATTTCTGTTATGGTAAAAAGGAACACTATGAGTTTCTCAAGCACCTTAAACAAACAGAGTTTGTAGGTGTGTTTGTAGGTGTGGATACTCTAGACAGAAGGAAGGGCCTTGGATATGCACCGAGATCATACCCCGTACATATCCATCAAATGTGAGTTAAAAAATTAACTTGAAGAAGCTTGTGCTGTAGCAGTTAAAAGTCAATCCCACAAAGTATTAAGGTCATTTTAACTTTTGGCAAAATACAACAGTTTCTGTTATGGTAAAAAGGAACACTATGAGTTTCTCAAGCACCTTAAATAACAACAAAAACTATTCAAAATTGTTACCAAACTCACATTTGATATGTATAAGGTATGATCCCGGTGCATATCCAAGGCCTTCCTTCTGTCTAGAGTATCCACACCTACAAACTCACTGACAGGGGAGCTGGGGGAAGCATCAGGTCTAGTGGCCGTAAACTATGGAATAGAGCACTATCGCGGCAGTGGCATCGAGCACAGCGCGGTTTGTTACAGAAGGAGAGAGATGCAAAATGCAGAAGACGTCGGCTATGGGATAGAGCACTATCGCAGCAATGGCACCGGGCACGACACGGTTTGTTACAGAAGGAGAAAGATGCAAAACGCAGAAGATGGCAGCAATAGCGGCGACCGACATGCCTTTCTATGTACAACACCGTTTGGGATTTTGGGAAGGGATTGAGTTGTGCGGGGTTGTGAATGAATTGGAAGAGGAAGAAGGGGGTTGTGCTAGGGTAGAAAGAAAAAGAGGAGAAGGAAAAAGAAAAGGCAACCCATGTGCCTTCCTATGTACAAGGCCATTTGGGATTTTGGGAAGGGACTGAGGGTGTGGGATTGTGAACGAATTAGAAGAGGGAGAATGGTGTCGTGCCAAGGCAGGAAGAGAAAGAGGAGAAGTAAAAAGGTTAAAAATATTAAAAAAAGGTGATTAAATAGGAAGGCTCCAAGTAGTTGAGGTGGCAAATTATAAAATAATCAAATGTCATTTCATGGGTGTGCTACTGATTTGTGTTCAGAAATTATATATTATAAATAAATAGATTTCAGCACGCACAGGCTAACATCGATTTATTAGACTTATGTTTAATTTATTTCTTTATGTATATTCTCTTCAAACATTTTAGTACAAGATTCCAATATTATTTCGTAACTGCCTAGTTATAATGAATTGAACGATGTGAGTGTAATTTTGCTCAGTATTTTAGGAGTATATAATAATTTTATGTATACCATGCTGGTTAAATATAATTTTGCAAAGTGCCTTAGGCATGGTACTTATGGCATGAACTCTAGCTTCATGCTCGTTGCATGCCCGATGTACCTCAAAAAATACTAAATTCATCTGTTCTCATTCTAGCTAACGAAGCCTCAGAAGCCAGATTTGCTTGAGTTAATTTTTGTACCCACATAATCGAAAAAATTTTCAGTCAAGATTTTACCAAAGAGTGATGCTCTATGGCACAAAACTATTTTAAAGGAAAAGTGACAGATGATAGTGGACCAATTAGAATAGGGGAAAAAACCTTAAAGTAACACAAACTAATTTAACATTGATAGGCCAGTTTACAAATTATCGTTATAACCAATCATAATTTTTATTTATTAAAAGGGCTTTTGAGAAAAAAAAAGATATATTTTCTTTCTCCTCAAAATCTAAGCAAATCTAAACCTGTACTTAATGTATGGAAACATTGGATTTGACTAGAAAATATATATTCTTCGTCAGCACTTAAGATTGTGTACCTTTTTTCTCTAAATGCATTTTGCCCATTTAGAGGAATCATGTACAGAAACTTATGCCATGTTGGTTAGTTTTAAAGCTTATTTATGTAAATTAAATTTTATTTTAGGGTTTTAGGGTCAGTTAGAGAGATTTTAAAAGGATGGAAGGGAGTGATCATTACCGGAGGAATGGAATAGAAAGTTGTTTACCGCTTTATTGTTTGGGATTTTGATAGAGGGAGGGAGAAGAGTCCTCCTACTCTTGTTTTGTAATTATAATATAAGCAAATAGAATAAAAAAGATATAAATTTAGTTTTTCAATTTTATCCAATAACTTGATATAATAAATAGTAGATTTATTACTTTTAGGGATAAGATAGAAATTGAATCAAATATGGAAAAAAATTTTTATCCCTCCTATATCTCTTAAATTGGAGCAACAACAAATTGCATAAGATTAATGGCAGAGAGGGGACTCGAAAACCCTCTTTTGCCATTTCCTTACACTACAAATTATATTTTCCAACACATATTTAAAAATTCTGGCTCTCCTTTGACATGTTATTCTCTTACAAGTCATCCATTCAAATACTATTTATCTATTTATTTGTAATATATTAAAATTGGGACTAAATTTGAGGCACAATCAGCTAGTGACACCTTAAAAATCTATAACTTTGCAACATCAACTTCTATGTACAGGTGTCATTCTCCTTTTTACGTTACCATCCCAATCCTTTCTTTTCTCAGCCCTTCCTTCCCCTTCTTTCTTAAATGATGGGGCACTTCCCACTTCCCCCAAAAGCCCTCCTCACTCACACACTCCCTTCCCCTAGTGAGTGTGTCTTTGTGGAAATAGCTAGCAACCATGGGTTAGCTTCCAGAACATTTCAAGTGTCTGATTTTACCAACCTAACCCCCTCTCCAATGATAGGCCATTCAAGCTAAAGCTTTCTATGCTTTCTTTTTATGATTTTGATCTTTTTCGATCGCTCTCAGATCTGAGTCACAATTCAAACATGGTTGATCATTATTTTGTACCACAGATCAAGATTCTCCACTAAGTGATTCCTTGCTGCATTCTCTTTCAATTCCACAAACTCCATTTCACTCTAATTCCAGGTTTTGCCGATCTTACATTCTCTCCTTCGGCTCCTTACTTTCATGTTCTTCTTCGGATCTCAATTATCCCCTCATTGTAAGTATTGCTAATTTATTTATTGATTATTATTTCCATGATCATTTGATTTTCCTTGGCCATGGGAATAGAGAGAGTAAATACTAAAAGCTTTTTATGCTTTCTCTTGCTTTCTTCCCCCCTGAAGTTCGTATTTTGTATTAGCCCCTGTTACTTGCAGCTTCCTACCTCTCTACTGGCATCCCCCAAGATTCAAGAGTCATTGAATGCTGTTTTCTTTTAAAAATTTAAAATGTTTTCTGCTTTAATGGGGTGTTGGTTCAATATTGTTGTGTGATGTAGTTATATCGTTGCCAAAAACTATATGATCTGAGTGGACAACGGATGATGATGAGTGATGAGGGCAAGACTGGAGTTGGTTTTGGACTTTGTTTTGAGCACATGTTGGTACATGCTACAATGCAAACTCTGCTAAAATCACAAGTCAGTTTTGAAGTGACTTCCTTTAGCATATGGTGTAGTATAATTGCCCCACTCAAGTCCAGTTTCTATGGTTTCATCACACTCAAATCTTGATTTGGATTCTCATGAGTATATTTGATGTCTGCGGAGCACCTCTAGATTTTCTTGTCCGTGGAATCTTATTATTAGTATGGACTACTTGATTTGATAATAGAGCATCCTTTAGCAGCATTCTGAAGGCAAATGAACCAAAGTTTCAACAGTTACAAACTTTGAGAGTTCGGAGTACAAGAGGTAGATATGATTGAATTTTTGCTCATTGATGCGCCTACACTTAAAAACTGTCTTCGTTCATGTCTGTATTGAACAGCATGGAATAGGAAGATTAATATTTGGCCTACTTTGCACTCGGCTGTTACTTATTATAGTTGACTATTTTCATTGTATTTTAATGGTTAATTATTATGACACAGGCAATAATAAAAACTTATGGCTCTTGTGAATTTATGTTTATGTTTATGTGAATTACGGCTCATCAACACATTATAAAAATAATTTATTCTGTTTAATATAACTGTAAAATCATTAACATTACACACACACACACACATATATATATATATATATAAAAGCAAACATATGTGTTACTTCAGCCTTTCGCTTTATCTATCTTGCATTTCACAAAGAAGTTCACACAAAAGTATCTTTATTATTATATTAACAATTATAAAATTAATATTGATTTAAATTATATTATTTCATTTCTTAATACTCTACTAAACTAGGAAATTACCTTAATTTATGTATGTTAAACTTTATTTTACATCTTTACTCTATCATAAATATATTTGAGTAAGCATTTTTTTAATCCTAATATTTTAAAGTTAGCAACAACTGACAAAATTTTTTAAATTAATTTAGTCTTAACACTTTGAATTTTGACATCAATTTGGTCTTGAAAATTATTTTTACATCAATTTAGTTTTAACAGTTTAAATTTTGATATCAATTTTATTTTAATTTATTTTTTTTAACATTTTTGTTATTTTCAAGTTAATAAGGTAGAAATTAACTCTTTTGATTAGTTAAGGAAGAGAAATAAATAACATAAAAATGTACTAATCTGCTAACTAAGATGAATCATAACGAAAATTACTGATAATTTGATAGAATAATGAAATTGATGATAAAATTTAAAGTATTAGGACTAAATATTTAAAAAAACTTCAGGACCAAACTAATATCAATTTCAAAATATTAAAACTAAAAATAATGCTTACTCAAACACTTTTCATTAATTAATTTATTTATATTTAATTTCTTACTCTAAATTATTAAAACTTATCAAGTTGTTGATAGGACTCAAGTTATTAAAACTTTATTTAAATTTTTTTTATGTCACCAAACTTTTACTATTCACATATAAATAATATTTTTGTTGTCATTACATATAGAATCTTTCACTTTTAATTATTTCTATAACATATATTAATCATTTCTATAACTTATTTGTCCTGCGCAATGCGCAGGTCTTATTCTAGTTTATTGTATATTTGGATGATTACAAATGAATAGAAGGGAATGATTAATTAAAGGAATGGAATAGAAAAGTATAAAATTGAATAGTTAAGGCCATGCCACTCTATTGTTTAGAAGGGTAAAATACTCTTATTTTTCCACAAAATCATGGTTGTCTCTTCTAAACCCTCCAATTTGGGGGAACCAAAAATCTTCCAAATTTGATAGCAAGGAGGAATCTTCTAGTCCCTCCCTAACCATTCCATATCATCCCAATTAACAACTCTCACACATATATTTGATAAAAATTACCTGTCATCCCATCCTACTTCCTTACTAGCCACTCTCCCGATCATAAGGTTAGATTTTCGAAGAATAGTCAATCATGGACTATTCTCTTTGCTGATTTAAGTGTCAATATAAAAAAAGTAGTTTTTCCACAATATTTTGAAAAGAAAAATATTTGGAGGACACATCTTTTGCGACGTAATATGAGATGTATACAGAAAAAGTGAGTAAAACGACAAAAATGTTTGAATAATGGGTCTCATATAATTATTGTTATTTTTGTTCAATTTTTTTATCCAAAAACTTATCAGTATTTTTTAACAATACGCTAGTAAGTTTTGTATTTTGTATACAAAATTTACTAGCGTATTGTTGAAAAACACTTGTAAATTTTTTTTTTAACAAAACTTACCAGTGTGAATAGTGCATATGCTAGTAAGTTTTGTGTAAAATTTCTGAATAAAAAAAAATTTGAGCAAAAGTAGCAATGATTATATGAGATCTATTATCCAAGCATTTTGTTATTTTTCTCACTTTTCAATATGTGTCGCATTTGCGTCCATTATTTGTGCATCCCCTTATCAGTTCTATTTTGAAAATAGTTACTAGTTAGTTTATGCATTCATCGTATGTGGTAAGTCTTGTAAGATTTTCATCGTCATGGCAAAAAATCTGTAAAGATACATGAGTTGGTGCAAAGTAGGAAAGAAAACAAAATGAACAAAGAAAGTAGGAAAGGAGAATAAAATGCAGCACAATTTTTCATTTTTCTCTCCTTGTATTAAGTATTGAAGCTTGAATAGTAATATTTTTCTTTTTTATTTATTATTTAATTTAATAAGTAAGAAAAGTTCTTGTATATTGAACTCATTTCTAAATTGCATAAGTAAAAATATATTTATCTTTAATTCATTTAAGAGATTAAAATCATAGTATTTTTATAAAAGTTAATGATCAATACTAGTATATCTTTGGCTTTTTATTTTAATAATAAACCCGCTTTAAGTAAACCTTTATCATCATTGCTTTTAAATATTTTGTATTTATAAAAGTTAGGTAAAAAAGCCTGTGCTTAACCTTCGAGTTGCGCACTTGAACTAAAGAGAAAAGTTTTTCCAAAATAATGAATTTACTAAGATAGAAATACATACATGTTTGCCTATAAATGTTTTTTTCATCAGCACTAGAGAAAGCAGCTAGACATTAACTACATATTAGTACTTCTTTATCTGATGATTAGAGGGACAATAATGGTAGAAAGATTTTTATCGAAGTTTTAATCTATGCTATAAAAAACTTTAAAATTAGGGGTGTCCATCAAGTTAGGCTAACCTATGAACCCATAGATTTTTGCCCAACCTAACCCACAAAATATGGGTTGAATTGGGTTTATAGGTTAAGTTGGATTGTAAGTTTAAAAATTTTCAACTCATCCAATTCTTTTTTTTTTTTTTGTGTGTCTTAAATTGTGGGTTTAGAAGAGTTATGATGAGAATTCAGTTGATCGTTTGGATGATAACAAATATATGGAAAAAAATTGAGAGTGAAATTAGTGATTATATCAATCCATATGCTATATGTGATGACATCGAATTCAATTAGCTTATATAATTTATTATGCCTTTAGAACTTATGCTCACTTTTTTAAAAGTTATTTGGACTTTTGTATGTTTTTTTAAAAAGCTTTTAGGGTTTGTATGCTTTCATGAAAATTTTTAGAACTTATGAATATTTTACTTAAACTTATACATACTTTTTTAAATTTATATATGTTGAGACTTAGAGTATCTTTATTGTGTTCGTTAATAGATCGGCATTCGATTAAATGTTTTGATATGCTTTAATAGGATTTTTTTTAACATATATCAAATCATGGTTTTAAGCCGATCGAGTTGAAAGAAACAAATTGTTCAATCCAACTTAACCTAGCTCACTAATTAAATGAATAGGTCGAGCTAAAAAAACTCCCAAAATCCACTCAACCTAATCCACAAACATCTCTATTCAAAACTATAATATTTATATTATATGATAAAAGAAAATATTATATGTATACTCTATTTTCTATAATATCATATCAATATTTATCTATTTATTATTGAATGAAATATAAATCTTAATTTAAATAGAATTTATATCCTATATAATAATAAATGATAAATTTCAACACGACATCCTAAAAAATGGACCTACATGTAACATAACACCATGCTAAACCATTTGCTTGTCTTCTTTTTTGTGGTCCCATTTGCGTACCTTCAAAACCCACCAAAAGGACACGCGACATTAATTAAGCAAGCCAAAAGCAACACCATTGAATTAAAATATTCTTAAAGAAAAGTTCTATAAGAAAAGAAACACATCAAGAGAGATGATGCGTCAGACATTTATTTAAGGAAAATTATGCATGTGTAAATATCATCACAATTTCTTTAATATGGCAAGTGCCCCACCGGTTATTCTCACAGCTGGTTAATCACAAATAAGTTCATAGAAAAGAGTACAATTCATGATGAAGAAAACTTACTTCATATTTATAAAGTAAATTAAACGTGCCTTCTAAAAAGATTTTTATTATTTTTTTTTCGTTTTTAATGTATTTTTTACCCTTAAACACTCTTGTAATTAAGAAATCCACTCTACAATTTTTTTTTTCTAACTTTGGAATCTTAATATTTTATTTGAGAATGTAAGTTACTTACCACTATAATCAATCTTTATTGATTTTATAACTAATTTTTAATTGATACTTTAAAATTTATTAAAAATTCATAATAAAAATGATTGTAAAACATGCAGTTAAATATATATATAAATATATACTCTCTTTATTTTATATAGTCATTTTTTAAAAAAAATGCTCTTATATTATTTTTGTTTTAAAATTTTACCAAAAATTTATTTTATACAAATTTTATTCTTATCTTTATAAATTACAATTTATTTCTCCCTTATTACATTTTTTTCTGAACTTATCACAATTTTTTTTAATAAATTTAATTGATGCAATTCTTTAACATATCAAAGAGTAATTTAGTATTTTACAATTTTTAAAAAAAAATTAAAAATATCAAATCATTTTCTAATACAGTGCTGATATCTTAAATGACAATTACTAATAATAATTGAATGTAGTGATAAGTGAACTATAATTTGAAAGAGAATCAAAGTTTAAATTAAAAAAAAAAATCAAATATTAGGAGGATCTTTTAATTAAAATACTGCTTTAGCTTTAATCTCACAATAATGGACTTGCTTTAATCTCACACTAATGGATGTAGAAATACTATAAAGATTAAAAAAGAAAAAAAAATCTTAAATGACAATTGTAATCGAATAATGGGAGCAATAATAGATGGGAGACACCAGGCAAGGTCTACCATCAACTGGAACTTTGTCTGTTAACATCTGAACTGGAACAAAACATCCCATCGCTGCAAAGCGGCAACAAAGGTACGAGGAAGTATGGTTCCTCTTTCTTACTTCACCAAATCCAAACGTGGTTGATTCTAACCTGATCTTCGATCAGTTATGGGTCATATTCGTCCGAATGATTTAATAGCGGATAAAAGAGGTGTATTGTATATTCTTTTTATATTATATATTATAATATTTTTTAAAATTATATAAATAAAAATTAATTAAATCAAAAAATAATTAAATTTTTATTTTTAAAATACTCAAAAATGTTAAAATTTATCTATACAATATTTAAAAATTTTTAATTAATTTTAAAATCTCATAAAAAGTGATTATATTTTATCTATATAATATTTTTTATATTTTAGAAATAATCAAATTTTTATTTTTGTAATATTAAAAAATATTAAATTTTATTTATATAATATTTAAAGACTTACAATTAATTTCAAGATCTTATAAAAAAAATTTGATAATTTTCAAAATATATTTAACTTTTTTTTAATTTGACTAAACCAAAAAAATTATAATATATTATATAAAAAAAATATATGAATATATTCTTTTGATCAACCATTAAATTTTTAAGATCAACTTGATACTTGTTAAAAACTCCCAGATTAAAAAATCCATCCAAACATAACCTTTAAGAAATCAAATAAGGCAAAAACAAAAAGAGTAATAGTGATAATAGTGCCCGTACCCTTTTCTGTGGTGTCTAATTTAGTCTCTCCTATCTTTTATACCATCACATGGTCCGCTTTTGCATGTCTTTGTATTCAATTTAATGATAATTTTATAGCTAAAATCAAATACATGTTTAGATAGACCTTATTTATTATAGAACATGTTAAATTTCACCAAAGTACCTCATCTCTCTACCCACCTTCGCCAAACGACCATTCTCTGCCACAACACCACCATCAGAGAGTTCAACTGCGATCAATAAACATCAAATGTGCATAAACTAACATAGAAACATACTTCAAAATCTGTATTTCATTCTTCTTCCCTTCAAATTTTCATCAAACAAACAGTAGAAATAATACCTAAAAAAATCAAAGATCCACAAAGCTTATTTCAACGAACAGTGTGGCTTTGACTGAAAAAAGACATTTTTTTGAGTAAAGAGAAAAAAAAAAGAGGAGGAGCACCGCTGGGTTGATCTCTCCCCTCCATGGTCGCACATTTTGGGAATCCTTCAGTGGCCTAGGAGCTGCAGCTCGCCCTCCATAGGCAGACCGTGAATGGAGCTCAAGCTTGATGGCTTTTGCATCTGAGATGAATTTCTGCAACACAAGGCGATGGTGGGGCAGTCAGGGGGAAGAAGGTGGTGGTATCGCGGCAGCAGCGGTCTCTCCCAGTGGCGGCAGCGGTGGCCTCCGCCGGCGCTGCTGTAAGAGTTAGAACATAAACCCATAATATCTCAATTGCAGGAACACTTTGAGGATAGTGAATGGAAGCAAAGATAAGGAGCTTCCTCTGGCGATCGATGATGAGGCAGCTTCCCGGTGGCATTGGATGGAGTTGGTGGTGACGATGGTCTAGGTGGTGGTTTGGATGAAGAGATGGGACATATTTGCGGAACTTGACATGCTCCATGATAAATAAGGTTTATATAGACACGCGTTTAATCTCAAGCATAAAATTATCATTAAATTAAATCCGACGGCATGTAAAAATGAACCATGCAATGATCCAAAAAATGGGGTGAACTAAATTAGAAATCACCTACCATTCACACCCGCGCTACATAAAATCATATAATGAGTCATCATGACATGATGACACACACTGGCACAAACAATTCCAGCTCCAACTCTCTTATTTCTACCCTTACATGTCACTGACTTTTCCAATTTTCTTTGTTTGTTCTTTTCTTTGTTTTTCTAATTTCTTAAGTCTTTGTGTGAACTTTCAACTCTCACTTTGATATTTTAAAGTCATCAAGTATTTTCAATTCAAACTTGATTTCTCTTTGTCCACCAGCCCTCTCTCACCCTTTGTAAGAGAATCTCCTCTGCACTCTTCACCCCTCCCCCCCCCCCCTCCTCCTCCTCTCTGATCAACAAGCTCTTAAAAATGCATGCTTTCACTTAGCTTGGTGCAGAAAAAGTTGGTGGGAAATCCTCTTCAAAACAGGTCTTACTACTCTTTCTGGGTTTACATTTTAAAATTTTATTTTTCCTTGATTATTCTGGACCATGTTGGTCTTATTAGTTATTACTTTATGCTTGAATTTTTCCACTGATTCCTATTCCAATTGCTATTCCTTGCTGCTATAATATAGTATGTAATTATATATGCATGTTAATTTAGGACGCAAGCTCCAATGCATATAGACCATAGATTTGTTGTGTTTATTTTAGAAACTGGAGATTGGATGGTACATCCATCTTAATGATTTTGAACTGTTTTGTTAGGTCAATGAATATCTAATTGGTATCTCCAAAGCTTCAGTTGATTTTAGATAAGGGGATTCATTACCTTTGTCTTAATACAAGCTCCATTTTAGTAAGAGGAAAATCCTAAGTTCACAGGTACATTTCTCCCCGTCACAGCTTTACTCTTTTTAATTTCTTCCATAACATCAAAATTGGTACTCCTTACTTTCAAAACAAGCACCCTTTTGGATAACTTTTCACATTCCCTATCTCCCTTATCTTATTTCTGTTTTACAGTTCTCAAAAGTTGAAGTCTTCATCTCAAAAAACAAAAAAAAAAAAAGTTGCAGCCAATTTGAGATCTGGTTAAAAATTAATATGGACTAATCCGTGCAACCGAAAGAGAATACCGGTACCCTTATGGTGCAATAAGTTCTATTTGGCTTTGTAACTTTTGTATAGTATATGGCTTTTTCATACTGCCACTAGTTTCTTATTGTTTTATCATTTATATTCTTCCTTTTCAAGTTTCAAGTTAAATTGATTTTTTTTGTTAATTTTAATATTGCTGATATGAGACATAATTATATGTATTGACTGTTGGTCTAATTTCATAAAAATTACAGAGTCATCAAGGAATCATGGCTAATTTTGAAAAAGATGAGCTGCCGATGCTATCAGAAACAGATGCAGAACAATATGATGAATCCTTGAATTCCAAATTCCAAAGATTCTTATCCAGGACACAAAGTGCAATTTCTATTCCTATGAGCTCCCTGGAGTCATATGAGAGAGGAACTAGTCTTGTTGGACATACTGGTCCACTTCAGAGTGAGAGAAAAACCCCCTTGGTGCAAATGAGTGGTCCACTATATGCTACCCCTAGAACTGGAAATCTTCTACAGCAGAGTATGGTTGTGACAGTAAACAAAGAAGTGGAAAGCAAGACGGACAAGTTTGATACTTTCCATGGCACCGGTTCAAATTACTGGAATAACAACTATGATAGGGAAAATGAACACTTAATGAGGTCTGGGCAACTGGGAATGTGTAATGATCCTTATTGTACTACTTGCCCTACCTACTTCAAGGCATCTCAACAGAGAAATTCAAAAGCTTCAACAATATTTGATCCCAAGGTTTGTGTCTTTCATTCTATAACTATTGCTTCAGTTGCCTTTAATTATATAGTGCATAGTCAAACATTTTATTCAAGATATGTGTTTTTCATGACATAGATCTTGGTTCTGATACACACACACACAAATTTGTAGACATTTGATTTAATTGACTTTACTTATGTGATGCTCAAGTAGCCTGTATAATTTTTATAATTATGCGTATCTTTACCTTGTATGTGGTTTCTATTGTCAATCGCTACTATGACTATACCTTTTTAGTTATATAGTTGTGTTTCTGCATCATCATATTCATATATTTTAATATTTATGTTACTATGTTATACATCAAGATATTGAATGGTATTTCTGTGAAAAGCACTTCGTTTCCATTGGAATTCACTTAGATTTACATTCATTAGAAAAGACTGTTGGTCCTTATGCCTGATTTAGCTAAAGCAACCAAAGTTTACTTGCTGTTTAACCTTCAAGATTTTCTTTGCTCTTAAACAAAACCCCTTTATTCAAGCTGCATCAATGCATATTCTTCTCTTTAGTACCCAAATTACTTCTATTGTTGTTGTCATTGTTCACTTCAAGTGCCAAAGTATTGTCAATTGACAACTTCAAACTGTCTCATTATTTATCCAATACTCATTTTTTAAAGGCTACTACAAGCTTTAATATATAATTATACTTGATCTTCATGTAATCTTCTCCATTCCTTTTGCAGACATTTATCATCTGCTATCACTTTCACATAACCTGCCCTGCTTTTGTTTATATTTTGAATGTCTACAGTTCCACAATGCTCTTTATGGGGATGCCAAGGGTTTTGCGAGAAAACTTTATTCTTTCTGCTGTTCATACGTTCCTGGAGTTATTAATCCTCACACTAAATTCGTACAACAGTGGAACAAGATTCTGGCCATTTTTTGCTTGGTTGCTATTTTTGTGGATCCATTATTTTTTTTCTTATTCTATGCACAGCAGGTATGATTGTTTGCCTAATATTTAATTACAACATCTTACAAGCTATAGTCACTTATCTTTCCCTGCTACCATTTGCAAATTTAATCTGCACTTTTCCTGTTCATTTTGTGTAGGATTATAATTGTATTGTTATCAACTGGCCAATGACAACAGCACTTGTTATGGTTAGAAGCTTGAATGATTTGGTGTATTTGTTTAACATTCTTCTCCAGGTAACTTCTTTGTAGCTACCTTTTCAAAGTCCCCCCACTGCTTTTGATTTGTGCAAATCCATATATTCATAGAAGATTACTGTATTCATAGCTTAAAAAGTGTAATTGAGCTCCTTCCTTGACAACAGGATGTCCTTATTATTCAATATTATTGGTTATGAGAAGGTACATATTCTGATGTATGTATTTCAGAAGAGTTTTCTAGCACCATAATAACAGGGTTCAGGTTCATAAAAGCCAACTCAAACGAAGATCATTGTATTCAAATAAAATTTTGCTATCACATTTTGCAAGTATGTCCGGCATCTTGTTGAGTTACCCAACCTCAATTTCCCTTCAGCCAAACTCCATTTGAAATAATTGTTTCATATATCTATCAGTTGTAGAGGATTGTTCCTTTCAGTCCACAAACCTTAGAGTACTTATATATTTATTTATGTATTTTTTCTTGTTGAAGAGTATTCATTATTTACAGCAGACAATAAGCCATACAGTGTCAACTACCTTGTATAGATTAAACTGGATGAAAATACAAATGAAATGATTAAATTGATTAATTGACCAGATGATAAATAGACTGGACTATAACCTTATTGTTAGTACTAAGTAGAGCTGCATTCTGTGCATTGTGTTCCTTGCTTTGTCATTGTTTAGTGGTTAAGGTCAAAGAAAAGAAAAATAAAAAATGCATGTCCTGAATCACATTCTGGTTGCAGACTTTTCATAATTAAAGGCTTAAATATGTCTACCAAATTGCCTTTTTGCAGTTCAGATTGGCTTATGTTTCTCCTGAGTCAAGGGTGGTTGGTACTGGAGATTTAGAAGACCGTCCAAAGAAAATTGCAATTCATTACTTGCGGACTTATTTTTTTCTTGACTTATTTGTTTTACTGCCTCTTCCTCAGGTAAATTTCTTCCTATTTCCCTTTCTTCTTATGGAAACTTTGTCTTCCTCTTCTCTCTCTCTTCTTCTTTTGGGCTCAGTATGCTTGTCATAACTTAGTATTTCAGGTATCCATTTCTATATTTTTCCCACTTTCTAATATGAATTATGAGATATAGAAGCCTAACATCTGAGCATGAACAGTTATTGATATTTTCTCTCCTTTTTCTGGAGATCATCGGATTTGAAGCTATATATTTTCTAGTCATCTTGTTCGATATATGTTCTTGCACAGTTTAGTTTTCATTTGTCTTGTATCTTTGATATAAAAGGAAACAGTTTAAGTTTATTGGGATTTTATACTTTGACATATTAGAGATCAGTCAATAAGTTTTTTTTCCCCACATACAGGAATAGAGGTTTTCAATCTGTCAAAAAAAAGATAGAGGCTAGTATGGTTTTATATACTCACCTAACTCCTTGCCATGACATATATGGTGAAATATGTGCAGATAATGATATTGTTTGTCTTGTCAAATTCCTTGGGGGGAGCAAATCAGGCTAAGAATCTTCTGCGTGCAGCAATCCTAGTGCAGTATATCCCCAGATTATTCAGGTTTCTGCCACTGCTAATTGGCCAGTCTCCGACAGGATTTATATTTGAGTCAGCCTGGGCAAATTTTGTAATAAACCTTCTAATTTTCATGCTATCTGGACATGTTGTTGGATCTTGCTGGTACCTCTTTGGTCTACAGGTGAGTCAAAACAGCAATTGAAGCTTGTTTTTCGAAAAATACCAAGCTCACTAAATTTCATGATCTGCTGTAAATTCTTGCCTTCCATTCAAGAGAAGGCAAGCTCTCATTATTATTGTTTTTGGTAGCATAAGCTACAAATTGCATGCCTGCCCTCAAACCCAACTAAGAACAAAAGTAAAAAGGCATAAGAAAATAATGTGATCAACTTGAATGCATATTTCAATATCAATTTATATAATATGATTATATTATCATATATAGTGAGATTTAGAAGCTCAAGAACCAGAATTTTTGCTAGAATTTATTTATCACAATAATGATGCATACTTGTTGACTCTTGATGGATAAGTGGTCCATATCATTTTATTCCATCGAACAACTATTCTTGTACTAAACAATTCTATCTTTCTTTTTTTCTTGGGCTGTGTAGTATTGCTCACAGTATTATGTCCTCATAAATTTAATCCTTCTAATTATTATGCAATATTGGTTCTGAAATTCAACTATCAAAATTATTATGTTTCTTTGGTTGCTTTAATGAGTGGTTAAATTTTCAATTCAGTGAAAGAAGGTTACTGTTCAATTTACTAACTTTCTCTGTTTCTCCCTTTCCCTCCTTCCAGAGGGTTAACCAATGTTTGCGAAATGCCTGCCATAAATCTAATATTCCTGGATGCATGACATTCATTGATTGTGGACATGGCCATGATGGAAACAGTCAGCCTGGCCTAACATCAGAACGGTGGAACAACAATACTGATGCCATTGCCTGTTGGGATTCTTCCAGTGATGGTTTTGACTATGGGATCTATGAAAGTGTTGTACAGCTTACTACAGAAACTAACGTGGTCAACAAATACGTGTATTCTCTGTTTTGGGGATTCCAGGTATGCATTTCATTCTTTCTTTCTTTATTTATTTGGTGACTTCAGTAGTCATTTTGTATATTCTTGTATATATGCATGTAGTGAGGATCAAATTACACTGGTGTGACATTGATGCATTGACACCATCTCAATAGCTCATTGCAAGAAAATGACTTTGATCAATATAACCAATGAAATGTATGATTGGTTGATGGTATAAAAAATTTATGTCAAATTAATCATTCTAAAATGCTTAAGATGTTAAGGCCAGTGAATGTTTTCAATATCTAGCACACCCTCGTGGAAAAGCTATTTGGGTTTAAAGTGTAACAAAGCACATGCTTACATTCTGTTGCTATAGAAATACCTATACCATGTCAATTGTGGAGGCCCAACCTGTACCAACAATCCTAAAAACTAATACTATTAGGTGAAAACACATAAATGATTTGATACCCTGAGATGATCTTTGTACAGCAAATTAGTACTCTGGCTGGCAATTTGACCCCAAGCTATTTTGTGTGGGAAGTCCTTTTTACCATGGCCATCATAGGATCGGGACTCTTGCTGTTTGCTATTCTCATTGGAAACATACAGAACTTTCTTCAGGCTCTTGGACGGAGGTAGAACTTATATAAGGCTGCAAATTTTAATTAAACTTTGACAGCCATGTTCTAGTATGTTGGTGTTGCAATATGCTTGAAATATTTTGTTCCATCCATTTTTCAGGAGGTTAGAAATGCAACTTAGAGGCCGTGATGTTGAGCAATGGATGAGCCATCGACGCCTACCTGTAGATCTAAGAAGGTATAAAATTTCTTATTCTTTATGATTCATATCCACATTGCCAAGAAAAATATATTCATCAATTGCTTGATTCAATTCATTGGTTGGTAGCTCCTATAGTCCACCCCATCTCACAACTCCACAGCTGTTTGTCTTGAGAGTTTACGTGAGCAATTTAGTGTTCCAAGACAAAATAACTGTCTCACATACAGGACAGAATTAACTTAGCAACCTCTGAAGACTTCTTTTAGATTTTAAAGGGATAATTTGGAATTTCTTCTTTCATCTAATTGTATCTGTCCGAAAATATGTGAATGTTTCTGTATGTGTTTATTAAATATGATTAATCACTCTGTACATTAGAAGTACGCATAATCCTGCGACATATAATGTTTATTGAGATCATGTTATTTGGCATCCTCTTGAATTTCGGAGTTACTGATTATTCTATGAATATGGCATGTGTGGGAAGTCCTGAATACTAAGGAAACAGTATGCCTTCTATTTGTCATTTTTATTTAGGTATTATGTCGCATGAAATTTTGGACCTCATGTAACGTACTAGTGAAAGATAATATGTCTACCATGCAGGAGAGTACGGCAAGCTGAACGGTATTCTTGGGCTGCAACAAGGGGAGTGAATGAAGAAATGCTTATGGAGAATTTGCCAGAAGATCTCCAGAGAGACATAAGACGTCATCTCTTCAAATTTGTTAAGAAAGTATGCACTGTTATCATGCTTATAACAAGTTATAATGCTTACTCATGACTAGTAATAATCTCAGCCACTGTTTCATTTAAATTTCTTTTTTTCCTTAGTCTTTACCTGTATCCTGATAGAATTGAATGGAAGTTATGAAAACCATCTTGAAGGAAAAGCTGTATGCATTCATCATGACACAAAAACAGTGATATATAAAAAACTAAGTTATGTCAAACTATCCTGAAAGTTTTTTGTAATGATGATTTAATTTGCTTTTATCCTTCATGAAATTTTGTATCCCGTAGTCTGAGGATCTAAAACTATCCGCAGGTTCGAATTTTTGCTCTGATGGATGAACCTATCTTAGATGCCATTTGTGAGAGACTAAGACAAAAGACATACATAAAAGGAAGTAAAATTATGAGTCATGGTGGTCTGGTAGATAAGATGGTATTTGTGGTGCGCGGTAAATTGGAGAGCATTGGAGAAGATGGAATTAGACTTCCCTTATCTGAAGGGGATGCTTGTGGTGAAGAACTTCTGACATGGTATCTTGAACATACTTCTGTCAGCACAGGTATAGCAAAGCAATACTTGATACAATGAAAACATGCCTGTAAATATTTTAAAGTAGAGTTCAACAGGAGTTGCAATAAACAGCAACTTGGTGCCTAGTAAATATGTAACAGCATGGTTCATCAATATGATTTCTCCTGCAGATGGAAGAAAAGTAAGGCTTCCAGGACAAAGGTTGCTTAGCAACAGGACAGTAAGGTGCTTAACAAATGTGGAGGCATTTTCACTCCGCGCCGCAGACCTTGAAGAAGTCACAATCCTTTTCACAAGGTTCTTGCGGAGTCCGCGTGTTCAAGGAGCCTTAAGGTGATTCCCTTGTCTTATTGTATCTGGATTTATGGTTCAGCATAATCTTGTCCACTGTTTTATGGATTACAAAAATGAAAATTAACTAACTATTAGTGATACTTGTGCAGATTTTATATCCCCACAAATCCCTCATAAATATCACCTTGGTCCTATAGTTTTTCTTTCTCTGAATAGTCCAGATGAATCCACCTTAGAATCTGTGAAGGATTTGTGATTGCAAAGTCTATACAAGTATCACTATAGTTAACAACATGTTTTCATTTAGGGTGCTGTTCCATTATATGTGCATCTTGTCTACATTGCTTAGATCCCATTGGTTCATTGTCACTAAAGCCTATCCATTATTATCATATTGCATATTTGAAAATGAAAATGAATGGTTGAGATTTGATACAACACCTAAGATTCAAATCCATCTTTCAAAGTTAAAAACATGAAAAAAACAAAGAGAGAAAGGAAGAAAGGCCCTTAATGCATACTCTCTCCAGTTCACAATAGTTGTTAATTTGGGTAAAAAAATTTTGTTCACAATAGTTGTAATTCTCATATATTAATGCAACATTTATTGTTGATTTTTCAATTTTAACTTCATCTTCATTGGTTGAAAGAGGTGGTTATTTTTCACTATATAATGAAGTCATGCTTTCCACTACACAATGAAATTTAATAAGGGTATTTTAGTAAACTTATATCATAATTATGCATTGATTTTAGATTTTTTAATCTATATAAAAATAGCTAAATTGACAACTATTGTGAATCGAAGGGAGTATTACATAATGAAACAAGACAAATGCCAAGTTTGTGGTTTTCACTTGTATAAAGCTCAATTTCTGTTTTCAAATCCATGATTGACATAATCACTTGATAATTGTGTCATTTCAGGTATGAATCACCTTATTGGAGATCCCTTGCTGCAATGCGCATTCAAGTTGCATGGAGATACAGGAAGAAATGTCTAAGTCGAGCTGATTCCTCAGTGTCAAATTAAATATTCAGTTGTGGGCTGTATTATTACCACATACAAAGGTGCAAATAACAAAGGACAAAAAAGTACCCCAAAAAAATAATCAAAGTGCAAATTACTTCAACCTCCTCACAAGTGTATTTAGATTCAGTACCCTTCCATTTTGAAAAATGGATATCACTTCACTAATTAGTTATTACTAAGGAAACTTAAGGATGTTTCACAAAATGATAAACGTTATTTTTACCTGAAGAAGCACAAGTAAATCTTCTATTGTTAGCTGAATGAATCTTTGCATGTGAATTATTAATATGAAGAGAAAATTAGGCATATATATTTCAAATTAAGCTATACAAATTTTAATGGAATCTTACTTGTTAATGTTTTTGTATCTACCATCAAACAAAAAAATATTTTTATGTTGCAGTGCAACATTCCTCTTTCTTTTTCTTTCCTTTTCTTCCTTTTTAATGTTTTTTTGGGAATCTGATTATTGGTTTTTAACATGACTTGTCACAGAGCTTATGAGGTTTCTTTACACAATGGCACAATTATCTCATCCTTGAATTTTAAATGAACAGGTTTTGGATTTTGATGAATCAGGATTTAATAGGGGTGTTCAAGGGACTGATTGGATCAAACCTAAATTCGGTTCGATTTTTGAATTGGGTTATTTATTTGAGCCCGAATCTGACTCGATAATGACCTGATTAGAGATCGGGTCATATCGGTTAACCCGAATTTTAAATAAAATATAAAGATTTGAACATTATATATAGTAAAATCATAAAATTTTAAAAGTAAGAAATAAAATTTAAAAGATATTATACAATACATATTTTAAAACAAATTATTTCAATATAAAAATAACATCAAGTTATGTAAAATATAATAATTGAGGTATAAAATCTTATAATTTATCACTAAGTATTTCAAAAAAATAACTTATGAAGAATTATTTGACTTTGGGTCGGGTTGGGTTAATCCAAAGTATAACCCGAACTCGGCCCAAAAAGTGTATCGGGTCAAGTTTTAGAGCTCAAACCCAACCCCATAAGCTTCGGGACAGGATGGGTTATCGGGTTGGGCCGCGTCTTGAACACCCCTAGGATTTAATATTGAATTATTGAATTATAAAACATAAAGCGTTGAGTTATTGAATTGTTGAATTGTAAACCCTAAAGGTTGAATTATCGAATTATAAACCCTAATTGGATTCTTTTTTCAGTATGTGAAATCTTTATTGGAGCAATTTCTTATGGATGATGGTTGTGACAATTATCTCTTTCTTGAATGTTCAAGAATAGGTTGTGGTGAATTATACTCGCTCTATTTTGAAATTAATGTCCAATATTACTGTCCAATTTTAAAATAATTGGAAAATTTTAATATTAGAAAAATTTATATATATTTTATAAAATTAATCTCACTAGTTAATCCTCTGTTTTTTTTATTTATCTTTTTTTACTTACTCTCTTTCTATTATTACCTCTTTATTTAATAGGAGTATAATTAGAAAAAATAATTAATGTTATCAAAATTTCTTAAATGAAAAGTTATTATAGAAAAGTGAAATTTTAAAAATGAATAATTATTTTAAAACGGAGGTAGTGGAATCTTAGAGGTTGAATTGCAACTAGATAAACTTGGAGATGAATTTCTTTATATGTAATCTTGTGCAGGTGGATGATGAGAACGTACGCTGGTTGGAATGGTTGACCGTGTTCAGATTTGTTTGTTCTGTGCCTTGTGGTTTTTCTATGACTTGATATTTGGTGCTTTACAATGAGTTCAAGGGGGATGGTGATTGGGATTCTAGTTGGGCATAAATAGTTCAACTTGAGACTGCATGATTGAGAAAAAAAGGGAACAAAAGGTTTTAAAAGATCAAACTAAAAAAGTTACACTCAACATTCTATAATTCAAGCAAGGCATAAATACTCAAACAGCAGGCAGAACAACAAAATTCAATGATGAGAGAGGACTTACCTCCAATTCAGCAGGCCATAACAAAACTTCTTCCTTTCTCCCCTCTCAAGTATGGATACTCCTAAATGATTGTCGTACCTGTACGGACATGTTTGGTACTCATGCTTATTGGTTACTTGCTAGCCCTAAATCAAATTTTGTAACTAAATTATTTAATTTAAATAAATTAAATAAACTACTACATCATTCCTTTAAATCTAGTGTCTCTTTAGGAATTTTTGTTTGTTTGATATATTTTATATTATTATGATAAAAACTGAGTTAGAGCATTATAAAAATAACATTTATATTATGATTTAATTAATTTATTATTTATATATTATATTTTTATATAATATATCCTTACATACCTATACTCTAGTTTATATAAAACTTTCATACCCATACCCATTTCCATATTTGTACCAGATATTGATCCTGTATCCATATTTATGCAACATAATTCTTTTTCCTTTGGGGGCACCAGCGGTGGTGCGATGATACGATGGGTTTGGTTGCTCTTGGCTTTCAAATATTGAATATAATTACTGTTGAAAATTAAAAAAAATTGAACATAATTACTAAAGTTAGATTGATTATCAATTCATTTAGTATGTCATTAAACCATTGATGAAACAAAATAAAAATATAGTATTTAATATGAATGAAAAATAATGTTAATTTTCATACACTATGTATATTTTTTTTAGGGTTAATCATTTATATATATAGTAAAATTTATTTGATCTTGCAATTAATAACTCACAAATCTACTCTATCTCACAATAAATGGCTATCACATATATTTTTTTTAATTATAATACTCTTTGCACTTCTTACATAATTCAAGTAGTAATATAATTTATAATTAAAATTCATTCTAATTTATAATAGTTAAAAATAAAATTACTTAACGTTGTGTTGCATATATTAATCTTTTATCTTTGAATTTAATTACATTAAGATTTAATGTTATTGGCTAACGATAACTTATAAGCTTTTGTGATATTTAATTTTAATAATTAATTTTACAAAAAATTTTAAAATTTTGAAATTAAATGTTTTAAAAATAGTTTTACTTTTAAATTATTTAATAGTCAAGTTTAAAGAAAGAAGCGACCTTAACGTTTTAAAAAAAAATTGTTTTATGTAATACATTATTTAGTTTCACATAACAATAATAATATTTTATCTTCGAATCTTATAATTTAATGATTTAGTTGATGATAACATAAATTTTGTTGTCTAAATTTTACAATTAATCCACTTAATTTTTTCAAAAATGTAAATTTAAAATGACAATTAAGATATTTTTACATCTAAATTAATTAATAGGTTAAGATTATAATTAAAATTAATATTCTCTATATATAGAGTTAATAATAACCCTTAGAACAAATTTAATGGTCAGGATTAAGATATTCTGTTACTGAATCACATGATCAACTCCTATTCACTCTTTTCTCGCTTCCATTGGTTTCTCTATCTCATTCTCTTTTTTAGATAGTAAAATTCACTTGGTTTTATGCTTAATAACTCACAAATTTACTCTATCTTACAATAAATTACTATCACATTTTTTAATTAAAATACTCTAATTTGCACTTCTTACATAATTCAAATTGTAATCTAGTTTACAATTAAAATTTATTCTAATTCGTAATAGCTGAAAATAAAATTATTTTACATTTTGTTGCATATATTAATATTTTATCTTTGAATTTATAATTTAAAAATTTAATTCATGATAACATAAATTTTGTGATCTAAATTTGATAGATATTCTACTTAATTTTTAAAAAAAAGTAAAATTAAATTTATTTTTAAATAAGACAAATAAAAATATTTTTGCTGCTAAATTTTTTAATATGTTAAGTTTATGATTGAAATTAATTATTTGCTTGCTCCTGCAATTAATAACTCACAAATTTACTCTATCTTATAATAAATCACTATCACATTTTTTTTAATTAAAATACTCTAATTTGCATTTTGTATATAATTCAAGTAGTAATATAATTTACAATTAAAATTTATTCTAATTTATAATAGTTAAAAATAAAATTATTTGACATTGTGTGTTGCATATATTAATCTTTTATCTTTGAATTTAATTACATTAAAATTTAATATTATTAGCTCATAAAATAATACAGAAACTCAAATGAGATTAACAGGGCAAATAATATAATTTCACAAAGAGCTTATCTGTCTTGTAAAATTTTTGAATACTTTAAATTTTTTTGGTTTCCCAAGTCATTACTTGGAACTAATGGATGAAATTACAATTATGTTGTAAATAAACATAAATCATTCATTAAAAATATGCAACGGAACAAGACTACTTATTATGCACTAAAGAGACTAAATAATAAAAGCAAAAAATCTCAATATCGTACAAAGTACTTATTCCTTGAATATTTTTTGACTAAAGTGACTTTTTAGGTTGAGAAAGAAACAATTTTCAATAAATGCTTGTTATGGATGATAATAAACAAAAGTAAAGGTCAATCATTTAATTATAAGAGGTTATACTTGTAAAACCTGTATTTTATCATAGACAACTATAAGTTGCATTGTAGAGAGTGATCATATCAAAAGAATTAAGAGTTCTTATAATTGAGAAAGATAAAAAGTATATATATTGAAAAATGTTTTTGAAATAAATATACTGTAGTAATTAAGATGTTAGTGTAAACAAATTTTATATTCATAGCATAGTAAAATTAAATTAAAAAAAGGTTAAATATATAAAATCATAAGAGTTTAATTTTAGAGTTTAATTGGGGTGCACTGACAATGTAAAAACTTTTTATACTGTCATCCAATCAAAATATTTTATTTGTATGACCATTCAAATAGTGAGTGGTTATATCAAAGACTTTTGCTGATGTGGCAATATATGATTAGATACCTGTGTAAAAAAATTTTACATCAATAATATATTCAAATTAAATCCTTAATTTTAATTTTAATGTTATTTTATATAACATAGAATCATCAAAAGTGAGAAAACCGCGAATAGGTCGCATCCAAATATCCAACTGATCCGAGCATTAGCTAGCCCGGTTTCTACTGTTTCACCAGAAAGCTTTTGCTTATAATATAGAAGTGGGGAAATGGAAATTGACATCACCAACCCTGGTCCTAGCCAATTAGCCAAGTGACTACTGAATAATCAAGATTCAAGAGCGCTTACATCTGAGTGCAATGTGTTCGTTCATGTCTGAAACACTTGTGAGTCTTACCTGTGCCAGATATGGTGGTGTAACTATGTTACATTATTTGGTTACTCTTTCTTACTTTATCAAATCCGAAGAGAACCAAAAAAAAAAAAAAAAAATTGAAAAGATAGAGTAAACGAAAGAATTCTTTATGAAAGAGCATAATGTGTAACATTTCTTGTACACTATATCGACATCGCTGTTATGTTCAAATGACATAACTATTTTTTATGTTCTAAAGCATAACAATACAATACAAAAGTTGGAAAAGATCCTTGCATACAATGACAATTCCAACCGTATTTCATCATCCTTCTCAGGTCATAACTGAACTGACGTTTTCAAACTCTTCACCTTTTGCAACTTTCACGTTGGTATTTGAGCATATTCAGTTCAGACCTTTGACCTTCAACTCTCTCCTTTTCTGTGAGGATCAGAATCTCATATCTCCAAGTCCTCCATGATCAACAAGTTCTCAAAACAAACAGCATGCTTTTAACATAAATGAGTGCAAAAAAGTTGGTGGGGTTTTGACTTTTGACTGGGAAACCCACTTCAAAACAGGTATTAATGTTCATTCTTTCAGGGAGTCCCTTTGTTGTTTTACCATGTAGAGGCTGGAAAATTGCATGAAGGCATATATGTGTTTTGTTTATTAACTCTCCCATAGAAACTAGAGGTTGGATGGTGCATTCATCTCAATGATTTTGTAATTAGTTTAGGTCAATGGACGTCTAGTTGGCTTCTTCCAAGCTTAAGAATATTTTCTACTATGGGATTCATTACTTGTGTCTTAATACAAGCTCCATTCCTGGTAAGAGGAAGATCCTAAGTATATTTCATTATTTCTTCACCCCATCACAGCTTTATTTTATTTTTTTTCAATCTTGTAGCATGAAAATTAATACTCTTTTATCACAAAATAAGTACTCATTTTAATCAAATTCCACATCCTCACTATCTTATTTCTGTTTTATAGTTCTGAAAAGTTGAAGTCTTCATCTGGAAAGAGAAGTTGCAGCCAATTAATGCTTAAGACTTAATATGGACAATAAATGCAAACGAAGAAAATACTAATAACCTTATGATGCATTAACGTATTGTGTTTGGCCTTTTCATACTGCCACTAGTTACTTTCTGATTTATAATTTATATTCTCCCTTTTCAAGTGTCGAGTTAAATTGATTTTTTTTTTTTTTTTAAATTTTGAAATTGCTGATTTGATACACAGATATATGTATTGAATGTTTTGTTAGCTTCACACAAAATTACAGTTGTCAAGGAAACATGGCTAGTTTTGAAACTGGTGAGCTGCCGGTGCCATCAGAAACAGATGCACAACAATATGATGAACCCTTGGATTCTAAATTCCAAAGACTTGTATCCAGGACACAAAGTGCATCAATTTCTATTCCTATGTGCGCCATGGAGTCATATAAGAGAGAAACTAGCTTTGTGGGACATACTGGTCCTCTTTGGAGCGCAAGGGAAACTCCCTTTATGCAGATGAGTGGTCCACTATATACTACCCCTGGAACAGGAGAAAAGGCAGTGGAGAGCAAGACAGAAAAGTTTGCTACTTTCCGCGGCACAGGTTCAATTTACTGGAATAACAACCATGATAGAAAAGATGAACACTTATGGAAGGCTGGGCGACTGGGAATGTGTAGTGATCCGTATTGTGCTTCTTGTCCTACTTCCTTCAAGGCTTCTCAGCTAAGAAATCGAAAAGCTTCCACTATCTTTGATCCTAAGGTCTGCATTTTAACAAAAATAGACTGTTGTTTCAGTTGCCTTTAACTATAGAGTGCATAGTCAAACATTTTATTGTAGATATGTGTTTTTGTACAATTGATCTTTATTTTCAGAAAGTTGCCAATAATTTTCATATTTATGCATATCTTTACTTTGTAATTGTTTTTATTTTCAACAACTATGATGACCATACTATCACAGTTACATAGTTGTGGCTTTTTTTGCATTTCAACATCATTGTATTTAATCTTATTCATATGTTTTAATATTTATGTTAGACATCAAGATGCTGAATGGGGTTCCTATGAACTCTGTTTTCAGTTGCTATTTCAGTAAGATCTATATTCATGAGAAAAGATTGTCGGTCATAAGTTCTAATTTAGCTCAAGCATTCAAAGCCTACTTTCTTTTATTATATTGGTCTATAATGAGTAACCAGTATTGTTGAAAATTCAAAATATATACAAAGTTAATCTCATCTAAGTTGATCCATGTTGATATATAATGTATAATCAAGAGAAAAATCGTTATTTTGTGAAACACTCGTTTGCTATTGCTCCAGCATGCTGATACAGTTTTATAGTAAATAACACATACCAGTATTATGGATGCTAGTATCATACACCTTCCCTTTATACCCATATCATTTGTTTTCTTAAATTTCTATTATCAAACAGGGAAAGAAATTTCTAGGAGAATGACTTATCTTCTCCAAGTTGTAGGCAGCAACTGATCCTCATACCATTTACTCTAGTTACATTACTAAAAACGTCTCTCTTAAACCTCAATATTTTCCTTATTACTGTACATTTTGCAAACTTTTTATATTCTAGCTGCACCAATGCATATTTTTCTTTTAACTATTAAAACTGCTGCTATTGTTTTTATCATTGTTCCCTTTGGGATGCAATAGAAATATTGTCAACTGACAGTTTCAAGATGTCTCATTACTTATCCGATACTCATTTTCTAAAGGCTACTACTTTGCTGTTTTGTTATACTCGATCTTCTTGTAACGTTTTCTATTTCCTTCTGTATACATTTATCATCTGCTATCACTTTTACTTAACCAAGTGTATTTTTGTTCATGTTTTCAATATTTACAGTTCCACAATGCTCTCCATGGGGATGCCAAAGGCTTTGCGAGAAGACTTTTTTCTTTTTGCTCTTCTTTTGTTCCTGGAGTTATGAACCCTCACACTAAGTTCGTACAACAATGGAGCAAAATTATGGCCATTGTCTGCTTGGCTGCTATTTTCGTGGATCCATTATTTTTCTTCGTACTATATGTGCAGCAGGTATGATTATTTACTTTTTATTTAATTAGAAATCTTGCTTGCTCTAGTCACTTACCATTCCTCGCTACCTTTTCAAACCTTACTTTGCATTATTGTATGCAGGACTATAATTGTATTGTTATCAACTGGAGAATGACAACAGTACTTGCTATAGTTAGAAGCTTAAATGATTTTATATATGTCTTCAACATTCTTCTCCAGGTAACTTGTCAACAACTACCTTTTCAAAAAGTTGCCCGGTGTGCCTTCTCCTTGCTATTAATTTGTGTAAATCTACATATTGTTAGTTTGTTAAATGTATTTAAGCTCCACTTTCCTAGAAATCAATTTTTTATTATTCAATGTTATTGGTTTTGAGAAGGTAAATATTCTGATGGATGTATTTCAGAAGTGGTTTCTAGAAACAAAATAGCAGTCTTTAGTTTCATAAAAGCCAACTCTTAGGAAGTTCATTCTATTCATATAAAATTTTTTCTATCCTATTCTGTATGTCTGACATCTTAACAAGTTACCAACCACTAATTTCACTTCGGCCACATTCCATCTGAAACAATAATTTTATTTAATCTGTCAATTGCAGAGGATTCTTCCTTCATTTTATACACTAAAGAGTACTTATTTATTTTCAGAGAAGAGCATATATTATTTACTGACTATAAGGCATACAATGTCAACGACCTTGTACAGATTAGGCTAGAAGAAAACAAATTCATATGCTAAATTGACACAGATGAAAAATAGACTGGACTATAACCTTAAACATGCTATTAAGTAGTGTTGCATTCTGTACTTATGTGTGTTTTGCTTTGTTATTGTCTAATAGTTCAGTTCAAAAGCAAAAGAAAAGAAAAAGAAGAGTGCATGTGTCATGAATCTTAAATATGGTTGCTAAATTTTCATGTCTATTGCCTTCTTATAATTTAAGGCTTAAATAACTCTACCAAGTTGCCTCTTTGCAGTTTAGGTTGGCTTATGTTTCTCCTGAGTCGAGAGTGGTTGGTGCTGGGGATTTAGTTGACCATCCAAAGAAAATTGCCCTTCATTACCTGCGGGGTTATTTTCTTTTTGACTTATTTGTTGTATTTCCTCTTCCTCAGGTAAATTTCTTCCCATTTCACTTTCTTACCGGTGGAAAATTCCTCCCCCCCCCCCTCTCTTCCAAAACAACAAAAACACAACAAAAACCACAAAAAAAAAAAAAGAAGAAGCTGAGTTTGCTCATTGTAACTTAGTATTTTGTGTATCCATTAGTACACACTACCCAATCTCTAATATGACTTATGAGATATACAGACCTAACAAAATTAACATGAATACTTGTTGATATTTTGTCTCCTTTTCCTGGAGACTATCAGATTTGAAACTATAAACTTTCTAATCATCTCATGCCATATATGTTCTTTTCGCCGTTAAACTTCCAGTTGTCTTGTGTCTTTGACTTATGAGGAAAACATGGAAGTCCTTGATGCTGCCAATTTCTTAGATTATCAATTTGGATTTATTGGGATTTTATATTTTGATATATTAGATACTTAGTTAATATTTTTTTTCCCCAGAGCAGGGATTAAGGATTCTTAATCCTACGAATTTGAGGTTTTGATTTCTTTTCTTCTTTATTTTGAGATGTTAATATTTTACTTATGACATGCCTGTCCTAAATAACTATGAACTACATGGGAGAAGCTTTATTTAAGGTTTTCTTCGATAGGATCTATTGTGATTACTGTATTCAAGATCCAATTCTTTTAAACCTTTAGCTTTTATGTGCATTCAGGTAAATAATTTTTCTCTCTCCAGAACTCCTGCATGCAAAAACTCTTTCTACGTGAACCATAGAGATGTCACGGTCCCACCTTACATTATGTTGAAATTGAAATTAATCAAGAGAATGGGAGCAATGAGTATCAATCTTTGGATAATTAGTCATAGAGGCTCCAATACCTTTTCAAGAATCAATCAGATTAAAAGCTTAAGGTACTAGTTGAAGACTAGAAATGGTTTTTTGTCTCTGAAAACTTCCATGTTCTGGAACAATAATGCTTAAATTGGTAGGTTTATGTTGTTCTGTTTTTATTATGTTTATGCTTCTTGTTTTATGTCATCGTGCTCAATTTTGAAGTGCTAACCTCAATGGTTTATCCTTTTGTCTATGAACATGTATATGTGCTTGAGAACAAGTTGGTTACGGTGCATGGGAAGGTTCTCAATCTGTTAAAATAAGATAGAGAGGACACTATGGGTTTATGTACTTCCTAAATTCCTTGTCATGACATATATAGTGGAATATGGGCAGATAATGTTATTGCTTATCCTACCAAATTCCTTGAGGGGAGCAAATTATGCGAAGAATGTTTTGCGTGCGGCGATCCTAGTGCAGTATATTCCCAGATTATTCAGGTTTCTGCCTCTGCTAATTGGCCAGTCTCCGACAGGATTCATATTTGAGTCAGCCTGGGCAAATTTCATTTTAAATCTTCTGATTTTTATGCTATCTAGTCATGTTGTTGGCTCTTGCTGGTACCTCTTTGCTCTACAGGTGAGTGAACATAGCATTTGATGCTTGTTTTTCAAAAATACCAAATTTATTCCTCGCTAAATTTCCTTATCTGCTGTAAATTTCCTTCTATTTAGGAGGGGGCAAGCTCCTGTTATATTTTTGATTAGTTATTGTTGATAACCTAAAACTGATTGTTAGACTAAAGAGTGATTAGGCAGTAATAAAAAGAATAGTTAACATGAAAGGTAATGGTCAAAAGGGAGAGCTTAATCATTTTCAGGACACATAGCCATGTTGAATTCCTAAAAATTGACTATGTTTCCCTTGGGAAGTGGGAACTATCTCTTGCTGTGAACTGGAAGGATTTTAGAGCATAGTTTTGCCCTAGGAGATGAGATCTCTAGAAAGGGACACTATCCCAACCTAATGGTGAGGTCAAAAGATGTCTTGCACTGCGAGACATCCCAGATGACCTGTCCTTTTCATGACCCATAAACCTAAAACACCCTGTACGAGGAGTATACCCAAAAGGAAAGATCCCCTGGTAACCTATCCCTCTTATATGCCTTTTGCTATAACCCAACTAGTTTATCTTAACAGCTAGCTAGTGCAAAAGTGGTGCACAAGGCCCCATGTTAAGGAAATGTTGCTTTCATGTTGGTCAAGGAGCCTTGTCTCTTATTGCTGCTTTGATTCCCTACAAAGACTAGGTGCCGAGATTCTCAGACAACCCCCACGGTACTAAAGAGAAAGCCCAAAAAATATTTTAGACATACAAGACACAAGTTCTCAAACCCCCCAACCCCCCCCCCCCCCACAAACAATAGAACCCAACACATGCACATCCCAAATAACTGAAATGACTAGCTTTCTCAAGGACCTCAAGCTCCCAGAACCTGAGAAAACTTAAGACAAACTCCCAACCAGAAACACACAATCTAGTACCCTGAAAGCTATCATTGTACGAGAGGGCGCCAAACCAAGTTTGGCGAGGGTAAAGCATCTCATCATCCGTCAATGGACTTGGGTAGTGGTTGTCTCTATTTTCATCCAGAGTCATAGAATGGATAGTCCCATTTGGCCTCATTTTGCTTATACTTTCTCTAAAGCTTACGAACCTAGATCTCATAATCTTAGTTTGGAGCTCAAACTCTTCCTAAGAAAAACGGGTTCAGAACAGTTACAAATTGCATGTTTACCCTCAAACCTGTTAAGAACGAAAGGAAAAGGCAGAATAGATAACACTTTCATATAGTTGAATGCATACTTCCTTGTGGTTGTACATAGTATCTTAATATGTAATGAAAGTTATAGAAAAGATGAACTACTTTTGTCAATATGATAGTAGTATGTCCTTGGTAATTTAATCCTTCTAATTATTACTGCAATATTTGTAATGAAATTCAACTACTAAAGTTGTGATGTTCCTTGGATGCTTTAAAGATGAGTGGTTCTATTAGAATCAGGAATTTGATTCAGTAAATGTAGGTTAACATCCAATTTATTTGGCTTCTCCAGAGGGTGAATCAATGTCTGCGAGACGCCTGCCATAATTCTAATATACCTGGATGCCTGAGATTCATTGATTGTGGACATGGCCATAGTGGAAACAATGAGCCTGGTCTAACATCAGCTCAGTGGAACAACAATACAGATGCCATTGCTTGTTGGAATCCCCCTTCCAATGGTGGTTTTCCATATGGTCTCTATACCTATGCTGTACCGCTTACTATACAAACTAACATTGTGGACAAATACTTGTATGCTCTGTTTTGGGGATTCCTGGTATGCATTTCAGTCTTTATACTTTTTTGTCTTTATCAGTAATAATTCTCTATGTATACATAGTGAGAACTAAATGATGCCGGTATAAAATGTGACACTCCTACGATACTCAATTGCTCATTGTAGAAAATGACTTTGATCGATTTTAAATGTCGAAGTATACTGATTATTATGTTAATTGAGCATAAGTTTTAGAAAATCTAAATAAAAAATTACAAATATGCTTGCGATATAAAATTGTTGGCATTTCTGTTATTATTTGAAAAGCAGTCACTGACTTCTGGTAGTAATGAAAATGTAAGGCATTAATAATATTATCCTTGAGGATATAAGGCTAAATAAAGTGCAAGCTTAAGCTTGACAACTTAATGTTTTCAAATATGTTTATAATGGAGAGTTTTATGTTTCAGTTATGCACATTGACGTTATATTTGTGGACTGGTCCAATACAGAAATGAAAGAAGGTGCGAGTTGAGTAATTTAATTAGCGTAATTTTGAAAATTTGCATAAAACACAACAGTACTACTATCAGAAGCCAATCATTCCGAAATCTGAACTTGTTAAATAAAGGCACTTGAATGATTTTTCAATATCTAGCACACGCTTCATAGAAAGTCCTTTGGGCTTAAAACATAGACAAAGCACATGCCCACTATATGTTTTATTGAACTACAATTTAATTGGAAGAGTGGAGAAGACAAGGCTTGAAGTTGAACTCCTCACTACTTGATCATAAGAGCTGTAATACTATGTCTAGTGTCAAGGCCTAATTTGTCCAAACACTCCTAGAAACTAAAGCTGCCAAGTAATGCACATGAATGGTATAATATCTCTAGTACTCTGTGTGATCTTTATGCAGCAAATCAGTACTCTGGCTGGTAATCAAGTCCCTAGCATATTTGTGTGGGAAGTTCTTTTCACTATGGCCATCATAGGATTGGGACTCTTGCTTTTTGCGCTTCTTATTGGAAACATGCAAAACTTTCTACAGTCTCTTGGACGGAGGTAGAACTTATCTAATTCTGCAAGTTTTAATTTGACTTTGATAGTCAAGTTCTAATGTGTTCATTGTTGCAATATGCTTGTTATATTTTCCTCCACCCCTTTTTACAGGAGGCTAGAAATGCAGCTTAGAGGCCGTGATGTTGAGCGATGGATGAGCCATCGACGCTTACCAGAATATCTAAGAAGGTATAAGGTTTTGTCGTTGTTTTCATGAATTGCATCCACATTGCCAAATTAGTATTTCTCAATTGCTTGATTGAAGTCATCTGTTGTTGACTCCCCACCCCGTCCCAGAACTCTATGCATTGACAATGTACATGTTTTTATACTGCACGACCAATTCACTGTTGCAAGACACAAGGATTGTTTTACATGACAAGACTAGATTAAGTTAGCAGCTTCTGAAGACTTTCTTTTATATTTTGAACGGCGGCAAAGGATAATTTGCATTTCTTCTTGCATCTACTTGTGTGTGTCTGCAAATATGTTCATCTATGTTTATTAAATATAATTGATCACCGTGTACATTATTAATAAAGATAGCCATGAAACATATGAAAAATAGCTGTTGAGAACATCTTATTGAGCATCCAGTTGAAATAAGCTCCTAGCTCTAATGATGTTAGTGATATAGACAATATACATGATAAGGTGCTAGTTATTCTATACTATGAGCCTGCATTTTAAGAATGTTGTATGACTTCTCATTTTTATTTAGGTATTATATCACATGAAATCATGGAACAAACGTAATGTACTGGTTATAAATAATATGTTTGCAACGCAGGAGAGTACGAGAGGCTGAACGGTATACTTGGGCCGCGACAAGGGGGGTGAATGAGGAAATTCTTCTGGAGAATTTGCCAGAGGATCTCCAGAGGGATATAAGACGTCATCTCTTCAGATTTGTTAAGAAGGTACGCACTCGGATGTCTATGTTACAGATGACTAGTTATAATTACACCAATTTGTCATGCATACACTTTGAGCGGATTTTAACTTGTAGCTTAGATGATTGATGAAATTCAAAATCTCAGCCATTATGTTTCATTTAAAATTCTGCTTTACTTATGTCTACTTGTAACCTTCTAGAATTTGATATATTTGTATATCAGCCGATCCTGAAAGTTCTATGTACTGATGATCATGCAATTTGTTTTTATTGCTTTTTACCAATTTGTGTCCATATTCTGAGGATCTAAAGTATTTGCAGGTTCGAATTTTTTCCCTGATGGATGAACCTATCTTAGATGCCATTTGTGAGAGACTAAGACAAAAGATGTACATAAAAGGAGGTCGAATTTTGAGTCGGGGTGGTCTGGTAGAGAAGATGGTATTTGTGGTGCGTGGAAAATTGGAGAGCATTGGAGAAGATGGAACTAGAGTTCCCTTATCGGAAGGGGATGCTTGTGGTGAAGAACTTCTGACATGGTATCTTGAACATTCTTCCGTGAGCACAGGTATAGTAATAACACTTGATGCAATGACAACATGAACAGTTAAATATTTCTAGTGTAGAGGTCAGCAGAAGTGGCAATGATCAGCAACTTAGGATCCAGAATATATGCAATAGTGTGATTTCTTCAACTTGGTTTCTCCTGCAGATGGCAGAAAAGTAAGGCTTCCGGGGCAAAGGTTGCTTAGCAATAGGACAGTAATCTGCTTAACAAATGTGGAGGCCTTTTCACTGCGAGCTGCAGACCTTGAAGAAGTCACAATACTTTTCACTAGATTCTTGCGGAGCTCACGTGTTCAAGGAGCTCTAAGGTTATTCCCTTGACTTATTTTATCTGCACTTATATTATGATGGTCGAGGTGGTAGGTGCCTTGGCCCCTTAACCAGAGGCCTCAGGTTCGAGCCCTGAGAATAGAGAAAATCTCCCACTGGGAGACTCTACCCTCTTTAGGGACCTCAGTTGGGTCGGGTCGGATTAGTTGGCTTTCTAATAATAGGGTTTGGATACCAGTGATTCTATCGAGATTAAAAAAATATTATGATGTACAATAATGAAATTAACTAACTAGTAATGATGCTAGGATACCACATACATACTCTATCCTCACCAATCCCTTGTACATATTACCTTGGTCCCAATGGATCATTGTTATCAAAGTTGTCTTATTGCATGTTTGAAATTGAAAATGAGTGGTGAAGAAATGCCCCTATTATATATATATATATGTATATATATATATATATATATATATATATATATATATATATATATGTATGTTACAAGTTTGTGGTTTTCACTTGTAATAGGCCCATTTTTGTTTTGAAATCCATGTTGACATGATCATTTTATAACTGTGTGATGTTAGGTATGAATCACCTTACTGGAGAACCCTTGCTGCAATTCGCATTCAAGTTGCATGGAGATACAGGAAGAAACGTCTAAATCGCACCGATTCTTCACTTTCAGATTAAACATTGTAATATTATATCTGATTCTGTATGCAGATTGTATGAAGTACAGCAAATATTCTGGTTTCACTAGCTTATTACCGTATAGGCACACACAAAGCCGTCCACTTTTTAAGTAAATAGTGAGGAGTGAATTACTTGAGAAACTCTAAGACGTTCTTTGAGTAGAAAAAAGGTGGTGTTTTGTACTATTTAGTGTTCAACATCCTAACTATTGCATTTAAAATGTAGTTAAAATAGGAGACAATAATGACTTACAAAGTTTTCTTGCTATGAAAGTATTTAACGATTTCTCCAATTACTTTTACACCTTTGCTGTACTGTGTTTACACTACATCATTCCATTTTGAAAAATGAATATGGCAATTCTTATTAGTTATTCTTAAGGAAAATTAACATCTGATAAAATGAAAAAATGTCAATTTAACCTTTTAGTTTTATTGTCAACAAGTCAATTTAACCTGATAAAATAAAATGAAGTGTTGACTTCTTTATTGTCTACCCCTTTGTCCATTTTGTTTACTCAAAACACAATTCTTTTGAAAAAAACAAAAAAATTTCACAGCTTACTGCTTATATTTCTCTGGCCGTCCGAAATGTCATAAGCATGTCTTCTTTGGATTGCAAAGCTGAGTCAGGTTGTTTTCTTCAATCTACCTCCTTTTCTTTAGAGGCTTGCAGCAGCAGCCATGATGGGTTTGGAGGTTCTTGCCTTTCAAATATTAATCTATCAATCGTTGTTTTTTCTTTGAAAAAAAATTATATTAACCATAATTGTTAAACTCAAATTGGTTATAATGACAGTTGCACAATAAAAATTTTATGACTTAATTTTGTATAAAGATTAAAATTTATGCATTATCTGTAAATACCACATTAATTTAGTTATTGATTAAGTGGTGACTATGTTATATATAGAGAATAAGTTTAATGCACCGGTAAAGTGTGCTACACTATCAACTAATCACATAACACCATATATATGACTTATGAGGTAATTATTACAACGGTTTAATACTTCTAATAACATAATAATTAATAATCGGATGTTAAGTAAAATATTTTTATATGAAAAATTAAATCCTTATATCCTTATATTATATTTGCAAGAAGCAGCTTTGACTGACATTCTATTATTAAAAAAGAAAAGATAACCATGACTATGTCACATCCAAGTCCAACTGATCCAGGCAGAATTAGTCCGGCTTCCATCTGGTTCAGGCATCTAACCTAGCCACAATCCACGGGCAAGTGTTAAGAATGTATAGGGCTAACCAAGTCACAAAGTTCCAAAGTTTATGAACTAAGACAAACATCATTGCTGCCAAGTAACAATGTTTGATTCCTGTGTCTTATTTAAGCCAAATCCAAAGAGAACCAAGGATCCAAGAAATATAATACAAGTACTAAAACAAATAAACGAAAAAGAAAAAGGTAAACGAAAGGAAATTTTTTATATGCTTTTGTTGGCATTAACTTTGATACCAACTCTGCAACATATCATCACACTTCACACGCAATGACAATGTCAACTCTCTTTCATCACCCCTCACATGATGCAATTCACAACTGACATCTTCAAACTCTCCACTTTAACAATTGAGTAATGTTATTTGTATTCATTTCATCTGGAATATCGTAGCGGCTCATCCATCATCTACCATTGAAAATGATAAAAAGAATTTAAAATAAAAAACTCATCATTTTCAATACTGCATGGTAGATGAGTCGACACAATAATCCAGGTGAAATGATTATAAATAACGTTGCTCTTAACAACTCTAATGCTGGTATTTGTCCATGTTCAGACCAGAATTCATTCCACTTTGTCCTTCAGCGCTCTCCCTTTCTGTGAGAATCTCCTCTCCCTGTTCCACACGATATGTATGATTTAACCAAACGGCTGGAAAAAAGTTGGTGGAGTTGTGAATTTTGACTCGGAAATCTGCTTGAGACAGCTATTGCTTGATTCCTGCTTGCTCATTGCTTTTGCAGTAAGTTGTCCTCATAACATTAACATTATGCTTGAATTCTTCCAATTCCATTGACTCATCCCAATTGTAATTACACAAAAGGCTTCACCTTGTTGCTGTAATACCGTATGCATGTATGGTTAACTTTGTATGGAATACTTTATTTGATATCTTTGGTGAGTGTTGGGTATGTCCTACAACCATAGATCAATTCCTGTTGATAAGGAAGGAAGCCAAATCTTTGTGGCAGTATATTGAATATGCCACTGTTTGGTGTATTTGGTTGGAGCGTAATTCTCACAACTTCAATGACAAATTTTCAAACTAGCAAGTACTGTGGGATAAGATTAGGCATTTGGCCTCTATATGGCATGAGGCACATGATCATTTCAGAGGATTTTTTCCCTCAAATATGTTGAGAGATTGAAAACTTTGCTTTTTTGATAGTTTGTTTCTCTTATTTGTTCTTGTTCTTACAAGGGGGATCTCTTCTCCTCGTATGTATTTGCATACTTCTTTTCAGATTTTAAAATTTCTGACACAATACATAAATATATGTATTGAATATTTCGTTTGTTTCTTGAAAAATTACAGAATTATCAAGGAAACATGGCTAATTCTGAATATGAGAAGCTACCAAAGCTGTCAGAGACACATGCACAACCGTTTGATGAACCCTTGGATTCTAAATCCCGAAGGCTTGTGTCCAGGACACAAAGTGAGTTAATTTCTATGCCAAGGAGCTCTATGGAGCCATATTGGAGAGAAACTAGTCGTGTGCGGCACACTGGTTCATTTCGGAGTGAGGGAAAAGCCTCCTTTGTGCAGATGAGTGGTCTATATGCTACCCCTGCAACTGGAAATCTTATGCAGCGGGGTATAGTTGTAACAGATAACAGAGCTGAGGAGAGCACGACAGACAAGTTTGCTACTTTCCACAGCCAAGGTTCAAATTACAGGGATCATGGCTTTGACAAAAAAAATGAACACTTACTGAGGTCTGGGCAGCTGGGAATGTGTAGTGATCCATATTGTACTACTTGCCCTACTCACTTCAAGACTTCTCATCTAAGAAATCCAAAAGCTTCCACTATGTTTGATCCCAAGGTGTTTGCCTTTCTTACTAAAATAGATTCTTATCTCTTGTTTTTTTTTTTTTTTTTTTTCTTTTTGATATATCAGCGGCAATGAAATTTGAATCTAAGATCTCATGCATATTAGTCAAATCTCTCAGCATTAGACCACTTCTAATGATTTAAATAGACTATTATTTCAGTTGTCTCTATGTATGCATACACTGTATTCCAGACTTGACTTTTCATGCTCTAGGTCTTTGTTCTGACCAACATCTGGAGTTCACTATGATACAATCTGATTGAATTGTACTTTACTTATGTGATCCTCAAATAGCTACGATTTTCATATTTATGCAAATCTTTACTTTATATATTGTTTTTATTGTCTATCACTATAATGACTATACTTTTCTCGCTATATAGTTTTGGCTTTTTAGCTCTTCTACGTCATCATATTTAATCATATTCATATATTTTAGTATTTATGTCTGACATCAAGATTTTGAATGGTTATTTCTGTGAAAAGCATTTTGTTCCAATTGTTATTATCTGAGATGTGAGATCTATGTTCATGAGAAGAAGAGATCGTTGGTCTTATGGCCTGATTTAGCTCAAGCATCCAAAGTTTACCTGCTATTTAATTTTGATCTATCCCGAAATAGCCACTGTTGCAGGAAACTGCAAATAAGCAGAAAGTTAATGGCACCATACAATATAACGTATAATTTAGAAAAAGTGAATGTTTTTTTGTGAAACACTCATTTGGCTATGCTCCAAAGGTAGCAAATAGAGAATGAATTCTCTAGGAGAATGACTTACTTCTCTAAGCTGCACCGGTATTTATTGATCTTTTCACTATTAACTGCTACTATTGTTGTTATCATTGTTCACTTTGAAGGGCAATGGAGGTACCATGAATTAACAATTTCAAGCTGTCTTATTATTTATTCTATATTTATTTTCTAAATGCTACTACAAGCTTTAGTGTATCATTATACTTGATCTTCTTGTAACCGTTTACTTTTCCTTTCGTAGACATTTTCCATCTACTATTAACTTCACATAACCAAGCCTACTTTTGTTCATGTTTTGAATGTTTGCAGTTCCACAATGCTCTTTATGGGGATGCCAAGGGTTTTGTGAGAAAATTTTTTTCTTTCTGCTCTCCATATGTTCCTGGAGTTATGAACCCTCACAGTAAATTCGTTCAACAATGGAACAAGATTATGGCGATCTTTTGCTTGTTGGCGATCTTCGTGGATCCATTATTTTTCTTCTTGCTCTATGTACATCAGGCATGATTCTTTTCCTTTTGTTTAGATACAAAAACTTGTAATTTCTAGCCACCTATCTTTTCTTGCTACTGTTTACAAATTTACTCTGCATATTTCCCGTTCTTTGTATGCAGGATTATAAATGCATTGTTATCAACAGGACGATGACAATAGCACTTGTTATAGTTAGAAGCTTGAACGATTTTGCATATTTCTTAAACATGCTTGTCCAGGTAACTTCTCAATAATTACCTTTCATAAAGTCCCCCACTCCATTTTCCTGATTTAAATTTGACTAAATCCATATATTATAGAACAGTACCATATTATTGGTTTGAAAAACATAATTGAACTCCTTCATCGACAGCAAGTTTTTATTATTCAATTTTATTGGTTTCGAGTAGATAAATACTCTGTTGAATGCAGATCAGGATAGTTTTCTAGCACTAAAATGAGAATCTTTAGGTTCATAAAGTCCAACTCAAAGAAAGTTCATTCTGTTGAAATAAAATTTCACTATCCCATGCTGTAAGAATGTCTAATATCTTGCTGAGTTATCGGTGAAACAATTTCTCTATATAATCTATCAGTTGTAGGGGAATGTTGCTCAAATCTACAAACCCCACAGCATTTACTTATTTATTTATTTTTGGTAAAAAGTATCTATTATTTCCTGACAATAAGCCATACAGTAGAGGGTGAGCCTTGGCGTTTCAGAGAAGTTGTTGCTTAATGGCCTGGAGGTCATGGGGTTCAAATCCTGGAAATAGACTTTTCGCTTGCAGGAGTAAGAGGCTGCTTACATCTATCCTCCCTAGACTCTACCAAGTGGGAGCCTAGTGCATTGAGCCACCCTTTTAATAAGCCGTATAGGGTCAACTAACGTTCATAGGTTAGACAAGAAAGAAAAATAAAAATGAGACATTGACACAGATGATAAATAGGCTGCACTATAACCTTATTGATAGTATTTGGTGGCGTTGCATATCTTTACTGATGTATGTCTTGCTTTGTTATTGAAGTTCAGGTCAAAAGGGGAAAAAAATGGGAAAGTGCATGTTTTTCTGAATCTTAAATATGGTTGTTAAGTTTTTAACTCTAGTTTGCTGGTTTTCCTAATTTAAGTCTTAAATAACTCTACGAAGTTGCCTCTTTGCAGTTTAGGTTGGCTTATATTTCTCCTGAGTCAAGGGTGGTTGGTACTGGAGATTTAGTTGACCATCCAAAAAAAATTGCTGTTCATTACTTGAAGGGTTATTTTCTTATTGACTTATTTGTTGTATTGCCTCTTCCTCAGGTAAATTTATTGCCATCTCAATTTCTTCCTTATGGATTTTTTGTTTTCCTTTTTGTAGCTGAGGTTGAACATTGTAACTTAGTATTTCAGGAATCCATTTGTATATAGCAGTCAGTTCATAATGTAGATTATGAGATAAACAATTCTAACAATTGAAAAATGCTACTTATTGATATTTTCTCTCCATTTCCTGGAAATCATCAGATTTGAAACAATATTTATTTTCTCGTTGTCTCATGTAATTAATGTTCTTGTATTAAATTTTCAGTTATACCGTATCTTTGTTAAAAGGAAAACATGAAGGTCCTTACTTTGTTAATAAGGTTTCCCACCAAATTGAGGTTTCAATTTCTTTATCCTGTTTACTTTGAGGTATCTATTATTTTCTCATGATATGCTTGTCCTAAATAAAAAAGGAAGACATGGGAGAAGCTGCAATGGTAGGATCTATTGTAATGACTGTTGTCAAGAGCCAATTATTTAAAAGCTTAAGCTATAAGGTGGATGCACATAAATAGTTTTTCTCTCCCACGAATTTCTGAACGCAAAAACTCTTTCTAACTGAACCATAGAGTCATAGACATGCCACAGTCCCACCTCACATTTTGTTCATACTGAAATCTATTCAAAGAGTAGCATCAATGAGGATCAGTCTCTTGACAACTTGTCATACAGGCTCTAATAACTGGATAAGAATCAGTTAGGTTAAAAGCTAAAGCTGCTAGTTATAGGCTAGAAATGATTCTTATCTCTTACAACAACTTCCATGTTGTGGCAGAATAATGCTTAAAAATGTATTTTTGTTGACTTTTTTCTTTTTTCTATTTTTATCTTTATAAACCGCTTCGTGCTATATCTCCTTATGTTAGTGTTGGAACTTTGAAGTGTGCACAATGGTTTCTCCTTTTGTGTGTCATTCTGAAGAAAAAAATGTCTATGGAAATGATCAAATGCTTGAGAACAAGGCTTTTTTGTTTTTAATGAAAAATATAGATGCCCCTGCGGGTTTATCTACTCACCAAACTCCTTGTCATAACGTATGTAGTAAAATATGTGCAGATAATGCTATTGGTTGTCCTACCAAACTCCTTGGGGGGAGCAAATTATGCTAAGAATCTTCTGCGTGCAGCGATCCTAGTGCAGTATATTCCCAGATTAGTCAGGTTTCTTCCACTGCTAATTGGTCAGTCTCCAACAGGATTCATATTTGAGTCAGCCTGGGCAAATTCTATTATAAATCTTCTCATTTTTATGCTATTTAGCCATATTGTTGGCTCTTGCTGGTACCTCTTTGGTCTACAGGTGAGTTGAAACTTGAAATAATATTTGAAATTTCATTTTTGAAAAATAGCAAACGGTCTTGTCACTATCAAAAACTGTCTCTCTAAAAAATTTAAGCTGTTAAGTAGCGGCAAATGAATGACTTTTATATTTTAATATGCCTTCGCACGCAATAACCTTTTGCCTTCAAGTGTGGACAAAATTCAACTTATTTTATTTAGAAGAGTAGGGCCACAAAATATCGAAATCTAGACCAATTGGTTATGGAAACTCTGATACTATATCATGATTAAGAACTATCGCTCCTAAAAGATTAAGCTATTGGTAGAGGCAAACGAATGGCATTATGTTTTAACAATCACAAATTTCATGGTTTGTTGTAAGTTCTCAACTGGCTTGCAAGAGTTGGCACACTTTCATTATTTTTCTTTCTTTATTTCCTTTTATTATTATTATTATTATTATTTTGGAGTAACACAAGCGACGAAGTGCAGTATGATAGCACTTTGTGCTCAGAAATTTATTCCTTCGAATTTTACTACAACATTGGCAATAAAATTCATGATTTACAATAGGATACTATAGCATTATTTGATTTATGTGGGAAAAGGCATAATTACTGTTATTATTGTACTGGTGGTAATGAAATTCAACTGCAAAAGTTATCAGGTTTACTTTGATGCTTTAACAGTGGGTCATAAAAGTAGAATCAGGAATTTAATTCAGTAAATGAAAGCCAATATTGATGACTAACTTTCTCCTTTTCTCCTTCTTCCTTCCAGAGGGTTAATCAATGCTTGCGAGATGCTTGCCATAATTCTAATATTCCTGGATGCTTGAAATTCATTGATTGTGGACATAGCCATACTGGAAACAGTCAGTCAGGCCTAACATCAGCTCAGTGGAACAACAATACAGATGCCATTAATTGTTTGAGCCCCCCTACCAGTGGTGGTTTTCCCTATGGGATCTATGCCCCTGCTGTACAACTCACCACAGAAACTAACATGGTCGTCAAATACGTGTATTCTCTGTTTTGGGGATTTCAGGTATGCATTCCATTCTTTATTTTTGTGCTTTTTCATGTATAGTGTTAGGATCAAATTACACCGATATAACTTTAAATAATTATTATATTATTGAATAACTTTTTATTGGGGTAATTTTTTACAAAATCCAACATTTGATTAAAAATTTATATGATCATCTCCACAAAATTTCATATTAATCGAAGATTATTTAATATACTTTTTATATACTTCAAAATTAACGTAATATATATATATATAAGAATTATTTGATTACACTCTTATTGATATTCAATTTTGATGAAATTTGGCATAAATAATTTTCATCATAGGTGATTGTGATTTAACGGTTGAATCCATAAAAAGTATATCTTATGGAAAGTTATAAGTAATGTAAGTTGATCCTAATCTATATATATATATATATATATATATATATATATATATATATATATATATATATATATATTGAGAATCAAGCGACATTGGTGCAAAATTTGTTGTACTTATGTGTTTTTGATCAATTTGAACAATGAAATATTGCTAGTATTATGTTAATCTTGCATAAATTTTGGAAAAATCAAATAAAAAAATTACAAATAAGCTTGTGATATATAGTGGTTGACATTTCCAATATAGTTTGAAAAACCTATTTTATGTTTATTTTAAGATTGATGGTACCAAAGGATTTGAGAAGGGGGATTAAACCAAGTCAATGATTAACTAAAACTTTTTTTGCACACTTAATACATAATTCAAAATGTTTACACAACTAGATTTTCTAGTAGATAGTTAATAGAAATTTAATAAATGCCTATCAAACTTTGTTATTAAATAACTCAAAATATAAGCAAAATATATATCTCAAAATTTTATAGCAATGTAAGTTTAGATTTGAGATATATAACTTAAAAACTGGAACGTAAAAGGTAAGAGATAGAGAAGCTTGCACCAAAGATTTATACTGGTTCGATTTCTACAACTTGGAGTCTACGTCCATTCCCTACAATCTTGTGAGATTTTTCACTATAAATATTCTTTTTTACAACAAGCCTCTTCAAGCTCTATTACATTTTCACTCAACATTAAGCTACTCTTTTCTCACCAACTAAGAGACCTCTCTCAATGGTGTTTTTCTCACTTATGTACCTCACAAGATTTTCTCCTTTCTCTCAAACTTCACTCACTTGAGTTGCAATAAATTTAGAATATGAAATGAGAAGAAGAAATATTAAGTACAAGAAGCACAAAGCTTACAAGAGAGATCACAAAGAACTTAAGTCACATAGATTATGTCACAAAGGCTCCACACTAAGTTTAGAAAATAAATATTTATAGAAGCTTCAGCTTGTGCATATGAGTTGCACTCCACCCAAGTGATTTGACCATTGGGGAGCTTCCCAATGGATCTATGCAGTTGTCTTTTCATGCTCCCATATGTTGATCTATGTGCCATGAATTTTTCTATCTCATGATACAAGTCAATTTGTCCTAGTTCATTTTTGGTTAAGTCACTTTTTGGCTCATGCCTTTTGCATTCCTGTCATAATATTAAACAACCTCGGAGAATACAAAAGTTGCTGCAGCTTCTGATATTATAGCCATTGAACAAACTACATTCTTGAGTCAACACTTCGGTCTTTGTGCTTTTGAATCTTGAACTCAGTAGTGGCTATATCTGCCACTTTTCTAGTAGATTTTACTTTAAGACTTTCACTTCTTATTGCTAGAGTATCTAGTTCATGCACACATTAAATATAATCTTTCCAAGATCAAGTGCAAAGAATTTTTAATACATAGTTTGTATCATCATTAATAATAAGACCACTATAGATCCAATAAAGATATTTTGCATGGATACAAAACTAACACCTCATATTTAAATACGTTCACAATGAAATGAATTCCATCAACTTTTTTCAAGATACACTTTGATAGAGGTCCATTAATAAAGATAGTGTATGTTAGAAGAGGGTAAGAGGGGGAGAGCCAAATTGTGACTAGCACCTAACAGAATAAGGGTTTGGGGGAAATGTGCTTTTTTGGTTTTTTTTTTTTGGGGGGGGGGGGGGAAGGGAATAGGAAGGTAAATCATCAAAGGGGGCTGCCTAGAATGTTAAGGAAGTCATTGGGAGAGGAAGGAGAGACCTCTGAACTAGTCTCTCCACTTTATACAAATTCTTGCTCTTGAGACACATTGGCCAAGAACTACAATGAATAAATGGATCTTTCTTGTTCTCTTTTTCGCACATCCCATATTCACTTGTTTTTGGAGCCCTATCAACTTTATTGTGAGTGTGTCTAAATATAATATCTTAGATTTGAATCTATACAAGAATTTTTCCATATGAAATTGTTAAGAGCATGATGTACATGCTAAAATTTCAGTCCAACAGTGAATTTTGTGGATTATTCATTGGTGTTAGACTCTTTATTAGCAAAAACATAAACTAAAAATCAATTTTCCAATTAATTACCATCAAGGGTCAACAATTCTTTAACTCACACAACCTTCCTTTTTCATTCTTCATACCCTAAACAATCATTTTGATCATGTTTTTGACACTTACTATAGAACAAAATTGTTGTGATTACCATAATTAAGACAGATTCTTATTACCATAATTAGACCAGATTTGTTTCTGTAATTAGGACAGATTTGATTGGCTATGATTTGTCCAATTTTTTATTGTGATATGATCCTTTTGTAATTACTATAATTAGGATAGAATTAGCCTATAAATACAGTGTAAAACTCCCATGCATGATCAATGAATAAGATACAGAATTATTCAAATTCTTCCATCTATAGTTTTCTTTTCAAGTTGGTATCAGAGCTCCCGATCTTGGGGGCTCTGCTTCCGCACTAAAACCATAGCCGCCTTCATTGCGGACTACCCCGGTATTGCCTTCATCGCATTCCCTTAGTGTTTAGTGCCTTCCTTGCACCTTGTGATGGGCGTTTCTCTTCCTTATTCTGCCTTCATAGCAGAACGTGTTTTGTTCAGAGCGCACCGTCGAGATCAGCCAGAATGCGAAGCCACATCATCGGAAACCGCCGCACGCACTGGTAGGCACCGTTGCAGTTCCCAGCGCATGTAACCCACGCGACATTGTAACGACCTCTGTTCACGACGCCTCTGCTACCACACGAGTCGCCGGACCTTCCTAGTTCTGTTCTAGTGATTGGTGGCCATAAAACAGAATCGTTTGGCTGCTGGTTCATACATCCTACCGTCCTTGCTTTCGTCTGATCGTTAATGGATAACGAGAACCCCGTCTCTGCTCAAGCACTAGGTCCTAATGACCTTCTTGTTTTACAGGGATCTTACCGACTTGATGGTCGCAATTATCTATAGTGGTCACAGCTTGTTCATAGAACCTTGAAGGGAAGAAAGAAGTTAAGCCACGTTGAAGGAAAAGCCCCAAGAAAGGATGACCCGCAGTATGAAGTCTGGGATGATGAAGACTTTCTCATCATGACATGGCTATGGCACTCGATGCTTCCTGAAATTAGTCGAAACTGTATGTTCTTCTCTACGGCCAAGGAGATTTGGGAAAATCTGCAACAAACTTACTCAAAAAGGAAGGATATCTCAGCCTGTTATGAGTTGGAGAATCAAATATTCAACACTAAGCAAGGATCTCTGTCTGTGACTGAATACTATGGAATTCTGAATGGTTTGTGGATTGAGTTAGATCAGTACCAGGATCTAGCAATGAAATGCAATGAAGATACTGCCATTCTGACAAAATTTATCGAGAAAGCAAGGATCTTTAAGTTCCTCTCCGGCCTGAACCCTGAATTCGATCCCATCCAAGTTCAGATTTTGGGGAAAGAGAAGCTTCCTTCCCTCTCGAAGTGTTTTACTCTGTTCGTGGTGAAGAGAGTCATAGGGCAGTAATGCTAGAAGATAAACCCACTGAAGGATCAGCCTTAGTCTCTGGAAAAGGGTCTTTTGGGAAGCCTTCCATGAAGTCTAACCGAGAGGAGCGCTGGTGCACCTATTGTAAGAAGTCCGACCACACTAAGGAGACCTACTTTAAACTTCATGGGAAGGATAATGTCCTTGGACGCATTGGAGGATTCAAGGGTATCTCACAAAGACATGCCAATCAAGCAACCTCTGACTCTAAGATTGCCAGTGAAGATCCTCCAGTGTCACAAACTAAAGAAGAAATCCCAGCCCTTAGCAAGGCAGAACTGGAATGTTTGCGGACACTCATGGATTCCTTTAGTAAGCCATCTGGCACTTGTTCTCTAACTATGACTGGTAAGAATTTTAGCTTCTTAACCGTTAATTCTTCTGGTACTGAAGATCTTTGGATCATTGATTCTGGTGCAATTGATCATATGACACCTCACCCTTCTTATTTCTCATCCTACTCCCCTCTATCTGGTAAACATCACATCACTGTAGCCAATGGGACCCATACTCCTGTTACCGGATGTGGTAATGTTAAGTTTCAACCTTCCCTTCAATTGAATAATGTACTCCATGTCCCCAAACTTTCCAATAACCTTGTGTCTATTCATAAACTCACTCAAGATTTAAATTGTGCAGTAACCTTTTTCAACTCTCAATGTGTCTTCTAGGATCTTGCCACGGGGAGGACGATTGGAGTTGCTAAGGAACAAGGCAGGTTATACTATCTACAATACAAGGAAGACAAGGGCAGTACCGAATAGCAAGTGTTCTTCTCCAACCTTCATACAACTTCAAAATCTGAATATTCCCAAATTTGGCTTCAACATATGCGTCTCAGGCATCCTCCTTTCAGTGTTATTAAGTCTTTGTTTCCTCACTTATTTAACAAAGTGTCTATTGAGTCATTACACTGTGATATTTGTCAGTTTGCTAAACATCATCGCACAACTTTTCATCCTAGTAATAATAAAAGTATTGAACCATTTGATCTTATTCATTCTGATGTATGGGGTCCTGCTTCTAATATTAATATCACCGGCACAAAATGGTTTGTTTCCTTTATTGATGACTATACTAGCGTTACATGGATATTTCTCATGAAAGACAAATCAGAGGTGTTCCAATTGTTTGAGAATTTTTACAGTATGGTTCGCACACAATTTGGGAGACAAATTAAGAGATTGCATTCAGATAATGGAAAGGAGTATGTGAACCAAAGCTTCTCCACATTTCTCAAAGATAAGGGTGTTATTCATAAGCTCACTTGTGTACATACTCCACAACAAAATGGAGTCGCAGAAAGGAAAAACTGTCACCTCCTTGAAGTTGCTAGATTATTGCTATTCCAAATGTCTGTCCCAAAGTCCTATTGGGGAGAGGCTGTCTTGACTGCTACCTACTGGATAAATAGGTTACCCTCTCGCATTCTAAATGTTGTCAGTCCTGTCCAACTTATGAATTCCTTCTTTCCTACTGTTCCCATTATGACTAGTCTTCAGAGTCGAGTCTTTGGATGTTGCGCTTTTGTTCATGTTCATGGTCCTCATCGAGGAAAATTAGACCCTCGAGGAGTCAAGTGTATCTTCATAGGGCATTCACCTAACAAGAAGGGATACAAATGTTACCACCCACAAAGTCGCCGTTTCTATATCTCTATGGATGTCACCTTTCATGAACAGTGTCCTTCTACACTAGTACTCAGCCTCAGGGGGAGAGTCATTTAGAAGTCGAGTCCTTCAATGAGTCATCCTTTATTCCTCTTATGCAAGACTTGACTACTGAGGATGATACTACCCTTGACGAGAGCAAGAACTCTGAACCAGTAGCACCTGAAGACAAATTCTTTGGGCTCCAATATTAGCGAAGACAAAAACCCGACTTGGTCCAAACGCAGCTCTAATTGCCTGAACCAGAGGTAAGTACTCCTATTCCTAATTCTCTACACAGACCTTTAGATAATTCTGATGCATTACCAATTGCCTTGAGAAAAGGAAAAAGAACTTGTGCAAAATATCCCATATCCCAGTTTGTGTCTTCTAAACACCTTTCCATGTGGCACCAAAGCTTTATTTCAACCATTGATTCTGTTAGAGTCCCTACTTCAGTACAAGAAGCCTTAAAGGATAAGAACTGGGTTCAAGCTGTGAATGAAAAAATGGATGCATTAGAAAGAAATGAGATGTGGGAGATTGTTGAGCAGCTAAAGGATAAAAAGATTGTGGGTTGCAGGTGGATATACACTATGAAATATCGTTCAGATGGTATGTTGGACCGGTATAAAGCTAGACTAGTCACAAAAGGGTACATGCAGACCTATGGGATTGACTATGAGGAAACATTTGCCCTAGTAGCCAAGATAAATACAATGAGAATAATCATTTCCTTAGCTACTCACTTTGGCTGGGAAATGCATCAACTCGATGTCAAAAATGCTTTCTTACATGGAGAGTTAGAGGAGGAAGTGTATATGCAGATTCCACCTGGATATAGTAGCATTAGTGGAGGAAATGAAGTATGCCGATTGAAGAAGGTGTTGTATGGACTCAAGCAGTCTCCTCGTGCTTGGTTTGGAAGGTTCACACAGGCTATGGTATCCTTGGGGTACAAACAAAGCCAAGGTGACCATACTCTTTTCATAAAACATTCTCGAGATGGTAAACTTACTCTCCTTCTTGTCTGTGTAGATGATATGATAATTGCAGGAGATGACGAACTTGAAAAACAGAATCTAAAGAAGAGTTTAGCTGCTTAATTTGAGATGAAGGACCTTGGGAAGTTGAAGTACTTCCTTGGAATAGAAGTTGCCTACTCTCAGCAAGGTATCTTTATCTCACAAAGAAAGTATGTCTTGGACCTTCTTAAGGAGATTGGCAAGTTGGGGTGCAAGACCACTGGAACTCCTATAGAACAAAATCACAGGATTGGGGATGATGAAGATAGCCCAAAGGTGGAAAAGGCACAATAATAGAGGCTAGTAGGAAAACTCATTTATCTATCTCATACCAAACCAGATATAGCTTATGCTATTAGTGTGGTTAGCCAATTTATGCATGATCCTGGAGAAAGACATTTGCAAGCAGTAAATAGAATCCTTCAATACTTGAAGGCAACCCCAGGGAGAGGACTCCTCTTTACGAAAGAGGGTGATTTGTCCATAGAAGTATACACAGATGCAGATTATGCAGGGTCTATTATGGATAGGAGATCCACCACAGGATATTGTATATTTTTGGGAGGAAATTTAGTAACTTGGAGGAGTAAAAAACAAAATGTGGTTGCAAGGTCAAGTGCTGAGGCAGAATTTAGAGCTATGGCTCAAGGGTTGTGTGAATTGTTATGGGCAAAGATCATTTTAGATGACCTTAAAATAAAGTTTGAAGTCCCTATGAAACTATTATGTGATAATAAATCCGCTATTAGCATAGCTCATAATCCGGTTCAACATGATCGAACCAAGCACATAAAGATAGACAGGCACTTCATTAAGGAGAAATTAGATAATGGTCTTGTAGCCACGTCATATATCCCCTCTGGACTTCAATTGGCAGATACATTCACCAAGGGGATTCCCACCGATCGGTTTCGAGAACTAACTTGCAAGCTAGATATGATAGATATCTATTCACCAGCTTGAAGGGGAGTGTTGTGATTATCATAATTAAGACAGATTCTGATTACCATAATTAGACCAAATTTGTTTCTGTAATTAGGACAGATTTGATTGGCTATGATTTGTACAGTTTTTTATTGTGATATGATCCTCTTGTAATTACTATAATTAGGACAGAATTAGCCTATAAATATAGTGTAAAACTCCCATACGTGATCAATGAATAAGATACAAAATTATTCAAATTCTTCCATCTATAGATTTCTTTTCAAGTAAAATCATGTTTAAAAAGATAAAATATTATTAAAACCCTAAAGGCATTGAGTGGACAAGAATCACATTCAAAAGAAAAAAAAAGTACATAACAAAGGAGTTCTTCAACAACCTAAAATATACACATAACTAAAAAAGAATATAAATAAGAAGACATGCTAAAACATTTAGACGTGAAATATTTAGTTCTATATATTTTATAATAAGCCTGAGGCATTTGGAAGTTTTTGGAAACTCCCAGAAAAAGAGTGATGGCCTCATTATATGTTTTAGAGAAATCACTGCAAAAACTAAAGCTCTTAGGTACATAATTGATTTAATATATCTAACAATTATACCCTGTGTGATCTTTATACAGCAAATCAGTGTTTTTGCCGGTAATCAAGTCCCTAGCTATTTTGTGTGGGAAGTCCTTTTCACTATGGCCATCATAGGATTGGGTCTCATTCTTTTAGCAATTCTCATTGGAAACTTTCAGAATTTTCTTCAGGCTCTTGGACGGAGGTAGAACTTATATAATTTTGCAAGTTTTAGTTAAACCTCAATTGTCAAATTCTAATGCTTTCAGTGTTGCAGTACACTTGATATACTTTCTTCCATATGTTTTATAGGAGGATAGAAATGCAACTTAGACGCCGTGATGTTGAGCAATGGATGAGCCATCGGTGCTTACCAGGAGATCTAAGAAGGTATAGAATTTTCTTATTCTTGACATGGATCACATCCACATTGCTAAAAAAGTATTTGTCAATTGTTTGATTCAAGTCATAGGTCGTTAACTCTCCATTCCTCCCACAACTCCTTTTATTGACAATGTACACGAGCAATTTACTGTTCTGAGCCACAATTACCGTTTTATATGACAGGACTAAATGCAAAACCCAAAATGTAAGATAACTGTTGAAATCATTTTATTGGGCATCCTGTATTAAGCTCCTATGAGTTATGAAGCCAAACGTGCATATCGGAGAAGCTACCGGTTATTCTATTATGTAGCATGTCTATAGGCCTATTAGTTATAAAGGCCATGTACATATATGAGAAGCTCTGATCATTCTATTATGTAGCATGTATAGTAGCATGTATATAGGCCTGAATGCTAAGAAAATATTATGTCACCTATTTGTCATTTTTATGTAGGTATTATGTCACATGAAATTATGGATCACAGGTAATGCACAAGTTATAATAAATAACATGTCTGTGATGCAGGAGAGTACGACAGGCTGAACGATATAATTGGACTGCAACAAGGGGGGTGAATGAAGAAAACCTTCTGGAAGATTTGCCAGAAGATCTCCAGAGAGATATAAGGCGCCATCTCTTCAGTTTTGTTAAGAAAGTATGCACTCGAATATCTGTGGCATAAATGACTAGTCATAATTATGCCAATTTATCATGCTTACTCTTTGAGTGGAAAATTTTTATTACACAATCCTGAAAGTTCTTTGTAACGATGATTTAATTTTCTTTTATACTTTGTTCCGATATGGTATACATAATCTGAGGATCTAAAATGTCTGCAGGTTCGAATTTTTTCCCTGATGGATGAGCCTATCTTAGATGCCATTTGTGAGAGACTAAAACAAAAGACATACATCAAAGGAAGTAGAATTTTGCGTCAAGGTGGTCTGGTAGAGAATATGATCTTTGTGGTGCGTGGGAAATTGGAGAGCATTGGAGAAGATGGAACTAGAGTTCGCTTATCCGAAGGGGATGCTTGTGGTGAAGAGCTTTTGACGTGGTATCTTGAACATTCTTCAGTCAGCACAGGTATATCAGTACATGATGCAATGGCAACAACAACGAATAATGATATTCTCACACCAAAAAATGACACATTTTGCATCTGGTTAACGACATACAAATTTCTAGTTAACAATATGTATTTGGTAGTTAATAGTATTGATTACTGTTGCATTAACTGTATAATACACATAGTTACCCCAAAATTTATGCATGATTAACCATACTGGTATCATGATAATCGACGATTATTGTTACATTAACTCCAAAATACACACGGATAACCAAAATTTGTATGTCATTAACCAGTGCAATATTGGTGTGAAAAAGAGTATTGTGAGAGAAACATTCTCCTTTAAATATTTTAAAGTAGAAGTTAGCTGAAGTTGCAATAATCATTAATCAGCAACTTGGCCTCCATAAAATAAGAAACAGCATGGTTCATCAATGTGAGTTCTCTCACAGATGGTAGAAAAGTAAGGCTTCCTGGACAAAGGTTACTTAGCAACAGGGTAGTAAGCTGCTTAACAAATGTGGAGGCATTTTCACTCCGAGCTGCAGACCTTGAAGAAGTCACAATCCTTTTCACAAGATTCTTGCGGAGTCCACATGTTCAAGGAGCCTTAAGGTCTTTCCCTTGTCTTGTTATATCTAGATTTATGGTTCAACATAATCTTCTTGATTTATGACTTGAAAAAAATTGAAAACTAACCAAAAAATGATAGCTGCACATACTCTATCCTCGCAAAAGCCTCACTGATATTTCCTTGGTCCCATTATAACTTTTCCATTTCAGTAGTCTAGATGAGTCCACCTCAAAGTTTGTGAAGGTTTTGTGAGGATTAGGTCTACCAAAAATGCTAGATTGCTCGAATTTTGCCAAAATTTGTGTGCCTGTATGATGTAACATATTTTTTAATCTTTAGATAAGTAAACAGATCATATGATTTTATTTTATTTAATAACCATCCTTGTTTTCAGTTGAAAATTTTGGCAACTTTTAGATGCCAATGGTTCATCGTCATTAAAGCCCATCCATTAGTATCATATTGCATATTTGAAAATGAAAATGAGTGGTTGAGATATGAACAAGTACAACCCCTGAGAACCGGGAGTGGAATTTGTTATTCACCTCCCAAGAAGAAAAAAGAGAGCAGGGAAGAAATGTCCTTGATGTGGATGCAACTAGTAATACCAAGCATGTTAGTGGTTTTCACCAGGATAAGCCCAATTTCTATTTTCAAATCAATGGTTGATGTGATCATTTGATAATTTGGATATTTTAGGTATGAATCACCTTATTGGAGATCACTTGCAGCAATCCGCATTCAGGTCGCTTGGAGATACAAGAAGAAATGTTTAAGTCGTGCTAATTCCTTGAACATTTGAGATCTTAGGTGGTAGTGTAGTACAGTATATTGTGCATCTTATTTAGTTTGTACATCCTTGAACAAACTATCATAGTTTTTTTTTTTCTTTTGAAATATTAGCTGCAATGAGATTTGAATTTAGAATCTAAGGCAAATTATTCAAGTTCCTTTTCACTAGACCACCTAAGCTTAAAATATCATAGTAAGGTGTCTTTTTGCTTTTGTAATTAAATAATAAAGGGCAAATTACTCCAACATTCACCTAGAGATTTGGTATATTTACACTTGATGATGTCCTTCATATTTGAGAAATGGATAAGACATCCCTCATCGCCAAAGAGATTTTTGCATAGATACAATTCTAACACTTTATATTTATTTAAGTATATTCACAATAAATATAAGTTTTACCAATTTTGTTCAGGATATATTTATTTATTTATTTATAGATTCCGTGTGAGTGTGTTTAAATATGAGTTATTAAACTTATATCTACGTAAGAAAATTTAGACTGAGGGAGACGCACGTATGATAAAATAATATTCGCAAGAAGCAAAAAACTCTTGTCTTGTTGGGCAGTTTGGTCTCATTTACTCACCTAATTAAAGAACGGCAAAAAGGAGAAGCCATGAATAGATAAGGTGGCATAACATTTGTCAAACGGACTTTCTTTTTATTTATCTATTTATTTATTTTTCATTTGGTGATTGAAAACTGAATGCTATAGAACGGTTGTCATATTACTTTGCAATGCGAATCCTAAAATTACATGCGTTAGTAGTCCTTATAGAATGAACTAGAATGAGGTCTGCATTGCACGGAGCTAATAAACTAAAATACCAAAAGAAAGAAAGTTGTACAAGCTTTCGGCCATTTTGAATAAAGTAAGGCCGTATAGATTTATGTTATTCAAATGAGCTTCTTCCTCTTGATTTTATTCTGTGTTTACACTTCTTGGCACTTGTCTCCCATTTTGCATTTTTTTTCACCTTTTTTAGTTGGGTTGATTGTAGGTTGTATTTACTTGAACCATTTCTCTTAGGACTTTTAATTAAGACCGACTCTTTATCAAATGATGATATGTCTTTTATTTCTATTTTTATCTTTTATCTTCCTTCGTAAACGTCCTCCTCATACGTAAAGAAGGAGAAATCATCCCGTACAAAAATCACTATCAAAATGGAAACAGTCCAATTCATCTAACTCAATGATTCATGACAACATTTAAAAGAAATAAGGAGTCAAAATAAAATGAGACATAGTTCATAATATATATTAAACTAATGACAACAATAAATCTTTATCTTAGGAATTTGTAGATAAGTGGACATTTAGTCTAATTAAACGTAGCATGACATTTGAGCATACGAAAGTATGCTAAGAGCTGTGGTTAACGTGAGATCAAGAAGAGTCATCTTAAAATCTAAACATAAATTAAGTTTCCACTTCACAGGTGCATGGGATATTACAAGATCAGCATTAATATTCTGCAACCAGTCCCGAAATTCATCCAGATACTTATCAACAGCATCAATAGCACCTTCTTTTTTCTGCTTCTGATAAATCCAAGTCATATAGATGTCTTACATAAGGTAGAAGACCGCCAAAAAAATTAAAAAAAAAAAAAAAGAGTAGCAGATGCAGAATTAAGATCTATAGAACGCACACAAGAAAAATAACAACAACAAAGGTGCAACGGACGAGAAAATGCACCCCAAAAAAAAAAAAAAACATTCCTAGGGCTCCTTTGTGAGAAAGCAAAGTTGTTCAAGTGCCTGTGTTTCCACTCCCTCTTAATCCAAATAGTCCATCCTGCATGAACAAAGGAAACATATTCACAACGATAACTCATTATGACTCTCGAACAAAGGCTGAAATGCCTCGCATTTGTACATCAATTTTCATGAAAGGAAGCTCAAGGGCTCCTTGATCGTAGTTTACTCGAATTTTAACCTAACACAGGTTGGCAAGGAATATGATGGGATAGGGAGCTCTTGGTTCTCAAAGCCACGAACTCTCTCAGCCATCATTCATGCTTAGTTACTCACCATCTTTATCACATGCTCCTGAAATATAGATTTTATGACCCCTTTCTTCATTTCAATCAAAAGAACATCCCAAAGTTATTTAAAGAAAAGTTCACATCACCATGGCATGGACGCAACAAAAGGCTTCAATGTGCATTTTAAATTGAAATGCGGTGTGGAGGACAGTAGTAGCAGGGTCAAAGGAATAACTTTTTGCGCACTGTGCAGATGTGGGCAGTTATATTCGAGGGCATATGGTAATGAAAGGACGAGGAATCAAAAGGAAGAGGAGACTGTTATGCCGCGATAAAAAAGGAAGAATGAGAATGGTTGATACGGCAGCATGTTAAATTAAAAAAACTGGATTCTATGGTACCTACCCATAATTGAGTTGTTTCAAACCCTTCTTAGCTGGACAAATAAAATCTAACCATGTGTTTAATTTAGTCCATTTAAGCACCCACATATTAATATTTTTAATTTTATATTTAAACCCACAATATTTTTGTTTGATTGCAATTTTTTCCCCAATCCTTATTACCTCAATCCCTATTCCAAAAGATTATTTGATCAGAGATGTGTGAACTCTAACACTCATCATTCCTTGGAATCCAAAAATGTTAAGGAACTCTAATCCGAAATTTTAAGAATCATAATTATTTTTTCGCATAAAAAAAATATTCTTTCTCCTAAAACCAGAAATTCAAAATTTCATGATTTTCCTTGACAATTTGATCGAACTCGCTTGTTGTCCACAATCCTACCTTCTTTTGGGGTTTTGAGTTTCTACAGTAGCCAATGAGGGAATGGCAATATGAACCAATAAGATAGGAGAAAGTGACAGTTGTAATTGTATAATGGCTGTGTGTTGGCGAGGCTTTATGAAGAAGGGCATGTGGAAACTGGATAGTATCAATGGGTTCATGTATTTATGCTTACATATAGTAATAGTATTAAAGGGGTACTAGCTACAATGGTTGGCAAAGGGCGATCGACGTACAGCAACTAGCAAGTTTGACCATATTGATTGAAGAAGATTGAGGAAGTTAGTTCTTGAATTTAGGGGCTTTAGGGTTCTTAAGATTTTGATTTAGGGTTCTTAATATTTTTAGGTTGAAAAATTGTTTTAATGTTTAAAAATTAAAATCACCAAACCTAGTTTGAAGTTTAGGTATTGAGAAATTTTAAATTTTCTACGGGAACTTTGGGGTGAAATTGTAAAAATATCGTGAGTTTAAACATAAAATTAAAAACATTGACATGTAGATGCTTAAATGAATTAAATTAAATATATGGCTAGATTTCATTAGGCCACTTAAAAAGGCGTTTGGAACCCCTTATTTTTGAATGGGTACTATAAAAATTACCATTAAAAAATGACATCTTTACCAAAAAGATGATGTAGTGAAGTTAGAGACTACATAAGAGGGTATTTGAAATGGATAATCCATTTGAATTATTAATAATATTACATTAAATTATTTAGATATATAATATTATCATATTTAATTAAGTGATATTGCTTATAATCCAAATTTTTAAGATAATTTGCATTACTTACTAACAATCTACATTACCCCAGTGGGGGCTATATATTTGAATTTTCATTGAAATGGTAATCTTTTAATTTCTTTCTTTTTTCCCCCCTCGAAAGTGCCCTAATGCAAACAGCCCAAACGTCTAAAGTTTGAAGCCCTCTTCCCACAACGTCTCCGTCTCTCTTTGGAAGCTCTTTGTCGATGAACCGACGACTCCCACCATAGTCTTCATTGTATCCCTCTCTTTATCCTTACCAACACCTCAAGGGAAAAGTCAGTGTCCTCTTGAGTGTGTGTATTTGTTTTTACTCTCTTCTCAATCAAATGCAATTGAGATTTTTTTTAGTGGATTTTTTTACTCTCTACTTAAATTTCTAGCTAGATATTGTTTAAGAAGGTTCTATGAGCTATAAAGCAATTTTTTTTTTATTTAGAATGAAACCCCTCTGGATTCAAATTAGGAATTATCATGTTGTCAGGATATTAGCATGCCAAAACTTTGGTCTTAAGTTTAATATATTATAAATAGATTTAAAATTCTCACTTATTATAAGTTCATCTTTTTTCTGATATATATCATAAATAGAAATGTAAATAAGTTGATATATTCGTGAATTATTCTCTCATGAAATGTAAAGTTGAGTTCGTTTATTAAAACAAGTTCAAGGGGATATATCAAATGAGAAGGCTATTCTTATATGAGAAGTACATAAATAGTTAAAATTAAAAATTATTTAGATATCACATAATTACTTAAAAACTATATGACTTTATATTTTAATATTAACTATTCGTATAAAATTTAATGACAATGATTTACTCTTTTCACTCTTAGTTTCACAACTAATAATTCTTCTTACTTGATATCCATTTGTTAGCCACTCATAATTAATAAATGATCAATCAATAAAAGATTTAAATATATTTTCAATCCCAATAAATTATTTTGATTTTGATCCCTCGTTAATTTTTGCTTCAGCTCTGGTCCCTTATTTTTTGAATCATGAGCACTTTTGATTCCTACTATTAACCTAGCATTAGGCAAATGGAAAATCATATCACTAATGCAAATGTGTTTAGTGTTGCACACGTGGAAATAAAATTCTCTTTTTGTTTAAATATTTAAAGATCTCTTTTTTAGATTTGAAAACATGTTGGGTAACCATCACTTTTTTATCCCTTTTATTAAGGATGTCTAGAGTTCTATTTTTATGGAGGGTTTGCAAGGATTTAAATTTATGAGGAAATTAAAGACTCTTAAGAATAAATTGAAAGAGTGGAATAAGTCAATTTTTGGAGACATCCACATCAGAAAAAAAAAAATCTTAAAAGAGATTGATTGTTTGGATAGATTGAAATAACAAGGAAGTATTTGAGAGAATCTTTGTGAAAGGTTGAAAAATTTATGTATATTTATTAAAATTATTTATTCATTATTGTTAAGTACATTTTATTAGGTCATTTTTAATAATTTTAATATAAATAGTCTTTCTTCTTAAATAATCTGTGTTAATGATCTTTAATATTAATTTTTTTCTATAGCTTTTAAGATTGTTATGATTAAAGTTTAATATTCTTAAGGGGCTTGATTTTGATAAATTACCAATTTAAATTTTTTTTAACACAATTGTTCGATATTATATAGTTAAGTTATAAAAAATGTTTAACTCTCACCATAACAATCTCAAAATTCATTAAAAAAGAAAGATATAATTGATTGATAAATGATAAAAATGTTTTACATTGATATTATATTAAAGCTAATCTCTCTCTTCTTTTTTTTTTACGGGAATCTATATAGAAAAATATAATTACACTAAAAATATATAAATTAAAATTTTTAATACAGTGTTCGCAATAATTCCTTGGTTGGTAAATCAACCTTTTCTTCACATTTGAACCAGTCTTTGTCAACTTCATATTAAAAAAATTAACAGCAATGTCACGCTCATCCAACTGTATAAGTAGTATTATTTTAGTTGGCCTTCGCTTTAGTTGAGGCTGTTTTATGGTATTTTATGGTTTTGAAACCTTGAAAGGAAGAAGGTCAGGGCGTACATCCATCGCTTTCATTCAATGGCGGATTCTTATGTGGGAACAAGGGAGTTCGTGACCATATGGTCACTGGTGTTTGAAATTATATTTTTACCCTTCCTCTTTCCCCTCTTTTCCTTTTCCTTCCTTCCTCTTCCTCCTCCTCCCGTTCCCTAACTCTTCTTTCACCATGGGCCACAGGCTTACCCCGCCACCCCGCCAAGTAGCACTGAGATTCAATAGAAATCCCATGTGTGAGGGTTGTTTAATGTTGGGCTTTGAAAAGAAGATCAATACTGATCCTTTTCATTATAAAGCTTTAGATTAGAAATTTGTTAAGTTTTAGACCATTTTATACAAGTCCAGCATCAATGCATCCCATGTCTGAGTCTGATTCTTCTGCCAACACCATTCTTATTACCACTTCCTTTAGATCCCACTTTCCTTCTTGCCATCACCCGCAAGTTTCAGTGCCCCCCTCATTTTTCAACCCGTGATTCTCCTTGTTCCTTCAACCGCATTTGGCACGTAACAAAGAGTTCATTTTGCATTGGATCTACTCATTGGTCATGTTCTTAGATCTTCGCAATAAAAATTATTTCACATTACTATCCAATAAAAATTATAAAAAATATTATATTATTATAAATAATTATTTAAATATCAATTATATTAACAATTTTTTAATTTTTATTAATAATAATATAAAATAATTATATATATATATATAAAATTTAAATTTACATTGTATTTTAAATATTAACCATAAGATTTAATTTTTAACTGTCTAGATTTAGTGTAATATGATCACAAACTCAATCAGCCCATCTAACTACATGCCTTCATTCAATATAACAAGTGGCAATGACACCTCCAATCAAACGCAGGCAGGCCTGCAAATGACCAATGTGCCATGGACCTCCCCTTCTTCTTTCCTTATATTTCTGTTTTCTTAATATAATGAGATGGGTTTGTCTGCAATGCACCACTTTATTAATGATGTATCACACATCAAATAATCAATGTACAAGATTTAATGATGCATTAGTGCTCCCAATGATCGATAAATGGCAGAAAATTTATTCCTCTATTTTTTTTTTGTTTATATGTATAGATATATAGATTATGCCGGCCAATATTCTACCTACCAACTAAGGAATTAAAAAAGTTAAAAATTATTAAATAAATAAATTTAATTTTAATATATTATTAATATAAAAATATTTTATATAAATATTTAATTATATATTATTATATTAATAAAAATATTTTAATTTAACAATCATTATATTAAAAATCTTATAAATAAAAATATGTAATTAAATAATACTATAAAACTCTTTTATTTTAATAGTATATCAAAATTAATATTTAAATAGAAATAAATATTTAAATTTTAATTGATAATTTTTATTTAATATTTAATATTTAATTTTTTAATTAGCACTTGTTAAAAATAAAAGAGAATAAGACAAAAATTGCCAATGTAATCATAGTAAAATCAGTTTAGATATATTAACTAAGGTAACCTTAAAATGCTTTGTTTGCTTGAATTGTATGAATTTTCTTTTCATATAATAAATTATTAAAAATAATATAAAGAGCAAACAACTTTTTGATCTTTAAAATTTTATAAATGATATCAATTTAATCTTGACATAATTTAATATTAATTTAGTTCTCATATTTTAAAATTTGATATCAATTTAATTTGACAACCAAATTCCATTAACACTATTAATAATTATTATATCTGAATTGCAGATTTATCCTCATTAAATCATCGAAATTACAAAAAAAAAAGAAAATTAACATGAAAAACCTAACGTGGTTGTGTTTGTTTTAATTTAAAAGAAATGATTTTAAAACTTAAATTATCAATATAATTTAGACAATTTAACGGGGTAATTTTGATGATTTAAGGAGGTGAAATTTATAATTTAGATATAATGATTATTAACTGTGATAATGAGATTTGACTATCAACCTAAATTAATCTCAAATTTTAAAATATGAGGATGAAATTGATATAAAAAATTATTTTAAGATTAAATTAATATTAATTATTAAATTTTAAGACAAAAAATGTTATAAACTCTAATACAAATGTGAAAAAATTTTTAATAGCATGTCAAATTATATTAAGAGTTTAATTATTCTGTATTGATAATATAAAAAAATTTATATTATCATTCAATTAGATATTTATATTAATATAAATTTTTTTATATAAATATTTAATTATATATTATCATATTAATAAAAATATTTAATTTAATTATTTATATTTTAAAAATTATATAAATAAAAAATATATAATTATATAATAATAATAATAAATCAAAACTAATCTCTGTAAATATATAATATATCTATTGTATTTCATTATGTACATGCCTCAACTCTCATTCAATTCCCGTCAAAAAAAAAAGAAAGAAAAAAACTCTCATTCAATTGAATGTACCGCGTGCATAAAATATCATATCTATCCTGTGTTTTTCTTCCCAAATTAACTATATGTTTTTAGCCTTTAATCTGCCGTACCGTTATTAAGACAGCGTCAACAGACACCCGCGAACAAACCATATCGTACTCTCACACACACACAGACACACACGCTAAAAGAAATCGTAGCTTCTTACGTTAGCCCAACGTATCACTCACCCTGTTTCTCTCTCCTGCTCCTTCTCAGTTCTTCTTACATCACATTAAACAAGTCTTCCATTGACTTTGTCAAAGTCTTGCCCCTTACAGCACACTCAAACGCTCTCTCCCTCTTACACGCCCGCCTTGTTTATATTTAGCCATATTCACAATTCACTTGCTTTTGCCTTTTATGCTTTAACTCTTCCTCTCAGACCCTCTTCTTCCCCCATCATCACCAACAACCTCCCCAAAGATGCATGCTTTAATTTGAATGGCTGCTAATTAGTTGGAGGGGTTTTTACTCTCGTCAAACAGGTCTTACTCTTTTCTTTTCTTTCACTGTTGTTTCTCTTGATAATTATTGTTTGTTTATGTACTTTTTTGGGCAACTTTGACTCATTGGACATTGTGCTTCAATTCTTCCACTGATTCCTAACCCAATTGCAATTCCTCATAATAATGCTTCATATAATTGCTATGATATGGTATATACATGTGTTAATTCTGCGCACAACACGAACTCCTATGCTTGTAGAGGCAGGAACAATGACATGAAGGGCATATATATGTTTGTTAACTCTGTACGGACATTTGAATTATTGTGTTGTTGCTTTTAGTCATTGGTGTCTAGCTGCTTTTCTTCCAAGCTTCAGAGGATTTAGGATGAGGGGATTTATTACTTTTCTCTCAGTACAAGTTCCATTTCTTAAATCCTTCGGTGTCATCAGAAATTTCCAATATAATTAAGACAAATATATCATTCCAAAATTGAGTGCCCCTTATGGTGCATTAAGTTCCACCTAGCTTTGTCACTGACTCTTGTAGGCTGTCTTTTCATGCTGCCACTGGTTATTTACAGTTATATAATTTGTATTCCCCCTGTCAAATTTCAAGTTGAACTGAACTGTTGCATTTTGAGATAGCTGATACGGCACATAAATATATATGTATTAAATGTTCTGTTAGTCTCATAAAAAATTACAGAGTTATCAAGGAAACATGGCTAACTTTGAAAAAGATGAGGAGCCAATGCTGTCAGAAAGATATGCACAACGATCTGACGAATTCGAGGATTCTAATTTCCGGAGGATTGTTTCAAGGACTCGGAGTGCATCAATGTCTATTCCCATGGTCTCCATGGAGCCATATGACAAAGAAGCTAGTCTTGTGGGACATACTGGTCCACTTCGTAGTGTGAGAAAAACCCCTTTTCCGCAGATGAGTGGTCCCCTATATGCCACCCATGGAGCTGGAAATCTTTCGCAGCGGAGTATAGTTCCGACAGGAAACAAAGTAGCGGGGAGCAGGGCAGAAAAGTTTTCTACTTTCCATGGCACAGGTGAAAATCATTGGAATAACAACTATGATAAGAAAAATGAACACTTACTAAGGTCTGGGCAACTGGGAATGTGTAATGATCCTTATTGTACTACTTGCCCTACTTACTTCAAGGCTGCTCAGCAAGGTTATCGAAGAACGAATAGATTGGATCCCAAGGTGGCTTTCTTCCTAAAATAGACTATTATTTCTTTTTTGTCAGAAAAAAATTGTCTTCTATCAAAAATTTTAATCAAGAGTTGTGTTGCTTTGCTATACATCTTTATTCTGGCATTTGCCCAAGGTCTGGAGTTCACTTCGATGATTTTTTTTCCCTTCATAGTTTATAGATACTTAATTGAATTGTAATGCACTATGTGCTTCTCAAGTATTCTATAATTTTCATATTCATGCAATATGCATAGCTTTACTTTTAGAGTTTAATTGGTATGTACTAACAGGGTAAAACTGTTTTACACTGTCAACCAATAGAAATAGGGGAAAGTGAGAAATCATGGTGGGTCCCTCATTATAATGGGTAGTTATTTGTGTAAGTTGGCACTTTCCATTATTTCTATTGGCTGACACTGTCAGCGCATTTAAATTAAATTATTACTTTTATATTGTTCTTATTGTCAATCACGTGATGAATATACTTTTCCAGTTATATGGTTGTGCCTTTCTGAACTTCTATATCATCGTACTTAATCATATTCATATATTTATGTTAGCCATCAAAATTGAGTGATACCTCTATGAAAAGATTGTGGGCTTTAGTGTCCCAAGGCCTGATTTCAAGCATCTAAGGTTCATTTGCTATGTAATTTTGGTTTATCATGATTCATGAGTAGCCACTGTTGTAGAAAATTCAGAATATATAGAAAATTAAAAGTATACAATAATTTCTGTATAACCCTAGGAAAAAATAGTTATTTTGGTGAAGCACTCAGTTGGCGATGCTTTTCTCCCATGTATATGAGCTCCTAATCATGTTTCCAGCTTCAACATGCCTTTATCCCTCCCCCCCCCCCTTCTCTCTCTCTCTCTTACTTAATTTTTGTTAGCAAATAGGGAAATAAATTTCTGAGAGTTAGAGAATGACTTATCTTCTTCAAGCAGAAGGCACCACTGTTTGACCATGTGTGCTAAAATTTCCTATTGGACATATCTCTTGTGGAGTTTTTCTGTTATTTGGACAACGAGTTGCTTTAAAATCTTCAAATTGATGACCATTGTATGTTTACAAGATGGAAAGAAGAAGATAGGAAAACATTGAGAGAAGAGAGAGGAAATGCAAATGTTTTTCATTAAAGAAGCTCTGGTTAATTGTAATTTGTTATTCGTAGCACTGAATCTATACCACTATTTACTATAGTATTAGCAACTATCAAATGGCCCTTATACCTTTTACTTTGGGTACCATACAAGAAACCATCCCTTAACTATCAAGACTCTCCTTATTACTACGCTGATACTCTTAACAAAATTGTAGTGTTCAGGCTACATCACTACATTTTATTACTATTAAAAGTATTGCTTTTGTTGTTATAGTTGTCCACTTTGAGAGGCAACAGAAGTATTGTCGATTGACAACTCGTTATTTAGGCCACTACGACAAGATTTAACTTGTAATTTGATCATCTTGTAATCTTTTCCATTTCCTTTTTTGGACATCTATTACTGTCACTTTCATGTAACCAAGTGCACTCTTTTCCCCCATATTTTGAATGTTTACAGTTCCATAATGTTCTTTATGGGGATGCCAAGGGTTTTGCAAGAAAAGTTGTCTCTTTCTGCTCTTCATGTGTTCCTGGAGTAATGAATCCTCACACTAAAGTTGTACAACAATGGAACAAGATTTTGGCTATTTTTTGCTTGGTGGCAATTTTTGTGGATCCATTATTTTTCTTCTTACTGTATGTGCGGAAGGTACGATTGTTTTTCCTTTTATTTAAGTGCAAAATCTCGCAAGTTGCAGTTGCTTATCTTTTCCGGATGCTATTTGAAAATTTTCTCTACATTTTTCCTATTCATTGTGCAGGGTTATAAATGTATTGATATCAACTGGGCAATGACAACAATACTTGTTTTATTTAGAAGCTTAAATGATCTTGTATATTTCTTGAACATTCTTCTCCAGGTAATTCCTCAGTGACAACCTTTTTAGAAATATTCTGATGAATGTATTTCAGAAGATTTTTCTGGCACCAAAGGAACAGGGTTTAGAAGCCCTTGCATGTAATTTCCGCTAGAAAATTACTATATTATAGAATATCCTAAAAGATGATAAACATTTCCTGTTCAACTTCTGTGTCAGTAAATAAGCAAGGAACCAAAAATATTGATTTTTTTGGTTTGAATCTTTCAGCATCACTCTGGCACCTCATACAGAAGAGTGGTTGGCCATGCCATCATGTCCATACTTATCTCTAAAAATAACATAGTTTACAGGGATGTTTCTTATTTTATACTCTCTAATCTCTTCTTTATCTTTGAAAGAATACATGCAGAAAATTTTAATAGATGGAGAGTGCAAGGAACATGTAACTGGTAGCAGTAAGATGTATCTAGAAAAAGTTGTGAGAAAACTTAAAACATGATATGAATGAGCATGTGATGTCATGGATAAAGATTAATATGCATGGCTCTAGCTTAAATAACTCTACCAAGTTGCATCTTTGCAGTTTAAGTTGGCTTATGTTTCTCCTGAGTCAACGGTGGTTGGTGCTGGAGATTTAGTCGACCACCCGAAGAAAATTGCTCTACATTACCTGCGGGGTTATTTTCTTTTTGATTTATTTGTTGTAATTCCTCTTCCTCAGGTAAGTTTCTTGTCATCTTACTTTCTTCTTCATGGAATTGTGGCCTTTTTTTTCAATTTTTTTTTCCTGGCTGAGTTTCCTCATTTTAACTTAGTATTCAGGCGTCCATTTGAACATACCACCCACTTTCTGATGTGAATTATGAGATGTACAAGCCAAACTATTGAACATGGATACTTATTCGTATTTTCTCTCCGTTTCCTAGAAATAATCAAATTTGAAACAAATATTTTTCCGGACATCTCATGTGGTATTTGTGCTTGTCACGGTTAAATTTTCAGTAAATAAAGAAAACATGAAGGTCCTTGGCTTTTCCATTTTACTGAGAGTGTTTGTTTGAATTTATTAGCTTTTTATATTTTGATGTATTAGAGATTCATTTAGTAATTTTTTTTTCCCAAATATAGTGGTTAAGGTTTCCTATGAGGTTTCTTTTTCTTTTCTTGTTTGCTTTATTTAGTTGTAATATGATTGTCCTGAATAAATATTAAATAGGGAGTGCATGGGAGAAGCTGTATGCTTTTCCGTGATAGGATCTATTGTACTTAATGTTGTCAAGATTCAATTATTTAAAAGCTTAGCTATTAAGTGCATGCACATAAATAACTTTTATCTCAAGAATTCCTGCATGCAAAAACTATTTCTACTTGAAGCACAAACATGCCAAAGGCCCACCTTTCATTGTGTTGGAATTGGTATTAATTAAGAGAATTGGAGCAGTGAGCATCAATCTCTTGTCAATTAGTCAGAGAGATTCTTGATAACTTGTCAGGAACCAAGTATCCAAGTATCCTAAAGTTTAAGCTGCTAGTTATATGCTAAAAATGATTTTCTCTAGAAACTTTGATGCTATGGCAGAGTAATGCTCAAGAACTTCATAAACTGCTTGTTGTCTTGTTGCTAGTTAAAATGAATTTTGTCTTGTTGCTATCTTCATCTTTATAAACTGCTTCTTGTACTCTGTTATCATGTTCAAGTTTGAAGTGAATTGCAATGGTTACTCAATTTGGTGTGTCATTCTGAAGAATAAATTGTCTATGAACATGAACATGTGCTTGAGAATATGTAGGTGGCAGAGGAAGGAAAAAGTTTTTCAATCTTTCACAGAAATAGAAGTTACTATGGTTTATTATGTACTCATCGAAGTCCTTGTCCTGACAAATATAGTGAAATATGTGCAGATAATGCTATATTTTGTCCTACCACAAAACTTGGGTTCATCAGGAGCAAACTATGCTAAGAATCTTCTGCGTGTAGCGATCCTTGTGCAGTATATCCCCAGATTATACAGGTTTCTGCCTCTGCTAATTGGCCAGTCTCCAACAGGATTCATATTTGAGTCAGCTTGGGGAAACTTCATTATAAATCTTCTTATTTTTATGCTATCTGGGCATGTTGTTGGCTCCTGCTGGTACCTCTTTGGTCTACAGGTGAGTGAAAACAACATTTTTAGGCTTCTTTTTCAAAAGAAAATACAAACTCTCTTCCTCTCTAGATTTCATAATTTGGATTAAGTTCTTATATGGTACTGGAGGCAGCTGTTATGAACAGAACGAAAGGAAATAGCAGAAGAAATATTACTTGATTCGCTGAATTACTTCTGATCTCCATATAGTTGTATATCATATGATAATTATGTAATGTGAATTATCGGAAAAATGAAGTGCTTTGTCATTATGATAGTAGTATGTGGTAGCATGTGCTCATAAATTTAATCCCTCTTTTTTATTACAACTGATCGTTAAATTCAACTATTAGAGTTATTTTGATACCTTGGACACTTCACACTAGCAGCTCATTTAGAATCAGCAATTTGATTCAGTAAATGAAGATTAATATTCAATTATTAACTTTATCCTTTTCTTCCCTCTCTCTTATTACAGAGGGTTAATCAATGTTTGCGAGATGCCTGCCATAATTCTACCATTACTGGTTGTAAGAATTTCATTGATTGTGGCATTTCATCAGGCCAGACATCAGATCTGTGGATCAACAATAAAAATGCCACTGCTTGTTTGGATTCCTCTTCTGGTGTTTTTGATTACGGGGTCTATGCCAAAGCTGTACTACTTACTATAGAAACTAACGTGGTCAACAAATATGTGTATGCACTGTTTTGGGGCTTTCAGGCATGCATTTCATTCTTTTCTTCTTCTGTTCCTTCACTATTAATTGTATACATTTTGTCCTATGACAGTAAGGTTCATGTACAAGTTTCCATCTTGCACCTTTTCTGTTGGGCACAACTCTTGTTATCTTTTCTTAATTAACTTAATTGGCAGGGCTTATTTTAATAATTACAAATCCCATTATTCTTCCCTTGAAAAAATCAGTAATCTTATTTCACGAACATCAAACCCTTCTCTTTCCTATCATCACTTTTCATCATTGATCTTTCTTTCTCTAAAACCCACCACCAATAACCCCTTTGGGTTTGAAGTGTATACAGGCCACATACCCACTTTATGTTGTGCTGGAATTGAAATTTAATTATGAATTGGGGGAGACAATGCTTGAACTTCTTGAATGATACACGTATGGTTTGATATTCCTTAACTGTTATACTTTTGCGATCTTCAATACAGCAAATCAGTACTCTTGCTGGTAATCAAACACCAAGCTATTTTCCTTGGGAAGTCCTTTTCACAATGGCCATCATAGGACTGGGACTCTTGCTTTTTGCGCTTCTCATTGGAAACATACAAAACTTTCTTCAAGCTCTTGGACGGAGGTACAACTTTGTGTTCTTTCATGTTGTGTCCTCCCTAACTGTTTAATTCAACTTCTGTTTACAGTTCCTTCCATGTGAAAATTTAAAACCGATGCACGTAGGTGAATGACAGCAATCCTTATGTGTAAATGTGTCTAATTATTACCTATAATTCTGTGACATCAACATGCCTCTTTAAGTTTGACTGTAACCAGTATGTGACTCATATTGTCATTATTTTTTATTGAGATATTTAAAATGGAAGATGAAGTAGTCCGCTCTAAATGTTATATCTTGTTAATTCTGTATAAGGCATTGTTTTGTCCTTGTTGGTCAGTTTAGTTTTTCTGATGCTGAAATTTTTAATTGAACTTTGATAGTGAAGTTCTACTATGTTTAGGGTTATAATGAGCTTCATATATGTTCTTCCATCTCACATACAGGAGACTAGAAATGCAACTTAGAGGCCGTGATGTTGAGCAATGGATGAGCCATCGTCGCTTACCAGAAGTTCTAAGAAGGTATGTAATGCTGTTACTTTTCTTGACGAATCACTTCCACATTGCCAAAAATGTATTTGTAAATTGGTTGATTCAATTCATTGGTCATTAACTCCCTACATTTTTTTTTTCACTTCACAATGTACATGAGCAATTTACTGTTTCAATGACACTGTCACAAGACTAAATTAAATTAGCCAACTTCTGAAGACTTACTTTGTTTTTAAAAGAGAGGTAAAAAGCATAACTTGGAAACTCTTATTGCAATTGCATCTATTTGTATCTGTCTGCAAATGCAGCTATATTTCTGTAAGTGTGCTAATTAAATATGATTAATCACTGTGTACATTAGTAATAGCCTTATTCGTGGAATAACTATGGAGAACATCTTATTGGCATCCTGTTGTGCAATCCATTTCCTTATTGATTGTGTCAGTTTAAATGCTTTGTGTAATGTATAATACTGATTTACTAATCTATTTACTCTTATACGATAACTTTCTAAGCCTTTGCAACATTATTTATGTTCATTACAATCATCCCCTTCCCATGGATTAAGTTCCATTCTGTAATAATTGTAGTGATGTGTAAATATATGAGGAGCTACTGATTATTATATAATAGAGAATGTATGCTTGAATGCAGTATGCCTCCTATTTTTTCATTTTTATTTAGGTTGTATGCCACATGAAATTGTGGATCAAATAATGTACAAGTGATAGAGAGTATTTCTATCATGCAGGAGAGTAAGACAGGCTGAACGGTATAATTGGGCTGCAACAAGAGGGGTGAATGAAGAAATGCTTATGGAGAATATGCCAGAAGATCTCCAGAGAGACATAAGACGTCATCTCTTCAGATTTATTAAGAAAGTAGGCACTAGAATATTCGTGTCATATGACTATTATATTCACACCAATTTATCATGTTTACACTTTGAGTGGATCATAATTATGTGGTTTAGATGTTGAATGAATATCACAATCTCAGCCACTATTTTTCATGTAAAATTCTGTTTATCTTAGGTCTCTCTACTTGTAACCTGCTGGAATTGAACAAACGTTGAATGTGAAAACCATTTTGAAGGCACATCCTTTGCATATTCATCATGAAACAAAACCAATGATACATCGAAAGCCCATGTATATTAAACTACCCTGAAAATTCTCTATAATGACGTGCCTGAGGATCTACAATATCTGCAGGTTCGAATTTTTGCCTTGATGGATGAGCCTATCTTAGATGCCATTTGTGAGAGACTAAGGCAAAAGATATACATCAAAGGAAGTAGTATTTTGTATCAAGGTGGTCTGGTTGAGAAGATGGTCTTTGTTGTGCGTGGAAAATTGGAGAGCATTGGAGAAGATGGAACTAGAGTTAGCTTATCCGAAGGGGATGCTTGTGGTGAAGAACTTCTGAGATGGTATCTTGAACATTCTTCAGTCAGCACAGGTATAGCGATACTTGATGCTATGACAACATGCATCTTAAATAGTCTAAATCAGTAATCAGTAACTTGGACTCTATAAATTAAGAAACAGCATGGTTGATCAATTTGATTTCTCCTGCAGATGGTAGAAAGGTAAGGCTTCCTGGACAAAGGTTGCTTAGCAGCAGGACAGTAACATGCTTAACAAATGTGGAGGCATTTTCACTCCGAGCTGCAGACCTTGAAGAAGTAACAATCCTTTTCACAAGATTCTTGCGAAGTCCACGTGTTCAAGGAGCCTTAAGGTCATTCCCTTGTCTTTTTATATCTCAAGTTTTGGTTTAGCATAATATTCTTCGACTTAAAAGCATGAAAATTAACCAAAACTGATACTTGCACTTGCACTTGCACTTGCACATACCCTATCCTCACAATCGCCTCACAGATAATTCCTTGGTCCCATTGTAACTTTTCTTCTTCTGAATAGTCTCGTTCATTTTCTGATTGGTCCCATTATAACTTTTCTTTTTCTGAATAGTCTAGATGAGTCCACCTTAGAGTTAGTGAAGGGTTTTTGAGGATAAAGCCTATAAAATTATGTTTACGGTTAAGTGTATTTCTTTTTATGTAAAGTGTTGTTCCGTTATGTCTATGTGTTGTCAAAAAACAAAAAACAGACAAATGGTGGTGATCTGATACAAGTAGAACCCTTGAGAACTTAGAGTAAAATCTTTCACCTCCCAAGATGGAAAAAGAGAGAAGGGAAGAAATGCCCTTAATGTATATGTAACTAGTAACAACAAGCATGTTTGTTGTTTTTGTTGGAGGAAGAGGCAAAACTAGATAAAAGGGGATTTCTATTATTTGGTGCGCTTGATACATGACTAGAGTCGTCTATTTATAGTAGAGCTAGGGTGACCCATACACTATTATCTATAACTCTAAATGCTTAGCACACTAGTGCATGACTTCTCAAGTAAGTAACTCTATATTAGTGGCTCATAATACTTAGTGGCCTTATTGGTTAATTACAATGACTATAAAATTTTCTATTATTATTCTAACAGTTTTCACTGGTAAAAGCCCATTTTATTTTCAAATCCATTGCCGATGTAATTATTTGATAATGGTGATATTTTAGGTATGAATCACCATATTGGAGAACCCTTGCAGCAACCCGGATTCAGGTTGCATGGAGATACAGGAAGAAGCGACTAAATCGTGCTGCCTCACAAGCAGATTAGGCTGTAGATTGTACTATAATATATATGTGTAGCTGTACTTTGTCATAGGTTGTAGTGTAATATCTGCTGCTTGTTACCACGTACAACATTTCCCAGTTCAATTAAATGATGAATGAATGCTAGCACATAACGTGCATTGTAAGCCACATTCACAGGGAACAATGAGTCTATAATTTTCCAATTCATTCCAAATGCTCTTTAAATGAGTACAGAAACTTGTGACAAAGCTACCTTGTTTCAAGGAGTTTAGCTCTTGTTGAAGATCTGCAATGCGAGATTGATGACCTTGAGAAAACATTTGCCATGAACGGAAAACTGAAGAATCATCTCAAAAAGCTTCAACAAAGAAGCACAAAAGGGAAGAAAATCCTGTGAAGGATATGAACTTCACGATCAAAGATGAAGAATCACACACCAAGAGTAGCTAATGGATGTTAGAGCATGTGCAACAGAACTCTCTCTTTCGAAGAGAGCTCTATCACCATGCTAGAATCCATTAACATCCATTAACATTAAACTCACAATTTAACATTAATTACAACACTTCATTGACAAAAATATATATCTATCTTATCTTGAAATATATGTACCTTAATTCACATTCACATAAATATTTAAAAAGAATAATTTTTATACAATAATAATATAAAATAATTTCATGCTGTTATTTCATAGGAATAAAAAAATTGCCAATATAATCTACTTTTATGTAACTCTCCATCATTAATATAGCAAATCTTATAATTTTTATTAAATAACAGTATAAAGTTATACTTCACTCTAAAGGTGAGTTTCATATGGAAGTAAAAATAAGACAAAAATTTTCATAGATTTTTTATTTTTTTGGGTATATTAGTAGCAATAAGATTTGAATTTATAACTTCATACAAATTATCAAAATTCTTTATCACTAGACCATTTCTAATTTTTTTTTAAATATATATATAGATTAGATTTATATATATAATTTTATATATAAATCAATCCATTAAAAATTCTTTTCCATATGTTTTGGATTTTTCAAAATATCTTTATACTTGACAGGCAAGATAATAACCTTCTTGAATAGGGTGAGATAGTTAAGCGGGGACCCTTTTCAATCATATTTTTTTCATATATATATATATATATATATATATATATATATATATATATATAATCTTGGAACCAAACTCAAAACCTCATATTATACACCTTGTTAGTCTTCTTCCATTTTTAGCGCATATCAAACTCCTAAACTCGCTTTCTTTATATGAAAATTACTCTCATATACAAATATATAGTAGGTATAATGTCTATACTGGGTTAAAAGTATATAAAATATTTTCCAGGTTATATAGTGAACTTTATTATGGCGTACCTTTCTCAAGTCAAGTCAACAGACAACAGCGTACCATTTCGTACTCGCACGAAAAACAATTGCAACTGTCTTTCCTGCTTCCTTCTCACTTATTATCACATTAACAAGTCTTCCATTGACTTGGCAAAGTCTTCCCCATTACAACACACTCACACACTCTCTCACACACACTCCACTTCTATATTTAGACATATTCCCACTCAAATGCTTTCATGCTTTTAACTCTTTATGTCAGACTCTCTCCCCACTGTCCCCCATTACCAGCAACAACATCCCCAAAGATGCATGCTTCAACTTGAGTGGCTGCTAAATAGTTGGTGGTGTTTTTCACTCTCTTCAAACAGGTGTTACTTTTTCTTGGTTTATTTTCACTGTTGTTTCTATATATTGTTTTTTAGTAGCTTTGACACATTGAACGTTGTGCTTGAATTCTTCCACTGATTTGCAATGCTTCACATAGTTGCTATAATATGGTATATGCTTGTAAAGGCAGGAACAATAGCATGAAGGGCGTCTATGTGTTTGTTAACTCTTTACTAGAAATTAGTGAAGTTGATGGTTCAGGCATTTGAATTATTATATTGTTAGTTTAAGTCAATGGATGTCTAATTGTTTTCTTCTAAGCTTCAGAGGATTTAAGATGAGGGGATTCATTACTTTTCTCTCAGTGCAAGTTCCATTTCTTAATCTTTTGGTCTCATCAGAAATTTACAATATAAAGAAAAATATATCATTGCACAGCTGAGTCTCCCTTATCCCATCTGGCCTTGTCACTGGCATGTAGTCTTTGGTTTTCAAGCTGCACTGGTTATTTACAGCTATACAATTTGTATTCTTCCCTTTCAATTTTCAAGTTTGAGATAGCTGACATGAATGTTACATAAATATATGTATTGATTATTGAACGTGTTGATTGTTTCATAAAAGATTACAGAGTTACCTAGTAGACATGGCTAACACTGAAAAAGATGAGGTGCCAATGCTGTCAGAAACTTCTGCGCAACGATCTGATGAACTCGTGGATTCTAATTTCCGGAGGCCTGTATCAAGGACACGAAGTGCATCAATGTCTGTTCCCATGGTCTCCATGGATCCATATGATAGAGAAGCTAGTCTTGTGGGGCATACCGGTCCACTTCGTAGTGTGAGAAAAACCTCCTCTCCACAGATGAGTGGTCCACTATATCCTACCCATGGAACTGGAAATCTTTTGCAGCATAGAATAGATGTGACAGGAAACAAAGTAGTGGAAAGCAGGACAGAAAACTTTTCCACTTTCCGTGGCACAGTTGAAACTCATTGGAATAACAACAATGATTGGAAAAATGAACACTTATTGAGGTCTGGCCAACTGGGAATGTGTAATGATCCTTATTGTACTACTTGCCCTACTTACTTCAAGGCTGCTCACCAAGGAAATTCAAGAACATCCAGTAGATTTGATCCCAAGGTGTCTTTCTAACGAAATTAGACAATTATTTCATTTTGAAAGCATTGTCTTCCATCAAAAATATTAATCTAGATATGTGTTGTTTTGCTATACATCTTTATTCTGGCATCTGGCCATGGTCTGGAGTTCACTTCGATGATTTTTTTTACTTTCTTCATAGTTTATAGATACTTGATTGAATTATAATGCACATTGTCCTTCTCAAGTAGCCTATAATTTTCATATTTATGCAGTATTATTAGTTATATTTTTATTTTGTTTTTGTCAATCAATGTGATGATGAATACACTTTTTCCAGTTATATAGTTGTGGCTTTTTGAACTTCTATATCATCGTATTTAATCATATTCATATACTTATTTTTCAAAGGCGATTATGTAATTTGATCATCTTGTAATCTTTTCCATTTCCTTTTCTGGACATTTATTACCATCACTTTCACATAACTAAGTTTACTTTTTTTTTTTTCCCTCCATATTTTGAATGTTCACAGTTCCATAATGTTCTTTATGGGGATGCCAAGGGTTTAGCTAGAAAGGTTTTCTCTTTCTGCTCTTCATGTGTTCCTGGAGTTATGAACCCTCACACTAAAGTTGTACAACAATGGAACAACATTTTGGCTATTTTTTGCTTGGTGGCAATTTTTCTGGATCCATTATTTTTCTTCTTACTGTATGTGCAGAAGGTATGATTGTTTTCCTTTTGTGTAATTGCAAAATCTCACAAGTTGCAGTTACTAATCTTTTCCTAATACTACTTGCAAATTTTCTTTACATTTTTCCTATACATTGTGCAGGAACGTAAATGTATTGTTATCAACTGGGCAATGGAAAAAACACTTGTTTTATTTAGAAGCTTTGATGATCTTGTATATTTCTTGAACATTCTTCTCCAGGTAATTTCTTAGTGGCAACTTCTTTGGAAATATTCTGATGAATGTATTTCAGAAGAGTTTTCTGGCACCAAAGGAACAGGGTTTAGAAACTCTTGCATCAAACGTAATTGTCCACTAGAAAAATACTAGATCATAGAATATCCTAAGGGATGATAAACATTTCCTATTCAACTTCTATGTGTCTGTAAATAAACAAGCAGGTTGAATAAAAAATATTGATTGTTTTGATTTGGATCTTTCGGTGTCATGCCAGCACCTAATACAGATAATTGGTTGTCCATGCCATCATGTCCATACTTATCTCTAAAAATCACATAGTTTACAGGGAGGCTTCTTATTTTATACTCTGTAATCTCTCCTTTATCTTTGAAAGAATGCATATAGGAAATTTTAATAGATGGAGAATGCAATAACATGTAGCTGGCAGCAGTGAGATGTATCTAGAAAAAACTCTTGATAAAACTTAAAACATGATATGAATGAGCATGTGATACCATGGATATGGATTGATATGCCTGGTGATAGTACTAGAGGACTTGAGAAGAGTGGGGTTGAATATACTTTAAATTTTCTTGCACCCTTAGCACACAAATCAGAATGTTCAAGACAATAGATATCTAGTAACTTGTCAGTAGAAATCTGGTAAGTAAGCACTAGATATATCCTTAAAATATGCACAGAATGCTAACAGAATATGAATGACAATATATTTAATTAATCAAAGCTCAACTTCAGATTTTTAGAGTAATGCACATGTAAATAAATAAGACAAAAGGTTGGAAAAACTTGCACCAAGAATTTATATTGTTTTGATCTCCACAATTTTGGAGTCTACATCATGTCTCCATCGAAGATAGGATTTTCCATTATTCTCAAGTATTCTTTACAACAAACCTCTTCAACCTTTTCTACACAATGCTCACACTTTGAGCTTTCTATCCTCACCACTAAGAAACCTCTCTTATTGGTGTTTCTCTCACTCATGTTCGTCACAAGATTTTCAACTCAAACTTCCCTCAGTTGAATACAAGATTTTTCGTAACATAGAATAGAAGAAATGAGAGTAACAAAGAAGACATACAGCTCGAATGGTTTGCAAAAAACTCTGGGAATTTTTCTAAGTCACAAAGACACATCAAATGGTCTTGAATCACTTGTATATATAGACCTCAAGTCTTTTTCTCTGTCTTGCTTTCCAACCAATTTACTTGACCGTTAGTATGCTTCCAAGGTGCTCATGGTCTTGTCATTGTTGCTGAGAATCTTTGTTTGTAGTGCCATAGGATTTTCTCTTTCATGGTATAAGCACTTTTGTTTATACCATGTTAGTGTATGTGGACATAGATAAGAGTGTTGAGAAAGCTTTTTAATCAACTTTCCTACTGTTATAGCTGTTGCATCTCAACACTTGTGAATTTAACTCTTCGATCTTTGAGTCTTGCATTTTTATGTCCAGATAGTTGCTTCATCTGCTGGTTCCTTGTTAGATATTCTGCTGTTCTGCTACCAGCTTCTTCTAATTTACTGCACAAATAAATCTTTCCAAGATCAAATGTAATAAACATATGTTTGTAATCATCATTTTTTCTACAGAGTTAACGCATGGCTTTAGCTCAAATAACCCTATCAAGTTGCATCTTTGCAGTTTAGGTTGGCTTATGTTTCTCGTGAGTCAACGGTGGTTGGTGCTGGAGATTTAGTTGACCATCCAAAGAAAATTGCTCTACATTACCTGCGGGGTTATTTTCTTCTTGATTTATTTGTTGTAATTCCTCTGCCTCAGGTAAATTTCTTACCATCTCAATTTCTTGTTCATGGAAGCATGGTTTTTGTTCTTTTTTTGGGCTGAGTTTCTCATTTTAACTTAGTATTTCAGGTGTCCATTTAAACATGCCACCCACTTTTTGATGTGAATTATGAGATGTAAAAGCCAAACTATTGAACATGAATACTTACTCATATTTTATCACAATTTCCAAGAAATAATCAAATTTGAAACAAAATATATTTTCGAGTCATCTCGTGTGATATCTGTGTTAACTTTTCAATTGTCTTGTAAATTTGATATAAGAGAAAAATGTGTGGGTCCCTGGCTTTGCAACCTTATTGAGATTATCAGTTTGAATTTATTAGCTTTTTATATTTTGACAAATTAGAGATACATTTAGTAATTATTTTTCCGAGATATGCTGGTTAGGTTTTCCTATGAGTTTTCTTTTTTCTTTTTCTTTTTCCTTTATTTGGTTGTAATATGATTGTCCTAATAAATAAGGAGTACATGCGAGAAGCTCTGAATTTTTCTTTGATAGGGTCTATTGTACTTAATGTTGTCACAAGCCAATTATTTAAAAGCTTACCTGTTAAGTGCATGCACATAAATAATTTTTATCTCTCATGAATTCCTACATGCAAAAACTCTTTCTGCTTGAAGTATTGACATGCCAAAGGCCTACCTTTCATTGCGTTGGAATTGGCATTAATTAAGAGAATTGGTGCAATGAACAACAATTTCTTGACAATTAGTCACAGAGGCTCTTGATAACTTGTGAAGAATAAATTGGGTACTCATTTGGTGTGTCATTCTGAAGAATAAATTGAGTTTGAAGTGAACTGCAATGGTTACTCATTTTGGTGTGTCATTCTGAAGAATAAATTGTCTATGAACATGTGCTTGAGAATACGTCGGTGGCAGAGGAAGGAAAGATTTTCAATCTTTGAAAAGAAGATAGAAGCAACTATGGTTTTATTATGTACTCATCAAACTCCTTGTCCTGATATGTAAAGTGCAATATGTGCAGATAATTATATTGTTTGTCCTACCAAACTACTTGGGTTCATCAGGAGCAAATTATGCTAAGAATCTTCTGCGTGTAGCTATCCTTGTGCAGTATATCCCCAGATTATTTAGGTTTCTGCCTCTGTTAATTGGCCAATCTCCAACAGGATTCATATTTGAGTCAGCCTGGGGAAATTTCATAATAAATCTTCTCATTTTTATGCTATCTGGGCATGTTGTTGGCTCTTGCTGGTACCTTTTTGGTCTACAGGTGAGTGGATCAGTGGAAACAATTTTTTTCTTTGTCAAAAAACTTGCCAGATTGCTTCCTCACTAAACATCATAATTTGGATTAAATTCTTTCTTGGTAGTGAAGGCAGCTACCATGAACAGAACAAAAGGAAAAAGCAGAAGAAATATTACTTGATTCACTTGAGTGCTTCTGATCTTCATATAGTTGTATATAATTTGATAATTATGTAATGTGAATTATAGGCAAAATGACGTGCTTTGTCATTACGAGAGTAGTGTGTGGTAGCATGTGCTCAGAAATTTAATACCTCTATCTTATTACCATTGATCATGAAATTCAGCTGTTAAAGAGTTATTTCGATACCTTGGATACTTTAAACATGAGCAGTTCATTTAGAATCAACAATTTGATTCAGTGAATGAAGATTAATATTCGATTATTGACTTTATCCTTTTCTTCCCTTTTCCTTCTTCCAGAGGGTTAATCAATGTTTGCGAGATGCCTGCCATAATTCTAATATTACTGCTGCATGCACGAAATTCATTGATTGTGGACATGGCCATTTGTCAAAGCAGCCATTAGATCTGTTGCAAAATAGGACATCAGATCTGTGGAGCTGGACAAACAATGCAAATGCCACTGCTTGTTTGAATTCCTCTTCTGGTGCTTTTGCTTATGGGATCTATGCCAATGCTGTACCACTTACTATAGAAACTAATGTGGTCAACAAATATGTGTATGCACTGTTTTGGGGCTTCCAGGTATGTATTCCATTCTTTTCTTTAACTTCAATATTAATTGTGTACATTGTGTCCTATATGGTAAGGTTTCATGTGCAATTTTCCATCTTGCACTTTTTTAGTTGGACACGGCTCCTGTTATCTTAACTTAATCAACAGGACCAATTTTAGTAATTACAAATCCTATCATTCTTCCCGTTAAAAGTTTAATAATCTTATTTAATATACATCAATTCTCCTTCCTATCATCATTTTTCATGGTTGATCTCTCTTTCTCTAAAACCCACCACTGGTATCCCCTTCGGGTTTGAAGTGTATACAAGGCACATACCCACTTCTTGTTGAGCTCGAATTGTAATTTAATTATAAGAATGGAAGAGACAATGATTGAACTTCTGAACATGTGCTCATAGATGACCTACTATCACCAACTTGGACCAGTACTAACTTAAACTGTTAGGTGAAGATTCATGAATGGTTTGATATTCCTTAACTGTGGTATCTTTGTGATCTTTAATACAGCAAATCAGTACTCTTGCTGGTAATCAAACCCCAAGCCATTTTGTGTGGGAAGTCCTTTTCACAATGGCCATCGTAGGACTGGGGCTCTTGCTTTTCGCACTTCTCATTGGAAACATACAAAATTTTCTTCAAGCTCTTGGCCGGAGGTAGATCTTTGTGTTCTTTCATGCCATGTCCCCCTTAATTGTTTGATGACAATGTTTCTCTTAATCATCTGTTTCCCTTTAATTCAACTTCTGTATACAGTTCCTTCCATGTTGAAATTTAAAAACGATGCAGGTAGGTGAATGACAGCCATGCTAATGAGTAAATGTATCTAACTATTACGTATAATTCTAATGTTGCAATTTTTAATTGAACTTTGATAGTGAAGCTCTACTATGTTTAGGGTTATAATGTGCTTGATATATTTTCTTCCATATTGTTTACAGGAGACTAGAAATGCAACTTAGAGGCCGTGATGTTGAGCAATGGATGAGTCATCGTCGCTTACCAGAAAATCTAAGAAGGTATGAAACGTTATTCTTTTGATGAATCACTCCCTTATTGCCAGAAACATATTTGTCAAGTGGTTGATTTGTTTCATTGGTCATTATCTTGCTACCCCTTCCCGTAATTCTTTTCTTCACAACGTACGTGAGCAATTTACTGTTGCAATGACACAGTCACTATTGTACACACCAAGACTAAATTAGATTAGTGAAATTCTGAAGACTTATTTTTGTTTTTTAAAAAGAGTTAGAAGTGATAATTTAGAATCTCTCATTGCATCTATTTGTATCTGTCTGAAAATATGACCATGTTTCTGTAAGCGTGTCAATTAAATATGATTAATAATCACTATGTACGTTTGTAATATTCTTATTCATGGAACATACATGAAATAACTGTTCAGAACATCTTACTGGCATCCTGTTTTGCAATCCATTTCCTTATCGATGGTGTCAATTTTAATCTTTTATGTAACGAAAAATACTGATTCACTAGGCTATTCTTATACAATACCTTTCTAAATTTTTACAACATTATTTATGTTCTTACAATCATCCCTTTCCTATGGATTAAGTTCCTTGCTGTAATAGTTGTAGTGATGTAGAAAATGAAAAATTATATGAGGAGCTACTGTTATCATATAAATAGAGCGTGAATGCTTGAATGCTATAAAAGTAGTATGCCTCCCATTTTTCATTTTTACTTAGGTTGTAAGGCGCATGAAATTGTGGATCACATAATGTACAAGTGATAGAGAATATTTGTGTCATGCAGGAGAGTGCAACAGGCCGAACGGTATAATTGGGCTGCAACAAGAGGGGTGAATGAAGAAATGCTTATGGAGAATATGCCAGAAGATCTCCAGAGAGACATAAGACGTCATCTCTTCAAATTTATTAAGAAAGTAGGTACTAGAATATCCGTCGCATATGACTAGTTATATTCACACTAATTTATCATGCTTACACTTTGATCATAATTTTGTGGTTTAGATGTTGGATGAGCTTCGCAATCTCGGCCACTATGTTTCATATAAAATTCTGTTTCCCCTTATGTCTCTCTACTTGTAACCTGCTGGAATTGAACAAATGTTCAATGTGAAAACTGTTTTGATGGCAAACTTTTACATTGTTCATCATGAAACAAAACCAATGATACATCAAAATCTCATGTACATTAAACTGCCCTGGAAATTCTCTGTAATGATGAGCCTGATATCTGCAGGTTCGGATTTTTGCCTTGATGGATGAGCCTATCTTTGATGCCATTTGTGAGAGACTAAGGCAAAAGATATATATCAAAGGAAGTAGTATTTTGTATCAAGGTGGTCTAGTTGAGAAGATGGTCTTTGTTGTGCGTGGAAAATTGGAGAGCATTGGAGAAGATGGAACTAGAGTTAGCTTATCCGAAGGGGATGCTTGTGGTGAAGAACTTCTGAGATGGTATCTTGAAAATTCTTCAGTCAGCATAGGTACAGCAATAATTGATGTTGTGACAACATGCCTAAAAAATATTCTAAATCATCAATCAGCAACTTGAACTATATAAACTAAGAAGCAGCATGGTTTATCAATATGATTTCTCCTGCAGATGGTAGAAAAGTAAGGCTTCCTGGACAAAGGTTGCGTAGCAGCAGGACGGTAACATGCTTAACAAACGTGGAGGCATTTTCACTTCGAGCTGCAGACCTTGAGGAAGTAACAATGCTTTTCACAAGATTCTTGCAGATCTTGAAGAAGTAACAATCCCCTTGCCTTGTTATATCTCAATTTTCAGTTCAGCACAACCTTCTTGATTTATGACTTAAAAATATGAAAGTTAACCAAAAATGATACTTGCACAAACTCTATCATCACATTCGCCTCACCAATATTTCCTTGGCCCCATTATAACTTTTCTTCTTCTGAGTAGTCTGGATGACTCCACCTTAGAGTTAGTAAAAAAATCTCCATTAGGTCTATGTCTTGCTCACATAGATATCAATGGTTCATTGTCATTAAAGCCCATCCATTAGTATCATATTGCATATTTCAAAATGAAAATGAATGGTTTTGATCTGAAACAAGCACAACCTAAGAACTGGGAGTAGATTCTGTTATTCACCTCCCAAGAAGAAGAAAGAAGGGAAGAAATGCCCTTAGTGTATATGTTACTAGTGAGAACAAGCATGTTTGTGGTTTTCACACATAAAAGCTCATTCTATTTTGAAATCCATGGCTGATGTAATTGTTTGATAATTGTGATATTTTAGGTGTGAATCACCATATTGGCGATCCCTTGCAGCAACCCGAATTCAGGTTGCATGGAGATACAGGAAGAAGCGAGTAAATCGTAATCGTGCTGCCCCATGAGCAGATTAGGCTGTAGATTGTACTGTAATATATGTGTAGCTACACTTTGTCTATAAGGTTGTACTGTAATATCTGTTGCTTGTTGCCACATACAAAATTTTGGTGTTCAATTAAATAATAAAATGAATGCTAGCACATAGTAAGTGCTGCCTTTGCTTATAATTGAAAGTGTCTTTCCTATTTCTTACCCAAAAAATAAAGACATTTCCTTTGCAAGAAGAGGTAGAAATTCATTTGTAAAAATGAGAGGAGGTACAGAGCTCCAAAGAATACAAAGATGGTTAAACCCAAAGATTATTACTTCCAAGTTAAGTGGAAGGAAGAAAATTGGATGTTGTTGCTTTGCTCAAGTCTACCTCACCACACCAATTGTCTAATTCTGTTGAATCATTGAACTCAAGCCACACTTTATATATATATATATATATGTGTGTGTGTGTGTGTGTAACTTTTGATGGACATTGAGAAACATATATGCCAATTACACGAGTGTTGGTATGGCAGTGGGATGCATATGAGGACAAAGACATCCTTCTAGCACAAACTGCCCATGATGGATGTGCCTTGACCCGAAGACAGTGTCCCATGCAAGTGAGAGGGCTGCAAAAATTCTTCACAACCGAGCTAACAAAATACTAGCTTATCCTATATTCGACACAGCCAAAAATCCAAGTACCAGAAATGTCTTTGCAAACACCGCCACAGCCACTAAAGCCAGCACCCTGTAAACATGTGCCAACAACATTAAGGGCTGTTTGGTATGCCTAATAGGATAAGGGCTGATAATATAAGGTCTGATAGGATAAGGGCTGATAATATAAGGCATGATAAAAATTTAATACGATGCAGTGTTTGATATATCATTGTATAAGATATTGTATTATATAAAATATAACCAAAAGAAGAGATTATAATAAATATAATTTTTAAATAGTTATCATAATTATTTTAGCTCTATTTTATTATATATAAAAATAATTTTATATTAAAAATTATTTATTTATTTATTTTTAATATTTTTTTATAAATATAAAAAATATGAGAGAGAGAGAGTGAAATAGAAATGGAGTTTTTATATATCAAAATCTAAATAGGCTTACTATCACATTCTTATATTTGGTTGTATTTTTTATTATATATAATTAAATTTATATTAAATATTATTATTTATATATTTTAATAATAAATTTTTATTCTTATATTTTTATTTTAGTTTGAATAATTATTTTACAATTTTTTTAAAAATATTTATTTATTATTAAATAATATTATTTTTATTTATATATTTTTATTTTTTATTATTTAGTTAATAGTTAATTTTTTTAATAAAATATATTAAAAAATAACAAAAGTGAAAGAACCCTTATACATTAAAAGCTAATCGTGCTTAATACTACTTCCAAATTTGTATTAAGTTATCCATCATTATAACGTATAAGGGAGGTTTGATGGATAAGGTTATACAATACGTTGATTGCACCAAACAACGGATAAGATCATAACGTATTATATAACCTTATCCTATCATGTCTAATACAACGTGCCAAACACCCCCTAAACTACAACCATCCCTCAAAAGGAAAGGACCACTATTCACAGCAGTTTGTGTATATTAGTAATGTTATTAGTATGTTAAAAATGGATATTTTCTGAAGACATTATAGAAAGAGAAAGATATAACGCCTTGACTTCGTCCATCACCATTAAATACTCAGTATCTTTCTCTCTTTTCTTTGTCCATTAGCAATATCCACTTTTAATATGATAATACTCATGTGGATAATGCCTCCCATGCATGAACGCATGCAACTTTGAGTCTCCGAGAAGGTTCATCTCATTGATATTACCTAGTGTTGGCAATGAGCCAAGCTGTGTTGGGCCTGTCATTCAGCTCAAAAACTCATTTAAGCTTGAGCACAAACTAGTTCATTTTGTTGGCTCAATTCAAGCTATGAGCTCACATGACCTATTTGAGCTTAATGAGTCAAATTCACATTCTTTATCAATCGTCTTAAAACATAAGTAAAATTCAAACAACAAAAAAGAAAAAAAATTTGAGGTTTTAGTTTAATAAAATAAGTTTATTTACATGTTATTGTTTTTATATAAAGCTGGCTCACGGCCTAATAATCCGAATCAATAAAGGTTCAAGCTTCGACTTGTTTACTAAATGAATCATAATTTTCAAAGCAAACTAAGCTCATGAGATCATAAACCTATATCACGACCCATCTCAAGATCTGCGACTGATACAGAGACTATATCAAATTTAATATAGTATAGCTAGCCTAACAAGATAGATTGTTTTCTAAATACCAACATCTATTATTATAATATATTAAAGCTAAAACACAAGGGAGGCACAAAGTGACAATGACATATTAGATATTCTACAATACACATCAGCTTATTGATAAAGCTGTCATTCTCTGATGTAATTATTTTCCTCCTATGAAGCAACATTAGGGGTGGAATAGAGCTTTTAGCAGATCGTGGCAGGAGTGAGTATAAGCCATAGCTTCCCTCCTACTGAGCAAAGGAAAAGGAAAGAGAAAAAATTAGTAAAGTAAAGTAAGTGCATTAGCATACATTGCAGGTCTCAGTAGATTTGTTTTGACAGTGCATGGGCCCATCAGCTTTGATGTTGGATGTCCATCTGCCATGATGGGAGGATTTGCCTCATACATTACTATTTATTATTCCCACTCATGATATTATGACTATCCCATGCATTTATTCGATTATTTCACTTATATCTTGTATTGCCTTATATATTTATAAGTCACTATTTTCTATATACCTTTTAGGTGTTTTCCAAGTTTTAATCATGTGAATTGGTGTTGTCCGTGCTGCTTGTGTATTATTATAATATATATGATATCTATCTATCTAAACCTGGGGGATTTTTAGATGTACGGTAGACCCTTGAAAACACCACCTCTACTGAAATTAATATATCACCTTATTTTCTTGGTGTTTCCAGGTATCTGACAAGATAGCGAGGTTCGAGTTCATTGGGATGCTCGACATCTATAGAATTATATAGAAAATTCTCTAATGTATTTTGCTTAGTGGGCATGACCATGGAGTTGTATCTGTTTGTCTTCATTAGTTTAGAGATTGAATACATGGACTATATGTATTTAGTAGGAGGAATGTAATCACTTATAATTTGTTTAGTTGAAAAGGTTAAAGTAATAGATCTAGTAACCTCATCATCAAAAAAAAAAAAAAAAAAAAGGGAGGAACAAAAAGGGGAAATAAACATTAAATTAGCCAAATAAATAAATTTGGTAAATTAATAATTAACTAGTAGGTTGTTACATCTTTGCTCTTGAATGTTACCGCAAAGTTTGAGATGATGTGGCGACTGCAATATACATGATGAGCCAGTGGAGGATGCTAGCCACTATCTTCTGCATTTAGAGTAGCTTTGATAGTAGCATGTAAGTCAATAATTATGAGAATACCCTCTTGTGGTATCACATGTCGCTGAATATTAGTCAAGAAAAATGACCACACGTTTATTGTCTCCCCCTCCACCACAGCAAATACAATGGGCATAATATTTGAGTTACCGTCTTGGACAATTGCTATCAACAGTGTCCCACCATACTTGCCATATAAATGTGTACCATCCACTGAAATGAATGGTTTGCAATATTTGAATGCTTCAATGCATGGCGGATAAGTCCAAAATAAGAGGTGGAACATCATAGAGCTATGGTCAACAAAATTTTCCACATAGTATGGCAGAGTTGATAAGTCAAGAATTGTATCTAACATAAATATTTGAAGACCTTGTAGCCATCTCAGAAGTATGACTCTTTCCAATCGCAAAAAATCTGAGCAATAGGTTTTTGCTTAGCGAGCCATACTTTCCTATACAATGTTTTGAAGCCAAACCTATTATCCACTATGCCTTGTAGCACTTTAATCGAAATAGTCGAATTAGCTTGCACCATGGGAAATATGATGGCACAAATAACATTAGTGTCTGACTGGAAGTGGTCTTGCAAAAGCAATGCGGACACACACATATGTGGTCCGTTATACTTCTAAATTTCCCACAATTCCTTTTTCTAGCGATATGTCACGCATATGCTCTAATTACACCCATTTCCAAAGTATTTGCACTTGCCATGATATTTTATATGGTCTAACTCCAAGACCTTGTACTCAACTAATCTTTGGATGTTGTAATTTTTTATCGCAAATAACATAGCTTTTTTGTCACGAAACTGTTGCCTCACCTGCAACTCATTCTCTGCTGTCAATGACGAAATTTGACCCCCATCTACAATGCCGAACCCTGGAAAAGTTTTCGTATGCATTGCTTCCAAATTCAGAGACGAATAATGACCGACATGCTCGTTTGATTGAGATTGGGTCCTAGATGATTGGCTCTGGGTAATAGGCTTTGCCACTCTATCTAAGCCACTTCCGCTGTCAAACGGTACTTCAACCAACTCCTCTTTATCATCTCCATCATCAATACTAAAATCATAACCTGAAATAGGACCAACCCATAAGAACAGCTCCACAATCTACATTGCAAGTTGGTGGAAGCTTGGATTACCTATCAAAACATTTGCATTTTCATCTTGAACATTTTCGTTCTGCACGAGACTCGCTATCGTAAAAGTTGGAGAATGCACCGGCTGTAACATAGGACATGTGTTGGATCGAGAGCAGATCCACTAGAATTGAAGTGCGACTCCTCTAGAACGACGAGCAACTCGATTATTCAAATCTCTGGAAATTGGGCATGGAAAGTGAACATGAGCCCAACATCATCTTTGCTACTCAATTGCCAACTTTTGTAATGGAGCACACCTTTTACAATCGCCATGGGGCATCCGATAAAACACTTGCGTAATTTCTTGTTATTTTGTTGGCCTATTTTCTGCAGAATTGTCTTCTACAGCTCTAAAAAAGTAATAGATTGATGAATTACCATAAATTGAGGAATTTGACTACATAAGGTTACACCCTCATCTGTATTTGTAATTGCACCACTATGATGAATAAGTATATATCTTTTAGTCATTTTTTCACACACTTTTTTCAAAACTCTTTTCGAAACTAACCGAGTGAAATTTCACTAACTTTCTTTCAAATCTCTCTCTTAAAACTCACACACAAAAGACTAGTTGAGTAGGATTCGAAGTGACACAAAAGACTGCTCGAGTGGAATTCCAAGTGAGGTATAGATAGGTAGTGGTTGAGTAGGGTTGTTGGTTTAGGGATAGGGTTGTTGGTTTAGAGATAGGGTTTAAGTGCATAATTTGATCCAAGTTAGATCGAATTATGCATTATTCATGTGAATAGTGCATAATTCGATCTAAGTTAGATTGATTTCCATGGATCCGGTATAAAATTTGGCCTGTAATAAATTCGATCCAATTTGAATCGAATTCCCTATAATCCAAAAAAAATGGACATTTTGGAAAATAATATTAAAATGGTGTATATATGTAAATAATATTTTTTTTTTAAAATTTAAAACAGTAAAAAATCCTATCAAATAGGTATTTGAAAATTTATAATTTATCTAAAAGGGTGAGACCAAATTGATGCCACATGCATATTTCAGAAACCAAGTGATACTACATTTTAACTTTTAAGAGCCTATTTAATTTCAAAATCTTTTAGAGATCAATATGATATTATATTTTAACTTTTGAGAGCCTATTTGTTGACAAAAAAAAATTAAGTTAATGTCACATATATCATTTAAGGATTAAAGCACATGTTTACTCTAAACACATAAGAATAATTAGTAATTGGTATATAATCAAAATTTACATGTAATAATAAAATGTAGTTATAAATTGATACATAATATTTTTTATTCGCCAATATGGAGAAATAAAAGATAAACCAATTGTCTCTTGATAATTAATGAAATAAAGTTTAAATAGCACAAATATATAAAAGAATTATATCAACTATTTATCTCACAATGCGACGTAAATATGGGAAAAAAGTACAGTAAGATAAATAAAAAAATTAATTCAAACATAAATCACTAGATGTTAAATTCTTACCACATTGCTTTTTGGATTTAATTGGCATCCACTGACAATATAAAAGAGTTTGATAATATCATCTAATCACATATTTGTATTTGTAAAATTTTTAAAATAGTGAATGATTGAGTCAAACACGACCGTGTATACAAATTAAATCCTTGATTTTTACCTTTTAAAATTTCAATTAAAAACGGCTTAACTTCATTAATTTAGTAGGCTCTTTTATAAAATAAAAAAAAAGTTAGAATATGCACTAAAAATTTAACATATATAATAAATATAACTTGAAGAAACTGAACACACCTTTATTTGAAAATTACCTTTATTCATATCTATAATCTGTATTTTATCGTCAACATGAATTTTCATTCTCATCAAAATCAAAATCTTCAAGGTAATGTTTAGAGTTAAAAAAAAAAATTGAGATTAACTTGATTTGAATTAATGTTGTGTTTGGATTCACATTAGGTAGTCTTGGAATCAATTGTGATATGCTAAAATTGATTTTGGCCAATAGATGTGATGTTTGATTTCTCACTCCTAGAATTAATTTTTGCTTTTAAAATTGATTTTGAGAGAAATAATTTTTTTTTTATTTTCTATCAAAATTATTTTTAAAAAAATTACCAAACATAAATTACTTTACTTTAAAATTAATTTTAATTAAATCAATTCTATAAAATAAAATCAAACACCCATTTAATCGATTTGATCACTGAAAGATTGGTTGGCAGATAACATTTGTGATGACAGTCGGATTGTTCAGGGAGTTTACTGGACCCTCGTTTTTGTAACAGGCTGCAACAGCCTTTGGTACTCCAGGAATATGTTTATTTTCAAAGGCGTTTCTAGTGCCTTTGCTCTCTTGCCTTGGGGGTGTTAAACCTGGCTAAGGATTATGATAGGAATCTGACAAAAGGAGAAGCCTCACATCAACGAGAAGGAAAACGGAGCAAAAAGCTCCACTGCTAAAGAAAGAATGATTGGAACAAGTCATCCTTTAAAATTTGTTACAGACTATAACAATTTTTGAAACGTTGAAGATATTAATTTTGAAAGCACAGATTTTTGGCTTGCAAGAAAAGACCAAGCACCCACGTGCTTTAATTCATTTGGTGGAATGAAGCTGTTTGTCCGCGAAGGTGCTTAATTGGGTGTGGGGGCGTGAAACGTACTTAAAATTGAATAGATCTAATTCAACCTCAAAAATTAGTTTATGAGGAGAAGAATGTCCAAATATTTATAAAGGCTATTTATATCATATCCTTAAGTGATGTGGGACTCTAACACAGCTCACGACAGAGACTAGGGCCACTGTGAGAGATGTCGTCCTCGCATCATCCTATTGCCGGCCTCTGCGATCACCGCCCACGAGCTCGTAACTTGCCGCCGCCAGAGATTATGCACCATCGTGCCTTCAACACCAAGCTCCCGGTCACACCACCGCCTTCCCTTCTTCTGTCTTGCACGAAACATAGCATAGTCGCCGAGTTTGTGGCTAGAGCATGAGGATTTGTAACAATCAAAGGTTTATTTTGTAATTTTCAAGGGGGACAAATGTTGGTCCAAAAGCTAAATGAATCAACGACTCCCCCATCCATAAGGTGGCCCAAGAGTTAACCATCATTGCAAACTAAAGTGTTATAGAAAATTGCTTTCTTTAGAATTTAAGTGTTCCAGGATCGACAGTTATTAAAATTCGAAATATGCAAGTCTTGTCATCAATATCATTCCCCACAGTGACATTATTTCTGAACTCTTCATCAATTAATATTTTAGATCAAAATCACACATAAAACAAAAATTGATAAATATTCACATATAAAATTTAGTCATCAATGATTTAAGGTTATTTTGTCATCCTATTTTAATATGGGTTTAAAAAACACATTTTAGTCCCCGTATGTTTCCATGATTTTGAATTTTAGTCCCTAGACTAAAAAAATTTGGGGTTAAGTTCCTATAGTAATATTCTGTTAAGGAGTTAGCTAGTCTCTATAAACAAATAATGGTCCTTATGGTTCATATGCATCTTCGGGTTTAAAAGAAAGTAAAGAGGCCAATCTCCACCTGTCTTATGATCAAATTCTTAGTTAGTAACGTAGAAACAAAAAATTAGACATCAAGCATTCTCACAGAGAAGGTAACAGAGCAGCGGATGCACTAGCTGCTCTTGGTCAGAACTGGGTGTAGTTTACTATAGTTCTCCTCCAGCTTCTGCTGGACCTATCTTGCGAGAGGATCTGGCTGGTGTGGCCATTCCTTGTAGTATATTGTAGTTTATCTTTTGTTTTGGGCCCGGGCCCTGATTCCCTACCAAAAAAAAAGATGTGAGTAACTTAAACAATTTGCCTTTTATATACCTAAATGTAGCTGCCTTTTGTTTTGTAGCTTTACATTTTTCTTTATCTAAATATAATGATTTAACTGCAGTTATTAATATAAAGGAAATAAGACTAAATGAAATGATTTTATACAATAGGATCTACCATCATAACATTATATAGATCCTTTGATTTCCAATCCAGCACATAGAAAAATTATTGCGGTTCCAGAGTTACCTTTATAAAAAAAAAAAAAAAAAAATTTATTAAGGACTTGTGAATTGGTATGTCTTGTATTCACAGAGTTTTTCGAGGATGGTTTTCAATATCATGAATCAGTCACATTTCAAACAAACATGATAGTTCTATTCCGAAGAACAAACATATAATTTGTAACTGGGAGGTAAAAAAAATGTAAAAAAACTAATAATGAAAGCTAAAGATTTTCTAAATTGAACAAGCTATAATATCTCTCTTCTCTAATAACTAATTAAGAGTAGCAGTGTTATTTGTTCTTGGACTTGATGCAGTCTGCTTTGCAAAATGTCCTGGCGAAATGCATTGACATTCTGTACATATGATCCACCTTATGTAATTGCTCGCCGACAAACCTCAAAAAAGTTCACTTGCTCATCTACTCAACTCCTTACCTTCGTTGCTATGAGAATTTATAAACCGACTTATCTCATCACAAAATTTCTAGCTCCTAACCCTTCTTTCCCATGCCAATCTACCGTCTAATCCTGAACCAAAAAACTAAAAATAAAAATTAAAAAAAAAATGAATCAATGAAAACACCGAACAATGAAAAAAAAAATTAATCAAAACTCCGGGAAAAAAGTGAACAAAAAAAAAATTTGAACCAAAACAACTACCAACCAAAATAAATGGAACTTATAACTTTCAAACTGAGATAAGAATTTAAAAAAAAAAAACAAATGAAGATAAATAATAAGCTTATCTAACAATAAATCTTGAAGAATGAAAGATTACTAAAAAATTTGTAACATAGAATAAATATTTTGCAGCCACTCTTGGTCCTGTTTTAGTGGTTTGCTTACTCTCATTCCGTCAGATAGGATCGGGCTCAAGACTTGCACAGTCCATCATCCAAACCACAGAATAAATATTCTGCAACAAAAAAATAAGTAATACATATATTTTCAATGGACTCAAGCAAAGAAGAAGGGATTTTTTATTTTTATTTTTTAAGAATTAAAGAACCATTAGGATTAAAGAGAATAAATGTTGAAGTACTCTATACAATTAATTTAATTTTTTTTTAATGGCATCATTTAAGAAACTCTTTTTTTTTTTATTGAACATTTAAGAAACTCTTTTTTGTTATGCTTGAAGAAAGACTCTACATAAGTACTTATTCTAGCACAAACTACATAAGTAGCATAAAGCAACTCCAAATCACGGCATATAGGAAGCTAGCATAAGCTCATATGATGGAATTAATTGTGTGTTTGTTTAGGATTTTTTTTAGAAAAAATATTTTTTTATTAAAAAAATTAGTTTTTGAATGTTTGAATAATTTTTTTAAAAATAATCAAAATTTTAAAACAATTAATTTATTACTTTTTTATAAAAACTAAAAAAAGTAACTTTTTGATAAAAATTAATTTATAATTTTTTTAATTATATATAAAATTTAAATTTTAAAATTATTTTTAAAAAAAATTGAAATAAATGCACCCATGTCTAAAATCAGCAAACAAACAGTGGACCTTAACAATGCCTTCAATTTGATTCAATACAGAGATTATGTGTCGCAATGTAACTGACAAATACCATAATTGATGCAATTGCTTACTGCGGGCACCAAGGCGCTTCTTTGCTTCCGCCAAATAGACAGAGATACTCTCATGGATTCACCGAAAAGCCTCAAGATCTAGGAATAGTTTGACCCAGCAAGATTGGGATAATAGTTTTAAAAAGGCGCCGGAGTGTACTTTGCGATTTGAGGGTGAAGATCATAAAGTGCTTCGGTACATCAAAATTGTTTGTTTTATATTATAATAGTTTTTTAATTTATCTAGATTTCGACTAAATGCGTTTAAGAAGTGACCAATTTTTATTCGTGTAATTATGAGATTGAATGAAATTTTGTACGATATAAGACAGATAAAATTTTGTCAGTTTTAAATTTTCAAAAAATATGATTAAATATATTTTAAAAGTGACCAAATTTTATTTATATAATTCTAAAATTAAATATAATTTTTAAAAGTATTGTTACTTCTAAAATATATTTAAAAGCTAGCTAAATTGAATAACTATTATACTGAACCATAGATATTTTGGTACATTAATGCACATTATAATTTTTACCATAAAATCACAAGATGCATTGTGCATCATAATTTTTAAGGTATATATTAAACAGCACAAAGAATTGAGGGGGCGGCATTTGAAATGGAGGCATATTTTTTTATGTTTCAAAATGTGAAAATATTACCATATTTGGTAAGAGTTTTGAAATAATATTTCTAGAAATATTGCATTTCTAGAAAGAAAGATTACTCAAAAAATATTAACAGCCCCCATGAGAGTCTAATATTTCCATAGAAAGGGAATAATTACTATAATAAAAAGATCAAAATATCTTTGCCACCTCTATCAAGGATATTTTCAAAAATTTATCAAATATTCTTGGAAATTAATTCAATTTGTACATTAAATACGCCAAAAGTCCGAAAAAATTATTCCAGAAAATAACATTTTTGAAAATACTATTTCTAAGAATGAAAATTCATTTTATCTACCAAATACTCCTGATTATTAAAGAAAAGGTTGAGATGTTGTACCTCACTCTTGAGGTACTGAGAATGGTGGCAATCCACTGAGAGCCAGAGGTTATCGCCCTTGGGACCAGTAGAGAAACTTAGGACGAGGATCATCATCAAGCTCCATCATTTTCCTCTGGATCCTCTTTCCTGATTCATCTTTATCCAAAATATATAAGAAACACAATTTTAGAAAATTAAAAAACAAATTAATGTCTCAAAATGACACAAAAGCAAAGGTAATATACCTTGCAATATTACCATGTGTCAAAGGATGAAAAGATCCATGCTTTCCTTTTGTCATGGAATTACTTGAAATATACTCAAAGGGTTAAAAAAAAAAAAAAGTACTCAAAGGAGTTCAAGAGTTTATGAAACTAACAATATATGAAACATATACCTGTAGGAAGATATGTACCATAAAAATATATTATCAAGAAAAATGTCAAATAAAATTCTATTACAAAAAATATTTTTTTAATTTATAAACTAGTGTATTTAATCCGTTTGCGATGCACAGGTATAAATTATGAAAAATATATATAATATTATTTGATATAATAATTTATTGTTGATATTCTATTTTATTGTATAAGTATAATAGATTATAAAATTTTAATGAAATAGGTCTTATAAATTAATTTTAAGTATTAGTTAATTAAAATGATGTAAAATAAAATAATTATACAAATAAAAAGTAGTTGTGAAATTTTTATTGAATAAATTTATTATTTTAAACAATATTTGTATACATTTATTTAATATAATAACTTACTATTAAAAACTAATTTGTTCTATAAGAAACTTCTTTATTCAAATTTTTAAATGAGAAGAAAAAATTAATTCCATTTGCCACTCCTCCCTTATTATGGAATTTATTTCATTTTTCTCTCCTACCAATTAACAATTTGTTAAAACCAACCTGAAAAGAACATATTTTAATCATACAATTTAAAATTTTATCTAATATATGTTCTAGAAAAATTTAAATAAAAACCTAAATAATAAAATTTCCAATCTCATATAATATAATTAGTTATATATACATCTTTACAGAAACTTATAGAAAATAAAAAATACAATTGTGTAATTATTGTTGAAGAAAATAAGTAATTTTATACAAAATAGTGCAAATATATTCTTGAAAACTTTTCTTTTATTTGAAATCATAATTCAATCATATAGATCTATTTTTAATTTTTAATTAAGGATTAAACAACTAAAAAAATCATTCAATTTCTTAATTTTATCCCTTTATTAAAAAATTATTTGTCTCTCACTTATTTTTATATCGCCTCTTTATTCTCTAATAATGATATATTAAAACCATAATGCAAAGAATATATATTAATTATAAAAAATAAAATTTGATTTAAAAAAATCATATTGTAAAGAATATATATTTATTATAAAAACTAAAATTTAAGTTAAAATTAATTCCTTCAATATTTATATAGATATTAAACATTTTATATGAGATGTATCAAATGAGAGAAGTTATTAACTATACTTATATATTTTTATCTAATAATATTTTTTTACAAATGAATCTAAATATTATGCAGAATTATAAATGGTATAAAGAATAATTTGAACAATTCTTTCTTTTTTTTGGGGGGGTCAGATTTGAATAGTTCTTTGAAAAAGTTAAAAACAAAACCGAATTTCTATTTAGCTATATAACGCTTCCACCACCCATTGCAAAGCGGTATCTATGAGATGTTGTCAAAGATATAGTTAAGAAATAGTTGCATAAGTTAACAAAAAAGATAATGAAATAAAATTATTGTAGAAATTAAAGTTATAATTTTAGAATTTTTATTTGAAAAATAAGTGAAAAATATAATTTTCAATTTTTAAGCAATAGTCGAAAAACTCAAAATATAGTAAAATCATTTTATTTATTTTTCTCTACCAAATCTTTGGCTCCCTAGAAAAATAATTTAAAAAATTCTATAAGCCATACTCATTAAAAAAGAGTTATTTTTTATGGCAAGTTATTTATTTTCTAAAAATAGTATATATATATATATATATATATATATATATATATATATATATATATATATATATATATTTATTTATTTATTTATTTATAATGAACTAATCTGGAAATGAAAAGCTCAATGTTTAAATTACTATAAAAAATGATTTAGTTTAAAAATTCGTAGAAATTCATATTATTAATTTTGTATAACAACTGATTATCAAAAATGAATTTATTTATAAGACTTTTTTTTTCCTAATTTTGAAATCAAAATAAAAAAAAGTTGACGTAGAAATCATTCTCTTATTATAACTATAAAAATTTGTTACTAAAAAAGTTTGTTGCTAAAGAAAAATAATTCCAATTCCCTCTCAATTCTTTTTATTTAAAACTTTGTTTAACTCTCTTTTCCATCTTCTTTGTTCAGCCTCCTAATAAATATTAATTTAAACCAAACCTTAGAGATATATATTAAACATTAAATATAAAAATAAATATACAATTATGTACAACTCAGATGTTTAAAATAAATACTAAAAGAAATTGATTAAATATAGCATGTACATGGAGGATGCAGATATTTGTTTATGAATATTGTAATTTTTTTTTAAAAAAAAAAGTGTATTGTTATTATATGAGCATATATTAAAATTAAATTGACTGGAAAAAAATAGGTAATGATTATTATTAGGATATTTTGTGTACCAAATCATAATGTCAATAATTATAACTATAATTTTAGTTTATTAAAATAATTTGTGTATATTAATTAATTAAATTGAAAATATTATTTGTAAATATTAATTCATAAATAAAAAATAATATAATCTATGACAAATTACATTACATTTATGATTTAATTGAATTAAAAGTATCAATTAATTGATTTAAAACAAAAAAAATTATGAAACCTTAGTTTAGCAGTATAACAAAAATATATACATTATCAGAATTCAATTAGTCCTAAATTAATTAGTGCTTCAATAATTTAAATTAAATAAAAGAAATTGTTTTAGAAAAATGGCTCTTTTTATTAAGTAATCAATAATCAATAATCATAATATATTATGAATTTAAAATTTAAAATTTAAAATTGATTTTAAATGCCCTTATTTTGTTAGGTTCAGCAGTCACGATTTGATTGATTTTATTCATTAAGTATCAATCAATGATATTTAACATTAAATGAGATAATAGGAAATTCAATTAATTGGCTGTTTATTGATTGAAGTTTAACAGAAAATCATTTTCGTATGAAGACATTTTGATTAATTGACATTTTGATTTTGGTATTTCGATCAGAAATTCTTTCAAGCTATTCGATATTAGGATTTCTAATTCTTTCTTGACTGTTTATCAATTAAAGTTTGATCATCTAAAAAGGCAACGTTTAAGATTTCAATTTTTATTTTATATATTATAAGCAAGATTATACTATATATTTATATGCGCAATATTTAAAGTAAGCATATCTGTTATTATAACTTATTTGAAGCAATATACTATTTCTTAATTTAAAGAAAATTGATTCCAATATAAGAATAATATCAGATTAAATTTTTGGGATATCAAATAAGAATACCATCAGAAAATTGATATCAAATAAGAATAATGACATCAAATTCATATCAGTCAGAATATTTGTGTTTTAATCAATTACATTTTTGATTTATTTTATTTGATTAGAAGTTTGATTTAATTTAGGCCCTGACATATCATTATTGGTTATTGTTATATTATTGATATATATAATTGATTATTTATTAAGGATTTTGATTTTTTAAAAAAAAAATTATGAGCGATTGTTATTATATGACTGAAATAAAAATAATAATTGAGTCATATTAAAATATAAAATTATGAAAATAATAATCGGGTTGTATTAATTACAAAATCTGAATTTGAAAATATAATTTTTAATCAAACAAAAAGTAGTTAACCACTGCAACCATAAGATATTATAAATTACAACACCTGAAAAATAAAGTAACCTGTATCAAAACAGAAAAATAAAACATCATTAAAATGTCAAATAAACCATACAAGCATAACTCCTCTTGTTAGACAGCACCATAATCGGTGTACTATGAGTGATATGTTTTGATGGTTTGAAAAATATAAAAAAATCTGAAAAGAACAATATGAAATAGGTATGAAAAACTCGAAAAAGAATGATGAAATTACATTTAAGGAGTCACCTATAATGTATGGATAGAGAACGATATTATATATATATATATATAGACAGCAATAAATGGAAAAACTTGATGAAAACAAGATAGCTAGTCATATAGAGTTTAATATAGCAAAATAACAATAGAACTTAAAAATCGTACTAAAATAAAAATTGGAATAATAACAATAATAATTATAAAAAAATTAAACAAAAACAAAAATTGACAGAAGAAGCAAAAAATCGACAATGAACCATACAAATAAAGAAAAAATTGACAATGAAAACTTTTAACATAATAGCATGGGCTTATAAATTATAATGTGTGGATTATTATAAATCAAATTATAACTTTTAATTATAAAACTCAGATTAATTGAATACCAATTGTTAGAGTATTTTATTTAGCCTAATGATATGATCCATATTGTTATTAAGTTTAATAATATAAAATAATATAATATGGACGCTGTGAATTGGCTTTGCTATAATGGATGGTTTGGCTTTACATTTTGTTGACACAGGAAGAAGTTCCTCCTCCTAACCCTATATATAGGCGTCTATAACCCTATTGAAACAGAATGTTTATTTTGCGAATTCATCAAGAATAAGAGAATTTTCTCTCTCTTCTTGCCTCTCTTCCTCTCTGTTTCTCTTCTCAGATCTCTTCTTCTTCTTCTCAAACTCAAGAACAACATCAAGTTAGAGTCACGAATTCCATGAGTTCTTCTACAACTCCAAGTAAATATAAACTCAATCTTGTTCTAACAATTGTATTGGTTGTATATTTTAATCAGAAGAAATTCAAGATCCAAGGGATTTTAAGTCTAATATCAGAATGTCACTGAATCAATTATAACTGAATCAATTATAAGAAGACGATAGAAATTAGAAAGATAAATTTAAACCTTTGAGTAGAGGCCACCATTTTGTGAAGAGAAAAATACCAAAAATTAAAAAAAAAAAAAAAAGAGGACCAATATAAACTACAACTCCGAAAAAAAGAATGACTCAGTAAAAGGGAATATAGATTAAGAAAAAAAAAAAAAACAAATTCACCAAGTAAAACTTTTAGTTTTCTTTAAACTGCAACCGTCCAAAAAAAATTGATTAAACTATAGTCACTAAGTGAAGGATGAAAACCACAAAATAAAAATTATAAAAAAAACAATGAAATAATATACCAATAGATGAAGAAACCTAAACACAACCAAAATAAAGAAGAAATTCCTTCAGCAACTTTTAAAAAAAATGAAAATATTAGTTAAATCAACAAAATATTATATGAAAAAAATGAACAAAGTGAAAGGAAGAAACTTCATGGAATGAATATATACCACAGCTTCGAGGAACTCCATCCAAATAAACTACCAAAAAAATGGAATGAAAAAAATTAGATCATACAACAAAAGATTTACTTGAATAAACTACAAAACAAATGAAGAAAAGAACAAAGAATAAGAACACAGAAGATAGAGAAAGCAAAAGAAAAGTCCAGAAGAAGGAAAAAAAAAAAAAACAAAGAAGATTAAAAAAAGAGAGAAGAAGAATAACGTAGAAGTTGCAGGAAATGAGAAAAAAAAGAGAGTAAAAAAAAAACACCAAAGAGTTTCAATGAAACAGACGCAAGAAACTAAAGAGAACCAACAAAATACCAACACCAAAGTCCCTGCTCAGAAGACCCCCACAAGAAAAAAAAAACCGAGAAAAAGGAGAAAAACACCAAAAGCAAAGGTGGCACCAAAGCTGAGGAGGCCTAAACAATCTCTCACAAGCGACACCACTGCTACGAAGCCACCAGAGTGCAAGAGAGAAAAAACCCAACAAAATGCCAAAAGCATAACCCAGCAACAAAAGACCTAGAAAGCAACAAATCACAGCAACTGGAGTAGCGCCAAACACCCCTAAAGTCGCACTTAACACCAAAAGAGCGAAATCTAAAACATAACTTACTTCTTAGGGATACATTTATTCTTTTTAGGACGCCCCCTTTTCCTGAGAAAAACAAAATATTGACATTCATAAACTTTAGCTAAGACATTAATCATGGCCTTTTTATTATTTACTTGACACCCTAAAATCTTTCCAATATCCCATGTAATTTGTGCTTCCACGAGAACTTCTTCGTTCAGGAATACTGCTTCATGAACCTTGCAGTACCATGTTGAGTTTGACTCTATCAATTGGGGCTTGGGACTTCTTTTCCACCGACGAGGAGTAGCGAGACTCCTCAAAACTCTGATCATTATCCATCCCCGTTTCCATGTTGATTTTCATCCTTTCATCCAATTTCCATGAATTTCTCCTTTCATCCAATTTTCATGATGACCTTTCCATAATTTTCTCCTCTCATTCAATCGGATAATCACTAATAATGAAAATCAATGATAATCATAATCATATGAGCAGATTTTGTACAGAATTAAATTAAATAATTTAGAAAATGGAATAATAAATATTAGTGTTTGATTTAATATTTATTTAGAGTAATTTTTGAATTAATTTGAATTTCTGATAGATTAAATAAAATATTGAAGAATGATAAAATTTATTACAATGCATGACATTGCAACAGATGGCATAGCATTAAGTAGAAGTAGACCTCGATTGTGCGTGTAATGATGATGAGAAACTTGACTCCTAGATTAGGCCATTAGATTATATGTAAATTAGGATTGACAAAAAAAATTGGAATTAGGTTATTTAAATTGAGAATTGGGATAAATTATCAGACAAAGTAAGAATTTTTATCACAATCAGAATAAATTAAAATTTTGATTAACTTAATATATTTGCTAAATAAATTTTAGGTGATATTATAAATAAAAACAATAATAGGTTAAATATTATAAATATGTTGACATGATGCTGATATAAATAAAGTGACCAATAACAAGTTACAACAATATGGTATGTTTTGATACCATCCAATTATTGGATGTACAAAGTTATTACCTAATTATGTATTAGTTTTCAAAACAAATATTCATTTTGTTTTTTAAATTATTTTTAATAATTATTCAATTATATTTTTTGTTTGATTTCTTAACTTAATATACATTAATTTATTCCTTAAATTAAAAAAAATTGCACAATTAGCACATAAACAAACTAAATATTTATCTCTTATTATTTTGAATTTGAAAGAATAATTAATAATTATTTGTTTTCATAAAAGCCAAAATAAACTCTTTAATTTAAAGTTATGAAATTTGGGCGGAAAAAGCTAAAAAACCTGGATGTCTCACATGGCATTTTCTATTCTTGTACAAATGGGAATTCATGGATAAATAGTTTTGTCAAATATAATATGTTATTTCAAGAATTGAACCTATTGTGTCATTTAGTCCAGCTGCCATTTTTGTATGGCAAAACTTTTAAAGTTTTGCTTTTGGAAGGAAGGCTAAAAGCCTTATCAGACATTTCCTGAGTTATTCTCAAGACAGTAATATATAACCCGTACATTGCCTAGGTTATTTGTTGCATATGTTTAAATGCGGACGCAAGTGTCTCACATAAAAGTTTTGCTTTTGGAAGGAAGGCTAAAAGCCTTATCAGACATTTCCTGAGTTATTCTCAAGACAGTAATATATAACCCGTACATTGCCTAGGTTATTTGTTGCATATGTTTAAATGCGGACGCAAGTGTCTCACCGTTGAAGTACTAAAAGATTTATCATTTCATCCAAGAATTCCCACTTCAATGTATTTGCATGTATGGCAATACGTAAAGACTATGAAAAAAATAGGTAGCCAACTATTAAAGGAAAAAAAATAAAGATTTGGATCACAATACTCAAGTAGTTGTTCATAACATTTATTAAAGACATTTCGAAACATCACAGCTCTGATATCCAAAAGAGTAACAAAGTATATATATGGACAATATTTCTACCTAAAAACGGATTCTTATAGCTTCAGAAAATCTGCTTAGAAAGAAAGCTCTCATAAGGTGAAAAATTGATTTCCACTGTTGCGTCAACTCCATAGAGATGAAACTGCAAGAATTGTCTCTAAATAGAGCTTACAAAATATAAATCATTAAAATGAAAAAATAAGATAAAACAAGAAAAAATTTCATGGTTACATGAATTTGAAGGAATGGTAAACTAATAATTAAATAAAAGAAAAAGAAACAGCACACACGTCACAAATGTACAATGAAAGCACTCCTCAATGTTTTAGTCCATAGCTTCCATCATTGTAAAATGGATTATTTTTGTGGGATACTATTTTTGAATTTGAAGCTTAGTTGTATATGCATGCACTAAAACATAGATATGAAACAAACAAAAAAAAAAATTCTCATTCATTCTTTTTCTATATAAATTTTCAGGCAAGAATCCCTCCTCTTAGGGTATATTTGGTTGGGAGGCTAAAAAATGAGAAAAAAAATTTTATGGATGAGAATCATGTATAATTTTACTCATAAAATTTATCCATGGACAATTTTTTCTCATTTTTACCTCTAACCGAACACATACGATTCCAATACACATAGAATCTAAAGTCTCCCTGGAAGTAGTTATATATCGGATCTGAATATGCTACTCTAATGCTCGGCTTGGTTCTAGAGAAAATAGGATGACAGAAAATGCGCAGAAAGAAAACGAGCAAATCATGCGTTTTTCTCCTCACTTAGATGCTCATGAACAGCGAACAAAGAAAGAAAATGTTGGTGGGCCCCACGATAAAAGTTTTCTTCGTGGTTATGCGAAGAAAGGTGAATACTAGCACATACGTTGTCAAAATGACTCTCATGTCCTATATAAAAATGAAAAAGCAATAATTGAATGATATTTTATAATTAACAATTATAATTTTGATTTTAATAAATTATTAATATAAAAAATTATATTTATAACTTATATGATTAAATGATTTATATTATTATATTATTTAGTTATGTTATTTATAAAAAAATTTAAAAATTAAATAAAAATAACATTTATACTTTATTATACAATAAGGATGTACATATCATTTTATATACTCTTTATTTTCTCTCATTTCATTTTCTCTCCTATTTTCTTCCATCCAAACAATAGAAGAGAAAAATATATTTTTCTCTTTATTTTCTCTTCTCTTCATTTTCTTTCGTTCTATTTTCTTTCCTCTCATTTTCTTTTTATATCCAAGCAAAATGTAACAATCTCATCCAATTCACATAATAAAGACTTGATTTGCTCCTACAGAGAATTTATCATGTTTGGCCATGACATTTAAAAATGATAAATATTAAATAGCAAATCACATCAAATCTTAAACTTGGGATAGGAAAAGACTTGAGGTAACCAATTGGAACTTGAGAATGGCTTCTGAAGTAAGAATCTAAGCTCTAGAATTTTAGACTAGAAGGCCTTCAGGTAAAACAAAGTTCAGTGATGCTATCAAAAAATCAAAATAAAAATAAAAAAAATCCACTAGATGGCACCAAAGCAAAGGTAGAAGCTACAATTGACAACATCTACATAAAAATTAAGGACTAATAAACATGCTTCAACATGGTATAAATAATAAAAAGGAAACGGAGAAACAAAAGATTAAATAAATTGTCACAACCCAACCCAAGCCATAGCCAACGCATAGGAGACACGTCCCTAACAAATCTCTTATATCGCATTTTAACTCAACACAGAATTAACCCGTTAAACAACAAACATATATATAGAAAAGTCATCCCTATACATGTAAAACAACCCAAGCTGAATCCTGCCTACCATATCATGGAGCAACAATTACAATTATGAATTATCCAAGGGTCTATGCCACGAATGGACCATCAGACGGGGAGACTCTCCAAAGGAAAACTGTTAGTACTGTGTAGCGAGAAGACCAGATCTCTAAGTAAATCTGTATATGAAACATAGAGAGGGAGAGAGAGAGAGAGAGAGAAAGAATGAGTCCACCGACTCAGTAAGGGTTAATAATATACTTATAACAGAAATGGGACAAGCCTAAACATAAGTGTTAACAAAATATAAATCTATCAAGAAAATATACTCATAAAGAACCATGTTGTAAACTTGAATCACAATTTCCACTATATTATTGTAATTATATAAATTATTTTTCAAGTAAAAGTGTTCATACATATATACATTGAAAATGCCATAAAGGTTTTTAGAAGAAAAAAAAAAACCTCGTATAAAGTATATCTCTAAAATATCCCCAGTTTGTTAAATCACATTTTAAAATCAAATAGACATAAACTTCTTTGGATATAAATATAGAATATATGAAAATAATTGTACAAATCTATGTAATGTGAGTATACTAACTGTAACTTTTAAAGGAGGTTTCTATTCCATAATTATCTCTCTCCTAGGCGGCCTCGACAACCTGACCCCAATAGTACTAAATTCAATCCACAATTAGGCAACCTTAACCCCTGTCCCTAGTGTGAATACTCACATCTGGGCAGCTCTGACAACCAATCCCCAATGTGTTAATAATTCATTTTGGACGTGTTGGCCAAATATGCTAGGCTAGTAACCCCCTGCTAGTTGGGGTTCTATCAAGGTACACTAAGGGTTAACGCCCATTGTGTTAGTATACAATTCTATTGAAAAAACCTTACCATTTAAGCTAGTTATCAAATTTCCATTAGAATGCTCAAACATCTATATTCCAAAAATAAAATTCATCAAGTTCATAAGCACATACCAAAATTCAGAATATAGTTTTCAAATGCATCAACTTCTGTTCAAATATTCATAAGATCAAATCACATCTTTCCGATTAACTAAAATAACTATATTATCAAAACATATCTAAGTACAATACCCTTAAAGTGTTCAACTTAAAATATATCTCGAGTTCTTTCTCAAAACATTGAATTTTAAATATCACAAATTTCTAGTAACATGAGACTATGTCCTTTCCTATCAAATTACTTAAGTCTCAAAAATTAAACTCCAATTTAAAGAAGCTTGTCCCACATACATACACCAACATGTATATGCATATATATGTAGAGGAAAAATATATGTTACCTACCAAGAATTCAATGAAATGCTATTTCAACCTTGATTTCTAACAACTCTAGCCATAGATATAACATTTCTAAAATTATACATATATTTAAAATAAGTAATAGATATATTATCAATTCACTTAGCTTCCAAAGCAAGGATGGTAATTGCCTACGATGCCAAGAGCCAAAAGGGTTGCCTTTCAAGATATCTAATGTCACATAGATCATAAACCAAACACAAATTAGTTTCTAGATCCAAGGATCACCTAAACTACCTTCCACCCTCAAAACCCTCAACTCTAAAGCCTTAACCTCCGCCTTACTTCACCAAACCATAAATCCACAATAGACTTAACCAATCCATGGTATTACAAAGAAGGTTGAGCTCAGAAATTACCTCGATGAGTGGAGAAAAGGAGTAGAGCAAGAGGAGAGTGGTGCCTCTCCTCCCAAGGCTTTCCACAGCTTTCCTTACTTGCTCAAACAAGAAAATTAATCAATGGAAAGGCTAAAAACACAACTGATAAGGAGTGGTAGAGATAAATTGTAGTATAAGATGATAAAAATACCATATACAAGCAATCCTTGGAAAGGGCAGAGAGGAAATAAGAGAGGAGAGAGAGAAGTGCAAAAAATGGGGCGTTCAACCCTTTTTTATTTTTGTTCGCCGACTTAAGCATGCTAGAGTTTAGGGGCTGCGCTTGAGCATAGCTTAGGGCCAGATCCTTCCTTGTCCTGTCCTGGGAGCGCGCTAGAGCGTAGAGGTTCGCACTTGAGCGTGGCTCCTAGGTTCCTAAATTCTAGTTTTGTTTCCTTCCTTCCTCTTCTGATCTCCAAGTTAATGTCCTATTTTACTTTACTCTCCATTAACTTTAAAACATAAATATAAATAAGGGAATACCCCCATTTGAATTTAATAAAAATATTAAAAAAATCAAAATTCTTAAGGATTAAAATCCAACTTTTAGATTTTAGTACAAATTTCTAAAAACTCATGTTTTCTTAAATTTCCCAGCTAAATATGGATAAGTTAATGATTTCCTAAAATTCATTAAAAGTCGCTCTTTGATTCCTTGATATTTAAGAAATAATTACCGGGGCTTTTGATCTCAAGAAAATGTCCCACGCATATAGCCCTCTAAGGAGGTATAGGATGTACCATGGGGTTCGAAAGAACAAAGATCCGTGATTTCCAGAAATTTTGACTGAGCATTACATAAATGGTAAAGAGAATCACTATATAAAATAGCCTATGCCAGAATGAAATAGAAAACATCGATTAGGGCACAAGACAAATAATAAGTTACCTTTTAGCTTTTTAAAGCTTGAACTTTAAGAAAATCTTCATCTTTATGATGCTTCAAATAAATGGTAAATGGTATTCAAAGGCATGCTGTACATCGATGTCGATATATCAATGTCGAAGGCAAGAGTTTCACCCATGGTGGGAGAGAGGAAGTGTGAAGTTTTTGATCACTACACTAATGTTAGTTTTTTAAAACTAAAACTGAATTGATATATTGTTCCCATATTTGGGTTTAATATGGTAACTGTCATGACCTAACCTGGTCGTGACTGGCACATAGGGAGCTTTGGGTCCCTAGTAAGTCTCCACTGAATCTTTACTAAAAAATTGAACCTTTTTCATAAATAATCCTTGAATACTTAATCTATTATATACAAAATATATGTATACATATAAGTCTTTTAACATAAATAGGCCCTAACTACCACAGTTTCGGACCCTGCCTATAGTTCAATGGAGCACTAGACCATACCATGATCTTTGGGATGACAAGGAAAGGCCCACTAAAGTGTTAGGCTTACTGAAAGACAACTGGCAGCTAAACTAAAACTTAACTCGGCACTTGGAACATGGGGAGGCAACTGAGTGAGTTAAACAACTCAGTGAGAGATAATTTACCTATAGTTAGCATGGAACCATCTCAAAATATATTTATTCAACTTCGTAAATATAACAAAAATATTCTCATAACCAAAGGGTCATTGAAAACATGTTTTTCATATAAAATATTTGGGGAAAATCGTCCCCTCGTTAATCTTGAAAACCATTAGAGAAAATAATCCTTATAAACATTTATCTTGAATAACAAAAAATTTGCTTGCTTTACAAGGCGTCTGGTAACTTTATTTTAAATGCTGCAAAATAATTGGAGGTATAGCCCTCTTATACATTTAGTATACGAGAAAACTACTTCAGATAACTGGAAAGAATCAGAATTCATATTTCCTTTTGGAAATCTCGTTGAACCACATTTGCATGAAGCTTAGGAATCTAAAATATGTATTTATAGCTAGTGGGAAGTCGCAACTATAGAATCTCTCCTGTAATTTCTTGAGCGGAAACAACAACACAACTCTCAATGAACTACAGCTAACATACCCTAATCGGCAATATCGACACAACCTTTAATGATCTATAATCCAGTCATGTTGGCCTAACACACCGGGCTAGCACCTCCTCTGCTAGCTAGAGGTCATACAAGGTGCACCAAGTCTAACATTTACTATCGTTAGCTACGGTTCAATGAAATGTTTATCCCACAAAACTCATTTCTTTTATTGAATATATCTAATTTCAAAACAAGTTTAAAACGTAACATAAATAAGCTTTTTCCTTCAATAAACATAGTTCAAACTTTTCTAACATAATATAGCTAGAAAATCATGTCTTTCTTTATATAAATAGCTAATAACTTGGAATTTATAACAATTTCAAATCCATTTGGAAACTATAAATAGATCAGTTAGTCCCATGCTCTTTATATAAAAATCTGTAGTTTACAGTTACTTTTCATTTATTGGAAAACTAATTCTTAAACCTTTGTTTTATTGTCTAACTTACTTAGTAAATTCATATGACACATATAAAGGTACGTACATAACATATATAAAAGTTATATCTATATCTATTTAAAAATCTACTATAGATAAACTATCCATTCACGGGACTCTAGTCAAAAAGGTGGAAGTTCTTGGGTGAAACCACCGAGCTAACCAGTCGCTCTCGGAGCAGATCTGACACCATAACCTAACAATATCACTAAACCTCAATCATAGATGCAAGAAATTGGCTTCAACTACCTTTAAACATGAAAGAACCCGGGATTTAGGACTCTAGACCCAAGCCCAAGAGCAAATCCTTCAAGAAAAGTTTCCTAAACCATGACATAGAAGAGGTTTTAAGCTTAAGAATTACCTTTGAGTTCCAAAAATCGAAAAGGAACGTGGTGGAGAGCTTGGGTCTCCTCCCAGGACTCTCCATAGCTTCCCTTATTTGCTCAAAGGAGAAAAATGATCGGTAGATAGGCTAGGAATAGAATAATTAAGAATTAGGTAGAGACAAATAATGGTATAAGATGGTAAAAATACCATATATGAGAAATTTTCAGAGGAACTAGAGAGAGATCGAGGGGAAGGAAAGAGAAATGATAGATGAGAGATTTGGAGGCTGGGAGCCCTTGTTTTTATTTGTCTCGCCTACTTGGGCACACTGGAGCACAGCGGGTCATGCTCAAGCATGGCCAGGTTCCAGATTCTTCATTTTGCTATCTTGGGAGCATGTTGGAGCATAAGGGGTCCGCACTTAAGCGTGCCTCTGCGCTCAAGCATGGCTCCCAAGTACCAGAATTTTGGTTTTTCTTCTTCTTCTGATATCTATTGCTCCTTAGGTCATAGTCTTACACTTATTTATATTTACTAACTTTGCTCTCTATTAACTTTAAAACATAAATGTAAATAAGGGAATATCTCCTATTTGAATCCAATAAAAATATTAGAAAAATCAAACTTCTTAAGAATCAAAATCCAACTTTTAGATTCTAGTATAAATTTCTGAAAACTTGCATTTTCTTAAACTTCTGGGCCAAAAATGGAAGGGTCAATGACTTTCTAAAATTTATTAAAAATCACTCATTGATTCTTGGATATCTAAGGAACAATTGCCGAGCCTTTTAATCTCATGAAAATATCCTAATCAGATAGCCCTCCAAGAAAGTATAAGGCTCAAACTTATAACTTCCATGGGGTTCAATAAGACAAAGTATCACAATTCTTGTAATTGTCGACTCGAGTATTACAATAACTTATTATTTATTTGCTACATTAATTGTCAATTGTTGATCAACCAAAATGATCACGGTTTCAAGATTTTAAGAAAACGTGCAAACAAAAATCATTCAATGATTGAAAATCATGCAATTAACATGATTTGCAATTAGAAAAAATCATGCAAGATTTTTTTAGCATTTGTATATATTACAGTCATTTTAAAAATTGATTTTGACTTAAAAAATTTTTGTAAAGAGTAGATTATCATTTTAATATTTAAAAGATATACAATCTTAGAAAGAACTTTGAAGGAATAATACCAATCATTCTTGCGTATACAAAATAATATATTGATAGATAGATTTATCATAGCATGATTTCAGACAAATTAAATAGGATTGAAAAAAATGTTAAAAAAAAAAAACACAACGGTTAAAACACAATGAAACCCAAAAAAAAAAAAAAAAAACCTTAATATTTTAGAAGGAAGCGAAAAAACAGAATGAAAAAAAAAGCAATAAATAAAAAAAAATTAATAAGCAACAAAAATACCTCACACCAGAAGAATCCTTGGTTCGCATGCTGTTAAACCTAAAATCAATAACATAAAAAAAAATTCAGGATTGAAAATTATAAATCAAATTAAAAATGACTCAAATGAGCAAAATAAATTACAATGGACCTACGAAAAGCGCATATATTTGATGAACTCCACTGGACAAAACATAAATAAAAAAAATTTAATTTAAATGCACTGATAATGTAAAATAGTTTTACACTAATAGTCAATAGAAATAGTAGAAAGTGCCAACTCATGCAAATAATCATCTATTATAATGAAGGACCCACTATGATTTCTTATTTTCCTCTATTTCTATTGGTTGATAGTATAAAACTGTTTTATACTGTCAGTGCATACCAATTAAACTCAAAAAAAAAAAAAAATCAAAACTTTAGATGATTAAAAAATATATATAACACTTAAATTAGAGCATCAATTAGAAAGAATACTTACTAAAATTAAGTACATATATATATATATATATATATATATATATATATATATATATATATATATATATATATATATATATATATATATTTAAAGTGATCACTATTATGTGCATAGACATTTTAATTTTTTTTTCAATGAGTGATTGCTAAAAATTTATCAACAATCAACAATAAATGACATTGAAAAGCATGGAATGGAAACCGATATTTCCTTTTCAATAAAATAATTTTTTCATTATTTGCATGGAATTAAAAGTGATTGCTAAAATTAAGTGCATAATCATTTAAATAAATATAAATATCATGCAATTAATACGATTTATAAAAAATAAAAATTCTTGCAATCAACATACATACATAGGTGGCTTAAAATTTAGGTGGGAAATCAATTGCTTCTCATGAAGCCACGTCAACATTTTCATTTCTAAAGAAACTCTTATGGAAATGGTCAAATGAGACGAATGGTTAATTGTGAGAGTGAGATGAGTAAATCTTGATCATTGAATTTTATATTAATAGTTAAGATTAAAATATAAAATTATTTAACTTTTTTAAGTGATTATATGATATTTAAATAATTTTAAATCTTGACCATTTATGTATAATTATATAGCTCAAATTTACTCCTCTCACTTTCATAATAAATCATTTCTCTCATGTGATACGCTCCCTGTATATACGGCTTAAGGGTATATCATATAAGATGAGCGATTTATTATGAGAGTGAGAGGAGCAAATCTGGGCCGTATAATCATATATAAATAGTCAAAATTTAAAGTTGTTTAATGGTTACATGATCACTTAAAAAAATTATATGACTTTATATTTTAATTTTGACCATTCACATAAAATCTAATAGTCAAAATTTACTCTTCTCACTCTCACAGTTAACCACTTCTCTCATATAATATGCTCCTTATATATATATATATATATATATATATATATATATATATATATATATATATATATATATATATATATATATATATATATATATATATGTGTGTGTGTGTGTGTGTGTGTGTGTAAACTTAATATATGTACTTAATATAATAGGTTAACTTTACTTTAAAATTATTAAATTTAAAATAGTTACTTTTGTTTTTAATATTAATTAGTATAATTATTAAAAATAATTAGAATATAGGAGTGATAATAGACAAAGTTTCAACGCAACTTTTAATTAAAGACATTTTAAAAATAAAAGTCAATTAATGTGGCATGAATCACTCTGGGGATTGTAGGATGACTTAATTAAGATAAAAAGTGGGCAATAAAGATTGAAGTGGGAAATAAAAAAGCAATTATATCATATATCTATTTCTTAAAGTAATACTATGATTTTTAAAATTTTGGATACCAAAAGTTTCAATTTAATACTCTAAATTTAATATTTTTTATTTTACTTTTACTATTTTTCAACACTTGCATTAAATAGTTATAATATCAAATTTAGGCTTCTTCATCCATTCATTAATGGCCCTTTTTTTTTTTCTAAAACCAAAATTTTTCAATTTTCCATTTATTTATGCCTTTCGAGAATATGTTTTTGGGTACAAAATCAAATACATTTTCAATTAATTAATTTATACATATTTGCAGAGATTTCCTATGCCACATTGTTAATGTATTGATTGATTAAAAAAAAAAAGAATAGAATTAAAAAATAAATAAATTAATGGCTCAAAAAAATTTACAAATTCATATTTTAAGTATCTGGTGAATTTGTGGGAAAACAAAAGAAGAAGAGGAGTGTAAGTGAAACAACTATGTGTAGAGGAAAAATGCTTTAATTCTTTAGACACCCATCAACACTGCATAGTATATAGGAAATAAAAAAATCAAGTTTTATAATCACATTTTTTAAAAGTTGAAACAAATGCACCCTTAGTCACATGCATTAATTCTAAAAGTATATATAGTAATGTATAAATAAATTTAATAAATATAATATTGTATATTATTCATGCTTTTTTTTTCCTTTTATGTGTTTTATATTTTTACTATGTGGTTATAATTTCAAAATTTTAACCTAATCTAATTTAATCATGTTACAAAAATAATAGTGTATATATATTTTCTTTGAAATATTCATATTACTTATCATTTATTTCGTAAAAGCGGGAATATTTAAATTTATCCTGATAAAGCAATATCTAAATTTTAATTTAATTAATTCCAAATCTTTATATCTTTCTATATTATATCATGTCAACTAATTCATTATTTTATTGAGTATTCAAAATCTTTATTTTTTTTTTAAATTATGTGGTTAATCAAATTGTCAAATAAATTACCTTCATTATTTTAACTTAACCTCATTAATAAATTTAATTTTATAACCATATTTGGGGGTGTCTTATTTAGTAAAACCAATATTTTGCTATTATTTAATTTAATTTATTAAAAATATAGCTATATGTATTAATTTAAATTTGACAAAATGAAAATCTTTAGGATGGTTTAAGTGATTTCAACTACATTTTAGACACTATAACATTTTGTAATAGTTAAGTATACTTATATTGTATATTGGTTCAATCTATGTCAAATAAAACTTGATAAAACACAATATCTATAATTTGTGTTAATTAATTTTGAAATTCTTAAGGCAAATAATTGTGCACAATTGTTCCATAATCATAATGTACATAAATATCATTGTTACAATTTAAAATAATTACAGTAATTATCATTCAATTCATGACAAATGTATTTATGTTAAATTTAACCTAATAAAGGAAATATCTAAATTTTAATTTAATTAATTTCAAAATATTGAAATCTTTATATATTACATAATTTCAACTAATTTATTGTTTTATTGGTATTCAATTGTTTTTAAAAAACAATGTAGTTAATCAAATTGTCAAATAGATTACCTACAATTTTTTTAAAAGAAAAATTAAACTCATTAATGACATTCATCTTATAGCTATATGATGCATGTTTTGGAAAGAAAAAAAAAAGGAGGAAGGTTGTGTAATAAAGACAACTTTTAGGGGAAGAATGTCTAATTTACTCAATTTTTTTTGGCAACAACTAATAATAATATATGTATAAAAATAAATATGTTCAAAAATAAAATTATAAAAATAATTTAATATTTTATAAAATAAAATAAAATATTAAACAAATTTAAATAACTTTAATTTAAAAAATAATTTTCAAAATTGTTTCCCTATGTAGCGCATGGGTCCTGTCTAGTTAAAACCTAATGGCTCGTATGAAAAGATAGAAAGTCAAGTGTTTAATACTTTAATTTGCTTGAAGAAGACTACCAACCTGAAATAAAAAAGTACTAATTAAAACCAGCTATTCCCCATATGAAGAAGAGTGGTTAATAGTTGTAACACAATACACTATTATAAAATGAGATTAATTTTGATGTATTGTCAATGTAAAAGAATTTTATATTCTCATCTAATCATATGCTTCTATTTATAAGACCTTCAAGATAGTGGATAATTGAGTTAAACACTTTTGTTGATGTGATAATATATATACGATTGAATACCTGTGTAAAATATTTTTGTACTAAAATTTAAATTTTGTTTTTAAATTTTAACAGAATTTAAAATTTGAATAAGTTTCCACAAAACTCGAAAGGAAGAGATTTACTATCCAAGTAGTCCTACCTAACTCGAGAAAAATTTCCTTTAGTAGGAGAGCATGTGATTTTGACCAAAAAAAAAAATAGTAAGTGTTAAATAATTGGAGGGAAGGAAGAATCTACGTCTAAATGCAACTCTACAATAATTTCCTTCTCCATTATAAATTATTCTCTCTGTTTTCAAATAACTGTGTAGTTTTAAATATATACATAGATTAAGAAATAACTGAAAAAATTTCAATATTAAAAAAATTTATTTGTATTTTATAAAATTACTCTTACTATTTAGTCATCTATCTTCCTTAATTATCTCTCATAATACTAATATTCTTTACCTGTACTCTCTCTTCTTTGCTTAATAGTGTAACTGGAAAAAAAATTAATATTGTCTAGATTTTTTTAAAATGATAGTTATTTATAGAAAAGTAAACTTTTAAAAGTTGAAAGTTATGTGATAGAGATTAATTTTAATGCCTTGTTAATATAAAAAAGTTTTTCTATTGTTATCTAATAATATACTTTTATTTATAAGATTTTTAAGATAATAGATGATTAAGTCAAATACTTTTACTAATTTAATAATATATAATTGGAAGTATGCATAGATTTTTTTTTTTTCATTCTAGTAATGTATATACCAAAACTAAATTTATTTGATAACATAAGTAGTATGTTTTATATTATATGTTGAGTGAAGTATACAATGGTCCGATCTTGTTTGGGACCATTACATCATCTTGTCAAATAATTGCAAAATAACCCCGGTACTACTTAGGTCACTCTTTTGAAAAATTGCAATTTGGGTCTCTTGATTTTATTTCCTAATCTAACTTGCGACACACTCCGGCAACTAATCGGAGGAATAAAGGGAACCATAAGCAACTTTTGCTTTATGGTCGACAACCTTGAACTAAACATACAAAAGTTCTAATGGCCTCTAAACATATTTGTGTTTTCATTCAAACAAGAGGTTGGTCCATCTTTTGCTCAGTCTACAAAACACTTTTTCAACAAATATCAATCTGGGCTTAGTTCAACGAAGGCCAATCTTTCATGCTTCTAGTCCAAATACAAGCTTGCTTTAAGATGCATTTTTTTTCATGTTTGATTTTCTTTTGCCATTTTCTGCTTCTAATTCTAAATGGGTTTTAATTTTTCCCCTTTTTGATTGCTAGGGTCTTTTTACTTGTGTTCTGTTCTAGAGGGAAATTGTGAATAAGGGTTTGTTTGTGTTACCCAGTTGAGAAAAGTTTTGATTTTTGGTGGTGGCATGTGTTCATTCTTGTGATTGTAAGTGTGGTTTTGGTGTTCCCATGTGCTATTGAGGTACGGTGGGGACTAATTGGAGGAAATAATTTACTGGGAGCGTCAATTATGACCGTCCGGGGTGATGTTGTTGTCACATATGGATGATAAATTGTTAACCTAGAAAAATCACATAGGGGTGATGTTGTTGTCTCGACTAGGCAAGTAGAGAAAGTGGAGGAGTTTGGTATATAGATTGAGGTGAAACTACCTAACCCCCTCCCCCTACTATGGTATTTATAAGGGGTGGGGTGGTACCCACTACAAGTGGTGAGATGGGCTTTGGCCAGGCAGATAGGAAACCCGAACGGATCACAAGCCCCCTATCATTGAGCTCTAAAAGAATGAAGAGGCTAAGAAAGGTTGGGTGAGGAAGGTCAGGGAATCGAGGGACCGATAGACTAGACAAATCACAAGCCCCTCAGCCTTGAGCTCTAAAAGAGCGAAGAGGCTAAGAAAGGTTAGGGAACCGAAGGACCGGGAGACCAGACAGATCACAATAAGCCTCCCAAACTTGAGCTCTAAAAGAGCAAAAAGGTTAAGAAATATATTAAACCGAGTAAGGACGATTGTAATTATAAGCATCTGAGCAATTCAAAATGTCGCCAATGAACGAAAATGCCGAGCAATCAAAGGTGACCAAAGTGTCTTAGTACCATATGCATGTACGGATCAACGGACTACTGAGTGTTATATCTTGACCGCTTTGTTGAATCAAGCTTGATCAATTGCTCAATTGCTCAATTTACCATATAATTTGGCATATTGCAAACCAATCTCTTTGTTGATCAAGTGTCTGATTGGGAAAAACCAAAATAATGTGTTCATTCTATTTGTAGTGTAGGTTTTTAACTTGATGAGTGAGTAGTAAGATTATTAAAAGTTGTATATTAGTTTTATGATTGATCATGCTAACTAAATAAACAAAAAGGGCTATAGCTAGGTTATGGTTATGTGTAGCCCTTTTTGTGTGACCTTGGTCACCAAATTTTCTTACTTGGGAAGACTATTCCACTAAGTAGCATTAATATTATGTGACATTGATTTGCTAGCTCATTAGTTTGGACAGTGCCAGGTTTGTCAGGCTTTTAGATGTTTGCTAGCTGATGGCAAATATTGGCCTTACTGTTGGGCTTTGATGTCTTCGATAGTGCTAGCTGTAAGTGAATAGTGATCATAAATAGTTGATGGTGGATTACAGGTTTTAGATCGTTATCAGTGAAAATCGGCTTCGATGAATGTTGGTGAAAATCAAGTTTTGCTAGGTACTGGTGAAGACTGCGCTTTGTTGAGTATTGGTGAAGATCGGGTTTTGTTGAATATCGATGAATAACAAGTTTTGTTGAGGGTTTTGTTAAATACTAGTGAATGCCGGGCTTTGTTAAGTACCGGTGAAGATCGGGTTTTTGTTGAGTATCGGTGAATATCGGGTTTTGCTTAATGCAGATGAATATCGGGCTTTGTTTTGTTGAGTACCGGTGAATATCGAGTCTTATTGAATGCCAGTGAAGACTAAGTTTTGTTGAGTACAAGTGAAGACTAAGCTTTGTTGAGTACCAATGAATACTGGGTTTTGTTGAGGATCAGTGAAGACTGAGTTTTGTTGAGTATCGGTGAAGACCAAGTTTTGTTGAATGCCAGTAAAGATCGAGCTTTGTTAAGTACCAATGAAAACTAGGTTTTGCTAAATGCCAATGAATATCGGACTTTGTTGAGAACCGGTGAAGATCGGATTTTGTTAAGTACTGGTGAATACCAGGCTTTGTTGAGTACCGTGAAGACCACATTTTGTTGAGTACTCATGAGTGCCAGTTTTACTGAATGCCAATGAATATTGGGGTTTATTGAGCACAGGTGAAAATCGGGTTTTGTTGAGTACCGGTGAATAACGGGTTTTGCTAAATGCCGGTGAATATTGGGTTTTGTTAAGTACCAGTGAAGATTGAGGTTCTTTTAATACCAGTGAATCTCGAGTTTCACTAAATGTCGGTGAATATCGGGTTTTGTTGAGTATCGATGAAGTTCGGATTTTGTTAAAATACCAATGAATACTATGCAGTATTCGGTATGTCATTGTATAAGATATTGTATTATATAAAATATAACCAGAAAAAGATATTATAATAAATATAATTTTTAAATATTAAATTTAAAATTTAAAAATTAATATAATTGTTTAAATAGTTATTATAATTATTTTAGCTATTTTTATTATATATAAAAATAATTTTTTATTAAAAATTATTTATTTATTTATTTATAATATTTTTTCATAAATATAAAAAATATGAGAGAGAGAGAGAGAAAGAGAAATAGAGAGGAAATTTTTATGCATCAAAATCCAAACAGACCTAATTTATATTCCCATAATTGGTTTTTTTTATAATATATAATTAAATTTATATTAAATATTATTTATTATTATTTATCTATTTTAATAATAAATTTTTATTCCTATATTTTTATATTAGTTGGAATATTTATTTTACAATTATTTTTTAAAAAAATATTTATTATTATAAAATATTTTTATTAAATGATATTATTTTTGTTTATATGGTTTTTATTTTTTATTATTTATTTAATAATTATTTTTATTTTAATAAAATATATTTAAAAGTAAAAAATAAAATAGCTTTTATTTATCAAAAGTTAATCAGGCTTAATATAACCTCCATATGCTAGATTAAGTTATTTATCATGTTAACGTATAAGGGAGGTTTAATGAATAAACTTATATAATATATTGATTGCACTAAATAATAGATAAAATTATAATATATTATATTACCTTATCCTATTATACCTGCCAAACACACCCTAGTATACTTCGTCATGCTAAAAGCAGAAAATGAAATTAAATATTATCAACAGTAGTAAAATAGAAAGATGCAATCATTTGACAGTTGAAGATATATGTTAAAAATAATAATTTGAATAAAACATAACAACAGAAATTATTATTCTTTTTTTAAAAAAAATGGAAATTAAAGGCATATTATAATATTTATTTATCGTTAATTTTTCTCCACTAATTAATGTCCTCCAATTGAGATTTCTACCCTGAAATAATTGGAACGCTAAACAAATTTACACATTGCACTATTTAATCTTATCATCAAATGTCATGTATGCTAATATGTAGAAAATTTAATACATATAGTATGAACAAATCGTAGCCTATAAAGGTGATAACGAAAATAATAAATGAGATCCAACGCAGCAAGCATAACTTGTCATAAATTTAGAATTGAAGAAAATGATAGTGGCAAATGGAATGCCGCATTGATGTCCGTTTTATCCCTCACCATTAATCTGATTTCCAATATAAATTGTCATAGAATATTCACATATGTATTGACACAGCTTTAACTAGTAATTGAGCAATCAAAAGCAACTTTCAAGGAATCCCAAATAATTAATATTACGCAATGTTACCAGTAAAACAAATATATACAAATTGAAGCAAAGTTGTTATGAAATATTTTATTACCATATTATTTATATGTATAATATTTAAAATATAATGTACATAGAAAAACAATAAACTATATGTAACGTTATTTACAAAATGTGAAATGTATGAAGCATTACTTAGATATGTCATCACAGTACTAATATTTAAAACAAAATATTTATTTCATCCAATATATAACGTATATAAATAAGACAACACATAAGGGCCAATGAGAGCTAAAACAAGGGCCAATATGGTAATAATTGGTTATAAGTGGTAATAATTTTGCTCATAGTTATTGACAATTATAATTAATTTAAAATTAAAACTGTATCCATGTGAATTGAATGGCCGATACCTTAGACCAAATGAGACCAAACATGATGAGCTCTTCACTGGGAAAGAAAGGAGGCGATCTTAATGATTAAATAAAACTATGTAATCTGACTGTTCGGTGGTTTATCAAATCAAATTACCATTAAAATTGAATTCAAAAACTGTGTGCAATAAGAATAAACTAAAATTAATAATTCATGTAAGTTTAAATCAACAATTGGCAAAAGTTTTACATGAAGTACTCTCAGATTAATTTTCAATTTCATATATAATGATGTTTATTTGTGTTTTCCTTGCGATGTGCCAGCCATAAGGCATGCAAGCTTTCATGCTCAGCATTCTGTTATTTTTGTTCCAATTCGTGGTTTAGCAATTGCTATCCAAATTGATTCCTTTGCTAATACGTATTTGTTTTTCCGAATGTCACGACCCAACCCGGGCCATGACCGGCTCATAGGGACAAGTCCCCACGCAAGCCTTTCACCACAAAAATTTTATAAAAATTTCGACAGAGTCCCCTTTATAATCCGGATATTTCCCAATTATAAAAGGATACCCTACAAGATAAACAAACACAATATTTCATCGGGGATCCAGGTATTCTTAGAATACACCCCTCAGCACACAATATAACAGTAAAATATATAAATACAATCGTATATCCAAAAAAAAATACATAGTTCAAGTTCTTCAGAAAACAAATCCTTTAAACTACTTTAATTCTAAAAAGTTGAAATATATATATATATATATATATATATATATATATATATATATATATACATATATGAATGAATACATAACAACAACAACAAAAACAAAACAAGGCCGGACCCTGCCTGTAGTACTATGGAGCTACATACTAAGATTACAACTGAAATAAAATTAGAAATCAAGGCCAATTACTAAGTAGGGCTCATCCAAATTGGAATCAAATGACATTGAATTGAAGAATCAGCTCCCAAGTCTGAACCTGTATTTGAAAAGAACATAATAACCACGGGGTGAGTTTTGAGAAACTCAGTGAGAGATAGAATGTCCCTAACTTATATGAGACAATGTACAAATTTATAGATATTAAGGTGATACTATAATATGTATAACGAAACCAAAATAGAAATCTTAATCAAATATTATCCAAGTTTTCTTTTCCAAAATAGAGTCCATCTATTCCAGAATAAATCCGTCAGGAAACACACTTAGGTGGCCATTCCTTTGTGTGAATCCCGTAATCAGGCACGCACCACACTATATGTGTGGCCATGAATAACAGGCACACACCACTCCCTTAAGTGGCCATGAAATCCAACATTCTAGGTGTACCCAGGGCTAACGCCTACTGCTGTTAGCCTACAGATCCTAGTCTAGACTTTCCCAAGTCTTTCTTTTCCATTATACAAAACATTTAATAAAGATTCTTATAAAACATACCATTATACCATATATAAAACAATAAAATCGTAACTTTAAAGAAAAGTAAAGCTTTAACATTTTAATAAATCAAAAACGAGTAAAAGTCCAAAGCTTTTATCCAAAAACCTTTCAAAACAAAGAGAATTTTCCAAAGTTTAATAGGAAACTAACGCAACAAACATTTGTCATATTTTCTTCCCGAAAATCAAGTCATTATCTCATGTGATTAAGTCGAAGTAAATAAGCTACCAAAATTTAAATTATATTGCTAAGACATACCAAATCATTTGCATATGAATATATATATAGACAAAAATACGTTAAAACTATGAAAGGGATAAGCTATCCACTCACAGACTTAACGCTAATAGTGAATTCCTTCCATGAACTTTGAGAGCCAAAGCCAGTCCTCCAGTGATATATACTATCAATAACATGGCAATTTAATTCAAGGTCAGTCCCTTAAACTACGGATTAATCTACTTTACTCCTAGATATGAAAATTGTTAATTCTTCTAACCTAGGGTTCTCCAAGAACTCACTATAGAGGAAATAATTCGTAACTTATAGGAAAGGAAGAGGAAAGGAGTTTGAAGATTACCTTTTTGAAGGGAGAATGGAAGAAGAAATCTTCAGGAGTCTTGGTGTCACCTCCTCCAAGCTCCAAGACCAAATGTATTGATTTTTGGATGAGGGTATGATTTGAGATTAAAGAAAGAAATTGAGTTTAAGTGAATGGGAAGGATGTAATTTGATGGAAAGATGTGAAGGATTAGGTTTAAGAAGGAAGGGAGATAGTTTTACAGAGAAGGGAAAGAGTTTTGAGGGTAGAGAGAGAAAGAAAATTGCGAAATGAGGGGAAGGGACGCGTCTCGGCTTATATATTGACCTATGGTAATCGATTACCAAGGGCTGGTAATCGATTACCACGAAGAATAGGTAATCGATTACTAATTATGGTAATCGATTACCAATGCTGGTAATCAATTACTACCAACCCAGAACTGGTAATCGATTACCAAATATGGTAATCGATTACCACGCAAAAAATTTCAATCCGTGGGCATACGAGAGGATCATGTCGATTCTGGATCCTCATGTCGATTACCAACTCCAAAAACTTAGTTCCCTACTTCTGCAGTCCTCTCCCAGGTCCAGGATACTGCACAGACTTATTTAAATAAATGTAAATATAAATGTACATAAATGTAAATAAGGGAATACCCCCATTTGGATTCAATAAAAATATCTAAAAATTCAAAATCCTTAGGAATTAGAATCCAACTTTTGGGTTTTAGTACAATTCTCCAAAAACTTGCTTTTTTCCAAACTTGAGGGTTGAAAACGAAGGGGTTATCTATTTCCTAAAATTCGTTAAAAATCCCTCTTCAACTCATTGATGCCTAGAGAACCATTATCGGGACTTTTGATCTTAAGAAAATGTCTCAAACCTATAGCCCTCCAAGGAGGCATAGGGTTCAGACTCAGAATTTTTCAGGTTCCAGTATCGACAAGTAATCGTAACTCATGCTGGGGTGTTACACCTAAACACTCTATTCAGATTCAGAGAATGGAAATGAAAGGGTAAAGGACGACAGGATCTTAGCGTAGTAAATTAAATGTGAAAAGTTGTGTTGTGTGAGGCACATAATGTGAGGATTGGATGCTGCCATAACCTGCTAGTCAGATATTGGTCCAAAGATTGCTGTGCACTGCCTATTCCTTCACCATTTCCTTTCGACAAAGATAACGAACATATTAATTAGTGGAAGTAGAAAAGGTTTTACCTTCTTAACAGAAACTTTCTCCACGAGTTTCTTGATAAACGTTGATCTGGACACCTTTGGGTGAGTTCCATACTGCAATTTAGGTTTGTGGCGTTTGCATTTTGGTTGGTGGTATTCCATGTGCTGCGTGTTGTTGCCATGTCGATGGTGAGATGCATGCAACTTACAGGTATTAGGGTACACAGTGGGAGCAGTTTTACCTGAACCCCATAGATAGTGCCAAAATGTTCTTGTCTCAACTTGGCAGGTAGAGAAAGTGGAAGAGTTTGGTATATAGATTGAGGTAAAGCTATCTAACTAAAGAGCTAAATCCTTATTAGACACTCAATTTTGATGTTCACTCTTCTCCCTTTTTTGTCATCTATTTTTGACGATTTTCCCAATTCTTGGTTCGCTAGGCACATAGATCTGGGTTAAAAGATGAGATGTTGAAGAAGATAAGTACATAGATCTTGTTGATGAGATTTAAATCTTGGGTTTTGAGTGTTACAGGTAGATAAAATAGCTCGATGGAAATCTTATCTTATATCAATATAATGCAAAGATCCTTTCTGATATAACACCAAAATTAACATTATGATATACATTTAGATGGACCAAGTGCTCTATTCATCTGGATATGAATTTTTGAAACCCAATCACATAGCAATGCGATAACCTCAAGGTCCACCATGGCATAAACATTGTCATCGATGGGTGGTGGTGTGCATCAACTTCTTCTACACTTCAATAAGGCTGGCCACCCTCTCTCAGTGGCAGGCATTGGGGTTGAACACCTCTGCCCAATTGGCAAACCTGGCCAGTTGTTGGCAATGCTATTTTTACTTTTTACCTTAACCACAAATCCCTCAATGCCAAATCTCATTCTCATATCTCTCGTATTTCCTCTGCCTTCTTTCATCTCTTATGAAATTTCCATCTGACTGTGAAGAACTGGAAACAAGGTTTTATTTTATTTCTTTGTTCTTTGGAAAGGTTGGAAGATTATAAAAGGGATTAAATACAATACAAAGACTTAAGTTTTAGAAATGAAAAACATATCTGCCATTACTTTTACGGCAAAGGCTATGGTGCATTGGAATTGGAAGTTGCACCATGCAACTTCTTAATTTAATGGGTGGGATTTGATAGTATATTGATACACTAATTATCTGTGGTATATTATAATAATTTTTAAAATTTATCTATATGATTTAAAATTAAATAAAATTTTATTTGTATAATCTTAAAATTAAACAGATTTTTTGGAGGATATTTCAGAATCACGCAGATAAATTTTAATTATTTTTAAAATATCTATGATGCATTGTAATAATTCTTAATCTTATTTGTATAATCTTGAAATTAAATAAAATTTTATCTGTATGATTCTAAAAATTAAACAGATATTTTTGGTAATATTTTAAAATTACACAGATAAATTTTGATCACTTTTAAAATATATTTAATTATAAGAGTTTAATTGGTATGCACTGACAGTGTAAAACTATTTTACACTATTAACCAATAAAAATAGGAGAAAGTGAGAAATCATGGTGGGTCCCTCATTATAATGTGTGGTTATTTATGTGAGTTGGCACTTTTCATTATTTCTATTGATTGACAGTATAAAACTATTTTACAATATCAGTTTATTTAAATTAAATCCTAATTATAATTATGAAATTTATCTAAAATTTAAAAATTACTATGATGCTCTATAAGTGTTTAGTGTATAAATATACCTTTCAATCATACCCATTCATCACATTGCACCTTTACAAGTTGCATGATACCCCTTGCAAGTATGGGAACCAAAGACACCGCCTTACTTTTACATGACACTTCAATCTCCTCTCTACATGGTCTTTACTAATTAAGGAGGCAACTATTTTAATGTAGAACCTCATAAAGAACAGGGGAGAAAATTCTCTTTCTATTCCAAGAGAGTATAATATAATGGCAAAGGCTTGGGTGCACTTTGTCACACACTCTGAAGATCTATGGTTGAGATTATATAAACTACCCATGTAATTAATGATGTGATCCACTATATTGCTTCTCTTTGTTTTCTCTACAATTGCCGCTATCCCCTCGAAACCACTCTGCCACTAACTACCCCGCTATCCCCAACCACCATATTATCCCTAGCCACCACCTTGCTCCTCTGGTGACAGCCTCTCCATCAGTGTGAAAAACCAACACGGTTTGTCTCAAGCGACAACATGTGCAAGGCAGCACAGAAGCACGTTCTCGATGTGACAGTGCTGCAACACACGCGCAAAGGCATGGCAACCACTCCAAACAACAAAGGCCGGAGATGCACCGCACCTTGAGGGTCTTATTCCCACGAAATGGAGTAGATAACGTCGCTAATGTCAGAGACAGCAAGTCCCCTGATGACGTCCGTGTGCTCAATCCATGCCACTTCACATGGCAACACACGGTCATGCAGTTCTCGTTAATTGACGAAGATGACGTTGTTGTTGCTGATACCAAAATTTGTCCGTGTTTAAATAAACTTGTCCCAAATAACTTAGTGTTTGTAATAATCAATATTCCAGGCACTACAATTTTGTGCAAATTGTCTTATTCGCTGCAATTACATTTTCATTATTACATTCGTTTTCTTATTTCAAACCCAAAATTTTTTAAAAAATAAAAGACAAGATATCTTTGCCAAGTCTTTTTTATATCATGACAAAAAATATAAAAAACGAAAAAAAAAAAAAAAAAAACTCAACACAATTTAGAAGAGGCCTGCCACCCTAATTCTTATAAAAAAAAAACAAGAAAAGAGTAAAACGAAAGCCCCAAAAAAAAAACAAAACAATCTTATCCTGCAATGCAAGTTGCACAGCAACTTGCATCAAATTGCTTGACTCGCCTGTCTATATGTGCAACTTGCATCCAAGTTGCTTGACTCGCCTGCCTATAAAAGGAAAGTTCTGCTTCGCAAACAGAAGGGAACACTTGAAAACACAGAAAAAAACAGGAAAGTGAGAATGGAAGAAGAAAGGTCGGGAGTAGGAAAGTGACACAAGAATTCCAGAGCAAAGAAAGAGTAAGAAAACAGTTTCAGTTTACTCTATTTGACTTGGATCCATGTCATACTTAATTTCATGTTTTTAATTTGATTATTTTGATTGATAATGTTTATGCTGGCATCCTGTTTATTTGTTATGATGAAATTTGTTTTCAAAACTGTGTTCATGGAATGAGCAACCAAAACTAATTGTTTACTGTTAAATTCAAACGAAACATAGAGTGTATGCATACCATCAATTGAGAATTGTCATGGCAAAATTATCAAAATGGTCAGCTGCATAATCAGTTCGAAACAGATACATCTCATTCCCTATAATATGAACAAGCTTGAAATTAAAATACAAGAGGAACCATCAACAGCATCAACCATCATCCAAAAATTAAAATGAACAGTGTAAGTAGACATGGGTAAGTTATTTCTTCTAAATCGGCACTCATTTCCTTCTCTGGCCATCAATTCGTTGGCTATTATCAAACACCCAAACTAATGAATTTACCTCTGGCATCACAGAAAAATCAAATAGAAAAACAGTAATAAGAGTGGGGCAAAAATAAGAAAATAAACAATCACTCTCTCACACATAACACAATGCAGACCATCCAAAAAACAGAGCAGAAATGACTTGTAAGAACCGCAAATCAAATAAAAAATGTCACTAGAAAACAATACAACCAAGAAATTAAAAAAAAGAAAAAGAAAAAGAAGATGAAGGTTAAAGCTTGGGATCTTCCCTTCAACAATCAGCAAACCCGGTAACTTCAAACCTCATAATACCACCATGATACAAATCCAGCAACCCCTCTTTCACTATAGATCAAACACCCTTCATCTTTTCTCCACTACCCAAACCCAAGCCAAATCAGAAATCATCAACTCTCTCTGCAAAGTAAAAACCACACTACCAAGATCACTTTTTTTTTAGCGCAAAAAAAAAAAAAAAAACACCAGAGAGAGAGAGAGAGACAAAGAGGGAGCAGTAATCGCCGTCCACTACCGCGGAGCTCCGCCGTCGCTGGAGAACGGCACACCGCCAGTAGTCGCTCACCTCCGCTATGTCACTGCTGCTCCGCCGCGCTTCCGCCGCTCCACGGCATAGCTACTCCATCCACCCACGTTGTAACTCCTTCCCTACCGTGAACCATTGTCACCTCCACGACAGCGACCTCACCGCTCAGTCGCCTTTGTCGTGTTCGTGACCACCGTCGACAATATATTGCATAATCAGCCACCGTTCTTTCTCTCCGCTTCTCTCTCTCTATTTGCATGAACCTTTTTGCCCCAAATATGCTAGAAGCTTCCCAAACACTGCCGTGAATGACTTTTCGATATTTGACACATTCCTTTCATTTTTTTTTTTTAATGTATTCGTTATTGCTTATTTACAATAATCTTGAGTTAGATTGTTAACTCATGGGCTGAGTCTCTTGAAGGCCATAATTTATTTTGCAATTTCTATTGGTCATGTCCTCTAATTGGATAAAAGAAAAGAAAGAAAGCATGTCCTTACGTTTGGTTTCTTTCTTCTGCGTCTGGCTTCTTTCTTTATTTATTTTTTACTTATTTTTTTATTTATTTATTCCTTTCCTTTTTCAATAATGATTCTCATAAGGTAAATTTTATTGCATTTCAATGATGAATAATCAAAACTAATTGCAATGGTAATAATGTTTTGATTTTCCTGAGATACGAGAATTTCTATAATTTTACTAGGAGCCCTGGTAAAATTATGAACATTCTCAACAAAATCCTATTGCAATTATATTGTATACTATATTTTGATGCTTATCTATCCTAATTCATGAATATTTTCTATTTTATTTATTTATTTATTTATTTATTTATTTGTTCTAGTTTAAATCATATTTGTATTCGTATTATTAAAATAATCAATCAATGATAAAAAAAAATTAGGAGAGGATTGAAGTGCTAATCAAAATAACTCTTCCTAAAATTCAAGTTTTATCATGAATATTGGTGAAAATTGATTTTAATATTAAAATTAAAATTAAATATTTTAATAATTTTATTATGCACAAAATAAAATTGATTTGTATAGTTTTGATGTCATTATAGAAATATTTCAACACCTAATTAAATACTACAAGAATAACATTTTTCTCAATTATTTCATCATTTCATTTAGGATTTGATATTAAAATTCAAAATTGGCCAACGATGGAAAGCTCAGGAGAGGATTGAAGTACCGATCAAAGAAACTCTTTCTGAAATTCTTGAGGCTATATATCAGGTCTTACTAAAAGTGTTGGTGAGATCTGACTCTAACAACAACAAAATAAAATAAAATATTTTCATAATTGTGTGAACTGGTCTATATAATTTTGACTACATAATTAATTTTTTTTTATGCTCACTTAAATTAAACTATAATTTCTTTTAGTTTATACTATTTAGGATTTAATATTAATAAAATAATTCAAAATTGGCCAATGATAGAAAAATTAGGAGAGGATCGGAGTTCCGATTAAATAAACTCTTCCTGAAATTTTATACCAGGTTTTGCTAGGAGCGTTGGCAAAATATGAGTTTAATATCAAAATGCTAAAACCAATAAAAAAATATTTTCATATTTATTCAAAAATAATAATGGTGAATAAATTTATATGTCCACAATTATAATCATGGTGATTTAGAATTTTCTTTTTGCTCAAAAAACAAAAAAAAATAGCTAAATAAAAATAAAAATAATTATTACGATAAAAATTGGTTTCTAAATTTTACTTTTCTTTCTTTTAAAAAAAAGATCTTCTAATAAGTAAAAATATTTTTGCAAAAAACATTCTAAAAATTTTTTATATTCTTAATTCACCATTTTTATGCAATATATTGTGTACTTGAATTTTGTTCCACGAAAATGGTTGTTTAGCCACCCACTCCCTGTTTTAATCATTTATCATCCTTGATAATATGTTGATCGAAATAGGACATTTAAAAAAATAATAATAAATTTTTTAATTAAAAAAAAAGACCAATGTAATCTAATATTCAAATAACATTAGACTAACAAGTAATCATTTTTGGAACGGATGTTGTAGGGTGCTAATACCTTCCCTACTCGTAATCAACCCTTGAACTTGAACTCTGGTATTGCAGACCTCTTCTTCTTTTTGGAGTCCAATCTGCCATTTCATTTTTAATGAAAAAATTGATTGGTGGCGACTCCAAAACACGCAGTTCTCTCATCATCCCATCCATGAAATAATCAGAAGGAGAATTTATAATTTTTTATGGTCGCCTCCGCGTCATGCCTTACCGGACGGGTATGTTGTAACAGTTGTCAATGACTTTGCCTCGTCCACCGATTCTAGGCAAGAATTCTCACAATAAGCACTTGAAACTTCCTCTGCTATCATCACCTGATTCAATTTTGCTTCCTATAGCATTGCCTTCTTCCTTCGGTGGTGCTTTTTCTTCATTCCCATGTAGTTGCAATACCCTATCATCAAGATCTTGTGCAGCTCCAGGAAGTCAGAGGTGTCGACAACCATGGCATTGATGTTCATGATGCTGTGGAACCTCCCTAATAGCTGGCGAATTTGGATGGCAGTGAAGCAAGGGGTTTTGGCAACGTCAGGGTCGGTAGGATAGGTGAGCTGTGGGAGAAAGAGAGAGTGTAGTATGCATTACAATCTATCAGTGTATTAATATACCCTTAGATTTAAACCATTAGACAACAAGGTGTGTGGTGCTCCACAGCTTCCGCCTATTTTAATAAAGAAAGACGTGAGAGTCCATATCAAAGTGGACTCATGGGGAGTTCTTCAAGCCAAATGAAAGGAGGGCCCAAGCTCTTTCCTGCATAGTGGCTACAATGATGGACTCCATGTGCTCTACAAGGTGTGAAAGATTTGTTATTATACGGAAGATTAGGGCACAATTACTTAGAGGGTGCTTGGCAATCTCAAAAACCAAGTTAACATGGTACAAAGTAGAACTAATTATGTTAATCGATATAAAAATAAATTAGTTTTTTATTGAACGTTGTTTGGTTCGACAATTTAAAAATTAGTATTAATATACATCTTATTATTATTATTATTATTATTATTCTGTACCTCTTTCTTCTTAATTATGTCATTAAAAAATCAATCTAGCGTATTGTGGCAGCCGGCAGTGGTGGACGGTGGCAGCCAACAGCAACGGGTGGTGGAAAATGGTGGTGGCTAGTGACAGCAAAACGATGGCAAATAAGGCGGCAGTGGCGAACAGTGGTGAATAAAGACAGTTAGTAGTGACTAAAATGGTAGTTGGCGGTAAGCGATGGTGATCGCGGTGGTGGTTGGCAGCAAACAATGGTGGGTGGCGGTGGTGAATTGTGGCAGGCAGTGGCGATGGACGGTGGTGGACTACAGCGACGAACGGTGGTGGACGACGGCAGCAAACGGTTGATAAGGTCAATGGAGAAAGAATTAATTGGTATGAAGTAAGAAGAATAATAACAAAAAGATATAAAATAATAGAAGAAAAAATTAGGATGAAATAAAATTAATTTAAAATTAATTTTTTTAAGAATTGGTTTTAGGTTCAAATTAGATTAAATAAAAACTAGTTTTAAAATATTTATGTAATTACCAAATAACGTTTATTAAAAATCGAACCTCATTGTACCTAATTAATTGGCTTTTCTAGTTTGTCAAACATCCTCTTAACTATGGTTTGTTTCTTTTATTAGTTTTATTAAAATTTAACTTAAGAAATTATGATTGGCCCATAATGTTGATGTGGGAGAAAGTTAATAGAATAGAGCAAAAAGAAGGATTTGCTCCCACAATAGATAAGAATCTCTCTCTCTCTCTCTCTCTCTCTCTCTCTCTCTCACACACACACACACACACACACATATACACACACCCACCCCCACTTTGTTGATATTTGATATATAGCCATATTCACACTCTAGTTACTTTCCTGTTTTAGCTCTTTCTGTCGATCTCTCTTCTCCACTCTCCCACATTACTCAGCCTACCCCTAGAAAAGCATGCTTTAACTTGAATGGCTGCTAAATAATTGGTGGGTTTTTCATTGGGACTTCCTCTTCACATAGGTCATACTTTTTTCTGTTTGATCTTGGGGGGTTTATTGTTTGATAACCACAAAAACTAAGTTAACATGGTACAAAATAGAACCTGTTATATTAACTGGTATAAAAATGAACTAATTTTTTTATTAAACATTGTTTGGTTTGATAATTTAAAAATTAATTTTAACATATGTATTCTTCTTCTTCTGTACCCTTTTTCTTCTTAACTACATCATTAAAAAACCAATCTAGTGGACGATGGCAGTTGGTGATGGTGAATGGTGGCAGTAACAGTGATAGGTGATAGTGGTCAATGATGAAGATGGTTGTAAATGATGGTGGCAACGAATGATAGCGGCCAATGACGACAAACAGTGGCAAAGGGTGGTATTGAACAGGGGTAGACGGTGGCGGATAAGGGTGGTGATGGTGACAAATGGTGGCAATAGATGATGGTGAATGGGGTAAGTGGACGGTGGCAAATAGTGGTGGATGGTGTGGTTGTTGACAGTGGCAGTCAATAACAACCAGCAGCAGTTTGTGGTGGACAGCGGTAGTGGACGGTTGACAAGGTTAATAGAAAAATAATCAATTGGTATGAAGTGAGAAGATATAAAATAAAATAAGAAAATTTGGGATGAAAAGAATCAATTTAAAATTGATTTTTTAAATAATTAATTTTTGATCCAAATTAGTTCAGATTAAAACTAGTTTAAAAATATTTAAATAGTTATTAAATAATATTTATTAGAAACTAGCTTCATTGTTCCAAGTTATCCAATTTTTATGGTTTGCCAAACATCCCCTTAAATAATATTTTATTATAAAAAGCTTTGATTTTAATTTGTAAATGAATTGAATTTTGTATAGACTTGATTTAATAGTTAACTTTATTTTAAATTAAAATTATAAAATTAAAAATAATTTAATTTTGATGTACTGTTAGTGTAAAAATATTTTATACAAATATTCAGTTATCTATTGTTACATTAACAAAAGTGTTTGACTTAACCACCCATTACTTTAAAAATCTTACAAATTAAAGCATGTGATTGGATAACAGTATAAAACTCTTTTATACTTACAATGTATCAAAATTAATCTCAGTTCAAAATGTTAGATTTTATGGATCAAATACCAAGAATTTAGAATACTAATATGAATTGAAACTACAATAAACAACAATAATGAGCGTACCTCTTGATGCCATATTACCAAATAAAATTAATTATGGAAACGTACACACGTAGTATACGTCAGGTACAGGAGAACCCACTCTATTTCTTTCTCTTACATATGGCCACATTGATGGAGTAGTAGTTGTCAAGAGTGTCAAGATTAGAGTGGGGATTCTGCCTATAATATGAATATATATAGAACCCTAGTTCCATCTATCAAAGACCTAGGTTACCTTGGGATTCTATACCCTCCAGTATACTCATTATTGAGCCCAAACCCAATAATACATGATGAATCAAAAACCCATAATGGATCACTTAATAATTACATAGGTTTCTAGTTAACAATCAGGTTATCCATTCAACCTATTTTATTAAAGTAAACAATCCACCAATCAATAGAAGCACAAACCCAAAAAATTCTAACATTCTCCCACTTAGGCAATATTGATTGGGTTTTATTCAGTTTCTAGAATATTTTGAAAACAACTCTCAGGTTGAACAATTGTGGCCACAAACTATAATCTGAAAAATAATTCATTATAAATCAAATCACTCTAGTCAACAAAGTTGCTAGCTAAGAACCATAGGCGAATAATAGACTATAAAGTGTCTAGTTCTCTTATGACCACATAACCAATAACCTAATCAATAATAATCAACAACTATGAGTATGCAAGGTATAGATATACACATCGTAGCATTATAATAACGTGAGCACTCAAAGTGATCCTTAATATTACTGTGTATGGATCCTCATTATGTCTTCCCAAGAAAATACAATCGATCTCCCATAAGGAGATCACATATTTCTCACGAAACATCAATGTTTTCCCAAGAAAACATCATATCTCGAGATATATAAATGATATCAAAACCAATTTTATAATATGCATATATATTCATCAATAGATTACATAAACCTAATGTAATCAAATGAACAATACAACTCCCACTAATCAAGTATATCAAAAGACTTTATAAAACCCATATTCACAACATATTTCATAAATACTATGGGCCTAAGTCGTTTAGTTAAGGGGTCAACAAGCACCTTCTCAGTGTTAATATACTCATAAGGGCCTTAATCGCACAATTCCAGTGCAATCACAATCTCATTGGCTTTCATTGACCAATCACATTAAAATATATAAACCATCAAGGTTTAAACATTTGGTTTTAATAAAGCTATCATAGTTTCACTATTAAATAACATTAAGAACAACAAAACATAGCCATCATAACTCAGACTATTAAGGATTCTCAAAATTATATATATAGCATGGGAATAAAACCAAACAATGGCTCCCACCAACCTTATGCAATTACAAGAATATGATTAATTTTGGGTGAAGTCATATTTTTCATGGAAGGTTAGGCATATGATTGTACAATTACTTGTGGACAGAATGCACAATATATACCATAGCTCCCACTCATTAAAACAATTAACATTTTCTTCAAGAAGAAAATCCACTTAAACATGAATTCAAGCATAATTTCATAGATAAACTTACATATCCATTATACCCAAATGCCATTGCTATATATAATTTTCATCCTTTTAAGAAGTTGGCCAAATTTTGCAACATTATAGTCTAATTATTTTATTAAGAAAAAATATAACATGAAATTAAAAATAGATACAATCAATCTTTAATTGATTCACTGGACAACAATTAGTGATAACTATCACCATAATAGGGATTTACAACATGAATATACACTCGCATGTGGGTGGAGAACATATCAGATATGATAGTCTCAGAAAATTCAATACCTGTGGATAGAAGAATTTTCACCATCAAATAATCCCTAATTTTCATGCTGTTTGAACCAACTCATACGTAACCACCTGTGGGTAGGTAAATGTACTAATTAGTCTAAATAACAAAACCATCCCTAAAGCAACAAGTAGCTCCACTAATTTCATGAATAAATCATTGTGGTGATAAACATCCAAATCACTAAATGGGCTCCAAAACAGGGATGACAATTCAGTCCATTAAACTATTTTCAACTTTCATAGATGAATTTTCCTAAAATATTTTTTTTTTATAGAAACACAATATGAAGTACTCTTCATAAATTCTCATCACTCAAGTAGTGAATGCTAATTTACACACAAGTAAATTTTCACATGTATACCATGCAAATCAAAATAATGAACATTAGACTATAATTTAATTAACACAAAGAGTTTACAGGTCAATTAAACCAAGGTTGAGAGCATTTAACAATTTTCATAAATTATTCCATTAGCTTAATAAACAAACTACCTTGTAATATATTATTTACTATGCTAACTAATTCATCAATTTTAATAATTATTTATTCATACTCTCTGAAATTATATTATGACAATAAGATAACTATCATTTTTCATGCACTTAACAAACAATTAGGCCCAATAAAAGTAATGACAATTAATAATTACCATAATATTTCTCATAAAAGAATTTTATCAAGAGAAATTAAAACATTATACCATGTAGCGGAAATTGTTGTATAAATGAAGTCATTCAACTGTTTGAATATTAAGCACAATTGCCCCTTAATTCATACATAAACTAATGCAAATTAACCATGACTATTATAACTCTCCCCTTTGACTATTACATAATCGCAAATAGCAATAGTCATGTCCTTCCTTTTAAGGAAACATTTAGCCACAACATCGACTTTAAACAGTCTACGCTTTTATTGGAATCTTTCTCTCAAATACCTATTTACACTAATAAGCTTAAAACTATCGCAAGTTTCTATAAGCCTCCACATCCCATTGTAATTTATATAGAAAATTCTTACTTTCAATCATTTACCAAAACATGTCAAAATTATCGACATTCTTCTCGAGAGCTCGGTAACTCTTGATTCAACTATCTTCGTTTCATGGTTATGGCAATAAGGTTTGTAATCTTTGGTATTCGTGGAATAACAGGCGGCCTCAGAATTCTTCTTAAGATAGTGGGATCACAAGCTTTCAGTGACTTGACCACATATACAAAGTGTGATTGACGCTGAACTTATAACCCTTAAACAGTAATTTAGGAGAGAATTTTATTTAAGGTATAGACAACTATTTAAGGTTTCTTTTCAATGGAATTCAGGTAAGTTAATGTGACTTAACATAAGATAAAATTTCTTTACTTAACCATCCCATTTAATTCAGAGTTCTTAACATGCTAAATTTGGAAAATAATTCCTCTAATCCATAAGACATTTAGCAAGAGATTCTATAAATTATCTGTTATTGCCATGCCTATTTCAAAGAAAATTTACCATCTCAACTTAATAATTTTGATTTTTTTAGTTCAACTTTCTCCCTCTATCTTAAAAATTTTAGAATTTTTCCAAAGATAGAAATATATTTATTTTAAATATAAACAAATCAGAGCTTACAAAATCAAAATCAAAATCAAAACAAGAAGAATATTTAATTTTCTCACAAGGTTGGTTCCACAAAATAATATCAACAATTACCAAAAGGTAATCACATATTTGTCTTGGTAACTTTCCTTTTATAATAATTTCAATCAAGAGCTCAATTTGGTTGTCAGTGCTATTCATGAAAAAATTCACAGGAGCTAAAAAATACCAAAAGTTTGATTATTTACATGAGTAATCAATAATAATATTCATTACCATAAATAGGGACTTAACATATAATATAAACTCACTTGTGGATGGAGAATATACTATATAAAATAACAGTTACAAAAAATCCAACACCTGTGGGTAAAAGGATTTTACTGTCAAAATCATTCTAAATATCATGTCACACCAAATTAATCAATGAAATAACTACCTGTGGGTGAGTTAATCCACAACTAACTAGGTAACAAAACATGCCACATTAGGATCAATTAATGAGTTAACTACCTGTAGATGGGCAAGTAATCTACTGTGATGTAGAAACTCACTCAACCAACGGAGCTCTCAATAAGGATAAATAATTGCCCAAAAAATCAACTTTTTACCCAACTCCAATTTTCCAAACACTTTTAACAACACAACAATAAAACTCAATAACTATAAATAGGCATTTTCAATTCTATAATTTTTATAGAATTTAAATTAATTTAAACAGCCATAAAATATTTCAATCCTATAATTCATAGAATTTTAAACCAATATTTTATGATAATTAGTTCTTATCAAAAGAAATAGATTAAATTCCTTTAATTTTCTTTCTCTTTTCCATTGTCCTTATTTTATGTTTGCTTCTCCAGTTTTTTTTTTTTAATTTGTAAAGACCCAAAATTGAGTCGAAAAGCCCACAGTGGAAAAGGGAAGGCTTGAGTTCCATCTTCCTCCCACTGTGATACACACAACTACCATGGAGTTGTGCAACTCCTTCTTGCGCGCCAGAGCTGCAGCAACCAAGCCCCGCACCTGCTGCATTCCCTGCTCCTAAGCAAGACACACTGCACACGATGGCGGACATGGCTGTCAAGCTTTCGCCTATCCTCGCGTGAAGAGGAATGTCACCTTCACGTTGGCCATCAAACCTACCACTTGCGACCTTCCCTTCTACTCCGCGGCGGTTGTCCAAAATGCCGTTGTGGTGAGAACAAAATAGTACCGAACAACGGATGGTGGCGACAGATCAGTGATGGGGCATTGCAGAGGTGACGGTAGTGGCGGCGCAACAAAGGGAGCAGCGGTGGCTCGCGACAAACCATGACGCTACACACACGGACTAGCAGCAACAGCGTCATGAGGGAGCAGCAGCGATTGGAGCAGAAGAGCCTCAATCGGAGTGACAAACGATGACCACAACTGGCGGGTTCTTCGATCCATAAGCAGCAAACCACCATGGATGTCCGGCATTAGCCACATCATCTCCAGCAAGCTACATCCAGCAGGAAGCTCGAACCAGAAGTCACATGCATCTCTCCTCTCTCCTTGAAGAATGCACCGTATCTCCTCTCTCCTTGGAGAGAAAATTTTGTGAAAATCTATCCCTTGCTTTTATCCAAAACCTTTAACGACTAAGCGAGCTTTATACTTCAGCAGCTTGTTGCCATCTTTCTTAAGCTTGAAGGCCTATTTGTTCTTCGAGGCCTTCTTGGCTTTAGGAAGTTCACAAGCTCATAAGTATCATTCTTCTATAAGGAATCCACCTCTTCTTGCATGGCTTTTATCCAATGGACTCTATCCTTATAAGTTCAAACTTCTTCAAAACTCTTTGGCTCGCTCTCATAAGTTTGAAGAATATACTCCAAACTAGGGTACCTATTGGATGGATGATGCTCTCTATCAGATCTCCTGAGCTGTGGTATAGCAGCTTGCTCCTCCTACTCGAAACCTCCTCCATCTTTAGCATTATTAGTAACTGGCTCATCATCGACCTCATGTTCATGTAACTCTCCCCCTTCTGTAGCATTTTCTTTGTGAGGAGAGACTACTGTAAAATCAACTTACCACTAGGTTCACTGATTTTCTCTAGAATAGCATAATCCGACATAGTTTCTTACTAATGGAACACTACGTCTCTACTTCTAATAATCCTCTTCTTTTCTAGATCACATAATGTATCATTGCACTATTAGATCCTATTTTTTAGATCTCTCGATGCATGATGCACCATAAAGAAGGCAGTGCATCCCAAGTAGTGGGAAATTAAAAAGTAATTAAAACCTATTATGGCTTATACAAAAAGATGGAAAGTCTCGTGTTTGCTTGAAGAAGACTACAAACCAGCAATTAAAAATTACTAATTAAAGCCTATTATGTCTCGTATGAATCGAAGTGGAAATAGGTTAGGCGAGGCATGCTTTACTCTTAATAGGCCAGGTCTGTATTATATTTTTTTGGCTTGAACCTGATTTGTGGCTTATTATAGAATAATTTTTTGGCTTAAGCTTGACCAGGGCTGAAGCTTGTTTATGAAGCTTGATAATTTTTTCATAATGTCCTATTTCCTTCATCCCCAACTCTTTATTTTCGACCATGTCATCATCTTATCAGAATTTGTTTCTTTACAGAAAATCACATAGAAGTTAAAATACCATAATAACACTTTGAAGATGAAGAAAGAACATAGAAACAAGATGATAATGGGTGTATTTGTTTGTGATTTTTTTGACAAAGTCACTTTTTTTCACTAAAAAAATCAGTTTTCATATATTTGGATAATTTTTTAAAAATAATCAAATTCTTAGAAAAATCTGTTTTCAAGTTTTTGTAGATGTTAAAAAGAGTAGCTCATGAAAAAAAAATTATTTTTCAGTTATATATAAAATTTAAGTTTCATAATCACTTTTTGTAAAGACGGAAACGAATGCACCCATATTGGCAACAATAAACAAAAAAAAAAAATGGTAACAACACTAAAAAAAAATATTAACACAAACAAAAAAAAACTATACAAAAAATTGAAAAAATTCTTCATCAAAATAAATAAGAGATAACATTCAATAAAAAGCAATGCATGTCTCTTAGATGACTTGAACTATGATGTTCATCAAAGGTTGCTTTTAAGGAAGCCAACTGAGTTCATAACATAATTAGCATCCGTGGAGCCCCCTTTCCGGCACAGCGGTGATCTGGCAAAGTAGCAATCCTACTCAACTGCGGTCAGGTACGATGGAGGTCTAGGACGATGATGGTCTGGTGCGGTGAGCTGCCGTATCTGATTGTTGGTGGTAGATGAAGAAGGAGAGGTATGATAATGGAATGAAATGATGGAATGAGAAAGAGATGAGGGGAATTAAGGTTTCAAATTGAATTTTAAAATGAGAAAATTTAAAGGTCCAAAGTTAAAAATTATGCACAATAATAACAACAGCGTGTGGTAGCTTACTGGTACCATATAGTGTGCAACTTATGGTAAGCATGTCGAGTTCTAGTCTTGAGTTTAATATTTTCCTCATTTACACATATATATTGAAGATATAACTATAACAGGCCAGCCTATTAGTCTTAACATACTTCTAAATATGAAGAAAAATGGTTAAAAGTTGTAACACAATGCCTCATTATAAATTATTTTCTTTTTAATTTTAAACAAAATAAAAGATTTGAATAATTTTCCACAAATAGCAAGTGTTAAATAATTGGAAGCAAGGAAGAAGCTATGCCTGGATGCCACTTTACAATACTTTCCTTGAAGCAACCTCCCATTACAAATTATTTCCTTTGTTTTCAAATAATTGTCCAGTTTTAAGAGTATATATGGATTAAAAAAATGATCGAAAAAAAACCTCAATATTAGATAAATTTAGATATATTTTTATAAAATTACTCTTACTACTTAATAATTTCTCTTTCTTAATTATCTCTCTTGAACTAGTATTTTTTTTTTTTCCATTTACGCTCTCTTCTCCACTACTATTTTCTTTACTTAATAGAGATATAACTGAAAAAATGGTTTCATTTATTTGTGCTTTTGGGAGAAGTAAAAGTACTTTTTTAATTTTTTTTAAAAGTATCTTTAAAATTTTTTATATTGTATGTTTGTACTTCTCAAAAAAAATAGAAGCAAAAAATATTTGGATTTTTTTGCTTTTTTGAGAAGTGAATAAAGATACTTCTTTCAGAAATAAAAATAGTAGAAGAGAGAGAAAAATACTTCTCGAATTTTGAAACCCACTACTTTCTCTCATTATTATCATTTTATCATTAACTTTTTATTTAAATATCACTCCTTATCCACTAATATTGCAATTTTCTATTAAAAAAGTACTTTCATATTTATTATATTCAAATAATTTAATAATTTTTTATTATGATAAAAGGTACTTTTACAATTACATTCAACTGCAAAATAATTTTTTGTTTGCTTTTGCTTCTAATTCTATTTTTAGAAAAAGTATTTTTTCCTAAAATCTTAACTAAATAGGCTCAATAATTAATATTGTCCAGATTTTCTAAAAGGATACCTATTCATGGAAAAGTAAAATTTTAAAAGTGAATAGATATTTGATAATGAAAGTAGTATGTATTAAGATTTTGCTAACTAATACCCTTAGCATACTAGGTGCTCCCTTTGTAAGGTGCATCATGCACCAATAGAGAATAGGTGCTCCCCTTTCCACCATTTCTTTTTCCCTTTCCCTGTTTTCACCTTTCTCGCCCCCGCCAAACACTGCGTCGCCATTTCCGCCCAGCATCACTGCTTCCACCGCCCATCACTTTGCCACCCAACTCCACTAGCTCCAACCTCTGCATCGAGCTCCATTGCGTCACTTCATTGTTGGGGTTCTCGCCTACCTTTGTGCTCTAGCCGTCTCAGCTTGTTGTGCTATCACCCCTCCCCGCCCTTAGCCACGGCCGCACAGTGGAGATCTCTCTCTCTCTATTTGCAATCTCTGTTTGGATCTTCAAATATACGTCGTTTTGATCGCATCTTTGGCACTTGGCGGTCACGGAGGTGCACCACAACATTTCATCTAGGATCTCCAATCGCTCCATGCTTGACTTCACTAGCAAGGTTGAGGCCAGGTGTACCCTATGCAACATGCCGAAGCAGATGCTACCATTGTCTTTACCGCCTTTGGTAGTGAGCACATTGTTGAAGATGATAGCATCGATGGTGGGTTTTGTCATGGTTGTCGATGAACTATGCGTTGAGGTTGCTAGATATATGGTCGGTAATAGTGAGGCAAAGGAGATAAGGAGGAGGTACTTAGCCACATTCATAGGCTCGTTTAACCACATTTATTGGTTCTTTTAGCCACTCTCTTAGGTTTATTTATCGCATCATCTGAATGTGGGTAAAGTATAGGTGCAGCTGTACTAGCAAGTGCATCATATGCCGTATTTTATGGGGTGCATTGCAGACAAAATCTAGGATACTATTTAAGAAATCTAGAAATAAAATGTTTTAATTCTTTTTATGTATTGAATGTATTGAAAACTTAAAAGATTTATTTTTTTCATTAAAATTTTGAATTTAATTTAGATATATTGATAGTGTAAAATTTTTTTACACTATTATATAATTATATTTTATCACATCAATAAATATGATTAAATATTATACTTATTACTTAAATGATCACATAAATAAAAAAAATAATTAATTAACTATCTAAAAATTTTTTAAAAATTAAACTAAAAAACTCTTCACTTTTAGGGCACCGGCCTATGTATTATATTGTATGGCGTACCCTTCTCAAGATAGCATCGATGACAACAGATACCAGCGAACCAACAACCATGTGTGCGTGCTCACACCTTGTTTGGTTTAGACACCAACGTGATTTTAGTGGAAGGAGGGCGGGAGTTCTTTTCGTAGAAATTGCATAAAATAGCCGCTTGATACCGTTGTAGGGCCAACCGACAATTGCAACCTTCTCCTTTGTCACTTTTCACATTACGAGTCTTCCAGTCAAATTAAGTCTACTCCCTTGCAGCCCTCTCTCTCTCTCTCTCTCTCTCACACACACACACACAATTTTTTACATATATATGTAGCCACTCTCTTCTCCACTCTCCCCCATTACCAACAACCTAGCCAAAAAAGCACGCTTTAACTTGAATGGCTGCTAAATAGTTGCTGGGGTTTTTCCTGGGACTTCCTCTTCACATAGGTCATTCTCTTCTCTTTTTTTTTTTTCACTGTTTTTCTCATGGTTTTCTTTTTGAGTAACTTTGATTCATTGGACTTGTGCTTGAATCCTTCCACTGATTCGTAAACCAGCTGCAATTCCTTGCAATGCTTCGTATATTTGCTATAACATGGTATATAATTGTTAATTCTGACTACAACAGAGGTACCAATGCTTGTGGAGGCAGGAACAATGGCATGAGTGGGGGACTAGGGGGTGCCATGGTCCCCCAAGCTTACCCATTCTGTTTTGATATTTATACATATATTAGTTTATTGGCCTTATAAAATAAAATTTAGAAGTAAGTAAAATTAAAAGTCATAGAAATATATTTAATTTTATATAAATTTAACTTTTACTAGTGTAAGTTGATTTTCTTTCTATTAATAAATGTGTTTGTGTAATTTATATTATATAAGTTGTTTTATATAGTATAGTTTTATATGACGATTAATTTTTTTTATATGTTTAATCCGGCCCCTACTATTAAAATTCTGGCTCCGCCCCAAGTAGCATAGATGTGTTTGTTAATTCTTCATTAGAAATTGGAGAAGTTGGATGGTACAGGCATTTGAATTATTGTGTTGTTAGTTTTGGTCAATGGCAACTAATTGTTTCCTTCCAAGCTTCAGCGGTTTTAAGACGAGAGGATTCATTACTTTTCTCTTAGTACAAGTTCCATTTCGTAATCTTTTCGTGTCATCAGAAATTTCCAACACAGAGACAAATGTATCATTCCACAGCTGAGTCTCCCTTGTGATGCATTAATTTTCACCTGGCTTTGTCACTAATGTATAGTCTTTGGTTTTCATGCTGCACCGGTTATTTCACAGTTATATAATTTGTATTCCCACCTTTCAAATTTCAAGTTGAATTGAACTGTTGCATTGTGAGATATACATGTATTGAATGTGTTGTTTGTTTCATAAAAGATTACAGAGTTATCAAGGAAACATGGCTAACTTTGAAATAAATGAGGAGCCATTGCCGTCAGAAAGATATGCACAACGATCTGATGACATCGAGGATTCTAATTTCCAGAGGCATGTATCAAGGACACAAAGTGCATCATTGTCCATTCCTATGGTCTCCATGGACAGAGAAGCTAGTCTTGTGGGGCATACTGGTCCGCTTCATAGTGTGGGAAAAACCCCCTTTCCGGAGATAAGTGGTCCACTACATGCCACACATAGATCTGGAAGCCTTTTGCAGCAGAGTAGACTTGTGACAGGAAACAAAATAGTGGAGAACAGGACAGAAAAGTTTTCTACTTTCCGCGGCACAGGGGAAAATCATTGGAGTAACAACTATGATCGGAAAAATGAACGCTTAGTGCGGTCTGGGCCACTGGGAATGTGTGATGATCCTCATTGTGCTATTTGCCCTACCTACTTCAACGCGCAAGGAAATCCAACAACTTCAAAGAGATTTGATCTTTCCCAGGTGACTTTCTTCCTAAAATAGACTATTATCTCTTTTTTGTCAAAAAAAACATTGACTTCTATAAAAAATTTTAGTCTAGATATGTGCTCGTTTTGCTATACATCTTTAATCTGGCATTTGGCCAAGGTCTGAAGTTCACTTCTATATATATATATAGAGAGAGAGAGAGAGAGTTTATGGATACTTAACTGAATTACAATGCACTATATGCTTATCAAGTAGCCTATAATTTTCATATTTATGCAATATGCATAGCTTTAGTTTTATATTGTTTTCATGTTAATCACTCTAATGAATACACTTTTCCAGTTATATAGTTGTGGCTTTTTGAAATTCTATATTATCTTATTTAATCGTATTCATATAGTTTTGTTAGCCATCAGGATTGAGTGATACCTCGTGTTATCCGCTTATGTCTATAGTAATGAGAAAAGATTGTGGGGTTCAGCGTCCCAAGGCCTGATTTCAAGCTTCAAAGGTTCATTTGCTATGTAATTTTGGTTTATCATGATACGTGAGAAGCCACTGTTGTAGAAAATTCAGAATATATACAAAATTAAAAGTATAAAATAGTTACTGTTTGCAGCTTCGACATGGATATGAGCTCCTAGACATGTTTGGTTTAACAGTATAAAATACCTAGGAAAAAAACTAGTTTCGTGAAACACTCAGTTGGCGATGCTTTTCTGCCATGGATATAAGCTCCTAGACATGTTTGCAGCTTCAACATGCCTTTCTGTCTCTTTTTAAACAAAATTTTTGTTAGCAAATAGGGAAATAAATTTCTGATAGACGGAGAATGACTTATCTTCTCCAAACTGAAGGCCCCAGCCCCACTCTTTGACCATGTGTGCTAAAATTTCCTATTGGATACAGGGCTTGAATGAAATTCTTAGGGGCAAAGAAATTGAAATAGTTAAGATGAGGCAAATCAACCTATTAATCAAGTAGTAATTTTTTTTTTTTCAAATTTCTATCAAATATCCACACAATTCATGAATAGTTGTTAAATTCTTTTAAGAATAAAATGCCAAAGTTGAAAAATGAAACTCAATAGAATAGTATTTGTCAAAAAAAGTATAAATGCTAGTGTGTATTTGTATTAGCTACAAAATTAAAATTATTCCAATAATTGATTATTTGAAAATCAATTTTATTTTTTAATGTATTAAATTAAAAAATAAATTTTAAAGTAGTGTGTATTGTTTGGATTGTATGAAAATAATTGCTTTTATATGACAAATTACTAAAAAAAAAGGTATGAAATAAATTATTAATATTTTAAAATATTTGATACTTAAGGTTAATTTAGTAAAAATATTATAATTCTAAAATAATTAGTTTTCGTTTATAATTAAAAGTGTAAAAGATCTACTTTTATTTGTAAGTGGATTAATTTACACTTAAAATTAGAATTTGTTTGCTCATAATTCATTTAAACTTTTTATCCAAACATGAAAAATTATTTCAAAACAACTTTTTGTTGAAAAAAGATGTTGTTTTCTTATAATCCTAAAAACATGCCTAACAATGTCAAAAATTTTGTAAGTATCATTAGGAATCAAAGTAAAGCTTCAAGTTAACAATTTTATTACCAAACCTACTATTTAACTCTTGTAATTACTTATTTATTGAAGCAAAAAATATTTTTACTTTAAGATGATATCCAATTATGATGTGATCTTTTTGATTTTTATTTTTTTAAATAAAAAAGGCTAATGGGCTTTTAAGTTAGAGAAACCCATTTATATATAGAGAATAACATTATTTATATAAAGTAGAAAGCTTAGACTTAAGGGTGTGTTTATTATGTCATATTAGGCCTGATATGATAAGTTAATATTATACGGTATGACTTTATCCATTATTTGGTATAAATAATGTATTGCATAATCTTGTCCATTATAACCTCTTTTATACATCAAAATAATAGATAACTTAATTAAGTTTAAAGAGGTTATATTAGGCCTGATTAGCTTTTGATATATAAAGGCTCTTTCATTCTTTGTTTTTTTGTATATTTTATTAAAATAAAAATACTTATTAAAAATTAAAAACTATATAAATAAAAATAATATTATTTAGTAACAAATATTTAATAATAAATAAATATTTTTTAAAAATAATATTTATTATAAATAGCTATTCAAAAATACATAAAAATATATAAATAATATAACTATTTAATAAAAATTTACATTTATATATAATTCAAAATAATTAATATAATTATATTAATTTTCAAATTTCAAATTTAATAATTAATTAAAAACATTTTATTTTAATCTAATTTTTCTTATTATATTTTATATAATACAACCCTAAGTATATTTATCAGACAGAGTCTGTGTGTGTGTGTAAATTTTTTTTGGAGGGGGGATGGCCCCATTGTCCAAACTAAGCTCCGCCCTTGATTGGACATAGAGCTTGTGGAAATCTTCTGTTATTTTGACAATGAGTTGCTTTAAAATAATGAAATTGATGTGGATAATCAAATTTTGACTGCTTTCAGCACTTTAGCATGTTCTTAGGTCCTTTTGTGACCTCTTACTTATCTAGACATTTCATTGGGAGGTAATCCTCGTGCATTATTCTTTTAGGATATAGTTGTTTGTAAAATTTATAGAAAGTTAGGTTATTGGAAAGATGCCTTTTATCTTTGGGAGGTCGGATTTTCTTATTCAATCCTGTCTGACTGGTATCCGGTTATAATTTCTCTTCCTTTTTCATATACCTACGGCTGTGGCTAAGAACATAGAGCAATTTACATATGATTTCCTTTGGCCAAGGTTAGGGTATTCTAGAAGAGACCACCATGTCAATCGGGAAATTTGTGTAAACCAGGAAAGAAGGGGATTGGCCCATGGTAATTTGGTGTCCAAGAATAAAGCCTTTGCAGCTACCTAAGTATAATGTATGTGGCTGTTGGGTTCTGCCATGTGATTAATGTGTGGTACTGAAAACATAAATCTTAAGAAATAGCTTAGCATTAATTACATGTTCTTGAAACTACGCATGTATTTATTCCTTAATTACTATATATAGTGCAACAAGTTATCTGTGGCTAGTAACCTAAGAGCCAAAGCATTTCTATCACACATTGTTTCGTGAGAAATACTTGTCTGGTCCGGGAGCATCATGTGGCTGTGCTCCTAGCCAATCATGTAAGTATTTTTTGTATGGGATTATGTGTTAATGGTGGATCTCATGTAAAATACACTTACATATTGGTCGGGAGCATAGTCACGTGGTGCTCCCTGACCATGTAAGTCTTTCTCTTGTTTTGCTTCTCCCTTCTCTTTCATTTTCCTATTCATCAACATGGTATTATCATCCTCCTTCACCTGTATAGCCCTTTTACCACTGCTAAGTTCCTAAATAAAGCTGGAACTCCATAAATATGAACTATCTCAGAGTTTAAATTCCTTCAGTAATACATAACTTCAAGCCATTAAAATCCTTGTTCTCTTCTTGTGGTTCCGTGCTTCATTTCCTGCTTATCACTGCACCTCTACTTGTTGCTCCATTTCCGGCAAGCTACCTACCGTCGGCAACTCATTCTTCTAATGACTCCACCACCACTGAGCCTATTCTAGTGGCTCTTTCTGGGAGAATCGCATTGTGCTTACTCTAGTTCTTCTTTCTTGGAGAATGGCGCAGTGCCTTACCACCAACGAGCCTACCCACCACTGGTAACCACCTTCTACCGCCTCAGAAGGTAACGACCAGCCTTTCTGCTGCCAACCCACTGCTGTCCGTCGCCGCATGCACTGGTGCTGCCGCTAGCAGAAACTTTCTTCCAGTTCATCCTTCACGAGTCAGCACGTGTCTGGGCACATGCACCCTTCTCCAGCGACCCCTTACTCGGGCGGCACTTTTTCGCCGGTGACTGCCGTCGGCTCACCTCTGACCTTACTTTGACTCATCAACTTCCAGCCAATTATGTTTTATAATGTCTATTTTCTCATAGGGTGTGTTTGGATTAACTAAATTTTGGAATTGATTTAATTTAAATTGAATTGATTTGATTTATAAATTAAATTTTATGTTTGGAATGATTGTGTAAAAATAGTATTTGAATTGATTTATAAATCAATTTTTATGTTTATAATGTATTTGATTGTGTTTGGAATGATTAAAAATGGAATTGATTTGATTTGATTTGTACTTAAATTTTAAAATCAAATCAATTCCCATCAAATCCTTTCAATTTTGATAGGATTTCAAATAGATAGTAGTTAAATCCCATAATAATTAGAAATCACTTCATTTCTTATTTTTAAAATATCCAAACATAAGATTTGATTTCTAAATCAAATCATTTCCATTTTTTTAACATTCCAAACACACTCATAAAGATTAGCAAACTTTGGCTTGAGGGTAAAGTTAAGAATAATGTATGTAGCTATTGGGTTGTGCAGTGTGATTAGTGTGTTCCATTGAAAACGTAAGTCTAAGGAAATATCTTAGCATTAATTACATATTCTTGAAATTGTGCATATATTTATTCCTTAATGACTATATTTAGTGCAGTTGGGTACATATGGCTAGTAACATAAGAGCCTAAGTATTTCTATCACACATATTCTTTCATTTCTCCCTTCTCTTTCATTTTCCTACAAATTCAACAATAGCTAAATAACTTTGGGGTTTTGCTCTACAAATTGCATTTTTATGGCAACAAGTCATTTTGAGTAGGTGTGATTTGCATCCAAATGGGCAGAATACCAACTTTGCATTTACTCTTACTAGTCCTTGGAAATTTATTTCTCAGTGTTTACCATCTTTTTACTCTCTTTTGTCCTTACATTTGGGTGATGACTCTCATATTAAATTGTGGGAAGATGTTTGAGTTGGTACTTCTCCTTTTAGAAGCTTTTCCTTGGCTCTTTTGCTTATCCTCTTTGTATAATGCCCCTGTTTGTCAATTTTTTCCTAGGATAACCATTATATGAATTTCCACATCCATAGAAATTTGCATAATAGAGAGCTTATTGAGTTAAGAGTCCTTTATTCCTTTACTTAATTTTATTCATCTTTATGATTTTCCTAACCCAATAACCTAAATGCTTGACTCCTCACGAGTTTTCTCTTTGAAAAAGGCTTTTTGTTATCTTTGGTTAGTTGTGGGTTTGCCCTACGGCGAGTTACATCATTTTCTCCTTACTAAAGTCAAAGATTTTGGCTCTCATAAAGATACAGATATTTTGTAGCCATTCTCAATTTATGTTGTGCTTTGGTGTATTTGGTTAAAAAGGAATGCTAAGTTTTTAATGGTTCTTTTTTGATAATAAATTTTATTTGGTATATGGTTACTCTTTTGGCTTCTCTTTAGTGCTTTGCTCATGGTCTATTTCATAGTGTGTCTTTGTTTGTTTACAAGATTGAATGAAGAAGATACGAAAACATTGAGAGAGAAGAAAGGGAATTGCAAGTGTAATTCACTAAGGGTGTGTTTGACATACTGTGTTAGATATAATAGGAAAAATTAATACTATAGATTATGCCTTTATCCATTATTTAGTACAGACAATATATTATGTCAACTTATTCATATAAACCTTTTATATATTAAAATGGTAGATATTTTAATCAAGTATTTGGGAGCTAGATTAGCTTTTAATGTATAAAGTCTCTTCCATTCTTTTTTTGTTTTATATTTTACTTTATTAAAATGAAAATAATTCTTAAATAAATAATAATAAATAAAATTTATATAAATAAAATAATTTTTAATAAAAATATTTTATAATAAATAATTACTTTTAAAAAATAATATTTCATATAAAACTAATAGTTATTTATTATAAATTATAAATAAATAATAAATAATATTAATTAATAAATAATATTTAATATAAATTTAATTATATATAGTTTAAAATAAACAAATAATTATTTTTATTATAATATTTTTTAAACTTAAATTTAAATAATTAATGAAAATTATTATTTTAACATAATTTTCTTTTTTATATAGTGTGATGAAAAGTAGAAATAAAAAATATTAAAAAATATAAAAGAAATAGATTATTATATATTTTTTAATTTTTATATATTATTAAATTAATAAATAATAATTAGAAATTGAAATCTATACAATATATAAAGGGGATTCTCCTATACAACCATTTTTGGTCTCTACTCATTCTATTGAAATTTTTTTTCAAGTTCATAAACCTATTTTCTAAAGTATCTATAAAGAAAAAAAAAACCATTTATACAAAATGAATTTAGGGGGAAAAAAAAAAAAGATACAAATTGCGCATTGTATCAGTACCACCCACGTCCCCACGATTTATGCTTTCTTTTATCACCTAAACTCACGTTGCATATAACCAACCTCCCTGAGTGTATTAAAGGGATATGCTTGTTGAAACCAAACATCGTTATTGTTATTTACTGTAGGGTATGTAGTTCGCAGAATAATTTTTATTTCCGGGAATACTATTCTTGGAAAAGCTACTTCCAAAAATAGCTTTTCCTGTAATGTATTTTAGAGGCATTTGGTATGTAAATTAAATTTTCACCTATATTTTTGGGAATATGGTATATTTTTTTTTCCAAAATTACCCATGACAAAATGGTACAAACTGGCAGCGGCCTTGCGGCAGCCAGCAGTGGTTGATGGTGGTCTAGCGTCGGTTCGATAGTTGGTTTGGTGGTGGTTGGTGTTGGTTTGGCATCAGTTCAATGGTGGTCCAAAACAATGGTCAATGGTAGTTCGGCGGTTGTTCGATGGTGGTCCGGTGGCTAGCAGCCAATGTCGGCCGGTGGTGGTTTGGCAGCAGCATGCGATGATCTGATAGTTGTGATGATTGTTTAAAGTTTAGGATCTTGGGGCAATTTAGTCTTTTTTTTTTGAAAATATTCCCTTTTCACGAGAATTTAACATTTTCATGGGGAAGGATGGGAATAAAATTTGGACATTTTTCATTCTTGGAAATGTAACTTCCCCAAGAATGTTCAAATATTCCACAAACTACACACCTAAAAAGTAAGTCGCCTGTGTGTGTGTGTGTGTGTAATAACTTTGCATAACAATTCTTATATGTAATTTTTATTAGATAATAATATAAATTATTTTATATTATTAATACATAAAAATTAATCTCTGATTATATTAATATCTAAACAATAGAAAATGTGGCTTGCCAATCAAGTTGATAGTAAATAATAAAGAGGTTAATTTTGATGCACTGCTAATGTAAAAGTTTTACATTGTCATTTAATTATATGCTTCTATTTATAATATTTTTAAGGTAGTGGGTGATTGAGTCAAATGATTTTGTTGATATGGCAATATATGATTGGATGTTTATATAAGATTTTTTATACTGACAGTGTATCAGAATTAAATTTAATAATAAATTATATTTAATATAATTATAATTTTAAATAATAAAAATTAATAAATATAACTGCAAATAGTAAATATTTAAATAATAATATTTATTTTAAAATTTATAACTAAATAATTAATAAAAAATTATTATTTTATTACAATTTTATGTTTTTTGTTAAAATTTACTTAAGATTAGAATTATTTATAATAATGAGAGAATAGTAGTATATTATATAATGTATCATCATATATAATATCATGCCATTTACTGTACACTATTAATATCTTAATGGACTTTTATAAAAAAAATAAATAAATCTTAACAGACCTCATACTATTAGGCCTTATATTATTAGATCTTATCTTATCAAACCTTATTTTATTTGGCATACCAAACAAAACCTTAAATAAACACGGATTATTTTTAATTTGTAATACATAGCACTAGGGAACGTATCACATGAGAGGAGTGGTTTATTATAAAAGTGAGAGGAGTAAATCTGGGCCGTATAACTATACATGGATGGTCAAGATTTAAAGTTGTTTAAAGGTCACATGATCACTTTAAAAAGTCATATGACTTTATATTTTAATCTTGACCATTCACGTAAGATCCAATGGTCAAAATTTGCTCCTCTCACTTTCATAATAAACTACTCCTCTCATGTGATACACTCCCCATAGCACTAACTCTATATCTCTGCTTATAATAGTACCTCTACTTATAATAGGATTAGCAACTACCAAATGACCCTAATGCCCTTTACTTTGGGTACCATACAAGAAACCATCTCTTGAACCTCTCAAGACCATCCTTATTACTGTACTGATACTCATAATAAAATTGTTGTATTCAAGCTGCATCACTACAATTTTTTTTTTTTACTTTTTAAAGTATTGCTGTTGTTGTTATCATTGTACACTTTGAGGGGCAACAGAAGTATTGTTGATTGACAATTTAAAGCTGTCTCATAACTTATTCAATATTTATTTTCCAAAGGCCATTATGACAAGGTTTACTGTGTAATTTGATCATCTTATAATCTTTTCCATTTCCCTTTTTGGACATTTATTACCATCACTTTCACATAACCAAGTTTAATTTTTCTTTTCCCCCCATATTTTGAATGTTCACAGTTCCGTAATGTTCTTCATGGGGTTGCCAAGCTTTTTGCTAGAAAAGTGTTCTCTTTCTGCTCTTCATATGTTCCTGGAGTTATGAACCCTCACGCGAAACTTGTACAACAATGGAAAAAGATTCTGGCTATTTTTTGCTTGGGAGCAATTTTTGTGGATCCATTATTTTTCTTCTTACTGTATGTGCAGAAGGTATGATTATTTTTCCTTTAATTTAATTGCAAAATCTGGCAAGTTGCAGTTGCTTATCTTTTCCTGATGCTATTTGAAAATTTTCTCTACATTTTTCCTATTCATTGTGCAGGATAATAAATGTATTATTATCAACTGGACAATGACATCGACGCTTGTTTTATTTAGAAGCTTAAATGATCTTGTATATTTCTTGAACATTCTTCTCCAGGTAATTTCTCAGTGACTACCTTTTTGGAAATATTCTGATGAACGTATTTCAGAAGATTTTTCTGGCACCAAAGGAACAAGGTTTAGAAACCCTTGCATCAAACGTAATTGTCCACTAGAAAATTACTACATCATAGAATATCCTAAAGGATAACAGACATTTCCTGTTCAACTTCGATGTGTCAGTAAATAAACAAGCAGGTTGGATACAAAATATTGATTGTTTTGGTTTGAATCTTTCAGTGTCACTCCGGCACCTAATACAGAAGAGTGGTTGGCCATGCCATCCTGTCCATACTTATCTCCAAAAATAACATAGTTTACAGGGATGTTTCCTATGTTATATGCTTATGTTATATGCTTATGGGGATGTTTCTTATTTTATACTCTCTAATCTCTTCTTTATCTTTCAAAGAATGCATACAGAAAATTTTAATAGATGGACAGTGCAAGGAACATGTAGCTGGTGGCACTATGATGTATCTAGGAAAAAACTGTGAGAAAACTTAAAACATGATATGAATGAGCATGTGATGTCCTGGACAGAGATTAATATGCATGCCTCTAGCTTAAATAACTCTGCCAAGTTGCATCTTTGCAGTTTAGGTTGGCTTATGTTGCTTCTGAGTCAAGGGTGGTTGGAGCTGGAGATTTAGTTGACCATCCAAAGGAAATTGCTCTACGTTACCTGCGGGGTTATTTTTGTTTTGATTTATTTGTTGTAATTCCTCTGCCTCAGGTAAATTTCTTGCCATCTCACTTTTTTTTTATTGGTAGAAAAGGAAATCTTATTAGAATAGAAGAAAGAGTACAAAAGAGAATAAGACATCCTCACATAAATATAAAAGTAACAGCTAGGACCTATAGGGATAAACTATGTAATGAAGAATGCCAATCACGCTGAATATTGGCTAGAGGAACACCCTTAGACAGACTATGTACAGAGCACTAAAGGGATGCCAAATAAGTAATTCTATCCCAAATAAAGTCAATGGTCGAAAAGGAATCATGAAAAAATCTAGAATTCCGTTCCGACCAAATGCACCAAAGCAATGCAAAAACCCCACAGGCACTCTTCATGGATGCCATCTCACTTTCTTCTTCATGGAAGCATGGCTTTTGTTTTTTTTTTTTTTTTTCTTTTTCTTTTTCTTTTTTTTGGTTTTGGGGGGGTAGTTTTCTCATTTTAACTTAGTATTTCATGTGTCCATTTGAATATACCACCCACTTTTTTATGTGAATTATGAGATATAAAAGCCAAACTATTGAACATGAATACTTATTCATATTTTCTCCCCATTTCCTAGAAGTAATCAAATTTTGAAACAAAATATATTTTCCGGTCATCTCGTGCGATATTGTGCTTGTCATGGTTAAATTTCAATTGTCTTGTATATTTGATATAAAAGGAAACGTGAAGGTCCTTGGCTTTGCCACTTTACTGAGATTATCAGTTTGAATTTTTTAGCTTTTTATATTTTGATATATTCGAGATTCATTTAGTAATTTTTCTCCCAAATATGGTGGTTAAGGTTTCCTATGAGGTTTCTTTCTCTTTTCTTGTTTGCTTTATTTAGTTGTACAATGATTATCCTAAATAATTAAGGGATACATGGGAGAAGGTGTAAGTTTTTCTATGATAGGGTCTACTTTACTTAATGTTGTCAAGAGTCAATTATTTAAAAGCTTACTTGTTAAGTGCATGCACATAAATAACTTTTATCTCTCATGAATGCCTGCTTGCAAAAACTCTTTCTAGTTGTAAGCATTGACATGCCAAAGGCTCACCTTTTGTTGTGTTGGAATTGGCATTAATTGAGAGAATTGGAGAAATGAGCATCAATCTCTTGACAATTAGTCATAGAGGTCCTTGACAACTTTTCAGGAAAGAAGTATCCTAAAAGTTTAAGCTGCTAGTTGTATGCTAAAAATGATTTGATCTTTAACAACTTTGATGCTGCAGCAGAGTAATGCTCAAGAACTTCATAGCTTTTTGCTGTCTTGTTTCTATTTTCATCTTTATAAACTGCTTCTTGAACTCTGTCATCATGTTGTGTTCAAATGAACTGCATTGGTTGCTCATTTTGGTGTGTCATTCTAAAGAATAAATTGTCTATGAAAATGAATATGTGCTTGAGAGTTGGGAATACTTAGGTGGCCCAAGAAGGAAAGTTTTTCAATTTTTGACAAAGAAGCAACTATGAGATTATTGTGTACTCATCAAATTCCTTGTCCTGATATATATAGTGAAATATGTGCAGATAATGCTATATTTTGTCCTACCAAACTACTTGGGTTCATCACGAACAAATTATGCTGAGAATCTTCTGCTTGTAGCAATCCCTGTGCAGTTTATCTTCAGATTATTCAGGTTTTTCCCTCTGCTAATTGGCCAGTCTCCAACACCAGGATTCATATTTAAGTCAGTCTCAGGAAATTTCGTTATAACCCTAGCCATTTTTATGCTATCGGGGCATGTTGTTGGCTCTTTCTGGTACCTTTTTGGTCTACAGGTGAGTAAAAACAACATTTTTAGGTTCCTTTGAAAAAAAAAAAGAATACAAGTTTTCTTCCTCATTGAATTTCATTTTTTGGATTAAATTCTAACATGGTAGTGGAAGCAGATACCACGAACAGAACAAAAGGAAAAGGTGGAAGAAATATTACTTGATTCACTTGAGTGCTTCTGACCTCCATGTAGTTGTATATAATATGATAACTATGTGATGTGAATTATAGGCAAAATGAAGTGCTTTGTCATTATGAGAGTAATGTGTAGTAGCACGTGCTCAGAAATTTAATCCCTCTATTTTATTACCATGGATCATGAAATTCAACTATTAGAGTTATTTTGATACCTTGGATACTTTAAACACAAGCAATTCATTTAGAATCAGCAATTTGATTCAGTAAATGAAGATTAATATTCAATTATTGACTCTAATAAACACATTCCCACTTCCTATTTCCAGAGGGTTTATCAGTGTTTGCGAGATGCCTGCCATAATTCTAATATTACTGAATGCATGAAATTCATTGATTGTGGACATGGCCGATTGTCAAACGAGACATCAGATCTGTGGAACAAGAATGTAAATGCCACTGCTTGTTTGACTTCCTCGTCTGGTGCTTTTGCTTACGGGATCTATGCTAATGCTGTACCACTTACTATACAAACCAACGTGGTCAGGAAATATTTGTATGCACTGTTTTGGGGCTTCCAGGTATGCATTTCGTTATTTTCTTCTTCTGTTTCTTCAGTATTAATTGTGTAAATTTTGTCCTACATCGGTAAGGTTCATGTTGAAAGTTTCCATCGTACACTTTTTTAGTTGGACACATCTCCTGTTATCTTTTCTTAATTAACTTAGTTGACAGGATCTATTTTAGTAATTACAAATCCCATTATTGTTACCATAAAAATTAATGATCTTATTTCATATACATCAAACCCTTCTCTTTCCTATTGTCATTTTTCATGGTTGATCTCTCTTTCTCTAAGCCACCACCCAAGTAACCCCTTTGGGTTTGAAGTGTATACAAGGCACATACCCATTTTGTGTTGAGCTGGAATTGTAATTTAATTATAAGAATGGGAAAGACAATGCTTGAACTTCTGAACACATGCTCAGAGATGGTCTAATATCGTTCCAGCTAATAGTAACTTAAACTACTAAGCGAGGGCACATGAATATTTTGATATTCCTTAACAGTTATACCTTTGTGATCTTTAATACAGCAAATCAGTACTCTTGCTGGTAATCAAACCCCGAGCGATTTTGAGTGGGAAGTCCTTTTCACCATGGCCATCGTAGGACTGGGGCTCCTTCAGTTAGCAGTTCTCATTGGAAACATACAAAGCTTTCTTCAAGGTCTCGGACGGAGGTAGAACTTTGTGTTCCTTCACGCCATGTTCCCGTTAATGGTTTGATGACAATGTTTCTTTTACTCATCTGTTTCCCTTTCATTCAACTTCTGTATACAGTTCCCTCCATATGAAAATTTAAAAACAATGCAGGCAGGCGAATGACAGCCATGCTAATGTGTAAATGTATCTAACTGTTACGTATAATTCTGTGGCATCAACATGCCTCTTTAAGTTTGACTATAACTATAGCTAGTAAGTGACTTATATTGTCATTATTGTTTATTGAGATTGGGGGGTGTTTGTGAGTTTTGATTTTGGAGGGAAAGGGAATGGACTCAAAGCCACTCTTCAAACCCATTTCCTTTCCCTTCCCCTCCAAAATAAAACTCACAAGCACACCCTAAAATGGAAGATGAAGAAGTCCGCTCTAATTATTATATCTTGTTAATTCTGTACGAGGCATTGTTTTGTCCTCGTTGGTCAGTTTAATTTTTCTGATATTGCAAGTTTTAATTGAACTTTGATAGAGAAGTTCTACTATGTTTAGGGTTATAATGTGCTTGATGCATGTTCTTCCATCTTTTTTACAGGACACTAGAAATGCAACTTAGAGAACGTGATGTTGAGCTATGGATGAGCCATTTTCGCTTACCAAAGGACCTAAGAGAGTATGAAATGCTGTTATTGTTTTGACGAATCACTTCCACATTGCCAAAAACGTATTTGTCAATTGGTTGATTTGATTCATTGGTCATTAAGTCCCTACATTTCTTTCTTCACAATGAACATGAACAATTTACTGTTTCAATGACACAGTCACAAGACTTAATTAATTAAGTTAGCCAGCTTCTGAAGACTCATTTTTGTTTTTTAAAAAGAGATAAAAAGGATAACTTGGAATCTCTTATTGCAATTATATCTATTTGTATCTGTCAGCAAACATGGCCACGTTTCTGTAAGTGTGTTAATTAAATATGATTAATCACTTTGTACATTAGTAATAGCCTTATTCGTGGAATATACGTGAAATAACTATTGAGAACATCTCATTGGCATCCTGTTTTGCAGTCCATTTCCTTATTGAATGTGTCAGTTTAAATGCTTTGTGTAGAACTGATTTATTAATCTATCTACTCTTATACGATAACTTTCTAAATTTTTACAACATTATTTATGTTCATTACAATCATCCCCTTCCCATGGATTAAGCTCCTTTCTGTAGTAACTGTGTTGATGTAGAAAAATATAAGTATATGAGTAGCTACTGATTATCATGTAATAAAGCATGTATGCTTGAATGCTACGAATATAGTATGCCTCCTATTTTTCATTTTTACTTCGGTTGTACGCCACATGAAGTTGTAGATCACATAATGTACAAGCGATTGAGAGCATTTCTATCATGCAGGAGAGTAGAACTGGCTGAACGGTGTAATTGGGCTGCAACAAGAGGGGTGAATGCAGAAATGCTTATGGAGAGTATGCCAGAAGATCTCCAGAGAGACATAAGGCGTCATCTCTTTAAATTTAAGAAAGTAGGCACTAGAATATCCATGGCATATGACTAGTTATATTCACACCAATTTACGGTGCTCACCCTTTGAGTGGATCATAATTTTGTTGTTTAGATGTTGGATGAGCTTCACAATCTCAGCCCCTATGTTTCATGTAGAATTCTGTTGCCCCTTAGGACTCTCTACTCGTAACCTGCTGGAATTGAACGAACATTGAATGTGAAAACCATTTTGAAGGCAAACCTTTTGCATATTTATTATGAAACAAAACGAATGATACATCAAAAGCCCACGTATTTTAAACAACCCTGAAAATTCTCTCTAATGATCTTTTGCAGGTTCGAATTTTTGCCTTGATGGAAGAGCCTATCTTAGATGCCATTTGTGAGAGACTAAGACAAAAGACATACATAATGCGAAGAAAAATTATGAGTCGTGGTGGTCTGGTAGATAAGATGGTATTTGTGGTGCGTGGCAAATTGGAGAGCATTGGAGAAGATGGAATTGAACTTCCCTTATCTGAAGGGGATGCTTGTGGTGAAGAACTTCTGAGATGGTATCTTGAACATTCTTCAGTCAGCACAGGTATAGCGATACTGGATGCTGTGACAACATGCATCTTAAATATTTTAAATCACTAATCAGCAACTTGGACTCTCTAAATTAAGAAACAGTATGGTTTATCGAGATGATTTCTCCTGCAGATGATAGAAAAGTAAGGCTTCCTGGACAAAGGTTGCTTAGTAGCAGGACAGTAAGGTGCTTAACAAACGTGGAGGCGTTTTCACTCCGTGCTGCTGACCTTGAAGAAGTAATAATTCTTTTCACAAGATTCTTGCAGAGTCCACGTGTTCAAGGAGCCATAAGGTCATTCCCTTGTCTCATTATATTTCGGTTTTTGGTTCAGCATCATCTTCTTTGGTTTATGACTTAAAAATATGAAAGTTAAACCAAAAATGATACTTGCACATACTCTATCCTCACAATTGCCTCACTGATATTTCCTTGGTCCCATTGTAACTTTTCTTTTTCTGAATAGTCTAGATAAGTCCACTTAGAGTTAATGTAAGGGTTTCTGAGGATAAACTCTATACAATTATCTTTAGGGTTAAGTATATTTCTTTTTGTGCAAAGTGTTGTTCAGTTATGTCTATGTGTTGTCCACATTGCTTAGATACCGATGCTTCATTGTCATTAAAGCCCATCCATCAGTATCATATCGCATATTTGAAAATGAAAACGATGGTTGTGATCTAATACAAATTCAACCCCTGAGAACTGGGAGTAAAATCTGTTATTCACCTCCCAAGAAGAAGAAAGGGAGATGAGAAGAAATGCCCTTAATGTGGTGTAACTAGTAAGAACAAGCATGTTTGTCATTTTCACTGGTAAAAGCTCATTTTATTTTCAAATCGATGGCTGATGTAGTTGTTTGATAATTGTGATATTTTAGGTATGAATCACCTCATTGGAGATCCCTTGCAGCAACCCAGATTCAGGTTGCCTGGAGGTACAGGAAGAAACGACTAAATCGTGCTGCCTCTCAATCAGTTCAAACATAGAGGCTGTAGAATGTGCTGCAATATATGTGTAGCTACACTTTGTCACAGGATGTACTGTAATATCTGCTGCTTGTTACAACGTAGGGGCATAAGCATATCGGGCCAACTCGATGAACCCGACAACTCGGAACCAAATCAATTAAATTGGTTCACTTTGATCTGGGTCATCGCACAATCGGGTAGGATTGATTAGAACTAACCAGTATTTGGTTTAGTCATTGAATAAGGAGATTTGCAATCTGATACCTAACCCGACCCAACCCAAACCCTCCCTTTTTATTTAATTTCTTAACCTAGTAACACATTAACAACACTCAATTTAATCAGGAATTGGAGATGATGAATTTATTGTGTCTCTCTCTATCATGAGTTTAAAATTTGTGTTTATGGTGGCACCATCCGCAATGCAATGTGTTGTTTATGGTGCATGCACTGTGTCTACCATAGCATTTTCTCTTTAGAGGTCCATCGTAGCCTCTCCCTTCCACTCATCCAAAAATGCCTCCATTGTCTCATTCTTGACCATCCTAATTTAACTGTGATTATAAATAATACTATTAAAAATTATTATTGATAAGAAAAGAGAAAATAGAATAAAAATAGATTAAAAAAATATATGAACAAAATGAATAAGAGAAGGGGGGGTGAAAATTTGAAACTATGTGGTTATTATACATGTTAAATAAATTTTTATATTATGTGACATAATATATTGTATGGTTAGAAATTTGACCACCTAATTAGTTAGTAAGTTAAGTGGTTAAAATTTAACCACATAGTTAGAAACTAAGAAGAAAGATGAGCCACATAAATTACCTAACTACTTTTACATCAACTAATCATAAAATTTCATTAAAAAAATAACATAACTCTCACTTACTCCCCCTTTCATCTGCAGCCCTTCCTGCTTCTTCCTCCTTCCATTTTCTTCCTCACTCATCCATTCTTGCATCCTTTTACACCTCTCATAAACCTACATCCATCCTAACCACTATTACTCTCATAAAACACAAGATTCAAACCAAAAACTCTTCCCTTTAGCCACGTAGGATTTTCTGTCCAAGCAAGGAGTAAGGAGGATAGACATATCTTGGGTTGATTGAAGGTGAGTAGAGCTTCAAGAAAATCAAGCTAGAAGGCCACAAGCCATAGAAGTGAGGAAGGAAATTTTAAGACTTGAGTTGCCTTGTATATGTACCTTGGTAGCTAGGGTTTTATTATCTTTCTTGATAGGAATATCAAAGTTAAGAATTAATGATATTTATTCTTGTGTTTTCACGTTTTAAAGTGATTGGAGTTGGTTGTTGATAAGTGGTTGTTATTGTTGTGACTAAAGAAAAGCTAAAAACAAAATTTGGTTTATAGAGAAAATCTAGGTAATTAGTGGTTTAACTCCCATAACTGAAGCTATGAGGTTCAAAATGAATAGAAACTAATTTTAAATTAAATTTAACTCAGAAATAAGTTTGTCTATATAAAATATAAGTCCATATAAGTTGTGGAGAGAAAGCTATGATTTTTGCAAGTTAACCCTATTCTATAGAGAACATCACTTAACAACCTAGGCTTAAAACTCAACATCTTAAGTTATATAAATCATTTTTGAGTAAAATCAATTTTGCTAGAAAGCTAAGACATAGAAGAATAAGTTTGTAAAATATCACAATTTGATTCCCTTTGCAGAGGTCCTAGTAATTATATGAAGTGACTATTGCCCTATTAGTAGTTAAAACAGAATAGGTGTAATGCAAGATTTATAACTCAAGTTTGGCTTAGAATTTTTGAGTTTGTTTTGTTTGAAAGGGGGTTCATTAAGATATAAGTCCATAAAATCTCAGGACAAAATAATGAAAAGTGAAATTTTGGTAATTTTTCTAAATTAGGTACTTGAATCTATCTTATAACAGGGCAGTTAGTAGAAAAATATACACACTTTGATTTACACAAACTCAATTTGAGTGGGACCAAAGAAATTTGAGAGAGTAAAATGGGATATTCCTTGTAAAATTTGAACCTACATTGACTTAAAATGGAATTTTTGTGAATTTTCTAAATTCTGGACAAATTATAAGTGTTACGTAATTTATATTTCCAATTGAGTTATCTTTGAGACAATTTATATTTGCTTGTTTTCTACTTGAAGCTCGAAGTATGAGAGTCTAATATACTTATTACTATGACTAGGTTCTCTTAATAATGAACTACATGCATGAAAATGTAATTGTACATAATGCTTTATTTGATTGAGAAAAACAAAGTTAATGCTGTGCTTGGGTAAAAAAGAGTGAATCTAGATAAGTCAGAGAGAATGAATCTAACTCTCTTGAATTAAGTCAAGGAGAGTGAACCTGACGTGGCTATGTCAAAGAGAGTGAATCCAACCTTCCTACGATAGGTCAGGGAGAGTGAACCTAAATAGGGATAAATTTGCGTGAAGGTCAGAGAGAATGAATCTAGCAATCATGTACAGGAATAAGTACAATCTTGCAAAACAGACTATCAACCAAAATACATGAATGCCACTCAAAGTCAAGGGATTACCAATCCAAGCATGTGTATTAACTCAAAGATAAAGAGAAGAATCTAAGTAACGATACATTCTATGCATGCCTAGTTTTACATATATGGCTCATCTAATGCATGCTCTACTTCTCTTATTATGATATTGATATTGTTTAGTATATTTATCATAGTTGTAGAAATTAAAAATGAATTTGCTTCAGAAAAAGATTTACCACTTAAACATGAATCTCTGCTTCTGTATCTGCTGAGAATATGTTTTATCGTTATAACTCAAAGTGGATGGAGGTGGTCATGATGACATCATATATAGTAGTCTAGGATTTCCTATTGGAAATTTAAATTCTCATACCTATTTCTTTTCATATCATCTTCAAATAATATTGATGGCATCCATAGTGATTTTCCTTGAGACACCTGATTGGAACTGGCACCATGATCCAACTTTAGACTCAATATACTTACTAGGCCAGACAACTGTTAGGATGTATATATTTTTCAGCTGCCTGTTTGCTATCACCATGTTCAGCTATAATTTAACCCAGAATTTTTGTTTAATGGTGTCACTCTCCATATGGCTCACCCACCTTACCCTTCACCATCACCCCATCTTCACCATTCGTTGAAACAGATCCTTCTAAAGATAGCTCTTCATCTTCATCTACTAGGGGAGACCAAGAAGTGCTAGAACTTGTACTAGAGGGCTTTGCTGCCATGGAAAATGGATTCTATACCCCATGATGGAGATAAGAAGCTAATTAGGACACTTTTTGCTAATAGACCTACACTCATCTATAGAGATCTTGCATATACTAGTAACAGCTCATTGACCATTATGTACATTGTGTGGTTTCTTTGAAATAGTTTTGAGTCATAGATACAGTTGAGGCCCTTTAGATGTATAGTTGATATGGAATATACTAGTATCCTGATTTGAGACAAATGAGTCTGTAACTACTATGAACACAATATTACATATTTAGTATAAAAGTATCTTCAATATTTTAGACTTACAACATGCTATATGAATTTACGTTATATAAACCCACTAATGATATGATAACACGATTACTATATATATATATATATTTATTTATTTATTTAATGAGTAGCAACTTCTAATTATAATATTATGACTTAGCTATGATATTGTGATTAGAAGGGTGTTACAGCGAGTGCTACCCTATAACCCCAGATCCACCATCTGCAGTGCCCCTTGCCCTTCCCGTGCCCTCTCCCTTAACCTCTTCCTCCTGCTACCCCTTTCTGCCGTGCTGGTCCCTCGATGAAACTCGAGCTATCAACAACACCTACTACCACAAGTGGTACTCCCTTGGCTGTAGTAACCTCAATGTCGCACTGCCCCAACTCTACGTCAGCTAACACCCCGATCTAGTGCCACCACAAGATGGAGAAGAAGATACAGTGTGCAAGATCCCTCCCCGTTATGCGATTCAACTCCTCCTAGGTCCATTTCAAGCTCATGGACACCATGGAGAAAGGTCCTTCCTCCATCAAGCTGGAGAGCAACACTTTGACAACCATGATGACGATGACAATGTTGACTCACAACGACAATGATGATGGTTGGGCGGAGGAAGAGGCACTCCCACCATCGCATCCTTCTACTTGATTGGGGAGCAGTAGCATCGCAAGGGTGGTGCTAGGGGCCATGGGGGGGTGGTTAGGGGCAAGGGGAGGGAGTTGCCAAAATATATGGAGTTTTGGGGGAGGGGGAGTCACCGGAGATAGGTAAAGGAGAAGGGAAGAGAAAGAGTGAGAGCCTTCAGTGCACCAGAGCTTAATTGATGTATTGATAAACAATCACATCTCCTCCACATTTCACCACTGGATGGTAAGATGTATCATGCACCATCTTTAACACAATGCATCACAGCCTTCGCCGTTTATGGCTTTATGGACTTGTAATATAAGTTGTCGATTTATGAACTAGGGCATGGACAATTTGTGTCTTCTTAATTATGTTAATGGATGTTAAAGTTGGGCACTTTTATGTTAATACCCCTTGATAGTAATGGATTACAATGAAAAGTGTTTGATATTTGTGTTTCCTTTAATTGTTTAATGATAATATTAGAATGATTTAGCTTTTGGATATAGAATAGAATCTAAAATTTGCTTTGGATATTAGTCTTTGGATATTTTGATACTTTATGATTATTTTTATTTTTTTTGGGCAAAAATTGAAAAAAAAAATACCACATGCAAAATTTCCTAGTTCAATTAAATAAATGATAAATGATAAATGAATGCTAGCACATAGTAAGTCCGTATTTGCTTATAATTAAAGAATCTTTCCTATTCTTACCAAAAAAAAAAGGTATTGCTTTTGCCAAAAAGGGTAGATGTTAGGGACATTAGATTAGGGTACACTTCAAGTGTATTACACACTTTATGGATGTGAGCAAAAGCGCGCCTAAATATATGTGGAGAGTAACAAATAAAATAAATCACATGAATAGTACTTTATAATGGGACCTGCTCGTCATTATTTATACCAACAAAATATATTAAGAAACTGCAAGCAAAATTTAAATGTGGAAAACCTTTTGAAATAATGAGGGAAAAGCTATAGGACAAACTTTGAAAATATTCCACTATATTTAAAGATAATTACAATATAGTGTTTCTCAATGAGACTTTCTTCTACTACAATTTATAGTGTTACAGAGGCCTAGAGAATATACCCAAATCTCCAATGTATACTCACTCACCCTAAATCCTAAATCTTAAATCATAAACTGTAAACCCTATACTCACTCACTACACTCTTGGAATTTTTCACACACTCTCTAATATTGCTCTAACTACAAAAAGCTAAATTGCTTCTTCCTATTGCTGGAAATGCTTCAGCTTTGGATGATTTTCATGATTTGAGCTTGGCTCTATTTATTGAGCTCGAAATGCCATTGTGCATTTATTGCATTGCTAAAAAAATTCAATCACCCAACCATATAACTAGCTTCGGTGGATTTCTTGTCAGGGGAAGCAAAAATTTCATCCCCAAATCTTGACTTTTGAAAATGCAAGCCATAATTCTGACAAATCCACTTTGGATTGCGTTTGAAGTAGTCTTCAATATCTGCAAATATTGATCAAGTCTAAGCAATGCTTAAACTAATCAATTGGCAACAATTTAGTCATCATATATATTGGCTTCTTAGTTGTGGCTATCTTTTGAATTGCAACAGTACCATTACTAACACTTTCTTTGACAAAGTCTAACATCGATATGCTTAGTCCTTTCATGAAAGACTGGATTTCTAGCCAAATGAATTGCACTTTGGCTATCACAATGTATGATTGGTATATGTTGATTCAACCTAAAACTATCCAAGAGACCTTGCACCCACATGCTTTCTTTAATAGCCTCAAGCAATGCCATTTACTCAGCCTTAGTAGTTGACAATGCCACTATAGATTGCAATGTCGCCTTCTAGCTAATAGTACATCCAAAGATTGTAAAGATATAGCTTATCAATGATCTCCTTTTATCCAAATCTCCTGCATAATTGGAATCCACATAGCCCACAATTCCATGATTCTTTTGACCTTCAAACACCAAGCAAACATCAATGAAACCTCTAAAGTATCGCATGATCCATTTCACAGCTTCCCAGTGTATCTTTCCAGGTTTGTTCATAAATCTGTTCACTACACTTACTGCATGTGAAAGATCCGATCTAGTGCACAGCATGACATACATTACACTACCAACTGCACTAGAATAAGGTATACAAGACATGCTCCACCTCCTCCTCAATTCTCAGATATTCTTTCAAAGATAACTTGAACTGTGCAGCTAACGAAGTTCCAATTGGTTTGGACTGATGCATATTGGAATGTTGTAGCACTTTCATGATATAGGTATGCTATGTCAATCACAATTTGCCACTATGTCTTTCCCTATGAATCTCCATGCCATGAATCTTCCTTGCCGCACCCAAGTCTTTCATCTCAAATTCTTTTCCCGATTGAGTTTTCAACATGCTAATTTTAGCTTTGTTTCAAGCTGCAATTAACATATCATCAACATACAATAACAAATAAATCTGCAAACTATCAAGAAGTTCCTTCGAGTAGATGCAATTATCATATTGATTTATATTATATCGAGTACCAATCATAAATACATCAAACCTTTTGTACCACTGCCTTAGGGACTATTTCAAGCCATACAATGACTTCTTTAATAGGCAATCCTGATCCTTCTTATTAGGAACTACGAATCCCCCTAGTTGACTTATGTAGATCTGCTCCTTTAGCTCACCATGTAAGAATGCCATCTTCACATCAAGCTGTTCTAGCTCCAAGCCAGATATACTCACAATAGCTAATAGGATTCGAATGGATCTATACTTCACCACAGAAGAGAATATTTCATGGAAGTCAATAAGCTCCTTATGAGTATAACCCTTTGCTACTAGTCTCACTTTGAACCTTTGGGGTTCAATGCCAAGGATTCCTTCTTTCTTTTTAAAGACCCATTTGCAACCAACTACTCTTTTCCCTTCTAGAAGTTGTACCAGCTCCCATGTTTGATTTGTTTGAAGAGATTCAATCTCTTCATTCATTGCTATCAGCCACTGCTTTGACTCTTTGATGTGTACTACATCGCGGTAGGTACATGGTTTATTTCCAACTACACTATCTGCCATAACCAAGGTAAAGGCTATAAGATCTACAGCTGCACAAGCAACAGAATTCAAATACCATTGTGGTTTTCGAATTTGTTGCCTTTCTCCGCCTGTAGCAATATTGTATGGTTCTGCTTCTCTGCTTTCTTCACAAGCATCTCGATCATCAGTTTCATCTTGTTATTCTACTTTAGGTTGAGCAGTACTTGAAGTACTTGGTTGATTTGTTTCATCTTCTTCTTGCTTTATCTTTCCACAATCAATCTCCAGCTCTGCCTACTTCTTAGCACCATGATCTATTTCTGCCTTATCTACTTTAGATTCCTATTTCTGATTTACCATTGCTGCCTTGTAAAAAGTGACATCTTTACAGCCAATGATTTTGGGTGAACTTGCCTTTTCCATACACCATAATTTATAGCCTTTCACCCCTCATCACTACACATCAATTAGAGGCAGTTTTTTTTTTTTTTCCCATTTAGAGGCGGTTTTCAACCTTCACCTAATGACTTGCGGCGGTTTTAAAAACTCCCGTAGTTATCATTGTCGCAATCATTTTTGCGGCAGTTTTTACACAACCTCGGCAACCTTATGTTAAATTGTGGTGGTTTTTAACCCCTACAATTTGTGGCAATTCCATTTTATTTGCGGCAGTTTTAAACCTCTTTAATCTTGTTTTATCTTTTAACAAATAAAGTTGATTGTGGGGGTGGAAAACCGCCTCAATGTAAATGTCACGATGTATCAATGAAAAATCACCGCAATATAAATGCCACAATATGAATTAATTTGAAGTTGTTTATTTGCAATAATTTTAATTTTATAATTGGTGCCATAATTTTTTGTTTGGTTAAAAATTGCTGCATGTATATAATATAGTTTTTTTTATTCCTAATATCAATCAATTAAATAGCAATATATAAAAAAACAATCAAATAATAATTATATATACTAAACAATCACAAATGTAAATAATTTCCTTAAACTATCTATATGTGATCTAAATTCAATTACCAACATTGATAAAGAGTTCATAACTTCAAATTCATAACAAAATCCACAAAGTTCACAAATCTAAATTCATAATAAAATTCTTAGAGTTCATAAATTCAAATTCGTAATAAAATCCACAAAATGATTATCACTACAAATCCATAATAACTTCCTACTAGAAATGATTTAACAGTTGATAAAGAAAGCACAACTTCACATATTCTCTTGGTGATTTATGTTTGTAACATCCTTCCAGGTATAGTACTGTGCTTAAATCATAATACCTTCCCTAAGAGTTGTTACTGTCACTTAAACGGACCTTGTATGACAGTGTTGTTAGCCATCTTCAATCTTCCTAACTCTGCCCAATATAATCATCTTCTAGCTCTCTTAAGACATCTAAAGATAACACGAAAATATACATAGAAGTGAGAATTATAGATTCTCAGTAAGATTCCTTTTGTGGTTTTTCACTAAGTATTCACTCCAAACCCAACATATACTTACTAATCTAGCCATGAACACCCTAATGAACTCAGTATAACATCAAATAAACAAATAAAGATAAAATTTCAAACAACCATCAATTCATAAAAATCAAGTAAGGAGGTTGAATCCTACCTCAAATAGGTGAAATAACTAGCTAGAATTGGGTTTTTTGATGGAGGAAGTGGTTAGGGCTTGAAGGTGGGATGAAAATGAGATGAAATGGAAGAAGAAAGAATGGAGAAAAGACAACTGAAGTGGCCAACCAAATGGGGGAGTTAGAAGGAAATTATAGAATTTTGTAATGCTTAGTAGTTAGGATCTTGGCTTTTGATTGGTCGTTGTGTTGAATGGTTGAGATTCAACCAAATCTCCCTTTGTTAATGGCTGCATGTGGCACCATTTGCGTGGGAATGGTGGCTGAATTTCAATCGCCCACTTTAGGGTTTTTTAGTATGAAATTCCACTGATTCGATTCTAACAATATAAAATAACGAATCTCAATTGATTTCCTTACAAACTGGCAAAATATTACTGGTAATCTTTTGGGAGTTGATTTCAATTTCTCCTAATCCTAATCTCTTTAATTAACTTCTAATTACTCTTATATAATCATTAAAACCGAATAAATTGATCAACAACGTAAATTAAACATTTTATAACTTGGGACATTACAATGTTACTGCCTCCTGATGACCTTCTGGCACCCATTGGTGTAGTAGGCTCATTTCCAACATCACATGGCTAAAACAATGAAAAAAACAATTAGTAAGAAAGAAGATATAAATTTAACGTTGTCAATGCCAACCTTCAGAGAAATATTAAAGATAATATATGAGAATGAAAATTATTTATTCTTTCCCCTACCAATAAAAGAAGTGACAATATTGATCAATTACTCATAGTTAACAGAATTTAATCACTCAGTCCATGAGCATAACCTTATCAGCAAACACTTTCTTAAATACTTCTTAACAATTGCTAACTTCAGTTTCTCTTTCTTATTTTATAAGCTAACAGCCCAACATGCCAAGCTTCCTCCAACATTATCCATTTTCAGCAACTTTCTGCTAGGCGAAATATTTTCACAGATATAAAGTGTTCATAAATCCTATTCAAGTTCTAATGAAAAATGTACCTTCCATTCATACATTCATTACACACACACACACACACACACACACACACACATATATATATATATATATAGTATTCAATTTATATTTAGGTTGATCCCTACAGGTTCCACATAATATGTTTCTCTTCTATGTGAATAGGATCCATTAAGAGCTAGTGACAAAGCTTTGACAAGCTGTGGCCCCTATAAAATGAAAGAAGAAGATGCAATGATCTATAGAAGACCCTATCTCACATTTGGTTTCTCAGGCACTAAATGCAATTAGTAGGACCATGAAGAAAGACCTCAAGGTGAAAATTACCTTTGCACCAAATGTATTCAATCAATTCTACTGCTTTCCATGTCATACACATTGAGAATATGGTAAATGCATAAGTCATTGATTTGGCTCTCTCAATTGGAACTTCTGTATAGTTTTATTTTATTGTTTTGGCCATAACTTTTGTTTGATGTTATCAACAATTACATGAATGAAGAACTACAAGGCAAATATTTGGTCATTTCTGTAACAAATCCTTGAGAGGTCATTTCTGTAACAAATCCTTGAGAGCAAAAAATTTCTACTTGTGCATCTTATACTTAATTTTTCTTATGTTTGATTGAATCTCAAATTCTATAACCTGTAAATTTGTTAACATTTTAGATTTCTACCACTTAATTAGCGCAATTTTGTTCCTATTTTTAGTTTTTCTTTATAGTTCAGACTTTAGGATTCCTTTTTAGCTCAAGCATCTCATGAAGATCAGCTTTTTTACTGAGCCATAACTATATGGGGTTTCTATGCTATTCTATCTCCTATAAAATGAGTGAAATATCATTACAACCTTTTGAGAAAAACATGACTTCACACAAATAGTAGAAACTTAAAGCATCTACTGAAAATTAAGTTATGCAAATTATAAATTCCACATATTGAAGTCTCAGCTATGCTTTTATTCATTTGACAGATTTTCCAGACACTTCACATGATTATAGCTAGGACCTTTTCCAACTCCTACAAAAGCCAGTAAATGCAATCTAAAGTACAAAAGGAAGACTGTTAGGACTCAAGTCAATTTTTTAATCTCCGACTAAGACTTGATTATGAAACATAGCGGTGCATAGTAAGGAAAAGATTGTGCTGCGTCACTTTGACTGATAAGAGACATTTTGTGATAATAAATGCAGAAGTAAGCTTAGTATTCATGACTATAAACAAGAATTCTTCACTATAAAGACGTGCATTAAGTCCAGGGAAGAGAGAACCGAACCGGACCGGAACCGGACCCCAGGCTAGTCCGATCTCTACCACAATACCGGTTGTAGTCAAAACTGGTCAAGAACCAGGAAAAATTGGTGAACCGAACCGGCCAAACCGGTTGACCGGTTTTGTTTTTTTGTTTTTTCTTTTTAAATTTTGGAAAAAATGCTATTATTTCTTTATTAAAAAAAAAAAGGAAAAGCTCAATCAAAATAAAAATTTATTTTTTTCGAACCTTGATTCTTTTAGTATGCTTATTTGTTATATATTCTTAAATTAATTTAAAAATAAAAAATAAAAAATGATTGCTATACTGTTTGTGAGTACTTTCTAAAAGAAATATAAGTAAAAATTAAAATAAATAAATTTTACATTTAAGATGTTTGATAAAATACCTCATAATAAATATTATTTTACATTAGTTATATTATTGTTAATAATTCAATATAATTTTTTGGCTTTTAATTAATCATATATATATATATATTCCGGTCGGACCCCCAGTTGAACCTCTGAACATTTGAACCCCTGCCTTGACCGGTTCGATGCCCGATCTGATTTTCTTAACCCTGACTAAGTCACAACAAAAATGAAAAATAAATACAATTTGAAAAATATAAATATAGTTAAGAAGTTTTCATAACTATACACCAATCAGTTTGAAATTCATGATCACGCCAAATACCACCAAAACCAATTTATCAAAAATGTAAAGTAGCCTCAAATCCCAATAGAAGTAATATTTACTTGTGGGTGAGAACCAAGGAAACTAGCAAGTTCTTCAGGAATTCTTCCTTCCTTCGATATCATATAAGCTTTTAGTGCATTCATTAGTGCATTCATTGTTCCTTACACTTGAGACTCGAATTGAACAAATTTCTCTTGCCAGTTGGTAGAATAAGATGATAAAGCACAAGAATTGGATAGGTTACTAAGTCGGAGGCGGGTATTTCTAAAAGTATTTGTAGGAGCTGCTCCCATACCCATGCATCATACTCTCCTAGAATGCTCTGGCCGTAACACTCTACCAACATCGTCATTAGGGGATGCTTCCGACTCATCTTCAGTGCTTTGAGTTATAATCAATTCAATTTGCTCCTACAAGTGAAATGTAAGAATGCTGTAAAATAAAAAAACAATGTTAAAGCTTGTAAGATAACAGGTTGAACTTACCCCTACAACCCTTGCCTCATCATTTACAAAGGAACCATCCTTTTTCTTATGAGTTTTGATATACATTTGTCCACGACTAACTTTCCTTCCAGTTTCTGAAAACTAAAGAAACAAAAAAGGTTACATAAATCTAAATAGATATGAAAATTTGATAAACTAAAAACTTTTAATAGTATGTAATTACTATCTCATGTCTTCTTCTTGAATTAGGTTTTGAACCACCAGTATGTGGTATTGTTTGCTTTCTTCGAGCTTCTTTATTTTTCCTACACACCTCCTATAAAAAAATAGAAATTAAAATTATAATAAGTTATTCAATTATAACAACAATAAACTGATTAAAACAATCAAAGTCTTACCAATGTTGATGGTTGTAGACGGTACTGAATAATAGAAGCCCATTAATCTCTATCTATACCAATTGGCACATTGCTTATGACTTCATTTCTACTCAAGGATGTATTATAGAAATCATTCCATAATCTTTGCCTATTTGCAGCCCACTTTTTTGCAATACTCGCATGGCAGTATCATTTTGCAGTGGCTTCAAAGGTCCTAAAAAAAATTTAAAGTTAGTTTGATAATGCAATGTTTGTACAACTATTAAACATTAACAACAATAAAGAACTATATGTACTAAACTATGCACTTTTATTATTTTATCAAAGCATTCATCAAATTAAGTTTTGGGTACACCCAAGGGCCCTGACCACCTTGGAAAACTGATTGGAAACAACTTACAATCAGTTGCCAAAGTTCCACAATATCCAGCAAGTACACCTTGTGCTTCACCATATGTTGATCCTTGTTCATCAAAGTTCACAATAATTTGCAGGCCATTAGGTAGGTTGTCCACTTCCCTAACTTTGATCCTTATCTTCTTTGTAGCTCCTTCCAAGTCTTTCAAAAAAAAAAGGTATGAACCAAATGAAAAAAGGAAATACATAAAACTTCATTAAGTTAAATAAAAATACATAAAATACATATACCTATTGCCTCTACAGACCAATACCGTGTAGACTCACGTCCAACATAGCGTTCAGATGAGGAACTTGTTGGAGCATGTGACGGCTCCTAAATTATGGCTGGATCATGTGGTGAGGCATGAACTGATGGTCTGTGTTCTATAGGACTTTCTAGATGCGTTTGCATTGAAGGAGAAGGATTTATTACCGGACCATCTGATGCATGAACTGATGGTGAAGGATCCAAAGGTGTATGATATGTTGCTGGTGTAGAGTTTATTGGAGCTCGAGTTAGTGGATGCACATCACTTTGTGATTGAGGTGCTGACTTCAATAGATTCAGAAAACGTTTAGCCTTTGGCATGACTGTACATTCATGAACAAAAAATAAAGTTAGATATGAAACAATAAGAAAATAGAATGTAAATTAAATGTCATATACCTATAACTTTAATACTGAAAATGTGTCAAAAATGAAATAACTATAACTTTAATACTGAAACCATTACCTTTAGATAAATAGGAATATTTCTAAGTTGCTAATATTGTGTGATAACATTTTTATTTAGACATGTGTGCATTTCTTGCTAAGTTAGAATCAATATTTGCCTCAACTACATCATCACTTAAATGGTTTGTAGCCAATTGCATATACTCATCATCAGGGCCAAAAAATTGTTCAAGCACTTGCTCCTGGTATGGCTCATTCTCATATGTTTCCTCTTCTGCTTCTTCTCCCATTTCATACAAATCTCTTGGTTTCAAATGGATAGCAACACTCCATCCTTTATTAACCAGATCATCTACATAGTACACCATTTGTGCTTGAGATGCTTTGATGCAAGGCTCATCTTCTTCACGTTCTCCAGTATGAACCAATCTATCAAAATTAACACAGTCAAAATTCCACTAATCCTTTTTATATCCTCTATTTCTTGAACATTCTTCTCCAGGTAATTTCTCAGTGGCAACCTTCTTACAAATATTCTGATGAATGTATTTCAGAAGATTTTTCTGGCACCAAAGGAACAGGGTTTAGACACCCTTGCATCAAATGTAATTTCCGCTAGAAAATTACTATATCATAGAATATCCTAAAAGATGATAAACATTTCTTTTTCAACTTCTATGTGTCAGTAAATAAACAAGGAACCAAAAATATTGATTGTTTTGGTTTGAATCTTTCAGCATCACTTCGGCACCTCACACAGAAGAGTGGTTGGTCATGCCATCATGTCCATACTTATCTCTAAAAATAACATAGTTTAGAGGGATGTTTCTTATATTATACTCTCTAATCTCTTCTTTATCTTTGAAAGAATGCATACAGAAAATTTTAATAGATGGAGAGTGCAAGGAACATTTAACTGGTAGCAGTAAGATGTATCTAGAAAAAAATGTGAGAAAACTTAAAACATGATATGAATGAGCATGTGATGTCATGGATAAAGATTAATATGCATGCCTCTAGCTTAAAACACGAAGGTCCTTGGCTTTTCCATTTTACTGAGATTGTCTGTTTGAATTTATTAGCTTTTTATATTTTGACATATTAGAGATTCATTTAGTAATTTTTTTTCCCAAATATAGTGGTTAAGGTTTCCTATGAGGTTTCTTTTTCTTTTCTCGTTGCTTTATTTAGTTGTAATATGATTGTCCTAAATAAATAAGGAGTGCATGGGAGGTGCCGTTTAGTTTTTCTGTGATAGGATCTATTGTAATTAATGTTGTCAAGATTTTATTATTTAACTGCACGCACAGAAATAACTTTTATCTCAAGAATTCCTGCATGCAAAAACTATTTCTACTTGAAGCACAAACATGCCAAAGGCCCACCTTTCATTGTGATGGAATTGGTATTATTTAAGAGAATTGGAGCAGTGAGCATCAATCTCTTGGCAATTAGTCAGAGAGATTCTTGATAACTTGTCAGGAACCAAGTATCCTAAAAGTTTAAGCTGCTAGTTGTATGCTAAAAATGATTTTCTCTAGAAACTTTGATGCTATGGCAGAGTAATGCTCAAGAACTTCATAAACTGCTTGTTTTCTTGTTGCTATCTTCATCTATATAAACTGCTTCTTGTACTCTGTTATCATGTTCAAGTTTGAAGTGAACTGCAATGGTTAGGTGTGTCATTCTGAAGAATAAATTGTCTATGAACATGAACATGTGCTTGAGAATATGTAGGTGGCAGAGGAAGGAAAAGGTTTTTAAATCTTTCACAGAGATAGAAGCAACTATGGTTTATAATGTACTCGTCAAAGTCCTTCTCCTGACAAATATAGTGAAATATGTGCAGATAATGCTATATTTTGTCCTACCACACAACTTGGGTTCATCAGGAGCAAACTATGCTAAGAATCTTCTGCGTGTAGCAATCCTTGTGCAGTATATCCCCAGATTATTCAGGTTTCTGCCTGTGTTAATTGGCCAATCTCCAACAGGATTCGTATTTAAGTCAGCATGGGGAAAATTTCATTATAAATCTTCTTATTTTTATGCTATCTGGGTATGTTGTTGGCTCCTGCTGGTACCTTTTTGGTCTACAGGTGAGTGAAAACAACATTTTAAGGCTTCTTTTTCAAAAGAAAATACAAACTTTCTTCCTTTGTAGATTTCATTTTTTGGATTAAGTTCATACATGGTACTGGAGGCAGCTGTTATGAACAGAACGAAAGGAAAAAGCAGAAGAAATATTACTTGATTCACCGAATTACTTCTGATCTCCATATAGTTGTATATCGTATGATGATTATGCAATGTGAATTATCGGAAAAATGACTTGCTTTGTCATTATGATAGTAGTATGTGGTAGCATGTGCTCAGAAATTTAATCCTCTATTTTATGACAATCACTTTTTTTACGTTACCCTCCTCCTCTTGACGTTACCATTGGGGCGTTTCCTATTTCGCCTTAAAAAACCAACACAGCCACAACAACGCCACATTGAGAATAGCGCCACTCCAACCAGCCAGTCAACCCCCGGACCACCACATTTGGAACCACCACGTCTTCACACCCACATCACCGTTCACCTCCGCCCAACCACTCTTGACCGTGTCACACCGTGCCGCTATTCCACGCGCCGCCAGACGCAACTTCGCGCTATCTATTTGCAGCTTGAGCCTCCACGCCACAGCCAGACACCGTACCTGCCAAAGTGGTATGCATTGTGCATCTGTCTTTTCTTCAATGCTCCATGTTTATTGTTTCTGTTATTTTCTTTTTCAATGAAAAAATGTTTCCATAATATACTTATTTGGTATTTTTCTTTTATGTAATGTTACAATAATAACTTTGTGAATTTGAAATTAAATGGTTTGTGTTATGAACATGTGCGTTGATGACCCTTGAATGGAATTTACTTGGACATTCATTTCTAGAAAGAATAGAGATTGATTTCATAGCCATATTCATGTATTTATGTCTATAGTTGTTTTTGAGTGGGATTGTTATTAGCTGAGATAGCAACATTGAAGGTAATGCATGCATTTTGGAGTTTAGTATATAATACTACAGTTCACTTTGCACATGAGATGATTACTTGAGTTATTCCCGATGATGCCTCGTGCAAGAGAGTTATTGCTGTACCTGTACCTGTTATGATGTGGTTACATAGAAAAATTAATATTAGCTAAGATAGTAACATTCATGGCAGTGCACACATTGTTGAATTGCAGGATTTAGGCTTTATACAGATACTTAAGCTTTTGTGAACTGTAAACAGTAGTTGTTGTAATTCACCTAATTTGATCATTGTGATTTATTTGATTTTTCTAGGATGTTCCTGCGGAAGATGATGATGATGATCTTGATCTCTTTAGTGATGAGACAAAGGAGGACAAGAAGGCAGTAGAGGAAAGGGAGGCTGCTAAAAAGTCCGCAAAAAAGAAAGAAAGTAAGCTGAGTTTTGAATATAATTTGTTGTGCATGAAACAGTATGGATCAGACCCTCTAATGCCCTATCAACAATTTGAATTTTGAAGCCTCTTAGGCTGTATCTCCAATGTGAAATTGCAATAGAAGAGCTACCAAAACATTGCCTCAAACAAGACAACTATCCTAGGCTACAATTCATTTCAATTGAAAACCAATCATGCAACTAAATGTATAAACAATCATATCAAATATCATGAAAAAACAAAGAGACACAAGGTATGCCATTGACTTCCCTGATTTTGTACTCTGGAAATTACATTGTTTGATTGATGGACTTCCAGTGCTGTGGAATAGCAATCTATTTTCCTTGCTCCATTTTGTTTTAGATGTTCTTTAAAAAAGTGTTGACTTCTATTTCTGGTTAACTATTTTTTCCAATTTCTCAATGGTATTTTCTGTCAAGTCGTGCCTTTTCCAGATAGATATATTAGAAATAACTATTAAACATTATGGTAATTATATGATCTTTCTGCCGTATTGCAACAATTCTGAAATTTAAATACAGGCCAGCTGAGAAATTTAAAGTTAGATCCTAAGCTCATATATATATATTATTTGAGTCCAGGTACGTTAATATAATTTCAGCACATTCTATATAACCATAAAATCCATTTACTATTTCTTTTTTTATATTGTGAGACCTTCACTGATAAGATTAATAACAAGTATTTTTCTTTTATTATATAGTTATTTCACTTTTAATTATTTATGTTATATTTACTAAATTATTGCTATACTTTATAAGCCGTGCATTGCACCGGTCTCAATCTAGTTAAGAGTTATTTTGATACCTTGGACACTTCACACGAGCAGCTCATTTAGAATCAGCAATTTGATTCAGAAAATGAAGATTAATATTCAATTGTTAACTTTATCCTTTTTTTCTTCCCTTTTTCTTATTACAGAGAGTTAATCAATGTTTGCGAGATGCCTGCCATAATTCTACCATTACTGGATGCAAGAATTTCATTGATTGTGGCCGTTCATCAAGCCAGACATCATGTCTGTGGATCAACAATGACAATGCCACTGCTTGTTTGAATTACTCTTCTGGTGTTTTTGATTGCGGGATCTATGCCAAAGCTGTACTACTTACTATAGAAACTAACGAGGTCAACAAATATGTGTATGCACTGTTTTGGGGCTTCCAAGTATGCATTTCATTCTTTTCTTCTTCTGTTCCTTCACTATTAATTGTATACATTTTGTCCTGTTCATTTGCAAGTTTCCATCTTGCACCTTTTCAGTTGGACACAACTCTTGTTACCTTTTCTTAATTAACTTAATTGGCAGGGCTTATTTTAATAATTACAAATCCCATTATTCTTCCCTTGAAAAATCGTTATTTCACGTATATCAAACCCTTCTCTTTCCTATCATCACTTTTCATCGTCGATCTTTCTTTCTCTAAAACCCACCACCGGTAGCCCCTTTGGGTTTGAAGGGTATACAGGCACTTTATGTTGTGCTGGAATTGAAATTTAATTATGAATTGGGGGAAACAATGCTTGAACTTCTTGAATGATACATGTATGGTTTGATAGTCCTTAACTGGTATACTTTTGCGATTTTCAATACAGCAAATCAGTACTCTTGCTGGTAATCAAACGCCAAGCTATTTTCCGTGGGAAGTCCTTTTCACAATGGCCATCATAGGACTGGGACTCTTGCTTTTTGCGCTTCTCATTGGAAACATACAAAACTTTCTTCAAGCTCTCGGACGGAGGTACAACTTTGTGTTCTTTCATGTCGTGTCCTCCTTAACTGTTTAATTCAACTTCTGTTTACAGTTCCTTCCATGTGAAAATTTAAAAACGATGCAGGTGAATGACACCAATCCTAATGTGTAAATGTGTCTGTAACCTATAATTCTGTGACATCAACATGCCTCTTTAAGTTTGACTGTAGCCAATATGTGACTCATATTATCATTATTTTTATTGAGATATTTAAAATGGAAGATGAAGTAGTCCGCTCTAAATATTATATCTTGTTAGTTCTGCATAGGGCATTGTTTTGTCCTTGTTGGTCAGTTTAGTTTTTCTGATGCTGAAAGTTTTAATTGAACTTTGATAGTGAAGTTCTACTATGTTTAGGGTTATAATGTGCTTGATATATTCTCTTCCATCTCACATACAGGAGACTAGAAATGCAACTTAGAGGCCGTGATGTTGAGCAATGGATGAGCCATCGTCGCTTAGCAGAAAGGTATGAAATGCTGTTATTTTTCTTGACGAATCACTTCCACGTTGCCAAAAACGTATTGGTAAATTGGTCGATTCGATTCATTGGTTATTAACGCCCTACATTTTTTTCCCTCACAATGTACGTGAGCAATTTATTGTTTCAATGACACTGTCACTGGACTTAATTAAATTAGCCAACTTCTGAAGACTTATTTTGTTTTTAAAAGAGAGTTAAAAAGGATAACTCGGATGCTCTTATTGCAATTGCATCTATTTGTATCTGTCTGCAAATGCAGCCATGTTTCTGTAAGTGTGCTAATTAAATATGATTAATCACTATGTACATTAGTAATAGCCTTATTCATGGAATATACATGAAATAACTATCGAGAACATCTTATCGGCATCCTGTTGTGCAATCCATTCTGTAATAATTGTAGTGATGTTGAAATTGTAAATATATGACGAACTACTGATTATTATATGATTGAACGTGTATGCTTGAATGCTATGAAAATCGTATGCCTCCTGTTTTTCATTTTTATTTATGTTGTATGCCACATGAAATTGTGGATCACATAATGTACAAGTGATAGAGAGTATTTCTATCATGCAGGAAAGTACGACAGGCTGAACAGTATAATTGGGCAGCAACAAGAGGGGTGGATGAAGAAAAGCTTATGGAGAATATGCCAGAAGATCTCCAGAGAGACATAAGACGTCATCTCTTCAGATTTATTAAGAAAGTAGGCACTAGAATATCCGTGTCATATGACTATTTTATTCACACCAATTTATCATGTTTACACTTTGAGTGGATCATAATTATTTGGTTTAGATGTTGGATGAACTTCACAATCTCAGCCACTATTTGTCATGTAAAATTCTGTTTACCTTAGTTCTCTCTACTTGTAACCTGCTGGAATTGAACAAACATTGAATGTGAAAACCATTCTGAAGGCACACCTGTAGCATATTCATCATAAAACAAAACCAATGATACATCAAAAGCCGATGTATATTAAACTACCCTGAAAATTCGCTGTAATGATGAGCCTGAGGATCCACAAAATCTGCAGGTTCGAATTTTTGCCTTCATGGATGAGCCCATCTTAGATGCCATTTGTGAGAGACTAAGACAAAAGATATACATCAAAGGAAGTAGTATTTTGTATCAAGGTGGTCTAGTTGAGAAGATGGTCTTTGTTGTGCGTGGAAAATTGGAGAGCATTGGAGAAGATGGAATAGCTTATCCGAAGGGGATGCTTGTGGTGAAGAACTTCTGAGATGGTATCTTGAACATTCTTCAGTCAGCACAGGTATAGCGATACTGGATGCTATGACAACATGCATCTTAAACATTTTAAATCACTAATCAGCAACTTGGACTCTATAAATTAAGAAACAGCATGGTTGATCAATATGATTTCTTCTGCAGTTGGTGGAAAGGTAAGGCTTCCTGGACAAAGGTTGCTTGGCAGCAGGACAGTAACATGCTTAAAAAAATGTGGAGGCAATTTCACTCCGAGCTGCAGACCTTAAAGAAGTAACAATCCTTTTCCCAAGATTCTTGCGGAGTGCACGTGTTCAAGGAGCCTTTAGGTCTGATAATTTTGGTTCAGTTCAGCATAATCTTCTTTGACTTAAAAGTATGAAAATTAACCAAAAATGATCCTTGCACATACCTTATCCTCACAATCGCCTCACTGATAATTCCTTGGTCCCATTATAACTTTTCCTTTTCTGAATAGTCTATATGAGTCCACCTTTTTGAGGATAAAGTCTATAAAATTATCTTTACGATTAAGTGTATTTCTTTTTATGTGAAGTGTTGTTCCGGTATGTCTATGTCTGCTACATTGCTTAGATACCAATGCCTTTTTGTCATTAAAGCCCATCCATTAGTATCATATTGCATATTTGAAATAAAACAAATGGTTGTGATCTGATACAAGTACAACCCTTGAGAAGTTGGAGTAAAATCTTTCACCTCCCAAGATGAAAAAAGAGAGAAGGGAAGAAATCCCTTAATGTATATGTAACTAGCAACAACAAGCATGTTCGTTGTTTTTGTTGGAGGAAGAGACAAAACTAGAGAAAAGGGGATTTCTATTATTTGGTGCACTTGATACAAGAGTAGAGTCCCCTGTCTATACTAGAGCTAGGGTGACCCTTCCACTATCATCTATAGTATGATCCATTATAACTCTAAATGCTTGCTGCACTAGTGCATGACTTCTCATCTAAGTAACTCTTGATATATTAGTGGCTCATAATACTTAGTGGTCTTAGTGGTTAATTACAGTGACTATAGAATATTCTAAGAGTTTTCACTGGTAAAAGCCCATTTTATTTTCAAATCCATGGCTGATGTAATTATTTGATAATTGTGATATTTTAGGTATGAATCACCATATTGGAGAACCCTTGCAGCAACCCGGATTCAGGTTGCATGGAGATACAGGAAGAAGCGATTAAAGCGTGCTGCCTCACAAGCAGATTAGGCTGTAGATTGTACTATAATATGTGTAGCTACACTTTGTCATAGGTTTTAATGTAATATCTGCTGCTTGTTACCCCGTACAAAATCTCCCAGTTCAATTAAATGATGAATGAATGCTAGCACATAACATGCATTGTTAGCCACATTCACAGGGAACAATGGGTCTATAATTTTCCAATTCACTCCTAATACTCTTTAACTGAGTAAAGAAACTTGTGACAAAGTTACCTTGTTTCGAGGAGTTTAGCTCTTGTTGAAGATCTGCAATGCGAGATTGATGACCCTGAGAAAACATTTGCCATGAACGGAAAACTCAAGGATCGTCTCAAAGAGCTTCAACAAAGAAGCACAAAAGAGAAGAAAATCCTGTGAAGGATATGAACTGCACGAACAAAGGTGAAGAATCACACACCAAGAGTAGCTAATGGATATTAGAGCATGTACAACGGAACTCTCTTTTACGAAGAGAGCTTTATCACTAGGCTAGAATCCATTAACATTAAACTCACAATATAACATTAATTAAAACACTTCACTGACAAAAATATATAATATATCTATCTCATCTTAAGATATATGTACCTTAATTCACATTCACACAAATATATAAAAAGAATAATTTTTATACACTAATAATATAAAATAATTTCATGCATATATTTAATAGAAATAAAAAAAATTGCCAATATAATCTACTTTTACGTAACTGTCCATCATTAATGTGGCATTTCTATTAAATAACACTGTAAAGTTATATTTCACTCCAAGGGTGAGTTTCATAGGGAAGTAAAAATTTCCATAGGTTTTTTTTTTTGGTATATTAGTGGTAATAAGTTTAAACCTATAATCTCATACAAACAATCAAAATCCCTCACTAGTAGATCACTCATAGTGATTTCCTTTTATAGATTAGATTTATATATAATTTTATACATAAATCTAATCCATTAAAAATTCTCTTCTATGTTTTTGGATTTTTCAAATTATTCTCACCTTCTAGGATAGGGTGAGACGCCTAAGTGGAGACCCTTTCCAATGGTATTTTTTTTCTATATACATAATCTTGAAATCGAACTCAGGGAACCTCATACTTAAAGGATCTGAATCCTTTCACTCAAACTAACACCTTGTTAGTTTTCTTCTACTTTTAACCCATACCAAAACTCTCAAACTCGCCTTCATTACATAATAATTACTCTTATATATAAATATATAGTTTCTGTATAATGTCTGTACTGGGTTAAAAATACATAAATATTTTCCAAGTTATATGATAAACTATATATATCCCGTACCTTTCTCAAGTCTGGTCAACAGACAACTGCATACCATATCGTACTCACACGAAAATACAATTGGAACTGTCTTTCTTACTCCCTTCTCACTTTATCACATTAACAGGTCTTCCATTGACTTTGTCTAAGTCTTCCCCCTTACGGCACACTCACACTGTCTCTCACACACACACTCCACTTCTATATTTAGACATATTCACACTCCATTGCTTTTAACTCTTTATCGTTTTGAGAATTCATATACCAACATATCTCATCACAACATAACTCGGATTTGAATCCTGGTTGTGAAACTATTTTTTCAGTTGAAGCATTAGTTAAGTGATAGATCTATCTGCCTCTTATTAACTGTACTCGGATTCAATATTAGATAAAGTTTGGTTTGTGGTATATGAACCCTCCCTCTTTTCCATGAAGGTATGCGTGTGTTGACAAAAAAAACAAGTGGCAAACACCTCTCTGACCGACACGCAGACCATATTAATTTTAGCATGGCTTGGTTAGTCTGACAAGATAAACTGTTTCTTAATTATCAACATTTATATAAAAGCATAATCAATTCCAAACTTGAAACTCATTATCATTATTAGATAATGCTTACATTCTTAATTTTTATTCGAAACATTTGATATAATTTACTACATAACCTATAACTGCAGACTCTGAAATCAAAAGTGACGGCATACCTGCAAAACAATTTTGAAGCACACCAACAATGTTAGCCAATTGAACAAGTCGCAACCAAACACAATTAGTAGCCTGCAAATATGATAATATGTAAAGGGTGAGTCACACAAACTCAATGACGGCATATAAACCAAGTGGACAAAACTAAGAAACCAAACACGCACGAACCTTTTAATTAAAAGAAAATAACTTAACAATAATGCAATCACTACAAGAAATTAATGGGGATTTAACTTAACAATACTGCAATCAATTCTATACTTTTTCAATATCTTGATAACTAGACACTCATAGTTAGAAAGTCAATAGTCCTCAATATGCCTTCTCAATGTTTTTCATAAAACATTATCCTCAACATAACACAAAATAAAATCTCCACTACTTGAATAAATACTCTATGAGGGTTGCATAGAAAGAACTAAATTATTTGGGGAGTATTCTCAACCCATTTAATTACAAGTTTCATGATATATCAAACCGGGGGCTTCGCCTCACCTGGTATAGTCTCATAATCAGGGTCTTCTCACCCTTTTTTCTCAATGTATATACTATGTGCACATAGGCCATTATATCTCTTCGCTACGGCCAGCGATAGTGCCATTATGTCTCTTCGCTATAGCGAGTAGTGTTCTTACTTAGAACCCATCACGATTGTCTTAAAACAAGTTATATTAAAAACTCAATGTTCAAGTCCATAAGTCAATATCATTGTGATTCCGATCTTAAAAATAACAATTCTCATAAATCGTTTTCACAAAAAAGAACTAACATCAATATTATGAGATTATAAAGATAAAGAAAGCTGATAATAGTTTCAAACCAGTTACTAAGGCCAAAGTTTGAAGGAACAGTAGCTAAGCAAGCAACTAATCAAGTAAATCAAATAATATGAAGTTATTAAATTTAATGAAATAGTTTCTCCTATGAAAATGAATTTAAAACATTGCCACTAAATAAATATCCACTCACAACTTTAAAGAATCAAACAAATTGCTCCCCTACAGCTCTAGGAGAAATAATTGGCACAATATATAGAGAATCTGATCAAAATAAATATTTTGATAAGTTTAGATAATATATTTAGAGACAAATTAATAATCTGTAAGCCTATCTCAAATTAACTATTTCACAACTAACAACACCATAACTCCAGCAACTTATCCTCTTTAGAGCACAAAACTTTAGTAAACATAGTAACCTAATGTTGTGACTCAACTCAAATTCAAGTAAGGAACTCACTCATAAGAACACTAATACCAAGGTTACTCACCAAGAGTTGTGAAGTTAGAGAGACAAATCAAGAGTTCCAGCTGCCATGGTGGAAGAGCCGCGGTGGAGAGCGAAGGAAACTGCGACGGAGACAGGGGGCAAACCGCAGCGAAAACAGAGCAGAACCGAGAAGGGGAGCGAGCTACGCAAGGCCACGATGAGTGATGTTTGGTGGAGCTAAACATGGCGGTGGAGGGAGGAAAGAAGCCGCACGAGTGGTGATCAGTGAGGCTGAGAGAAAGAGTGGTGAGAGAATGAGAGAGAGTGATCATGGGAGGAAGAGAGATGCAAGAGAGTGATAAATGGAAAAAGCAAAAAGAGCCATCAAGAAAAGGGAGAAAAAAAAATAAAGAAGGGCTTAAAGTGTACCATGTCACTTAAAGTCCAGGATGATCCTTCCTTCTATTTCTTCCTTTCTTTTTTTTTTTTTGGGCAACGTCACACACATTTTATGTTTAGAGTTAAAAAAAGTTAAAAAAAAGGTAATGTGACAATGACAAGATTGTGAGGATTCAAACCACCATTTCCTATGCCAACCTACCTTCCAATCATGATAAACAATGAGAAAGAAAATGAATCAATGAAAACACTGAACAATGACAAAAAGAATTAATCAAAACTCAGAAAAAAATTCAGGAAAAAAAATCAAAACAATTACCAGCCAAAACAAATGAACCTTACAAATTTCGAACTGAGATCAGAATATTAAAAAAATATATTAAGATAAATAATAAGCTTATCTAACAAAAGATCCTGCAGAATGAAAGATTACTAAAAGTTAAAACATAGAATAAATATTCTGCAACAAAAAAAATGTAACACATGCATTTTCAGTGGACTCAAGCAAATTAAGAAGAACGGGACTTTTTTTCGAGAATTAAAGAACAATCAGGATCAAAGAGAAAAAAACGTCGAAGAACTTCTTTGCATGGTTGGATGGGAGTTAGAATTGATTTTCACCCCCCAAAATTAATTTTATTAATTTTTTATATTGTTTAGTTGCTAATCATGAAAATCAATTTTTGTCTTTAAAATTGATTATGAGAAAAGTAACAATTTTTTACTTTTTATTAGAATCACGTTTAATACCTTAAAATCAATTTTCAACATGTTTAGATATCCGTTTGCACGGGTTAGAATCAATTCTAGGGTATAATTTTTGTTGAATCCCAAAATTAATTCTTGTTTCTAAAATTGATTACAGAAGAAGTGAAAATTTTTTACTTTCTGTCAGAATCACTTTTAAAGAAACTACCAAACATAAATAACTTTACTTCAAAATCAATTCTATCTAAAATTAATTCTACAAAAATTGAATCAAACATGCACTCTAACAAAATTAATTTAATTTAGAATTAATTCTATAAAAACTGAACCAAATATGTTATAATCTATACAAGTAAACTTTTTTTTTTTCTTTAATGGCATCATTTTGAACGACATCGTTTAAGAAACTCTTTTTTATTGTAGTTAAGGAAACCCTCTATATAAGTAGCGCAAACTACATAAGTAGCATAACGCAACTCCAATTAGGGCATATAAGATTAAAGGAAGCTATCATAAGTTCATATGATGGAACTGAATCACGCAAATGGATCAAGAATTGTCTAAAATCAGAAAATAAAGGATGGACCTTAGCAATGCCTTCAATTTGATTCAGCAGAGATTAAGTGTCGCAATGTAATTATGTAACTGACCAATGCCGTAATTGATGCAATTGCTCGTTGTGGGCACTAAGGCGCTTTGCCTCTTCCAAATATGTACCGCCAAGACAGGACGGGCATACTCTCATGGATTTGCCGAAAAAGTGAAAACCCTCAGGATCCAGGAGTAGTTTGACCCGGCAAAATCAAGCGCAAAGAAATTCAATAGAGCTTCAGCGTGAGTACAAAATATAAGAATTGGATGTTGGACCCGAGGCACCGATAACGGTGGCAAACTAACAAGAGAAACATTAGGTGGCTTTATCTGAAATGTTATATTGATTTATTTATTAGAGTTTAATTGGAATGCATTGACACTGTCATCTAATCAAAACATTCCATTTGCATTTAATTATTCAAGAATGTAAGCATACAAAGACTTTTACTGTGATGCAAGAATATATTTTGGATATCTCACAGAAAAGTTTTTTACACTGACAATGTATTCAAATTAAATCCTATTTATTATTAAAAATTGATTACTCTTCTATTTTAAGAGTAAGTTTTTAAATCAATTTTTGATAATATTTTTGGTAGATATATTAAATCCTGACAATAAAAATTTGTCTTATAGTCCCTAATAAGAATTATAAAAATTGGATATTTTAGTTCCTGATAATTATAAAAATTAGATATTCATAGTTTTTAACTCATTTGTAATCAGTAAAATATTTATGGTGGAGATAAAATAATGAATAGGATTTTCCTAATCTTAATTCACATGACAGTTTCTAAGTGTACAATTTGTATAACTTAGAAAATTCCTATATACACACTATTTTGAAATATTAGGGTTGAATGTGGTATATTAAAAAGTTGCATTTATGAATTTTTTTTAAGTTATGTTATCTATACATGAGGAGGGGTTAAAAAAGTTTTTGTTATTATTTTATATTCATATTAGATTTTTTATCAATTATAAATAAGTCAAGAATTAAAATATTTAATTTTTATAGTTGTCAATAATTAAGAAACCAATTATTTTTTATCAAAAGCTAATGTGTCTATTAAAATTATTGTCAAAAACTAATTTGACATATAATGAATGAGTCGACGTCCCACTATACTAGGTACCCACTTATAGCTAGAGTTTATCAGAATGAACGAAATATTTAAAAATGAAATCAGAAACTGTTGGTAACCCAAAATTAATATTAAGTTAGGAAATAATTAATTGTATTTATTAACTGTTTAGTTATAATATAAAAAGGGATTAAAAGGGAGAATGTGGTTATTTAGGGATATGGGGTGCACAGGATGATGCCCTGACTGATAAATTCCTAAGATTATAACCATATTCCCCCTTGGGAACTATTTGTGCTGTGGATTGAAAGGATTTTAGGATGTTGTAGTACCCTTGGAGGTGAAACCTCTGAAAAGGGACATTATCTTCAACCTTTGGCAAGGATAGTTGACGCTCCACGATGACGCCCTCTAACCCATCGCCCTCGAAGCCCAAGAAACCAGAAAAGCCTACGCCAGACTTATACTAGAAAGGAAAGATTTCTAAAAGCTTACTTCCCCTATTCACCTTTTGCTATAACCAAATGAGGTTATCTGATAAGTGGCAGCAATGAAAAAGGTGATTTACTTGTCCCTAGGGACAGGGAAAGGTTCCTTTCACGCTGACCAATAAGCTTTGCTATGTTGCTGTCTTGGACCATGTGAATGTCTTGGCTCCCAAGGTCTCAGTAAGAAAACGGTAACAAGAGGAAAAGCAAAGGGACGAGATACACACTCTAGAGGACCTTTTCCTCTTACTCACGACCACGATTCACGTACCCAAAAGCCATACCAACAACCAAGTCGAAGATACACACGGAAAGACCACCTCCTCTAATTTGAAACACACACTCCCAACCCAAAAATACCGAAACCAGTACCCAGAATCTACTTTCTAATATGGAGGGCGTCCTACAATTCGGAGATGGCGTTCATTCATTTCCTAAAGGGCTGAGGGTGGTGACAGTATTCGTTTTTTTTCAAGTTTACAGGACTAGTAGTTCCTCTTAATCCCATTTGCTCACACTATTCCTCCAAAGCTTACGAATCTAAATCTCTAATCTTGGTTAGAGCACAAACTCTTACTAAGATAAAAACAAATTCGGAACAGAAACAAAGGACAATTTCAAATAAAAAAAAAATCAGAAAAAAAAGGAACACAACACAAAAAGGGAATAAGAAACGGTGAAGATCAATCAAGTTCACATAAAAAAAAAATGTAAACATTGATTTTTTTTTTCATATATAAAAAATGTAAATGAGAAAGAACTCACTCCCTTCTCCCTGCAGTAGTCAAGGTCCATCCAAATGTTCGGTCTTCTCTTATATAAAACCAAACATTTGGATAATGCAAAACCAAACATTTGGAGAATGCAAATGGTTAGGTGATGATAAAAAAAAAAAAAATGATTAGGTGCAAATGTTAGAGAAAGAGAGAGGAAACTGAAGGTGCAAATGATTAGGTGACGACAAAGGGATAGTCTGGAAGAGAAATGCAAGTGCGGAAATTGAAGAGATCCTTCGTGCTTTAATGTTTCAACTCCAAATCAAATCATATTGTAATAAAAATGAATAATAGTCAATTAATGTGGCATGAATTGCTCTCCTAAGTCATATAGAATATTATATGGGAAGGCATAAATTCGGAATGTATATGGGATATATATGAAAAAATTGAAAAATTTGATAAAAATATTTAAATAATTGATCTTATATGGTCATTATTTTTTTATTCAAAAAATTATTAATATATTCTTAAAAGTACTAATAAATAATTCTTACTTACTAATATTTTTAACAATATATCAATAAATAAAAAATTTAGCATTTTTAATAATATATTAATAAGTAACTTTTTTAATTAAAAATAAATTTAATTTAAATACATTAACAGTATAAAATAATTTTATATTATCAGCCAATAAAAATAGTAAAAAGTACTAACTCATATAAATAATTATTTATTATAATGAGAAATCAACCATAATTTTTTATTTTTTTCTATTTTTATTGATTAACTTTCCCTTATTTTTATTAATTGACAATATCAATACTAATTAAACTCTTAAAAAAATTGATGAAAAGAACAATAATCGTATGTAATCAAGTATTTTTTTTTTAACTTTCCTCGTTTTCTTCATATAAGTCGCACTTACACCACGATTTTGTGCGTTCCCTTGTGGTTACATATGCCGCTGCTCTCGCAATTCCGGAATACCGTACTTAAGGCAGCGTCAACGCAGCAGACAACAGCGCGCCTGCAACCATGTCTTACGCGCGCACTCACTCACACGAAGACAATTGCAACTCTCTTTCCTGCTCCCTTCTCACTTCTTGCATTACAAGTCTTCCGTTGACTTTGTCGAAGTATTCTCCCTTCCAACACACACAGTCACTCCCAAACACAACCGCTTGGGATATGTTGTGTATTGCCATCCATATTCACACTCTACTTGCTTTCATGCTTTTAACTCTTTCTGTCAGACTCTCTTCTCCACTCTCCCTCATTGCCAACAACCTCCCAAAAAAATGCATGCTTTAACTTGAATGGCTGCTAAATAGTTGCTGGGGTTTTCACTGGGACTTCCTCTCCACACAGGTCTTACTCCCCCCCCCCCCCAACAACAAAACAACCTTCTTCCGGCCCACTGTTTTTCTCATGGTTATCACTGTTTGTTTATGTTAATTTTTTTTTTTTAATGACTTTGACTCACTGGACATTGTGCTTGAATTCTTCCACTGATTCCTAAACCAGCTGCAATTCCTTGCAATGCTTCGTATATTTGCTATAATATGGTATATATTTGTTAATTCTGAACACAACACAAGCACCTATGCTTGTAGAGGCAGGAGCAATGGCATGAAGGGCATCGCATAGATGTGTTCGTTACTCTTACTTAGAAATTAGTGAAGTTGGATGGTACGGGCATTTGAATTATTGTGTTGTTAGTCTAGGTCAATGGTGTCTAATTGTTTTCTTCCATGCTTCAGAGGATTTAAGATGAGAGGCTTCATTACTTTTCTCTCAGTACAAGCTCCATTTCTTAATCCTGTTGTGTCATCAGAAATTGACAATATAAAGACAAATATATCATTCCATAGTTGAATCTCCCTTCTGATGCATTAAGTTTTTCCAGGCCTCACTGATGTGTAGTCTTTGGTTTTCATGCTGCACTGCACTGGTTATTTACAGTTATATAATTTGTATTCCCTCCTTTCAAATTTCAAGTTGAATTAAACTGTTGCATTCTGAGATAGTTGATATGGTACATAAATACATGTATTGATGTGTTGTTTTTTCATAAAAGATTGCAGTGTTATCAAGGAGACATGGCTGGCTTTGATAAAGATCAGAAGCCAAGGCTGTCGGAAGCATATGTGCAACGATCTGATGAACTCAAGGATTCTAATTTCCGGGGGCTTGTATCTAGGACACGAAGTGCATCGATGTCTATTCCCATGGTCCCCATGGAGTCATATGACAGAGAAGCTAGTCTTGTGGGGCATACTGGTCCACTTCATAGTGTGAGAAAAACCCTCTTTCGGCAGATGAGCGGTCCACTATATGCCACTCATGGAACTGGAAATCTTCTGCAGCAGAGTAGAAATGTGACAGGAAACAAAGTAGTAGAGAACAGGATAGAAAAGTTTTCTACTTTCTGCGGCACAAGTGAAAATCATTGGAATAACAACAATGATAGGAAAAATGAACACTTACTGAGGTCTGGGCAACTGGGAATGTGTAATTATCCACATTGTACTACCTGCCCTACTTACTTGAAGGTTGCTCAGCAAGGAATTTCAAGAACTTCGAATAGATTTGATCCCAAGGTGTCCTTCTTTCTAAAATAGATTAGTATTTCTTTTTTGTCAAGAAAACATTATTTTCTATCAAAAATTCTAATCTAGATATGTTGTTTTGCTATACATTTTTATTCTGGTGGCATCTGGCCAAGGTCTGGAGTTCACTTTGATATTTTTTTTTTCTTCATAGTTTATAGATACTTGATTGAATTATAATGCACTATGTGATTCTCAGGTAGCCTATAATTTTCAAATTTATGCAGTATTCATAGTTTTACTTTTGTATTGTTTTTATGTCAATCACTGTGATGAATATACTTTCAAGTTATATAGTTGTGGCTTTATTCATATATTTTTGTTAGCCATCAAGATTCAGTGATACCTCTATGAAAACACCTTGTTTCGATTGTTATCTGCTTACATCTATAGTAATGAAAAAGGATTGTGGGGTTTAGCGTCCTAAGGCCTGATTTCAAGCTTCTAAGGTTTGTTTGCTATGTAATTTTGGTTTATCATGATATGTTAGAAGCCACTGCTGTAGAAAAGTCAGAATATATACAAAATTAAAATTATAATATAGTTACTGTATAACCTAGGAAAAAAATAGTTTGGTGAAACACTTAGTAGGCGATGCTTTTCTCCCAAGGATATGAGCTCCTAGACATGTTTGCAGCTTCAACATGCCTTTCTGTTTTTTCAAAAGCAAAATTTTTGTCAGCAAATAGAGAAATAAATTTCTGATATGTGGAGAATGACTTATCTTCTGCAAATTGAAGGCACCACTTTTTGACCATGCATGCCAAAAGTTCCTATTGGGCATATAGCTTGTGGAATTTTTCTGTTATTTTGACAATGAGTTTCTTTAAAATATTGAAATTGATATGGATAATCAAATTTTGAATGCTTTCACCAGTTTAGCTTGCTCTTATGTTCTATAGTGGCCTCTAACTTATCTGGAAATTCCTCTGAGATGTAATTATGCTTTTGGGATCCAGTTATTCTAGAAGAGACTACCATGTTTGTTGGGAGGTTAGTGTAAACCAAAAAAAGAGGGCGTTTGAGCCTTGGTAATTTGGTGCCCACGAATAAGGCATTTGTAGCTAAGTGGCTTTGGTGTTTTCCTCTACAACTTGCTTCTTTATGGCATCAAGTCATTCGAAGTAAGTATGATTTTCGTCTAGATGGGTGGGATACCAACATTGCATGTACTCATACTAGTGCTTGGAAATTTATTTCTCAAGGTTTGCCATCTTTTTGCTTTCTCTTATCCTTACATTTGGGTTATGACTCTTGCATTAAATTGTGGGAAGATATTTGGGTTGGTACTTCTCCTTTCAGAGGCTTTTACTTGGCCTTTCCGTGTGTCTTCTTTGCATAATGCCCTTGTTTGTCATTTTTTTTCACCCAAGGATAACCTCTCTCTAAATTTCCATTTCCACAAAAATTTGCATGATATAGAGATTATTGAGTTAGAGTCCTCTATTCCTTTACTTTATTCTATTCATCTTTCTAATTCTCTTGACCCAAGAACCTGGGCTCTTGATTCCTTGCAAGTTTTCTCTTGTATATCATATTTTCAGTTCTTGAATTCCTCTCCAAATAGAGAAAAATTTCAATTGGATAATCCCATTTGGAAATCTAACACTCCTTCAAAAGTTAAAGATTTCATTTAGATTGCTATTCTTAATAGGATTAACACAAATGACATGATCTAGAAGTGCAGGCATATCACTGTTTTTGTCACCAAATATGTGGGTTATGTGTGGTTTGGATTCTAAATCGAATGCTCATCCCTTTCTCCATTGCCTTATGGCAAGGTCTCTTTGTGTGGAAAGTCAATTATTCTGATTCCTTATTTTTCTATTTTAGGAAATATCTTGTATATATTATATTCCTAGAATTAGACTAATTATGTTCCCAGAATTAGGCTTAATTAGGTATTCAAGGAAGGAATCCCACAAATTATGGGATCAGTTTTTATTACCTTCCTTTTCTGGTTTGACAGCAGCTGTTGATATCTAGACCTATATCTGTATTGTTTTCTAAGTAATACACATAATCCATTCTAAAATATTCTCTCTTTGATATGGTATCAGAGTTGTTCGATCTAAGGCTATGTTTGTTATCACCAAAGCCCTCATCTAGTCAGCCTTCATCGCTGACCTTCCTCTAGTCGGCCTTCATTGCCAACTCTACTCTAATTTCTCCTCCCATCCCACTGTCAATTCCTATACCAAGCCTTAATTGCCCGATTCCATGTGGTGCACTTACTGCAATAAGCCACGTCATACACATGACCGATGTTGGAAGCTTCATGGAAAGCCACCAAGCCGAGAATGGGGACAGAAAGGAGGAGAATAGCCACGCAACCATGGAAAAGCCAATGCTGCAACAGTGTTGAAAGGTAAGACAATACCAAGGAAACCTAGCAGCCTCAATCAAGAGGAAATTGAGATGGTGAGGTCATTTATAAGCAGCCTTAAGAATGCTAAGGATTATTTCAACCAAACTCTGATGGCTTTTTTTTTTAGAAGGAGGGAATAATACATGAGTCATCTTGTGTTAATACCACACAACAAAAATGGGGTAGTAGAGAGGAAAAATGGTCACCTCCTTGAGAAAATCAGAGCCTTACTTTTTCAAAGGTATCTGCCTAAATCCTATTGGGGGGAGGCTGTCGTCATAGCCACTTATCTCATTAATCGTTTGCCTATTGAAGTTTTGGGTGGCAAAAGCCCAATGGACATCCTGTCCACCTTCTTCCCAAATTTGCACACTTCTAATAATCTTATTCCTAGGATTTTTGGTTGTGTGTCCTATGTCCATGTTCACGGTCAAAATAGGGGAAAACTTGACCCTAGGGCCTTGCAATGTTTCTTTGTAGGATGTTCTTCCACCCAAAAAGGGTACAAGTGTTACCACCCTCCATCCAAAAGATTCTATGTCTCCATGGATGTCACATTTGATGAGGAAAAACCTTATTTCTCATATTCGTATTCTCAAGGGGACAACTCAATAATGGAAGATCTTCTCCTTGATCTGTCCCTACTTCCTATGTCAAAAGTGTCTTCAAAATTTCTTTTCCAAAAAACTGTTGAATCTATGCCTGAAGCCATACCAGAACCCGTACCTAAGGAACCAAGAATAACAAATTCTGCTCTTAGAAATGGGAAATTTGGCAAGGGAAAGGTGTACACAAGGAGGTAGATGGCTATTCATAAACCAGTGGTTGTCCAAGAATCCAACTCTGAAACCTTGAATGAGGTAACAATTATTAACTCTTCGTTGCAAGATGAAACTGAATTACATATGGATAGAGATGACCAAAACCTGCCTATAGCCCTTAGGAAAACAACTAGAGAATGTACAAAGCGACCACTATACCCCCTTGCACAGTATTTGTCCTTTGAAAAATTTTCACCCTCATATATGGCCTTCCTTGTAAACCTAAAGACTATTACTATCCCTACTACCTTATCCAAGGCTTTATCCAATGGAAAATGGAAACAGGCCTTGAATGAAGAGTGGAGGCATTGGAGAAGAATAAAACCTAGGAGTGAGTACAATTACTTGTTGGAAAAAAGGTTGTGGGCTGTAAATGGGTATATACAATGAAATATAGAGCAGATGGATCAATAGAGAAGTACAAGGCACGGCTGGCAGCCAAGCGTATACCCAAACTTATGGGATTGATTACCTAGAGACCTTTGCACTAGTTGCAAAGATGAATACAATTAGAGTACTATTGGCGTTAGCAGCTAATTTCAATTGGGATCAATAGCAATTTTATGTCAAGAATGCTTTTCTACATGGGGATCTAGAAAAGGAAATTTATATGGAGGTTCTACCTGGATATGGTAAAAATCTGCATGTTAATACAGTATGCAAGTTGAAAAGGGCCTTGTATGGACTCAAACAATCACCATGTGCATGGTTTGGAAGGTTTGCAAGGGCTATGTTAGCTATGGGATACAAACAGAGCCAAGGGGATCACACATTGTTTGTCAAACATTCCCCTTCAGGGGGAGTCACGATACTCTTGGTATATGCTGATGATATAATAGTGACAAGAGATGATGCTAAGGAGAAACATATTCTCAGTGAGCAGTTAGCTAAGGAATTTGAGATCAAAGCATTAGGAAGGTTGATGTATTTTCTTGGCATTGAAGTTGCACACTCTAAGCAGGGCATTTTTATCTTACAACAGAAATATGTGATAGATCTGCTGAAAGAAACAGGTAAGATAGCATGCAAACCAGCGAGTACCCCTATGGATCCTAATATGAAACTTGGACTGGCAGAGGAAGATGCTGTAGTAGATAGAGAAATGTACCAGCAACTGGTTAGGAAACTTATTTATTTGTTCCATATAAGACCAGACATATCATATGCAGTTGGCATAATTAGCCAATTTATGCACAACCCAAAAGAAACCCATTTACAAGCAGCATATAGAGTGTTGTAGTACCTCAAGGGAGCACCAGGAAAAAGGATTTTATTTAAAAGAAATGGAGGAGTAATACTTGAAGCCTACATGGATGCTGATTATGCTGGATCACCAATTAATAGCAGATCAACCAATGGGTATTGCACCTTTCTTGGAGGGAATCTTGTGACTTGGAAGAGTAAAAAACAAAATGTTGTGGCAATATCTAGTGCAAAACCAAAATTCAGAGCTATGGCTCAAGGTGTTTGTGAATTACTTTGGTTAAAAATTATACTTAAAAACTTGAAGATTAAGTGGGAAGGGCCAATGAGACTCTACTGCGACAACAAGTCTGCATTCAATAGAGCCCACAATCCAGTACAACATGAACACACAAAGCACATTGAAGTTGATAGACACTTTATCAAAGAGAAATTGGAGAGTGGACTAATATGTACACCCTATGTGACTACACAAGGTCAACTTGCTGACATTCTTACGAAAGGGTTAAGCTGTCCAACATTTCAGAATATTGTCTCCAAGCTAGGAATAGAAAATACCTATTCACCAGCTTGAGGGGGAGTGTGGAAAGTCAATTATACTGATTCCTTATTTTTCTATTTTAGGAAATATCTTGTATATATTATATTCCTAGAATTAGACTGATTATGTTCCTAGAATTACGCTTAATTAGGTATTCAAGAAAGGAATCCCACAAATTATGGGATCAGTTTTTATTACCTTCCTTTTTTGGTTTGGGCACAGCTGTATATATCTAGACTTGTACCTGTATTGTTTTCTAAGTAATACACACAATTCATTTTGAAATATTCTCTCTCTGATACTTTGGAACAGGCTTTTTGGTATCTTTGTTTAGCCATGATTTTGCCCTACGGATTTACATCATTTTCACTAAGTTTAGAGAGTTTGGATCTTGTAAAGATGCAAAGATTTTGTGGCCATCCTTAGTTTATGTTGTGCTTTGGTGTATTTGGTTGGAAAGGAATGTTAGAGTTTTTAATGATTACTTTTCGACTGTAAGCTTTATTTGGGACAGTGTTACTCTTTTGGCTTTCTTTTGGTGCTCTACATGTGGTTTTTTTCATGGTGTATCATTATGGACATACAAAGGGATTGACATGCGTTGTTGCTTGGTTAATCCATTTTACGATTTAGTTCATTACTTTTGGTTCTTTTGTGAGAATGTGTCATTCTTTTTTGTACTCTTTCCTTCTCTTCTAATAAAATTTATTTTTCAATAACAAAAATCTTTAAATTGATGAACAGTGTTTATTTACAAGATTGAAAGAAGAAGATACAAAAACATTGAGAGAAGAGGGAGGAAATTGCAAATGCAATTCACTAAATAAACTCTGATTAATTTTAATTTGTAACACATAGCGCTGACTCTATGCCTCTATTTATAGTAGTGTTGGCAACTACCAAATGACCCTAATACCCTTTACTTTGGGTACCATATACGAAACTATACCTCAAGACTATCCTTATACTGATACTCTTTAACAAAATTGCTGTATTCAAGCTGCATCACTACATTTTTTTTTTCACATGTATTACTATTGTTATCATTGTCCATCTTTTGGGGCAACAGAAGTATTGTTGATTGACAATTTCAGCTTGTCTCATTATTTATTCAATACTTATTTTCAAAGGCCATTATGACAAGGTTTACTGTGTGATTTGATCATCTTGTAATCTTCTTGATTTCCTTTTTTGGACATTTATTGCTATCACTTTCACATAACCAAGTTTAATTTTATATTATTTTATTTTCATATTTTGAATGTTCACAGTTCCATAATGTTCTTTATGGGGATGCCAAGGGTTTTGCTAGAAAAGTTTTCTCTTTCTGCTCTTCATGTGTTCCTGGAGTTATGAACCCTCACACTAAAGTCATACAGCAATGGAACAAGATTTTGGCTATTTTTTGCTTGGTGGCAATTTTTGTGGATCCATTATTTTTCTTCTTACTGTATGTGGAGAAGGTATGATTGTTTTCCTTTTATTTAATTGCAAAATCTCGCTAGTTGCAGTTACTAATCTTTTTCTGATACTATTTGCAAAATTTCTCTACATTTTTCCTGTTTATTGTATGCAGGACTATAATTGTATTATTATCAACTGGACAATGGCAAAAACACTTATTGCATTTAGAAGCTTGAATGATCTTGTATATTTCTTGAACATTCTTCTCCAGGTAATTTCTCAGTGACAACCTTTTTGGAAATAAATGTATTTCAGAATAGTTTTCTGGCACCAAAGGATCAGGGTTTAGAAACTCTTGCATCAAACATTATTTTCCACTAGAAAATTACTAGATCATAGGATATTCTAAGTGATGATAAACATTTCCTATTCAACTTCCATGTGTCAATAAATAAACAACTAGGTTGAATAAAAAATACTGATTGTTTTGATTTGAATCGTTCAGTGTCACGCTGGTACCTAATACAGAGGAGTGGTTGGCCATTCCATCATGTCCACACTTATAGCTAAAAGTAACATAGTTTACAGGGATGTTTTTTATTTTATACTGCATATATATAAAATTCTAGTAGATGGGGAGGGCAAGGAACATGTAGCTGGTAGCAGTAAGATGTATCTAGAAAAAATCATGAGAAAACTTAAACATGATATGAATGAGCATGTGATGTCATGGATAAGGATTGATATGCATGGCTTTAGCTCAAATAACTCTACCAAATTGCATCTTTGCAGTTTAGGTTGGCCTATATTTCTCCTGAGTCGAGGGTGGTTGCTGCTGGAGATTTAGTTGACCATCCAAAAAAAATTGCTCTACATTACCTGCTGGGTTATTTTCTTCTCGATTTATTTGTTGTTGTTCCTATTCCTCAGGTAAATTTCTTGCCATCGATGGAAGCATGGCTTCTGTCTTCCCCCCCCCCCCCCTCTCTCTCTCTCTCTCTCTCTTCTCTTCTCTTCTTTTTTTGTTATTTAGCTGAGTTTTATCATTTGAACTTAGTATTTCAGGTGTCTATTTGAACATACCACCCACTTTTTGATGTGAAATATGAGATGTAAAAGCCAAATTATTGAACCTGAATACTTATTCATATTTTATTTCCATTTCCTATAAATTATCAAATTTGAAACAAAATATATTTTCCAGTCATCTCGTGTGATATTTATGCTTGTCATGGTGAACTTTTCTATTGTCTTGTATATTTGATATAAAAGGAAAAAATGTAGCTCCTTGGCATTGCCACTTTACTGAGATTACCAGTTTTGAATTTATTAGCTTTTTATATTTTTGAGTTTTTAACAAATTATAGATTCATTTAGCAATTATTTTTCCAAAATATACTGGTTAGGGTTTCCTAGGAGGTTTCTTTTTTCTTTTCTTTTTTGCTTTATTTAGTTTAATATGGTTATCCTGAATAAATAAGGAGTACATGAGAGAAGCCGTAAGCTTTTCCATGATAGGGTCTATTATTATTAATGTTGTCAACAGCCAATTATTTAAAAGCTTACCTGCTAAGTGCATGAATTCCTGCATGCAAAAACTCTTTCTACTTGAAGCATTGGCATGACAAAGGCCCACCTTTCATTGTGTTGCAATTGGCATTAATTAACACAATTAGAGCAATGAGCATCAATCTCTTCACAATTAGTCATAGAGGCTCTTGATAACTTGTCAGGAACGAAGTATCCTAAAAGTTTAAGCTGGTAGATATATGATAAAAAATTCAAAATGATATTATCTCTTAACAACTTTGATGCTGCAGCAGAGTAATGCTCAAGAACTTCATGGATTTTTGTTGTCTTGTTGCTATCTTCATCTTTATAAATTGATTCTTGTACTTTGTTATCATGTTTGAGGTGAACTGCAATGGTTACTCATTTTGGTGTGCCATTCTGAAGAATAAATTGTCTATGAACAGAGGTGACAGGGGAAGAAAGGTTTTTCAATCTTTGAAAAAAAAAAGATAGAAGCAACTATGGGTTTATTATGTACTCATCAAACTCCTTGTCCTGATATATATAGTGAAATATGTGCAGATAATGATGTTGTTTGTCCTACCAAACTACTTGGCTTCATCAGGAGCAAATTATGCAAAGAATCTTTTGCGTGCAGTGATCCTAGTGCAGTATATTCCCAAATTATTCAGGTTTCTGCTGTTGCTAATTGGCAATTCTCCAACAGGATTCATATTTGAGTCAGCCTGGGGAAATTTCATTATAAGTCTTCTCATTTTTATGCTATCTGGGCATACTGTTGGCTCTGTTGGGTACCATTTTTGTCTACAGGTGAGTGAAAACAACATTTTTATGGTTCTTTTTTGAAAAAAAAAAAATGCAAAATCTCTTCCTCACTAAACTTCATAATTTGGATTAAATTCAAGGTAGCTACCATGAACAGAACAAAAGGAAAAAGCAGAAGAAATATTACTTGATTCACTTGAGTGGTCCTGATCTCCATATAATTGTATATAATATGAAAATTATGTAATATGAATTATAGGCAAAATGAGGTGCTTTTGTCATTTTGAGCGTAGTGTGTGGTAGCATGTGCTCAGAAATTTAATCCCTCTATTTTATTACTATTGATCATGCAATTCAACTATTAGAGTAGTTTTGATACCTTGGGTACTTTAAACACGAGCATTTCATTTAGAATCAGCAATTTGATTCAGTAAATGAAGATTTATATTCAATTATTGACTTTATCCTTTTCTTCCCTCTTCCTTCTTCTAGAGGGTTAATGAATGTTTGCGAGAGGCCTGCCATAATTCCAATATAACCGGATGCGTGAAATTCATTGATTGTGTACATGTCTATTCGTCAAGCCAGACATCGGATCTGTGGAACAACAATGTAAACGCCGCTGCTTGTTTGAGTTCCTCTTCTGGTGCTTTTGATTATGGGATCTATGCCGATGCTGTACGAATAACTATAGGAACTAACGTGGTCAACAAATATGTGTATGCTCTGTTCTGGGGCTTCCTGGTATACATTTCATTCTTTTCTTCCTCTGTTCATTCAGTATTAATTTTGTACATTTTGTCCTATATCAGTAAGGTTCTTGTGCAAGTTTCCATCTAGCACTGTTTTAGTTGGACAAAACTCCTGTTATCTTTTCTTAATTAACTTAATTGACAGGAATAATTTTAGTAATTACAAATCCCATTGTTTTTCCCTTGAAAAAATTAATAATCTAATTTCACATACATCAAACACTTCTGTCATATCATCACTTTTTGTGGTTGATCTCTCTCTCTTTCTCTAAAACCCACCACCGGTAACCCCTTTGGGTTTGAAGTGTATACAAGGCACACACCTACTTATGTTGAGCTCTAATTGTAATTTAAGTAGAAGAATGGGGGAGACAATGCTTGAACTTCTGAAAAAATGCTCATAGATGCTCTAATATCATGCCAACTAATACTAACTTAAACTATTAAGTGAGGATACATGAATGGTTTAATATTGACTTTACTGTTATACCTTTGTGATCTATTTCACAGCAAATCAGCAGTCTTGCTGGTAATCAAACCCCGAGTGATTTTGGATGGGAAGTCCTTTTCACAATGGCCATCAGAGGACTGGGACTCTTGGTTTTTGCGCTTCTCATAGGAAACATGCAAAACTTTCTTCAAGGTCTCGGACGGAGGTAGAACTTTGTGTTCCTTCATGCTGTGTTCCCCTTAATTGTTTGATGACAATGTTTCTCTTACTCATCTGTTTCCCTTTAATTCAACTTCTGTATACAGTTCCCTCAATATGAAAATTTAGAAATGTTGCAGGGAGGTGAATGAGATCGTAATGCATAATTGTATCTAAATATTGCCTATAATTCTGTGACATCAATGTACATCTTTAATTTTAATTGTAGCTAGTATGTGACTCATTGTCATATTTTTTATTGAGATATTGAAGTTGGACAATAAGGAAGGCCACTCTAAATATTGTGTCTTGTTAATTTTGTATAAGGCATTGTTTCATCCTCGTTGGTCAGTTTAATTTTTATGTTCTTGCAAGTTTTTATTGTGAAGTTCTCCTATGTGTGGGTTATAATCTGCTTGATGCATCTTCTTCCATCTTGCTTACAGGAGACTAGAAATGCAACTTAGAGGCCGTGATGTTGAGCAATGGATGAGGCATAATGGCTTTCCAGGAGATCTAAGAAGGTATGAAATGGTATTATTCTTTTGATGAATCACTTCTACATTGCCAAAACCGTATTTGTCAATTGGTTGATTCGATTCATTGGTGATTAACTTCCTACCCCCTCCTATAATTCTTTTCTTCACAATGTACATGAGCAATTCACTGTTACAATGACACAGTCGCTGTTTTACACATCAAGACTAAATTGAATTAGTGAGCTTCTGAAGATTTATTTTGGTTTTTAAGGGAAAAAAAGGATAATTTGGAATCTCTAATTGCATCTATTTGTATCTGTCTGCAAATGTGGCCATGTTTCTGTAAGTGAGTTAATTAAATATGACTAATCACTATGCACACTAGTTAATGTCCTTATTCATGGAACATACATGAAATAACTGTTGAGCACATCTTGTTGGCATCCTGTTTTGCAATCCATTTCTCATTGTGCCAACTTTAATGCTTTGTGTAACAAATAATACTGATTTACTACTCTAATTATTCTTACATGATACCTTTCTAGTTTTTACGACATTACTTATGTTCATTATAATCATCCCCTTCCCATGGTTTTGGTTCCTGTCTGTAATACTTGTAGTGATGTAGAGAATGTAAATATATGCGGGGTTGCTGTTATTATATAATAGAGCATGAATGCTTGAATGCTATGAATGTGGTATGCCTCCCATTTTTCATTTGTATTTAGGTTACAAGCTGCATGAAATTGTGGATCACATATTGTGCAAGTGATAGAGAGTATTTCCGTCATGCAGGAGAGTCCAGCAGGCTGAACGGTACAATTGGGCTGCAACAAGGGGGGTGAATGAAGATATGCTTATGGAGATTATGCCAGAAGATCTCCAGAGAGACATAAGACGTCATTTTTTCTACATTATTAAGAAAGTAGGCGCTAGAATATTCATGGCATATGACTAGTTTATATTCACACCAATTTACCATACTTGCACTTAGTGGATCATAATTATGTGGTTTAGATGTTGGATGAACTTCACAATCTCAGCCACTATGTTTCATATAAAATTCTGTTTACCTTAGGTTTCTCTACTTGTAAACCTGCTGGAATTGAACAAACGTTGAAAGTGAAAACCATTTTGAAGGCAAACCTTTTGCATATTCATCATGAAACAAAACCAATGATACATCAAAAGGCTGCATATATTATACAACCCTGAAAATGCTCTGTAATGATGAGCCTGAGGAGCTAAAATATCTGCAGGTTCGACTTTTTGCCTTGATGGATGAGCCTATCTTAGATGCCATTCGTGAGAGACTAAGGAAAAAGATATACATCAAAGGAAGTACTATTTTGTATCCTGGTGATCTGGTAGAGAGAATGGTCTTTGTTGTGCGTGGAAAATTGGAGAGCATTGGTGAAGATGGAACTAGAGTTCACTTATCGGACGGGGATGCTTGTGGTGAAGAACTTCTGATATGGTGTCTTGAAAATTCTTCAGTCAGCACAGGTAGAGCAATACTTGTTGCCGTGACAGCGTGCCTCTTAAATATTTTAAGTCACCAATCAGCAACTTGGATTAAGAAACAGCATGGTTCATCAATATGATTTCTTCTGCAGATGGTAGAAAAATATGGCTTCCTGATCAAAGGTTGCTTAGCAGCAGGACAGTGACGTGCTTAACAAATGTGGAGGCATTTTTACTCCGAGCCGCTGACCTTGAAGAAGTAATGATCCTTTTCACAAGATTCTTGCGGAGTCCACGTTTTCAAGGAGCCATAAGGTCATTCACGTGTCTCGTTATGTCTCGGTTTTTGGTTCAGCATAATCTTCTTCATTTATGACTTAAAAATATGGAAGTTACCAAAAATGATACTTGCACATACTCTATCCTCACAATCGCCTCACTGATGTTTCCTTGGTCCCATTGTAACTTCTCTTTCCGAGTAGACTAGATGAGTCCACCTTAGAGTTAATGTAGGGTTTCTGAGGATAAAGTCTATACAATTATCTATACGGTTAGGTATACTTCTCTTTATGTAAAGTGTTGTTCCGTTATGTCTATGTGTTGTCTACATTGCTTAGATACCAATGGCTCATTGTCATTAAAGCCCATCCATTAGTGTCATATTGCATATTTGCAAATAAAAACAAATGGTTGTGACCTGATACAAGTACAACCCATGAGAACTGGGAGTGAAATCTGTTACTTACCTCCCATGGAGAAGAAAGAGAGAAGGGAAGATACGCCCTTAATGTATATGTACCTAGTAAGAACAAGCATGTTTGTTATTTTCATGAGTAAAAACCCATTTATTTTCAAATCCATGGCTGATGTAGTTGTTTGATAATTGTGATGTTTTAGGTATCAATCACCTTATTGGAGATCCCTTGCAGCAACCCGAATTCAGGTTGCCTGGAGGTACAGGAAGAAACGAGTAAATCGTGCTGCCTCTCAATCGGTTCAAACATGGAGGCTGTAGATTGTGCCGCAATAAATGTGTATCTGCACTTTGTCATTGGATGTACTATAATATCTGCTGCTTTACCCGTGCAAAATTTCCCTGTTCAATTAAATAAATGATAAATGAATGCTAGTACATAGTAAGTGCTTATTTGCTTATAATTTAAAGAATCTTTCCTATTTCTTACCTTAAAAAAAAAAAAAAAAAAAAGATATTGCTTTTGCCAGAAGAGGTAGAAATTCATTTCTAATAAATGAGGGGAGATATAGAGATCCAAAGAATACAAAGAGGGTTAAACTCAAGATTACTTCTACGCCCAAGTTAAGTGGAAGGAAGAAAATTAAATGATGTTGCTTTACTCAAGTCTACCTCACTAATTGTCTAATTCTGTTGAACCATTGAACTCAAGCCACGTTTTGCAAGCGAAAATGTAGGTATCATGAGGAGAGCAGCTCTTTCTGCTGAAGGTTAAATCACCTTGGCTTTTCCAAAGTATCAGGATTACAAGGGAGGGGCTATCTGCTGTGTGTGTGTATAAGTCTTAGTATATTTGCTTTTTTATTGCTCGCAGATATTCTCCACTAGAGGTAATTCTGTTCAAAGCATGGCCGGGCTGTAAATATCTAATACGTTTATTGTATTGAAAAACTTTTCATAGACACGTACATTTTAACTACACTCCATGAGTGTTGGTATGGCAGTGGGATAAATTGGAGAACAAGGACATCCTTCCAGCACAAAACTTCACAAACACGAAGAATCTGCCTTGACCTGAAGACAGTGTCCGATGTCTCATGCAAGTGAGAGGGCTGTGACAACGTAAGTTTGTGCCATGTCCCATGTCCCTCTTCACAGAATTGCATATTTCTTTGGTGGGCTCTCCTACCGTGCATTCTGACAACTTAAGTGTTGTGCTCTTGGCAACCAATACCATATTCCACTCCACCTGACTTGGGGAGAGTGACCTTGTGCGGGCATTCGCATACAGTGGAGATTATCATAAATTCTGCATTTGGCAAATAAGAAAGCTCGATGTGTTGCTTATGAGACTCTCACTCAATAGATTTATAACAGTTTATAATCAAAAGTATTCTGAAACAGTTTTTTTTTTTTAAAAAAAAAAAAAGGGTTATTGCCTAAAATTAAGTTATTACAAAAGATGCGCTAATTTAGTGGCTTATGTCAGATATTGTTTGATAACAAGTGAATGCATGTGATGCTGTGAAGATTATAAATTGATATGTAGTGTAATTTACTATTCTTCCATTTTAAGTCCAAGTTCCAACTTTGTACTTCTGGCCGTGCTCATTCGCATCCTCATGCACCACGGGGGATGGCTACCAACGAGCTGACGGAAGAGGGATCAGGGGATGTCATGGTCTTCTACCTTAATCAATTTGTTTTAAAATCTACTTATATAATTAAAAGTTATAAGTATATATCTAATTTTATATATGCATTTGATATATATATTAGTCACAAATATGTTTAAGTAATTTATATGAATTTAATTTTGATATATTATCAATATAAAAATATTTTATATAAATATTTAATCATGCATTGTCATATTAATAAAATATTTAATTTAATTATCCATTATTTTGAAAATTTTATAAATAAAAGCAAGTGATTTGATGTTTGTATAATTTTTTTTAGTCTGATAATAAATCAAAATTTAATTCAATTTATATTATATTAATTATTTTGTACCGTGTACTTTTATATGGCAAGTAATTTTTAATTTTACCAGGCTACTATCCAATGTATCCCGAATTGTCATGTATGTAGGGAAAGCAACTCCTATGCTACTTCTGCTGTCTTTGATAGAGCTGCTGACTTGCTGTTTGTTAGTTTTTTCATTTTTTTTAGGTATGGTCAAAACAATACATAACTTAAAAAGCTTTGTCTGTGAGACTATGACGTGTCGTTCATAACAATGCAGCATCCAACCATATCACACGTGATGACATCCTACTAACTGTCTTTCCGCCTGCATGAGCATGACCTGACATCACTGTTCAAAGTTCACTCTGTCGAAGTCTTCACCATAACAGTTCTCGAACTTTGTTTTCTTTGTTGTATGTCTCCAAAGTTTCGTAGACACCCAAATAGTGAGACTCGAATCAAGTCCACCCATTATAGTGTAAAACTCTTTCAGCTATACTAGTATTTTTTGTTCACGAGACTTGAACTCAAAACTTGGTCTCTCACTTTGTTTATAACTAATTACACATACTCCTCTCTGCTTTTCCCATGATGAACAAGCTCCCAAAAATGCATCCTTTAACTTGAATCAGTGCAAAATAGTTGCTGGGGTTTTCGCTCGGAATTCCTCCAAAACCACGTCTTAGAGGGTATATAATTTTTGTTGTTTTTCTTAATTATTACTGCTTGTTTATAGCCTTTTCAGTAACTTGGACTCATTACATTATACTTTGATTTTTCCACTGATTCCTAACCATATTGCAATTCCTCATGATGCTTCATTTCCTTGTTATAACATAAGAACTAGGATATTCCGTATCATTCCAATGATTTTCATACTGCACTGGTTATTTTGTGTTTTATAATTTGTATTCTCCCCTTTCAAGTTCTGAATTAAATTAAATTGTTTAATTTTAACATGCTGATTTGGTACAGATATATATGTATCGAATGCCTTGTCATGGCTAATTTTGAAAAAGAAAAGGCGCCAGCGCTGCCAGAACCACATGCACAAAAATCTGATGAGAAACAAGCTATTATTGTGAGACACACTGGGCCAGTTAGCAGTACAAAAACCACTTCCCCTGTGAAGATGAGTGGTCCATTATATGCTACCAATGGAACTGGAAATCGTTTGCAGCAGAGTATAATTGTGACAGTAAACAAACTTGTCAAGAGCAAGACAGAAAAATTTTCTACTTTCAATGGATTAGGTGAAACTCATTGGAATAACAACTATGATATAAAAAATGAGCACTTGCTTAGGTCTGGACAACTGGGAATGTGTGATGATCCTTATTGTACTACTTGCCCTACTTACTTCAAGGCTTATCAACGGAGAAATTCAAAAGCATTGGCAATATTTGATCCCAAGGTGTCTTTCTTACTAAAACAAACAATTGTTTTTCTTCTTATTTTTAGAAAACAATGACTTGTATATTTTGAAGTTGTCTTTACTTATTATATGGTGCATAATTCAAAATTTTATTATAGAGATGTTTTGTTGTGCCATTGCCATTACTCTGCCTACATTGTGCTCTATTGCAAATTTTTACATAGCCAGTTCCAAGTATAAGAGGGATGTGTTAGGTAATCAATAGCTAACCATAGTTTTGTTCATAGCTAACCAAGTCTAACCATAGCTAACCATAGTTTCATATAACCAACCATAGTTTTGTTCATTTTTTTGAATGTTTACAGTTCCACAATGCTCTTTATGGGGATGCCAAGGGTTTTGCAAGAAAACTTTTTTCTTTCTGCACTTCATGTGCTCCTGGAGTTATGAACCCTCACACTAAAGTTGTACAACGATGGAACAAGTTTTTGGCAACTTTTTGCTTGTCGGCAATTTTCTTGGATCCATTATTTTTCTTCTTACTCTACGTGGAGAAGGTATGATCCTTTTCCTTTTGTTTAATTGCAAAATCTTGGAAGTTGTAGATACTAATCTTTTCCCCTTTATCATAAGCAGGACTACTGTATTGCTATCAATAGGAAAATGATGGCAATACTTGTTTTACTTAGAAGTGTGAATGATTTTGTGTATTTCTTGAACATCCTGCTCCAGGTAAGTTCTCAGTAACTAGCTTTTCAGAAAGTCCCCACCCCCTTTCTCCTTGTTTAATTCGTGAAAATCCATAATATTCATAGAGTGGTGTGGTGCCATATGGTTAGTTAGAAATATGATCAAGCTCTGTCCATGACAGCAAGTTTTGGTTATTCAATTTCACTAGTTTTGAGTAAGTAAATGTGCTGATAAATGTATTTCAGAGAATTTTATGGCACCAGAATTACAGGGTTTAGGTCTGCTCTTGTGTCAGACATAATTGTCCATTTTTCCACTACAAATAATTAGATCGTGAAAGCTCCTAAAGCATGCTAAACATTTCCTGTTAAACTTCGATCTGTCGGCAAATGAAGAAGCAGTTCGATACAAAGCATTGATTGTTTCTGTTATTAATCTTTTAGCAGCATTGGATGCAGAAGATTGGTAGGCCATGTCATCATGTCCATCATACTAATCTCAAAATATACGAATGTATTTTTCCGGAGGGTGTTTCTTGTTTTGCACTGTCTTCTCTTCTGTTTTTGAATGAATGCATTAGACAATTTTAATAGATGGGGAGTGTAAGGAACAAGTAGCGGGCAGCTGTATCGAAAACTTCTTGAGGGAACATAAATTGGAAAAAAAAAATGAATGAGCACGTGATTTCATGAATAAGGATTGATATGTGTGGCTCGAGGTTGATAGTATTAACAAAAAGCCTCTTGCATTCAGAATAGTAAAGCATCGTGTAGTTCTTCTTGAAGTAACCAATGCACTCCATTAAGCTATAATGCACAAGATTCAGGATGAGATTTCCTCACAAGTCAATTTTTAATATCCACACCAATGAAAATCAATCCAGAAAAAAGTTAAAACAAGAAATCCGCATTGTATATACAATAGGAAAAATAAGGTGATTTACTCACTAATATCTTGTGGTGATTTATTTAAATAACTCTTAACAAGTTGCTCCTTTGCAGTTTAGGTTGGCTTATGTTTCTCCGGAGTCAAGAGTGGTTGGTGCTGGAGATTTAGTTGACCATCCGAAGAAAATTGCTCTCCATTACCTGAAGGGTTATTTTTTTATTGACTTATTTGTTGCATTTCCTCTTCCTCAGGTAAATTTCTTCGTGCCACCCTTTTCTTCCTTCTGGAAACTTTATTTTTCCAGGGATGAGTTTGCTCATGGTAACTTAGTGTTTCAGCTATCCCTTACCTTCAAGTTTCAAAAGTGTATTATGAGATGTGCAAACCTTACCATCAAATATTTTAGTCATCTCTTAAGATATCTATTATTGCCACAGTTGAATATTCACTTGTCTTACGTCTTTGGTATAATAGGAAAGCATAAAAATCTTTGATGTTGCCATTTCACTGACATCCAGTTTGGATTTTTTGGGATTTTATTTTTCGGCATAGTAGAGTTTCAGTTAATAGCCTTTTTTTTTTGGGGGGGGGGGGGTGGTTGGTGGTGTTGCAAATACAAGGATTAGGCTGTCCTATGAATTTGAGGGTATCTTTCTTCTCGTATATTTCGATATATCAATTACTTAGTTGTGAACTTGTGATATGCTTATATGCTTGTGCTAAATAAATAAGGAGTACATGGGAGCTGGTAAGATTTTTTATGATGAGATATATTGTAATTACTGTTGTCACGAGTCAATTATTTAAAATCTTACTCTGCTGCATGCAGGCACATAAATAATGTTTGTCTCTCACAAAATCCTGCATGCAACATCTTTTATGTGACACATATACATGCAATAGGTCCACCTTTCATTGTGTTGAAATTCAAATTAATGAATAGGAGCATTGAGGGTCAATCTCTTGACAATTTGTCTTTTATCCGCAAAAATATATCTTGCCAGTTAGTCATAGAGCTATTGTTACCTGGTCAAGAACCAATTTACTTATAATATATTAATTTTAAAACTCAAGTTGAGGTACACTAATAAGATAACATTTAGATGTTCTATAATATTGTTATATTAGCTTCTTATTAAACGAGTCATCTTCTCATATAACTCCTTTAATTTTATAAAGCTACATCTTCTTATGGCAAATTAGGTCGGATCGGGCCAAATCAAACCGGACTAAATTGAACCAAATCAAATCGGACCGAAACTGAACCAAACCGATTGGACCGAACCAAATTAAACTAGACTAAATTAGATTGAACCAAATCGAGCCAGGCCAAATCAGACCAAACTGAACTAGGCCAAACCAAATCAAATCAGATTGGATCGAGCCAAACCAAACCAGATCGGACCGAACCAAATCCAACCGAACCGGACCAAACCAAACCGTACCGGACCAGACAAAACCCAACCGAACCAAACCGGACCGGACCAAACCAAACCAAACCGAACCAGACCAAACAAAATCAAACCGGACCGGACCGGACAGAGCCGAACCGGATTGGACAAAACCTAACCGAGCCGGATCAAACCGAACCGAACCGAACCGGACCAAATCGAACCAGATCAGACCGAACCAAACCGAACCGAACTGGACCAGACCTAACTCAACCAAACCAAACCGGACCGAATCAAACCAAACCGAACGGACTGGACCAACCGAATTGAACCAAACCAAGTCGGATTGGACTAGACCAAACTTAACCAAGTCGGACCAAACAAACCAAATCGAACCAAACTAGACTGAACCGAATTGGACCGAACCAACTGAACCAAACGAAACCATAGCAAACTAAAAAAAAAAAAAAACTTAGGCTTATTTTTTTACATCTTGAGTTTTAATTCAAGTTTCATACTTTAATTAAAGAACTGAAGTGCAAGTTCTGGTATTGACACTTTATTTATCTTTTATCTTATAATATTGTCGCATCATCTCATTATACAAGTTGTTACTTAATCATGTCAATCTTCAATTCCCATTACTTGATCTTGACGAGATGCACTAAGCTACCAATATTAACACAATTAATTATATATACTTTAAGCTAATTATATGCCATTAACTACTAACTCAAAATTATTCAAAGTTAACATCTTCAAAATTCTAATTTTTAATGATTCTTTAATTAACAAAAAATAAGAATACAATTAAAAATTTATTTTTTAAATATTAAAAAATAATATTTTACAAAAATATCAATCTCCCACCAATAGTTAATAAATTGTTTAATATTTTTCTTTTAATCTTATTATTTTTTGAATAGTCTCATAACCAAATATTAAAAAAAAAAATCTATAAAACATCATGAATAAGTAAAGCACAAATAGTGGCATTAACACTTCATTTATCTCCTATCTCATAATGTTATCATATTATTTTATTATGCAAGTTGTCATTCAACTATGCCAACCTTTAGCATCCTACTATTTAATTATGGTAAGATGCACCAAACTACCAATATTAACACAGTTAATTATATATACTTTAAATTAATTATATATCATTAACTCTTTATTCAAAATTATTCAACATTAATATTTTTCAAATTTTAATTTCTAATGACTCTTTAATAAACAAAAGAAAATACTACAATTAAATATTTATTTAAATATTAAAAAATAATTTTACAAAAATATCAACCTCCTATCAACTGTTTAACATTTTCTTTTTTATGTTATTATCCTTTTAATGGTTTCACTACCAAATAAGACAAAAATAAATCTATAGAATATCACAAATCAGTAAAATTACAACCCTAAATAAATAAGAAATATCACATGAATTAACTCTGACATACCATCAATAGTATAAAATATTTATCATCACACACTTATATTCCAAATAAAGATGAACAATCACAATTTGGAAGAATTACACTATCACAAAAACTTTCATTTTAAACAACATCTTCGAACCCTAACCTCTCTTTGTTATTCCAAAATAATAAAATCAAAGAAAAATAAATGAAAAGCATATGATTGTTTTCACATAAAGTCAACAAATCTTTAACTTTTAACATTTATTTTTAACATAATTCATGAATCACACCAACAATAATATCATTAGATGAGGAGTCCATATCTATACAAATGTCAAAGGAAAAAGTATCACAAGCAAGCATAAGATACATCTTTATATGAAAAAGGGCATTTATAAATGAGTAAGAAAGATATCAATGGAAATAAAGTACACATCATCCAATATTAAATAAAGAGTAAAGACAAAGATGGCGTTAAAAAGATAAAACTCATTTGAATATCATACATGTATATAGTTTCATTGTGTTTAAAATAACTATAACAAATGAATACCTTTGTTTTACTTTGCTAAATAAAGAATATTTTTCTTCCATTGCATGGTTATTTGTCTTCAAATCATTAAAACAAAATCTAATAAATCATTTCTATATTGATCCAATTAATATCACTAATCTCTTTTTTCTAACAAGAAATATATTCATTTCGAAGCTCATGCAGCACACAGGTCTAACTCTAGTTCTTATTAAAGCTTAAGCTGCTAATTTGACACTATAAACGATTTTACTTCTATTAAATCTCATGCTGTGGCAGAGTAATGCTGAAGAACTATGTAAACTTTTGTTTTCTTGTCTCTATCCTTATCTTCATGAACTATGTTCAAGCACAGAGTGGCAATGGTTGCATCTTTTGGTGCCTTTCCTTGCAATTAGTTGTCTATGAACATGAACATGTGCTTGACAACAAGTAGGTGGCAGAGGAAGGAAAGGGTTTTCAATTTGTTAAAAGATAGAAGAAACTACGGTTTGATTTTGTACTCGTCAAACTCCTTGTGACATATACAGTGAAATATGTACAGATAATAGTAATGTGTGTTCTGCCAAACAATTTGGGGTCATCAGGAGCAAATTATGCTAAGAATCTTCTGCGTGTAGCGATCCTTGTGCAGTATATCCCCAGATTATGCAGGCTTCTGCCCTTGCTAATTGGCCAGTCTCCGACAGGATTCATATTTGAGTCAGCCTGGGCAAATTTCATCATAAATCTTCTCATTTTTATGCTATCTAGCCATGTGGTTGGCTCTTGCTGGTACCTTCTTGGTCTACAGGCGAGTGAAAATAACATTCAAGGCTTCTTTTTCAGAAAAACTACTAAATTTATTCCTCAATAAATTTCATAATTTGGTAAATTATCACCTTGCATGGAAGAGGAGGCAATGTACCCCTCATATAACAAAAAGGAAAAAAGCAGAAGAAATTTTGCTTGATTCACTTGAATGAATCTGGTTTCCACACGGTTTTATATGATGAGATAACATGTAACGTGAATCATAGGCAAAGTGAAGTGCTTTGTAAGTATGATAATATCATGTTCTCAGAAATTTAATCCTTCTAATTAATTTGTTAATATTGATCATGAAATTCTATCATAGTTGTTATGTTTCCTTGGATTCTTCACAGACAAGCGATTTAGTTAGAATCAGGAATTTGATTCACTAAATAAAGGTTAACATTTACCTTTTTAACTTTCTTCTCTTCTCCCTCTTCCTTCTTCCAGAGGGTTAATCAATGTTTGAGGGATGCCTGCCATAATTCTAATATTAGTCAATGCATGAAAGTCATTGATTGTGGACATGGTCATACTGCAAACAATCATTCTGGCCAAACATCAGCTCTGTGGAGAAACAATGCTGAGGCCATCGCTTGCTTGAATCCCCCTCCTACCAGTGGCTTTCGTTATGGGATCTATGTCAATGCTGTACCACTTACTACAGAAACTAACGTGGTCAACAAATATGTGTATGCTTTGTTTTGGGGCTTCCAGGTATGCATTTCATTATTTTCTTTTATCTGATCCTTAACTAGTAATTATGTACATTTTGTCTTATATCATTAAGGAACTATGAAGATAGACATGGACTTGATTGTGTGTGTATGTATATATTTATATAACCTTCCCTTCATGTGCAAGTTACCATCATGTACTTTTTTAGTTGGACTCAAAATCCCTTTCTTATCTTTCATAATTAACTTAATTGACAAGTTCTATTTTAGTAATTACATATCTACTTAATTCTTCCTAAAAATAAATAATCTTATTTAATGTATAACAAACTCTTCGCTCTCCTATCATCAATTCTTGTGGTGGGTCTCTCTATCTTTAAAACCAACGATTAGTAATCTCTATGGACTTGAATAATAGACAAAGCAAACACTCACTTTATTTAGTGCCGACGTTATAATTTAATTAGTAGAATGCTGAAGACAAAGTTTGAACTTCTGAATTCTTGGTCATAGGGCCTCTGATATTCGAGGCCCAACTCGAACCAACACTAACTTATGTTGTTCAGTGAAGGCACATGAATGGTTTGATAACTCTAATCAATTATACCTTTGTGATCTTCAATACAGCAAATCAGTACACTAGCTGGTAGTCTAGTCCCTAGCTATTTTGTGTGGGAAGTCCTTTTCACAATGGCCATCATAGGATTGGGACTCTTGCTTTTTGCACTTCTCATTGGAAACATGCAGAACTTCCTTCAGTCTCTTGGACGGAGGTAGAACCTATTGCTCTAAACTGCTGTGCCCCTTAACTGTTTCATGACAGTGTTGCTCTTAGTCACTAGTTTCCTTTTAGATCTACTTCTGTTGAGAGTTCTTTCATGTGAAAATTTAGAAATGATGCAGACTGATGAATGACAGCCATCCTACAAATGTAATTGTATTCAACTTTAAGCTGCATTTCCATGACATCAGCACACCTTTTAAGTTTGGTATGGCTACTATGTGATCCATATTGTCATTATTTTGGACTGACATATTTAAGTTGGACTAGGAAGAAGTCCTCTCTAAATATTATATCATGTTAATTTTGTGTAGGGCATTTCTTTTGCCCTTGTTGGTCAGTTTGTTTTGTCTAATGCTACAAGTTTGAACTTTCAATTGAACTTTGATGTGAAAGTTATAAAGTGCATGATATATTTTCTTCCATCCCACTTACAGGAGGCTAGAAATGCAACTTAGAGGCCGTGATGTTGAGCGATGGATGAGCCATCGTCGCTTGCCAGAAGATCTAAAAAAGTATGAAATGTTCTCCTTCTTTTGATGAATCACATCCACATTCTTCTGTCAAGTGGTTGATTTGAGTCATTGGTCGTTAATTCCCCGCCCTCTCACATAATTCTTTTCTTGACGGTGTACATGAACAATTTCACTGTTACAATGACACACAGCTACTGTTTTACAGAATGACACTGAATTAAATTAGCAACTTCAGAAGACTTATTTTAGTTCTTAAATAGAGATAAAAAGGATAATTACTATGTGGCTGTGTTTCTGTAAGTGATTTTAAATATGGTTAATCACTATGTACATTGGTAATATCCTTATTCATAAAACATAGGTGAAACAACTTTTGAGAACATCTCATTGGGATCCTGTTATGCAATCCATTTTCTTACTGATTATGTCAATTTTAATGCTTTGTCTAACAAATAATACTGATTAACTTCTCTATTTATTCTCACACTATACCGTTCTAAATTTTTACGACATTATTCTAAGGCTTAGTTTTTGTTGTTATTAGTTATGTTCATTACAATCAATTCCTTCAACTACCGATTATTATACAATGGAGAATATTAGCTTGACTGCTCTATGAAAATAGTATGCCTCCTATTTTTCATGTTTATGTAGGTTGTATGCCATATGAAATTATGGATCACATGATGTACAAGTGTTAGAGAGTATTTCTGTCATGCAGGAGAGTACAGCAGGCTGAACGGTATAACTGGGTGGCAACAAGGGGGGTGAATGAAGAAATGCTTCTGGAGAATTTGCCAGAAGATCTTCGGAGGGACATAAGACGTCATCTCTTCAAATTTACTAAGAAAGTAGGCACTAGAATATCTGTGGCATAAATGACTGCATATATTCTCACCAATTAATTGTGCTTACACTTCGAGTGGATAATAAATTATAATTATGTGATTTATACTCACAACAATTAAAATTCTACTTTCCTCCTTAGGTCTCCACTCGGAATTGAACAGAAGTTGAATGTGAAAACCATTTTGAAGGCAAAGCTTTATGCATAAGAAACAAAACCGATGATCCATCAAAAGCCCGTTTACATTAAGCAACCCCGAAAATACTCTGTAATGATGATTTAATTTGCTTTTTTAGGTTCGGATTTTCGCCCTGATGGATGAGCCTATCCTAGATGCCATTTGTGAGAGACTAAGACAAAAGACATACATCAAAGGAAGTAGAATTTTGGATCATGGTGGCCCGGTAGAGAAAATGGTCTTTGTTGTGCGCGGAAAATTGGAGAGCATTGGAGTAGATGGAATTGTAGTTCCCTTAGCTGAAGGGGATGCTTGTGGTGAAGAACTTTTGACATGGTATCTTGAACATTCTTCTGTGAGCACAGGTATAGTAATAACACTTGATGCATTGATGCAGTGACAACATGCCTTTCAAATATTTTATAGTAGAGGTCAGCAGTAGCTACAGTAATAAGCAACTTGGCCTCAATACAGAATGAGAAACCACAAGGTTCATTCATCAGTATGGTTTTCTCTTGCAGATGGTAAAAAAGTGAGGCTTCCAGGACAGAGGTTGCTTAGCAACAGGACAGTGAAGTGCTTAACAAATGTGGAGGCATTTTCACTCCGAGCAGCAGACCTTGAAGAAGTCACAGCCCTTTTCACAAGATTCTTGCGGAGTCCAAATGTTCAAGGAGCCCTAAGGTCACATTCCTTAGCCTAGCCTTGTTGTATCTGGATTTATGGTTCACAATAATCTTAAAAACATTTTAAGGCCTATTTGGTTTTAGAAAATATTGTCTATTTCTATTTACCATCTTCAAGTATGATTTACACCCAATTTTTAAGGCCATAATATAATATAACATAATGTAGCAAGTATGATTTACACCCAATTTCTGTCTTCAAAAACATGGATCTGACACATAACCATTTGATAATTGTATTATGTTAGGTATGAGTCACCTTATTGGAGATCCCTTGCAGCAACCCGAATTCAGGTCGCATGGAGATACAGGAAAAAACGTCTAAGTCGGTCTGATACCTCACGATAAATCAAACATCGAAGTCATAGGTTGCTTCAACTCTTAAAGAGTCACTTGCTTCTTTGTTAACACTTGCAAATTTTCCTTTTCAAATATAAATAATAACTAAGTGCTTGCACATGGCCAGTGTTGCTTTGCTTATAATTTAACGAGTCTTTTGCTTTTTCTTACAAGAAAGGCAAATTATTTTTGCCCTATGAATAGATGCATATACTACTATCTAATGATTTTCTATACATTTGAAAATACATACATACCTTTCTCAGTTTATATTCCTCTTTCACTTTAGCATATGTAGAAATTTTCCAATAGTCAAATAGTTGCTTCAACGATTGAAAAAATCAGTTTTCATTGATAGTTGGGAATTTATACATTTGCTGTACTATTTTATTTCTTAGACTTCACATTTGTTGTATCCCAATCTTCGCGGATTATATTGTCATTTTAAAATATGAGATACATTTCAGCCAGCTATCAAGCGGATATGAAGCTGTGCTTAGGAGCAAACCGGCAGGGAAAACTCACTTTCAAAGGAGAAGGGACAAATTTTCGCTCCCTAAATTGCTTAGGAATTGTCATATAAACTGATGATGCTATTGCTGCACAATCCCCTCTGAATTGATAGTCCTAATTGCCTACTTATGGAAGCCGTAACAGATCTTAGTGGACGGTATTTAATTACATGTTCAGCGTATTTAAAATACAAATATATTTTTTGATATTTTAAGTTAATAATATAGAATCTAATTTTGATACAGTGTAAAAATATTTATATAAATATTTAATTATATATTATTATATTAACAAAAATATTTTATTAAACCATTCATTATCGTATAAAAATCTTGTAAATAGAAGTATGTAATTGGATGATATATAAAACTCTTTTATATTAATAATATATTAAAATTAATCTCAATTTAATCATTAAAATGCCCTGTTAATGTAAAAAAAATAAAGACATTTTATTATATATTATTAAATCTGTAAAAGTTTAATTTTTATACTAACTATCTTAAAAATTTTATGTATAATATTATGTAGTTGAATAATAATATAATTTTTTCTTACATTAACCGTATATAAGATTAATGAAAAAAAATCATAAATTCGACATAAAATGTTCCAAGATAGAGGCAACTGACGTTACATAGGATATTGATAAACATAGGATAGACATACACGAGTGCTGAAACAAAAAAGCAAATTTAATCATCCACTGAAGTTTTCCCTACGATGTCGACTTCTCAGAGTCTTCCAAGCCACAAACTCCGACAACTATATTAAATGATTTAAGATTGGGCCTTCCTTTAAGGATACTCCACCTAAATCTCATGGAATCCGCTTCATGGTCATGGATTCTTTCAAAAAGTAAAGTTTTAGTAAAATTACATAATTCATATGTAATTATTTCAATTTTCATTCTATACTAACACTTTATTTATTTAAATAATTTAACAATTATTTTTCTTAAATAAGGTATCAAATTTGAGTTATATAAATAAAATAATTAATATTAAAAAATTTTATCTTATAGTGTGCTGACACAATTTTAATTAGATTAACTAAAATCTAACCAACTCTAAATATTGAAAATTTAAATCATTTCAATTTGTATGTTTAAAAATTGTATTACTATTTAATTATATATCATTGTATTCTTTAAATAAAATACTTTCAAAGTAAGTATTACGAAAGTTAAACTTTTAAAATATAGTATCATAATTTAGTTTAATTTCTATATAGTATTAGTATAAAATGATTTTACATTATCATCCAGTAAAAATACAAAAAATTATCATGTCATGTGTTTTAAATTTAAATCATGTAATTACCCATAATTACATGGCAATTTCTTGTAATCTTATTAGATGCTGCTATAAACTTACTTCACACTGCTAATATGTAGAAATTAATTTTATGATAATTTATTGAATGATTTTATAAATAAAATATTAAATAAGCCTTTAATTTTTTTTTCTTTTGACAAAGGTAGATACCGCATTTCATTAATTAAATAATGCAAACAGCCGTCCAAACCTTTAAATTAAATATAAAGTTTTCTTATATAATAATTATATCTAGATTTCAAATAAAATTTGAGTTTTTGTAAAATAAAAGTAGCACAATATAGTAAAGTATAGTTCAAATTTTAGTTAGAAGATGTTTTATATTTAGTGTCCTATAGTTCCTCGAATAATATTGTCTCTAATAAAGAATACATATAAAAAACCACAACAAAAAGCATAAATTTATTTTTGACACACAATTATATAAAAATATTTTATATTGATATTTAATTATATATTATTATACTAATAAAATATTTAATTTTTATATTTATTATCTCAAAATTTTTATATATAATAATATAAAATTTTTTTATAATAATAATATATTAAAATTAATCTCTCAAAAAGATAATGATACTTACACATAATTCTTTTTACATGATTCACGTAACAATCATTATTTTTCATTTATCCCATGTTACTCTTTTTCTTTCTTATCCTCCCTCGCCTAACACGAATTATGTGGGTCAAAGTGTTACGTGTAAACTATTATCATTATCGAAAATCAAATAATGCGTGTAAGAATATACGTGTAACTAACGAGCATCATTATTGAGAACCAAAATCATGAATGTACTCGAAAACAAATCAAATCATGTAAGGTGGGAAGGGAAGATCAAAGTACCTTGTAAATAGATGTCATCCAACCAATATTAAGAAAATTAAACCGGACATCCAAGGCTGAGACGCCCAGCCAATTCAAATAAAGGGTACAATTAAAATATAATAAAAAATATATATTTAATTATTTATATATATAAATATATACATATAATTAATTAAAAATTAAAAATTATATTAAACTATTAATAATAATATAATTAATATAAAATAATATTTATTATAGTACATTTTATTAAATATTTTAAATATAAAATCTATTTATTTTAATTTTTACTTATTTTTTTTAGAAAATATTTATAAATAACATTACAATTATTTTTAATTTTTTACTTTTATATTAATTTAAGAATATATAAAAAAGATTTAATTTAAATACACTAACAGTATAAAACAATTTTACACTGTCATCTAATAGAAATTATGAAAAGTGCCAACTCACACAAATAACCACCTATTATAATGAGGAACCCACCATAATTTCTCATTTTTCCCTATTTCTATTAGTTGACAGTATAAAACTATTTTACACTATCAGTGTATATCAATTAAACTTATATAAAAAATAAGCATATAAAAAAAAATAAAGTTTCTAAAAGAAGTAAATTTTTATTTTGAATGAACTTCATTTTTTTTTAAAAAAATAAATAAAAATATTTTGACCAAAATTAAATAAAAAAAACTAATCGAACTAGTCAATCGATTTAATCGATCCAATTTGCACCGATTAATCAGTTTTATCAGATTCTGACCGATTTATCACTGATTTTTTAAACAAACAATTCAGAAAGAATAATCGAACCGGCTTGATGGCCGATTCGGGACCCAACCAACTCGACCGGCCGGTCGAGTCCACTCCAATTTTCTCTTCCATGCTTCCGAGTTTCATATTGGCCAGTGACATGCCACATGCCCCATTTCCAGTGTCACAAGTAGAAGCCCGCACCTTCATTAAACCTTCTTCCCTCTCTCTTGGATTCAACATTGTGAACACCCGAAAGTGCACCACGACACGTGAGCAGTCCCTTTCATGCACGTGTCGACCCTCCAAGGGGGGTTTGTCTTTCGGTTACCGCGTTTTCTGGTAGCTTCACGCGCAAGCCCGATCCAACCGTCCATTCCCAGCGATCCCAACCGTCAAATCCTCAACCGGTCCGAATCCGCCACGTAACCCACCGACACGTGGCGCGAGCTCAACGGCCCAATTCCAAAAAACATTATTTTAATCTTATCCTTAAACACGCGCTCCCTATAAAGACTCGCCCGAGCTCCCTCCATTTCCCCTTATCAAAAATCCAAAATCCACATTCTAACTGTACCCACTAAAACCAAATCGAACCGTAGAGAAACAAAGCAAAAGCAAGATTTTCTAGCGTTTTCTCAGGTTTTTTCTTTTTTTGGCCCTTTTTTTTTCTCTCAGATTTTCCGGTAAAGTTGTAAAACGAATTAGAAGAAGAAGAAGAAGATCATGGCAATGAGCATAACTCACCAGATCGGAAGCCTCGCCGGAATGCCGGTGCCATCCGATTCCGCGGAGTCGTCGTCGGCGGCGGCGACGGTAAGCGCCGCGGCGGTGTGGAAGTCTCCGGCGGCGAATCTCCGATGCAGGGTGAGGAAATCGGATCCGACGACGGCGGACGGACTTTCTCCGCCGCTGAGCCCGTGCAGGTCACCGGCTCTGGGCGGAATCCGGCCGGATCTGTCGGTGGCATGTAAGGCGTTCTCGGCTACGGCGGAGACGGCGGCGGATACGGCGGAGGCGGAGAGAGAGTACCGTGAAGGAGGAAAAGGAGGAAAGGGAACGGGAGGAGTTCCGGTATACGTGATGATGCCGCTGGACAGCGTGACGTGGGGGAACGGGGTGAATCGGAGGAAGGCGGTGAACGCGGCGATGGCGGCGCTGAGGAGCGCCGGAGTGGAGGGGGTGATGATGGACGTGTGGTGGGGATTGGTGGAGAGGGAGAAGCCGGGGGAGTATAACTGGGGAGGGTATACGGAGCTGTTGGAGATGGCGAGGAAGCACGGCCTGAAGGTGCAGGCCGTCATGTCGTTCCACCAATGTGGCGGCAACGTCGGTGACTCTTGCACGTAAGTCTCTCTCTGTCTCTCCCTTTTTTTTTAGTTTTTTAATCTCTTTTTTTAATGTGAAATAATTTATTTTTAATTTTTTATAACAAAATGGCTTTCATGTACTAATTATGTAATTGTGAAATATGCTACGATTACTAAAACGATGTTGGTATTAAAAAAATTCAAAAAAAAAAAAAAGAAGATGTTGGTCTTCTACAAAAAGGTTTAGGGTATTGAAAAAAGAAAAAATTGATGTCAAATATTTTGTTACGTAGTAAGAAAATTTTAGTTGATATGTACGTTGAAATGTTAGGAAAACGTTCAAGTTGGAATTTTTGTTAGGGGTTATCTCTATCTAAAAAGAGGTGATGTGTTTGTGACTTTTGGTTGAGTAGATATGTTGGTCGATTTTATCTTTTAATTTCATACCAGAATCAATTTTTTTTGCATTTATGAAATTTTGAATTTTTTTTATATGTGGAGCACTGTTTTTCAAACTAATTAGTATCTATTATAATTATTTTAAAATTTAATTTAAATATATTAATAGAATAAGATAATTTTATATTATCAATTTTATATAAATAATTATTTATTATAATAAAAAAATTATTATAATTTTTTATTTTTATTAATTGATAATATAAAATTATATTATATTATTAATATATATTAATTGAATTCTTATTTTTATAAAAATAGTTTATTTTTTTGTTAAGTTATAAATTTTTTATGATCATTTAGATATTTTAATGATAGGTATTAATCTTTACTTTTTAAAGTTGAATTTAGTTTAAATTTACTGTGGGTCGTAAAATATTTTATATTTATACAAGGTATGAATTAAAACTTAGATGAATAATAATTAAAAAAAAGGCACAAAATCTAATTTGTCGATAACTTGAATTGTTATGAATAATAAAAGAGAGAGCCGTGATGAGCACGGAGCAACGAGGTTTATGAAAAATGAAATACACGTAAAGTTTCATTTTCTTCTAAAGACTAAAGACAAGTTGGAACTTGGAATTGGACCTGCGGAAATGTAATTTGCAAAAAAAATATATATATATTTTAAAAATTATTTTTGTATTGAATAATTCAAAATCGATTTTGCAGAAGCTCGTTAATAGTTTTAAAAGTGGCGTAAATTATTGCTAAAAGGGTCGCGGTGACCGCGGTACAAAGTTCTTTTTTTTTTTTTTTTTTTCTCAATTTGTGGCCTCTAGTGCAAGGAAAATAAAATACACGAGAAAGGGATGTGGTTCCGTGATAGAAAAGTGAGGCCACGTGAGGTTGGACTCGGATAGATTCACATCGGCAGCGCCACAAAAAGTGGCTTAGCTTTTAGGGATCTACGTTTAGGTTAGTGGACCCGATATGTCTTAACTTGACAGTTCGATGAGTTTTATGTTTGAGTCAAGGATCATTCTAGGATGTGGCATGTGTTCCCCAAAATTAATTCTAGATATTTAGAATTAATTTTGGGAATTTTTTATTATATTTGATTATTTATTTTTAAAATTAATTTTAATTTTTAGAATTAATTTTAAGAGAATTGAGAATTTTTTATTTTTTGTCAGAATTATTTTTATAGGATCTATAAAACATAAATTATTTTACCTCAAAATTAATTCTATTTAAATCAATTCTATAAAATCAATTTTCTCTAAAATTAATTCTACAAAAATTGAACTAAACACGCTATTCATCAATTTATCAAAAAGATCCTTTTATTAACTGGCTAGTTGGAACTTTGAATCGGATCCTTACAAATATCTTTTAAAAATAATTAATATATCTGAAAGATTTTAGGATAGCGGTTATGTTTCGTATGCAGGTATTCTTCACATGATCGTGAGCGTTGTAGCACATGCCGTGAACTATATTGATATATGTATCAATCTTCAATGATTTTCTTTACATGTTCTTTGCAATATCATTTTTTCTGGTACAGACGTGTCATATACAATATGATCTTAATTTAAAAGCAAAATGGACATAGTAAAGTCAGCCCTAAAATACTGATAGGGAGGAAAAAGTGACCCGGTGTCAATTGTGGAGGAGCACCGATGTTTGAATAAGTGGTGTCTTAGTGGCTTGGACTCATTGATCGTCCTCTTGTATGCAGTATTCCTTTGCCCAAATGGGTTGTGGAGGAGATTGACAAAGATCCTGATCTTGCATATACTGATCAATGGGGAAGAAGAAACTATGAATATATATCACTTGGATGTGATACTTTGCCAGTACTCAAGGGCCGAACACCGGTTCAATGTTATGCTGATTTCATGCGTGCATTCAGAGACAATTTCAAGCACCTTCTTGGAGACACTATTGTGGTAAACATTCAATGCCCTTTCTCACAATTCTTTCTACTCTAGTTTATATGGGTGCTCAGTGCTCTTTTATGTCATGCTCCTATCGTTTGTTGTACTATAAACCTTCTTACTTGAACTCCTATCATTGGCACAATCCAGGAAATCCAAGTGGGGATGGGACCAGCTGGTGAGTTGCGTTACCCTTCATACCCAGAGCAAAATGGGACATGGAAATTCCCAGGAATTGGTGCTTTCCAATGCTTTGACAAGGTATAGACAATTCTTTTCCTCCTCTCTGTTTTGCGCTCCTTTCTTATTTGATTGTTCAAAAGTGGTACTTTGCCTTGTTGTTCTAATATTCTCAGTTTGATTGCTGTGCAGTATATGTTGAGTAGCTTAAAAGCTGCTGCTGAAGCTGCGGGTAAGCCAGAATGGGGAAGCACTGGCCCAACAGATGCTGGCCACTACAACAACTGGCCAGATGACACTCAATTTTTCCGCAAAGAAGGAGGAGGCTGGGATGGTCCATATGGTGAGTTTTTCCTCACCTGGTACTCTCAGATGTTGTTGGACCATGGTGAGAGGATTCTCACTTCAGCTAATTCAATCTTTGAGGACACTGGCGTCAAGATATCAGTAAAAGTTGCTGGTATCCACTGGCACTATGGTTCAAGGTCTCATGCTCCAGAGCTCACAGCAGGGTACTACAACACCAGATTCCGCGATGGCTACCTCCCCATTGCTCGAATGCTGGCCCGCCATGGTGCTGTTTTCAACTTCACGTGCATTGAGATGCGTGATCATGAGCAGCCGCAGGATGCTCTCTGTGCACCTGAGAAGCTCGTGAAGCAAGTGGCTTTGGCAACTCAGAAAGCACAAGTCCCTCTTGCTGGGGAGAATGCACTGGCAAGGTATGATGAGTATGCACATGAGCAGATCATAAGGGCATCACAGTTGAATGTTGATGGCGACTCTGGTGACAGGGAGATGTGTGCATTCACATACCTGAGGATGAACCCACATTTGTTTGAGCCAGATAATTGGAGGAAGTTTGTGGCGTTTGTGAAGAAGATGAAAGAGGGCAAGAGTGCACACAAGTGTCGGGAGCAGGTGGAGAGAGAAGCAGAGCACTTTGTGCATGTCACACAGCCTCTTGTGCAAGAAGCTGCTGTTGCACTAAGGCAATGAGAATTACTGGGACTTCCATCTTCATTCAATTGTTATATTGATAGGGCTTCTAGGAAGCAGTCGCAAGTAGGCCATGAAAGTTTTAGTGATCCAGCAGCCTATGCTTGTGGCTATGAATATGTATAATTTTGTATTATATTTTGTTGTATTCTACCTAAAACCTATATTTATTACCCTTCATAGCGTAATACATGATTTGGGGCAATATTAATTACTACACCTGTATTAAAGTTACTTCTTTCTCCATCATTAAACTAAACCTGTAATTCGAGTTTTTTAGTCCTTAGTCTACTGCATGGCGTCAGGCAATTTCCCCAATCTTGAATCTTCATCTCCTACCACACAGCAACGATCTCGCAAATTATTGGATGCTGCCACTGATGGCATGTCATCATACAGTTATGCTGCATAAAAGTCCAACAAGGATTTTGTTAGTTGGCAGTAGAACTATCCAGAGTCAGCTTTTTGTCCGTCATTTTTTTTAATTTTATTCAAATATTCTCTACCCTTTGTTTATTGGGCTTTCCAAGGTTGACAATTTCATCCAAATTACTTTTCCTCAAATTTGTAAGTTTTTATTTATTTTTTTCAATATTTTCAAGCAACAAAAAGACAAAGCTTCATAATGTACCCCCCTCCCAAAAAAAATAAAAAAGAAAACCACTAAGCTTAATATTCATATATAATAAACGCCTCACAATTAATTAGGTAACGCCATTTTGCTATTTGGGGACTTGACATTGAACACATCAAAATTGCATCTAGGAATTGGCAGAACCACAAAATCAGAATCATCTCTACAGACTACACAGTAACAGCCACAAAATTCCAATCTTTGGAATGGTGCCGACAAGTGCTTCATCTGTATTAGCTGGTTTCGTGTTCATCACATTGGTACCATTTCTAATTCCATGAACTCACTTCATACTATGCCTATTTTCTCATTCAACTTATTATACCACTGTTAGTTCTAGAGGGATTGATGACAAAGAAGAAAGAACCCAATTAATGATTACTATTAAAAATCTGAAAAATGTTGGTGCTGCCTTCAATTTCTTTTACAAAATGGTTTTAGTTTACATGAGCCCTTTCCCATGTGTTCAAGACTTTAACTTACTGTTTGGCTTGCTTGTGAGGATGAAGCATTTATACGACAGCCATTTCTTTAATCAAACACTTGTCTTCCTTAGGTCTCAAACCGGATGTTCACTGATGTACATGTACCAAAAAAAAAAAAAAAAAAGATTTGATATTTGTGATAATATGATTCTTCAAGGGCAATGAAATGCTTTCAAATATGAATACAAAGGATTTACAGTAGATACTCCCACAATAGAGTTGCTTATCAACTACTTGTACCATCAAAACAAAAGATGGAAAAACTCTTTTTCTTCCCTTTTCACACCCGTGATCAAAGCAGATACCTTATTCTATGGTTGTAATTTTCAGTCATCCTTGAACATGCAAAAGCTCTCTGGTGATCTCATCCAAAAGTACATTAAGGACATGTTTTTCCAAATCCTTAACAACATCACATTTTTCAATAGATGCAAATGTATTGTCATTCCAACCGAAATCCCACATACAGTCTATGTCTGGCTCTCTACTGTAGACATCGTTTTCAAGCATTTTAGGCAGGTACTCCTCAATATTAGTTTGGGAACTTCTGTTCCTTCCATAGAATTTTAGCTTCTCCAAGTCTTTATTCAGCTCCCTAGCCAAATCATCTAGGGATGTTATGTTGATTGTACTGATTGATGTCTTTGAGCAAGGATGAACTTTGAGTTCTGTCTGTATCCCCTTTCGTTTCATTACTTCATAGCCACAGTCTAGTATGAGCTTTTTGCAGTCATCTTCATTGTCCTGACCATCATCTTGCAGAATGCTGAATGGAATGTTGAGTCTGAAAAGTGCTTCTGCAGTGTTGAGGAATGATTGACTGGTGACAAAGGTCCTCTTGAGGGAGTTTTCGCTTTCTGTTAGTGGCTCTTGAATTCTCTTTCGAGAAATATATTGATCTTGAAGTGGTGAGTGGTTATTAATACTCATGCTGTCTTCATGAGTTCCTGTGATATTAAAACAATGTTAAAGTAAAATATAATACTTTGATTGATTCATTCCATGTATGCTTTTGATAGCATTATCTTACTAATTTTGCAAAGCTTAGTTGAAACCATAAATTCACATGTACAATTTGGGTGAAGAGTGATGTGTTGTGAACAAAAGAAGAAACAATATGAAAAGATATGATACACTGAGCCTCAAAGTACTGTTGTTGCTTCTGCGGATTTCAGGTGTTTATCTTTTCTATTTTTACTTGTGGTAACAATGTGACGATATAATAAGGGTGACTGGGTGAGGCTTATCTTTCATTCCAAACCCTCCAAAAGGCTCGGTAATAGATTCTGGTCTGTTTCGACCCATGCTTCTGCTAAGCTGAACAGCAAGTAAAAATTTGGTAGGTTCTGGGGGGAAAGGTTATGGCTGTATAAGGAGGATGAATGAAGATGCTTGGATAAGAGCTCGTTAAAATAGATTATCAACATTCTTTAATCTACTACATGATGTAACAGGAGATGCTATTTGCTTGTTTGGGAAAAATAACTTCAATTTAAAATCATAGTTATAAGCTCACCATTTATTGTATTTAATGCAATTTCACGAGTCTTGAATCCTTCATCTGCTACCATAGGAGCAGCATGATCCTGCAACAAATTCAACAAGTTTTATATTTGCTTGCAATAAAATAAACCTATTGTTAATTGTTTTATCCTTTTGGGAAGAAACTCCTGTTATTAAATAATTGTTTTCTCTTTTTTTGTTCTCATTATATGAGACTGTTTTAGATCATGGTATAGAAGAACTTACCAAAACACTGGGAGAAAGAGCACCGGATCCATGTAGGCTGTGGAGTTCTCCACCTTCAGAATTGTATAGTGTAGGAGGCAGTTCTGCTTCTTTATTTGGTGGGTGTCTCTGATACAGTGATTCTGCCACAGCTACTGATTCATTAGAGCTAATGATGCATGCATCTGCTTCTTTCAACATGCCAACCCTTTCTCCCTCAGCTTCTTTCAAGACATCGAATCTGTCAGATGTTCCTTGTCTAGATTCATGCAAAATATGAATCTGTTGTTTTGCTTGTTTTGTGATGAGCTTTCTTCCATTTCTTTCATTAGACACTTCATCAATCTTCCCAGGCATGTCAACTTTTTGCTTTCTGATATTCTTTACCTTCATGTTGGCCAGTTTACGAACACTTCTCTCATCCACCATTGATATGATGCCACCTGACTTTCTATTAATTATTTCTTTCACTTTCCCATTGGTGTCATTAGAGGTTTCATGTTTGACTAAATCATCAGAGTAGCTGCCTAAGAACCCTTCTAGCTTCATAGCTTCTACATTTTCTGCAAAGTTCTCCTTAACTGATGTAGCTTGGTTTAGCTGCTTCTTCTGAGAATTCATCAACTGCTGCTGGTTTTTTGATGAATTTTTGGAAGCCAATTCACTCCCTCCTTTTGGTCTTACCTGCAACATTTGTTTTCCCCATTGCTCAATCCGATGTTCTCTATGACGTCTTTCTTCTTGAGGCCCATATTTGGAAAGCATGTATGACTTTTGATCTCCAGGATGGTTCTGAGACTTCTTTTGATTGTTCATGGTCTGCTTGTTTGTGTGTCTTTTTACCAATTGAACATTACTTACATTGATTTCTTTTTCTTCCTGCAGTGAAGGCTTAATTTGTGATCTTTCATTCACTTGTTCCGGATGGGACAGCGTGTTATTTATGGTTGGATCATTGGTTCTGCCCTTTACTGTGCTTTTCTGCCCTATGTTAGCAGGAGCAGGATCCTGTTTTTTTCCTTTCCCCCAAACATCTTTTTGACTTTCACTAATAAGGATCATTTGAGCAGCACTATTATGCTGCTTGTCTATTTTGGTGGTGGCCTTCTCATAATCTTTCACTGCGTTTATTCCATACAGATCACTCCATAGAGGTTTTCCATTATGAACCTTGGAGCTGGCCTTTTGAATGAGCAAATTTTTATCAGCACCAAGCACAAGTTCCTCATCCTTATTTGCAGGCATGTTGAAGGCTTCTATTACTTTTTGCTTTTTCATAGCTACCAAATTCTCAGTTTCTTTGCTATTCAAAGCCTTCTTGGTGCTTTCTTTTGCAGTATGCTGGATTGTCATTCCATGATTTCCTCTAATTTTCTGTGTATTACCTGAATCCTTCTGTGGCATGTGTTTCGGTCCCACTTTCTCTGGGAGATTATCCAGCCCCATTAATTTTGCTACTACGCTTGGAATCCTGCCCTTCTCTGCATTGGATTTCACTGGGGCTGACTGGTTTTTCTGTTCTGAAATGGCGTTGAGGTTCCTAATGTCAGAGCTAGATCTTGTTGGTTGCTTTTGGGAAGCTTTTGACATTTTGCCATCTTGCTTTTTGTTATTTGAGTTTCTGCCTTCTTTAGAGTTGGTCAGAATAATTTTCCCCTGCATAAGAGTATGTCTTGAGGGCTTGTCAAAGGAGAAAATTGGCGGCACCAGTTGATTTTGCTCAGAAACTTTGATCATTTTGTTGTCATCATCATCATCACTGTCTTCGTCTAATAGCTTGATCCGATTTTTCTTCTGTGGGGTAATCATAAACTCTGAATTTTGCTGCAGGTCTACTAGCATCCTGAGGGACTGTTCCAAATCAATAGCTCCTTGAAATAGTTCCTTTGCAATCTCAATGGAATATCTATCAATGTTAAAACCATTGGAGCAAGCTCTCAATATCTGGTTTAGTCTCTGTGCACCTTTGGATATCTCATTTATCTGCACAGGTGAGAGGGCCTGAAAATGTTTCGTTGAAGCTTGTTGCCTAACCAAATTGCCCTGTCTATCCATCATGCTGAATTCCATTGTTCCCCTCTTAATTTGGTTAAGGAAAGCCATAGTGGAACTATTATAAGAAGAGTCACCCCTTCTTGGTTTCCCTCCATTCTCAAAGGCAAAAGCTATAGCTAAGGACACATCATTCATTTTCAGTGAGTTCTGACCCCTCCCATATGAAACTATCTGATTTGAAACCTCTCCATTGTTTGCTGAACTATAGCTTCTGCTAGATCTCTTCAGCATGTCCCCAGATCTTGAGGTAACCTGCACAACATGAAACAATTTACCTAACAGGAATATTTGCTATCTCCTTTGATGTGTACACAGAATATTCAAACATATCATAACTTACAATTTCAGTGGCAGTCTTGTTTCTGGATCCTATGCTTGTTTGCTTGGAGTAAGCATATGCATCTGTTTGAACATAATTGGCAAAATAAGAGCATAAACTTTATGCATGACTGATAATTGTAGTTGACAGCTAAGCAGGTATTGTAACGGCATCATGAAAGGTAGCAAAAGGATAATTCTGAAAAATGTTTTTTAAGAAAAATATGGAAAATAAAGAGAGAGAAATTTTAGATCAATATCTTGACATTTTAGTGGGCACTTCCAGTTAGAATGGGGAACCTTCCATATCTTGTAATGGACATTTACATGCTTTTATTGATTGATTACAACACAAGGCATCAAGAATTTTTAACAGAGACAAGGTAAACAACACAACAGTAACCAGAAAATATGGCTGAGTGTATTATTTTCTTGTTTCAAGTATATTTGAGGATTCAAACCAAATCTCGGCTTCCTAAGGCAACAGGACTAGTTAATGGATTCAATAAATAACAACAAAAACAACAACTAAGTTTTGTCTCACTAGGTGGGGTCAACTACATAGATCAGACGATATTATAGTATCCTATCATAAATTATATATATGGATCCTGTTCAATGGATTCAATGAAACTTACCTATAGGCTTCTGGGAATGGCTTGGCCTCTGAGATGCAGAAGCCATCCTTTCTTTCCTTAGCCGAAGATCATCCAGCAGCTTCTGTGCAAAATCTGATCTTTTGGCCATTTTCTGCCTGTAACCAAAGCTGTTTCACCTCTAACATGCAATAGCTACAATGTAGAACAGCCCTTTTTTTCCTTTCCCTCTTTTTTTCTTTCTATGTTTTGGACCTCTTTGTTTCACATACAAAAGAGTAGGAATGTTTTGTTCCTTGAATGGTTGAGAGGATACCATCAGAGTTGGGTGAGGATTGAGTTCTGTCACTATGTAATTGATTGGTGTGTGAGAAATTTTTAACACTGAGAAGGATTGACGTGAAAGTTATAGCTCTCTCTATATAACTCACTCACTGTGTGGATCTAACTTTTATTGTAATCTAAGCAATTTCCTAAGGTCTAAACGGGGTGCTTCCTACCTAAGTTTTTTCTATATATAAATATATATTGCATTCATTTTGGATATGTTGGGGCAAAAGCTTAGTAAAGTAGAAAGAAAAATATGTATAACTTCAACTCCTTGAAGATTAATGCATGTGATCAGGATAGTGGATGTCCATTCATGAGGTAGTTTGTCTTCCTGCGTCACACAGTAATGCATGTGATCATGACACTCAAAAGTGAAGTTGTTGCGTTAATGGAGCATTGTATCGTAGTAGTAGAATTCTCTGCTAACTTGTATCTTTATTCTTTCAATTATATTTTTTTTTCAATCTTTAAAAAATAAAAGTAATAAATTCCATCATTAAATAAAAATGAAATATCATCCTTTGAATAAAGTGAATATAATGTTGCATAATATTTTAGAATATGCGATAATTTTTCTTCTCAAAATGAGGAAATATCTCGTGTAACATTAAGTCTCTTTTACCAAGTGTTGATAAACATCACTATGTTACTTTTAGAGCTATTTATTTTTCAAAATTTAACAGCGAATCAAGTTTTTTATTTATTATGTGAACAATGAATCAAGCTTAAAAACACAAATGTTGATTGAATTTTATGATTTAGTGTGTTGAGTTTTCAATAAAATTAAAAATAAAACTAATTAACAAATATAAAAGAGATTTACCCCGAGGGGAAGAGAGAGAGAGAGGGGGGGGGACAACCCCAGAAATTCTTCAACGAGAAATTGAGTCAGAGGAAACTAATAAGATATTGTTTATGAATTCAATTTGATAAACATTAATCTGGAATGTCTACATATTTTTTTTATTTGAACATATTTGGAAATGGGAAATGAACTGTCACAGGTCGAATGTAATTGGAAATCATTTTATTTCGGTTCGTTCATTGTACTCCTTTTATATATTCACTTATCATTCCTTCTAACGTCGGCGCTTGTAAACACTCCATTAGTTATGATTGTATATGTTTTGTTGACAAAATCATTGTAGTTCCACTTGAATTACCTGATAGCTAACTGTCTTTGCTTTGATAACAAAAAATTTAGGATGACGAGCTACCTCATTTACGCTAAAGAAAAAATATCAAGTACTACCAACTTAACGAGAATTTATAGTGGGAATATTAATCTTCCATTAACCAAATATTTTAAATCAAAACTCAAGTTATGTAGTTGTGACCAAAAAAAGTGCCAATCAAATGAGTCAACTGAAACAGTTTTGTGCCAGGGTGCTTAAATTGGCTGGGGGCTATGATCACAATTTGGCATTGAAGGCTGAACCAAGAAGGAGCATTCCCAACGTACAGATTAGGCAAGTGGCATAGATTCCTCCCCATTTCAATTGGAAGAAAGTGAACACGAATGGTTCTTTCCTAAGTGACTCAAGTTTGGCGTCTTGTGACGATATTGCTAGAGATCATAATGGAAATTTTGTTGTAGCTTGGAGCCTTAATCTAGGACACTGCACTATCATTGCTGCAGAACTTTTGGCTATTTTTTGGGGCCTTCTCATCAGTCATAGCTTAGGATTCAACGACATCATGTTGGAAACAGACTCTAATGCTATCAAGATGTTGATTGCATTAGAGCCTACTGCAATTCATGCACATGCTGCGATTATTATCAGCATCAGAAATCTTTTGCTGGATGACTAGATAGTGGAAATTAGTCATGTATATAGAGAAGCCAACAATTGTGCTGATACAATAACAAAGTTAGGTTATAGATGTCCAATAAGTCTTTCTTTTTTTTATTAGCTCCCAATTTGCATCTCTTTGGAATTTCTAGTGGATCAAGTGGGTCAGTGTATACTTAGAGTTGTTCATCTGTAGTTCTTGGGCTTACTATCCAATGTTAATTGAAAAAAATGAAATGAGTCAACTTTTTTTTTAATTTACAAAGATAGGGGAGAGAGAATGACAGTTGAATACAGGGCATTTCATATTCTGAGACATACAGTAGATTATCACTAGGTTATAAGCTCAACTACAAATACCATAAATGAGTCAACTTACATTTGATATCTAACCAGAAAATATAATTATTGACGAAGTTGCAAATACCATAAACTTAAGCAACCATTACGCATCAACTAGTGGCACTGCTACTACTATTATTTTTAATAGCGGATCGATAGAAACTAACATGCTTATTAATATTTTTTTAATTATATATATATATATATATATATATATATAATGTTGCGCCTTATTTTATTTTATTTTTATAGGATCTAAGTATGTTTCGTTGAGAAAGATAATTTTTGAATAGTTATAAAATTAAAATTGCTAGTTAGTGGATAAAAGTGACACTAAGATATTTATTGCTTTTTTGGTGAATTAAGATATTTATTGTTTTACCCATTTCTTATTAATACTCACAGTTTCTTTTTTTTTTCCCCTTTAATTTAATGATCAAAGAGTATATTTAGATATAAATGTGGATACCAAATTTGAATACAAGAGTGTTCAAATCTTTTTTGGTTTTTAAGATATTTTTACTCTCAGAAACTCTCATAATTAAGAGATCTTTTTAATAACTGTCTTCTCTAAAATTTGAACATTGACTCTCTATCTGAAAATACAATTCACTTACCTTTGCACTCAACTCTTTTTGATAAGAGTGTTCAAATCTAATTTAAACTAAATGAAAATCAAAAGTTAATCCAAAATGACCAAAAATTTATCAAAATCAAGAAAACAAAATGTTTTGATTGGTTCTTATTTTCTTAAAATTGTTCAATTCGGTTTTCAAATTTACTTTTGAAAACTTTTTCAAACTAAATCGAAGCAATAATATACTAAACATGCATACTTATAGACACATTTATGAGATATATTATATATTTTAATACTAAAATTATTTTTATATTCTTATCATATCTTAACTTAATATTTCATATTTTAATTATCTATTAATTCTTTTAATTTACTCGATAGTTTTGAGTCTATATATGACTTTTGTTTAAATCTTTTATTGTATGTTAGATACTAATATAACTTTTAATAATTAGTTTATATTTTTATTTTATAAAGTTTTAAAAAATTAATAATTAATTTAATTTAATTTAATGAACATAAAATTTATTATTTTATATTCTAAAAAATATTAATAAAAACTGAATTAATTAAACCAATCGAAATCGATTCAAACGTATTTGTTTAATTTTTTAAATAAAATCAAATCAATCCAAATTAAATTGAAATAAATATTTCTTCGGAGTAGTTGAATGTATATCTTAAAATTAAAGAAAATCAAATCGTGAACACGTCATCTAGATATCTTTATATTGGTATAGATGATAGGCACTGTGTATATTTTAGTTGAAGAAGATAATTTCTAAACAGTTTAGTAGAGAGAAGTGACATTAATATAATTATTATTTTACCCATTTACTACTAACCCTTTTCTTTTCTTTTTTTTTAATTTAATGATTGAAAAGGGCATCAGGAATAAAAAATTTGGACATCAAATTCGAATGTCCCTTTTAGATATTAATATAATTAAAAATTAATTTTTATATATTGGTAGTATAAAATAAATTTATATTTTTAGATTTAATTTATATACATTAATAATGTAAAATATTTTTACACTATCATCCACTCATATACTGCCGCATAAATAAACATGCATAACTCTTATACCTCATTATTCCAAAAGTCATGCAAATGAAATAGTATAATTGGATGATTGTGTAAATTATTTTTTTATCCGACAAAAATATATTGTATTAATAGTTTTTTTTTAAACCAAACTACTATTAAATTTCGTTTAAGAAAGAGAGGGTAGTTATTTCAATTCAAAAGAGAGGGAGAGGGAGAGAAGAGGAGAGGAAAGAGAGAGAGAGGGGGGGGGGGGTCGTTACCTTTTTTAAGGAGTGGAATTTGAGTATTGGCGATAGAAGAAAAGTAACATGGTTATGTAGGGGCAGCGGGCTATGGTCTCATGGCACTCCTTTATAAATACTATAGAAAATATGTTAATGGATTTGAAAAATTATTTATATTTAATATAATAAGAAGACAAAAAATAATTATGAGGGGAATCCCCTCTCTATATAATATAGATTATTATTATTATTATTATTATTATTATTATTAAAGTTGGGAAAAACTCTTTTAAGTCGTCTAAAGTTTATCCATTCTGTCAGACTTTTTCTTTTTTTATCTCAGACTTGAACGCAATCATTTTATTTTATTTTTTGGGGTCCGTGACACTTTGAAGAACAGTCACTTTCTTAGGCTCGGTAAATTTTTATTTTTTCCAGATCTCCGCGAAAAGGTTTGTGTAATTCTTTTTTTTTTTTTTGGTCGGGAAGTTGTGTAATTCAATCCAAAAAGAAATCAAAACCCAATTGTTTTTGGGTACTCCAAACCCAAATCTTTTGGACCAAAAAAAACTTAATCTTTGTTCTATTGTACTGCACACTAACAAAGTCTCATGGGCTTAATAAGGTCCACTACATCAGATGCCCTGGGCTCATTCAGAATGCCGCTCTTTGTTATGCTCAGGTTGGGGCAAATCAAAGCCTACCAATATGAGCTGGGAAAAACACACACACACGTATATACACTTTTGTCATGAGATTTATGATATCTCCACAGATTTATTTTATTTCAACTGATTATAAAATTAATATTTAAAAATAAACAATAAATAATTAGGATCTTTTGTTTCCTTATACATGATGAGTATGATTTTCTTATTATATATAAATCAAAATGAAAAGTCTTTCTAGATATTTGTTTGAGCTTTATAAAAAATGATTTTATGATATATATTTTGCTTAGCTTTCTTGAGAAGTTATTTTCTAATTTATAATAAAACACTAAAATGGCTTGTTTTTATATTTTAGATTTATTTTTAGAGATTATCTATTTATTTTACATTTTTGTATACATATCTCTAACTAAAACAGCAGTTTTTCTCTTAAAAAAATATAAAAAAAGGCCCATCGTGTCATGTTAAGTCAAGAAAAGCCAAAAAATTGAGGAAAAACCTACATTAACGTTACATATACAAAGGATCATAAAATAAAAAAAAAAAAAACCAAAAAACTCTTTTTATTTGGTCTAGCGATTTGCTGTATCCACATATAATTGTATAGAAAAATCATTAATCAACCTGCATTGAGTTGGTTCAAGTAGTTCGGTATTTATTTCTCTTAAGCAAAGTCTCAAGTTTGAGTCTTATAAATGGGAAAAAAGAAAAAACTAGTGTTGAAAGAACTTTACCTCCATAGTGAGTCAACTTAACTCGAACCAAATTAATCTGAGTTCAATGAACTTTCAGATACTGATAGTCTATATAAAAAAAATATTATTAATCAGTCATTAGTGAGTCCAATTCAATGTCTAATCAACTGGATTGTATTAGGTAAGTAGTAAAATCTACGTTTTGTAATATTTTTTCCCTGTTTATAATTTTTACTTATATTCATATTTAGCGATCATTAACCAAAATTTGGCTGATTCAAATTATTTGATACTTATTTCTTTAAATAAAATTTTAAATTTAGTTCTTCTTAATAGAAAAAATTAATACTAAAAGAATTTTATTTCATAATAAATCGACAAACCTAAACTAAATTAATTAAAGTGCAATGAATTGCGAATACCGATAATTTAGACAAAAATATATATGTATACATATGGCTACCATTAAATACTTACTTGGTTAAAATTCTTCTCAACAAACGAATTCCGCCTCCCAAATCCCAGCATATTTTCACATTTTGTTACACTTGTCAGCGTATGCTTGCAATTTGCAGCTGCAACGCATAAAAGGTGTGTGGAGCAGCTGTTAACAACAAATGCTGTGCACTCTTCTTGTACGTATGAATTTGTATACAATACATTCATAGCTGCAGTGACAGTATAACAAGAAGCACATGCAGTTGGGGAACCACACACCACCAACACAATCTAACAATTTTAATTGTTCACAGACGCGCACATAGCTATAATGCTATTAGGTATATACACCTGTTATTGTATTGTCAGTTGATGAGCTAATGGATTCAATTATATGGCATATTAGCTTCCTCCTCTAAATGCTTCTGCCCATGCATGCATGCATGCATGCATCATCCTGATGATGACGACAATAATTATAACACAAGATATTTCGTGCTCTTTATCATACGAGTTTGTAGTTTGGAGAAATCCCACATTAATTATATGCTGTGGAATGATGGAACATGCGTACACAAAATCTGAAATGAAGAGACAAATAGACATACGTACCCATGATGATAGTAGAAGTATTTTGAAAAAGGATAATGATGATATCTCACATTTATTCTGGTAAATGTAAAGTAATATAATTTATTTAAATAAATGTTAGTATTATTCAGTAGCTATAAGTGTACAGAAAAAGAAGGTAAATGTGCAAAAATATGAGAATGAGAATAACAATGACTATACATTCTAAGGGGGCTAGGCTCATAGGTATGGGACTAAAGGTTGTACTTTGGAGATTACTTTTGATTCATGATGTATAACAGAAAGAAGCAAGCGAGGGAGAAAATTAATATACACGTCCACTTCGATAAATGTCACTATTGCATGTTAATACAAGTCAACTCAAAGAAAGACAAAACCCTTCTTTTCTTTTTCTTTTTTTCTTTTCTTTTTCCCCCTTCTTTTTTTATTTTCAACAACTTTAATTTCATCATCACAAATCAAATAGGAAAGATAAAATGGCAATATTGGCCGGCTGGACCATCCAACTTCACTACGGAATTTAAGAAGTGTTGTTTAAGGCACACGGTGATCACGACCTGCCTCACCTTACTCGTCAGAGGTTGCTCCCCCAACCCCTTCTCTATTTCTCTCACTACCTAGCTTTTCAACAGGGATGTACAAAAAATTGGGTTGAGTGACATCTTAGTTAGATTCAAATTACGATCCAAATTTTTTATTGAATTATTGTTTTGAACTTAAACCCAATCTAATAATGATTTGACTAATAGTTGGGTTAGATCGCTCAACTTGTAATTTAGACAATATATACAAATTTAGATATGAATAACTCATAAAATTTTGGAAGTAACGGTATATTTGGTTTGGAAGTAAAAATAAAAATTAAATTTAATATATGAGCTTCATATATAAAATATATTCTAAAAAATAAAATTTAAGAAATATTTTATAATATATATTTTAAAATAAATTATATCAATATAAAAAAATAATATCATATTAGATAAAATGTAAAGTATAAAAATCTTATAATTTGCTACATTTAGAAAATATAATTTTTTAAAAATTACGTAACTTTAGGTAGGTCGAATAAACCTGACATGTAACCCAAGACATCAAAATGTACCAAATTAAAAATTTATAATTCAAAACTAACCCAATGAGCTTTTAGTCAAGACAAATTATTTTACTGGATCAGGTCATAAACACTCCTACCTATATATAAGATTGTGTTAACTACGTTAAAAATACACTTATTCAAAAAGGTTGTTGTTGTTATATGTATACTGTAATATCGATATAAGCATTTTTCACTTTTAGATATTATAGGATGGAAAAACTTCTAGAAAATATTAAAGATTAAGCATGCAGAAGAATTGTGCCAGTGAAGAAGATGATATAGTAAACAATATTGAGCCAACAGTGTTGGCTCACCTAATTGATTTCTGCTCATATATTATTATAATTTGGGTTCAATTTTTAGATTTCTCTATTGATAAGTGACACGTAAATATATCAATAAATATTTAATAAATCTATAGGCATGCTTTAACCCTAAAAGAGAAATAGATTTCCTCTCAGCCTAAACTTTAAGTCTATATATATATATATATAGTAAGCAACATTGAAAAGTTTTTACGAGTTTTCAATCACTAAGATAGCTATTGTTGCTTTCAATAGCAAGTGGAGAGTGGATGCAAAAGAAGAGACAAAGACATGCACACACTGTAGTTAAGTTTCAGCGTCCATTATATCTACTCTTATTTAGATAGGTGCGCATGAGTTAAATATTTTGAGCCAGTGTAGCTTTAATGCTGAAAATCTTCTTTACCAACTGTTTAAATGTCATTTATTTGATTGCTTTCATCAAATTATTGAGCGAAAATTGGAGAGATGGCACCGGAATTTGAACAACCAACACATGGAGCTGTACAGGTATATCTATGATCTAGCTAATTACTGAAGCTTCAGATTGATTGTATGTATACATCTTAATGAATCGTTGAATTTCCTTTTATTGCTTAATTAAACAGTTGAAGTGATCTTATCATATTCAAATCGATCAATTTGGCTTGGTCTTTGATTAACCACGTGGCACATGTTCGTTAAAGTGATAAGAAATTGTACAAAGCTTTATTTCAAATTAATGACATCAAGTTTAAAAAAAAATTAAAAAAAGAAATAAAAACTGCTCAATCCTGAATTGATGGTTGAGAAAACCCTAACCGTCATTTCTTTTCCTCTCCCATTCTGAGTCCCTTTTCCATGACGGTATAGAAGTGGCTGCGGTCTTCCTTTTCTAATGGCAGTTAATTTACCATTTTTTTCTATTTTGTTATTATGTTTTTCAACAAATTATTCAAATTTTTATTTGATTTTAAACTTTTGTATATGTCAAATACCGTAGTTTTGCTGTCCTTTTTATGAAGAGTTTTGGTTCTATGATCTTTTTTGGTGTTGTATGTTTGTTCCTTCGTGGTAGTAGTTTCGCTCCGGATAGTTTTGCTGGTAGACAAAAACTTCAAACCTACTCTTGAGGGGGGTGTAGTACACCCTTACCGCTATATAACTTTTGGTTTTTGTTTGTTTCTTCTTTTCGATCTAACATATTTTTAAATTTTTTAAGTATCGTTGTTTCATTCATAATGAGTTTTCTTTCTCATATACATATATAAAAAGAAGAAGAAAACTCTCCCTAATCCTCGTTGGAAAACACTAAAGAGCACATATTGAAAATACATCCCAAGTCTCCACCAAGTATACATAATTTAAAAAGGTGAATCTCATTAAAAAAATTAAAAGAAAAGGAAAAACTCATTCTTTAATCTTGAAGCATTAGAGCCACCCATTATTTGTATTAACCAATGAAGTTATGTCTATATTTAGATATTCGAGCTTTGTAACAAAGCCTATCCAAATATCGATCTAGAATCTTTGCTTCCATTATGTAAATAGAGGAGGGCTCATCGCTAGAGTGGGCTACGGGATACCTACAGCGGAAGGGACCCCACGAAGAGGGAAGGGAGAGAATGGAATGCAAAATATAATTGCAGAAGTTTGAACTTAACGTTTTCAATGCATGTTTCTATAGAATTTGGTTCGTGTAAAATATATTCGCTACTTTAAAAATTAAAATATACGACTATAATTGTTAATAAAAAAATTATTGATTTAAAATTTTTTAGGATACATAAATTTGGATGATATTATAAATGTATTAATATTTTTTTTAATTTTTCCATCAATGGCTATAATTATCTACTTTAGATAACCTAATCCCCTCTTATAACTCTAGCAATTGAGTTACATTATGTATAAATATTTATTTTAATTCTTGAAGTTATATGTATATTTTATTTTAATTTTTAAAATTAAAAAATTAATAATTTAATTTTTAAAATTAAAAAATTAATAATTTAATTTTTAAAATTGAAAATAATTATTTAAATTAATTTTTTGGATAATTCAAATTAATTTCTACAATATAATCTTAAAGATTAATTTAAATTTTTTTTATGATTTAAAAGAACAAATCATTAATTTTTTATTTTTAAAAATTAAAATAAAATACACATATAATTTTAAGGATCAAAATGATTCCCTCATCTTCCATGGAAAGACTCTTCGCTTTCACTTTAACTTGCCTTCCCTTAACCACAACAGGTCATTGACTTCTAAGAAGGAAAAAATCTCGACATGAATAGTGATTAGGCAACGGTAGTCACGCTCATCCGTGCTAGGTCGGTGGGAGCTAGAGGTACAAATTAAAAAGTGCCCAATTTCTGTTTCTTTCTTTTTTATATTAGCGACAATGGGCTTATAAACTTCTAATTTTATTTTATGTATATTATTTAATTTTTTTATTATTAAATTATTTATAGTGGCTTAATTTTTCTTTTTTTGTTTATTTTTTATATTTCTCAATTTTTTATTTATATGCGTGTACATCCTTCAATTTAACTCACTCATTCTGAACTTTTCATTCTTTTCTCTTCGTTATCCTATTTACTCAACTTAATTTTATCTTAAAATTTTTTGGACAATCACAATTAGTATATTTTAAGCAGAATGAATTTTATCTCATGTGAGAATATTTAAGATTATTTGCCTATACAAAATAATAATAATAATCCTTTATCCGAGCTGACCACATACTGTACACTTATGTATATTTGTATGCTTTAGCTATTTTGCATTCATATATAAATGGAGACTAATCTTTGATTCTCTCATCACATATATTAGGAAATTAAATTTATGTATCAAAGATTAGTCAAAATAAAAAAGGTAATACGTACGTACAAAGCATTTAACTTATGGTTGTGATCGATCACAACATGAGTCATGCTACTCGAGTTATATAATTAAATAATGATATTCAACAAAATCAATATCGGTATTTTATTCATAAATCCCAATGAGTTTACGTTAAACCATACAGAGGGAGAGACAAAAGGTTAGAGATTCACCGTATTCTGTTAGTCATTGACTAAGAGAGACATACACGGCTAGATTGGAGATATTATTAAGTGCTATTAAAGCAAAAAAAAAAAAGTCTCATTTTGTTTCATTCACAATTTTTTATTTTTTATTTTTTGTTTCGATAGAACTACTAGCATCTAAACTCAATTACCAGAAATTTAACTAATCCGAATCAACTCAACAGAGGTCTTTGAAGAGAGTAGAGGTCTCTCAATAAATTTTTTTTCCATTCTTAGTTCTTGAACCCATTCCATTTACAATTTGACACTTTATGGATTATATATTGTTTTCTACTCTCACTATAGTTTCAATAAAATAACATGTGTTTGTGAAATCGTGAATGGAACATAACAAGATTTTTTATTGCATTTTTAATCGAAAATAGAAAAGGTTGCATTATTAAAATGGTTGCTAGGGTATTTAAGGTCAAGAAAAAAAAATATTGATTTAAATAGGTTATTTTTTAAAGTCTGGTCTATGTAAGAGCAACCTGAAGGCCTACATAGATTATTGAAAACATTTTATTTTACCTTTTTCAATATATGTCATATACACTCTAATTCTTAAACTAAAGAAATGTGCAACATGATTTTTCAAACTTTTTTTAATGTGCATTTTAGTTTTTCTGATAAGTTTCCTTCCATTATTAAAAGAAAGAAAATTAAAATGAAACAAAAATTAAAAAGTTCACTTAAGTAAAAGCAAAATTTAAGTTAAAAGCACATCACCAAACCCTTTTCAAACTCTAAATTCATATCGAAAACATTTAAAATCCAAAGCAAAACTTGCAAGTCATAAAATTAGAAGCTATAATTCGTGAAGTCAAAATATCCAAATGCAACAAAATTAAATCCATTTAAAATCTAAAATCACAAGGTCATCATATTAAATACTTTTTGGCTTTAGGAATTGCTTATACAATTTTAAGGTGAGAGTGGTAATTAGATAAAGCTCTCCTCAAATTGACAATTGTAAAATTCAAACAACTAATATTATAGACAAAGTTCATCTAAGGTTATAGTTCACCTAGGAATCACCTAGTGTTACCAACTACTCTTGAGTATCATATCAAATATTTTTTTGATAGATTGGTGATAATGAGATTTTAACCTATAATTTTATATAAATTATCTAAGTCCCTTACAATTAACCCATTCCTAGTAGCTTGTATCATATTAAATCTAAAATAAATAACAAATATCAAATTTTAAATGTTCACTTTAAATAAATGAACGACTCAACGCACAGTGGGATGAGAGGGAGGGGAGGGGAGAGAGACAGAGAATGAATGAGAGAAGGAGAAGTTCTCATTAAAAAAAAAAAAAAAGCAAAAAAGTTGAACTCTTTTAATACATGGCAAAAAAAAAAAACTCTTTTAATTAACCCATAAAGTTCTCTACCTCATGCCTTGCTACTGCTAATTCTCCAATATACCATATTAAGTCACCAATGATCCACATTTGCAGAATGTATGTTGTTAGATTGAAGATAACATTTAAAGCACCAAACAGGAGCAGACAACAATAACCTAATTAATGAATTAGAGATCAAATACCTTTAATGAAATAATGAATATTTGAAAACCTAGCTTGAATAAATAGCTTGAAATCAGACACCGAGTTGCAAACACTGAAACACATAGGATCCTCTACCTAAAAGTTTTAAAATAATAATAACACTGATAATAATAAATTCACGAGTTTAGCAATGAAATCCACGCTTTATGAAACAGTGTTGCTTTATTTAGCAAAGTGAATAATGATAATACCATAATTGGAGTAGGGTTAGAAGAGTAGACCTTAAGAATTTGCCTAACCAACCTATACCTTTTTCTAATGCACAAACATTCATGATGGCACATTGGTAATCATACGAACAGCTAGCTGCTTATTTCTAGCTAGTTATAAACCCACCCCACCACATTCACTTGCAGAGAAATTATCGTGTAAACAGGAAGAAAACAAAGTCAATTAAATGCTTTAGCAATCAAGTGCTGGTAAAGAATATAAATGAATGGTATAGTAGATAAAGATTTGAATATGAAAGTTTCAGTAAAAGAGGACGTCATTAATATCGTATTGATGATATGTGGTCTATTATCTCATTTTGTGACAGCTTCATTCAAGTGAAGTGAAACTGCTTGATATTTTAAACAAGGAATTAGTGAGCACATCAAGAAATTTAGAAAATTAAATTAAATAAAAACATTACAGGAAGTTGGACATTTTTTTTATCAAGATATTGTAATATGTTTTTTTAACTTTTAAGTGAATAAGTGGTTATGTCACTTTATTTTGTCCTATAATTACTTTTGTATTTTATCTGAAGTCTAACTATTTTTTCAGAAATGCTGAAATAGAATGGTTATGAATAAAAATAAAAGCGTGTTATAAAACCTTAAAGACCCTTTAAACAAAGTAATTATACAGCCTTGGTTTAAAATTTGTGTAAGTGATAATCGCATAACAAGTTTTGTGGTATGACTAATTAAGAGCTTAGATTAATTATGATATCATAATTCTTTTTTTTTTTTGGTAATGTTAGTTTATTTAATTTAGTTTAACGTTTATACTAAAAGCTTATAGTAAATGGCATACACACCAATGTTTTTATTTAAGTAGTTCAATACTTGTTCTCCTTAATTAAAATTTTGGATTTAAATATTATGAATGAAAAAAAAAATATAAAACTAGCTTTGGAAGAGAATTTTATTTCTAGTGAACCGATTTAGGTCGAATTAGATTAATTGGAATTTAATGAATTTTAAATATTGATGGTTTAAACCAAAAATAAAAATAAAAATGGTATACACTTACCTATCTTGCGTGAAATCATGATCAGTTATGTTTGATTTCAGTAAAAACAAGTGAAAATTGTTAAAAAGTACGTGAACAAGAAAACTCTAAATAGTTGCAGCTGTACATTTTCACTCTAGCCAATAATTGATATCAAAGAAAAACTAGTACGTACCTGGACTTGCAGGACCGTTTTAGTAAAGCGGGTTCAGAATTACACCTAAATTAATTTAAAGCTTCGGGTATGTTATTGTCAAATGAAGGAATTATAGTGTTTTTTTTTTCACTGGAATTATAAAAGTAGTTTTTTCACACGACGACTGGGCCACTTCATGAATCCAAATTAAAACCCAGAACTGAAATCCATGTTTTGCTTTTAAGAGAAAAATCAACCGTAAATGTGTCTGTGTGGTTATATTATTCATTGATATTTTATATGCAAAATTTTTTAACAATAGTTAAATGTATGATATTTTAAAATTCATTTTTAATACAAATATTTATAAAAATAATGGAAAAATATTGTCTTCATGAATTTATAAAACGGAATTTGCTAATGAGTGTTTTAAGAATATTGGTTAAAATAATTTATTATTTTTTATAAATAATTTTATTTATTTAAAGGAAAAGGTAATAAATGATTTTTGTGTTTATAAAATATTGAATATTTTTAATTTTATTTTTAATTTTTATTTTTGTGAGTTAATTAACTAAAATTTATAATATGTTAAAATATAATCACACCAATTCAAAATAGTTTCACTTCAGAAAAAAAATCCTTCAACTTATCTGTGGCTTCGGAAATCAAGGAAGTATAAGTATTAATTATTTTTGCTAAATGTAAATTTATCTATTAGTCTTTTCACTAATGAAATGAGAGAGGGTATTAAGAAATGTTCATAATATTTATTTTGAGTTTGGTAATAAAGTGCAATAGTCAAATACAGTTATAGTTTCTTGTAATTAGGACTATATTTAATAGTTTTTTGAACTCTTGTGAAATTAATTAGTTAATGAAATGATCTATATTTAGATAGGGAGTGAAAGAGTACAATAAAAAAATAATTTTTTGCCATATCCTCCTAAAACATAATCTTAATAGTCCTGATAATACTTAGTGAAAAAAGTATTGACTGAAAGGATAAATTCATTTAATCTCGATAATAAAAATATTCAAAAGCTTTCTTAATTTTCACCTCAAAAAAATTTCTTAATTTAATATTTAGGAGAAGATTATTAGGGAAAATTAAAATTATTCATAAAATAATTTTTGTTAATTTATGTCCTTATAACAAAGGTTAATTTAAGAATGTAAATAATATTTATTATTCTTTGTTAATAGTTACTCAAAAAATAATAATTTTTCAATTTTTATATATTAAATATTTTTATTTTTAAATTTTTGTTTAAACTACCAATATTCAAATTTTATGATATTTCAATTAATTTGATTTAAATTGAATCAGCCAATATAAGATAAAGCTTTCTAGGGCCACTTGATAATTTTATTTTAAATTTATTAACATCTTCAACACACGGTTACTTTCAAGATAAATGCTCTTGTCAAGCAGGTACTCTCACATCCGCTAAACTTATTAATTTCACTAGCTTCCTGATGATTAATTCACCAATATTATCCACATTCATTTGCATAGAAATTATCATAGCTCTTAAGTGTAAAAGGGCTAATGAAACCAATTAAATGCTTCGACCCAGTCACAGTATGTAGTGGAGCATCAACTGCTAATTAGTAAACAATAAATATAGCTGATGATGATTAGTGAAACTAAACAATTGAATGGAAGGTCACTATATTTTGAATATGAAAGTTTCATTAAAGGAACACATATATGACATAATAATGTAAATTTATAGCCAATAGCGGTTACGTGGTTTTATTGGTCTATATATCCTAGCTAGTGCCTGTATATGGATCATTTTCTAATTTAAACCAAAATTCTAGCAACCACACTGAAGTGGTTATGATCTGACCAATGGTATCTTTTGTAGTCTTGTCGAGGAAAATTCACATGCAAAGTTAACCAAACATCAAAGAAGTGTCGAGTGAAATTAAATCGAATGAGACTGTTATAATAATTAAAAGCAACATATAGCATAACTAGGGCTAGCGCATTAATCCACAACAACAGACGGTTAGACTAGTATGACTTATGAGCAACTCCCTAAATGTGAATATAATTAATTAACAAAATGAAAGACAATCAATGACTCGAATACTAAAAAATTTATAGAGTCAATTGAACTATTTTAACTGTCCCATCGTCTTGGCTCAGATGATAAGAACTTGCAACATCATGAATGGAGATAAGTTTTGGACATGCATGGACCTGCAATCCTTTTCATCCCTTTCCCTTCTCCCTTCCCCTAACACCACAAAGGGACCCTAAAGTCCTAAACTAGGTGATACAGACCTAGGCATTTGTTAAAAAAATAAAATAAAAAGCTATATTAACTGTATAATGTCTTGAATGCACGTTTGAAGTTTTTTTCGGTGATTGAAAAAGAGTTTCATATTCATCAAAAATAGAGACATTATATCATAGTGTTTCAATAATTAAAAAGATCTAACACAATAAAATAAAGTATACATAAACAACACTCTTAACCTCAAACAAAAATATACATCTCAAATAGGTTTTATTTTTCAATTTGTTCTTTAAATTTCCTCTTGTTTCTATTCTTGTAAAACTCAGACTTGTTATCCAAAACTCTCATTGAAGTGTTTTTGTTTAAAGAAAGGTTATTTTTTAAAAAATAAAAAATAAGAAGGTAGGGGGGAATATATGGTGGTAGATGCTGAAAATTTGATTGAATGAAATTCCTGGATATAGTCTGCTCAGAATCGCCAAAATGAAGAGTTTCAAACAGTGTTGTTGGAACAGGAAAAAAAAAATCCAAACAATGACAATGATTGAAGAATGGCGTGTGCTCAGAAAATATGTCGATATATGCATGCATGGCTGCTTGCTCTGAAATGTGTAGGCTTCTCGCGACATGTAGTATATATGGATAACCCGAGACAGGTATCCTTTTCTTTTGCGGGAGAGATGAACATGGTAGACCCCTGTTGATGTTTCCCAACAGCGACCAGACACCAATTTTAAACATTATTTTATCATTATCAAAAAGCTGCCATGCTTTCTCAAATATTCAAAACGTATCTTCTAATCTTAAATTATATAATTAATTTACCTCTCCCATCAAACGCGAAAATGCATTTATACTCCGTTATATCTGTAGTAAACGTGATAAATATGATAAAATAGTGATTATTAATGATAAATGTAAAATATTTTTACTAAATTTATCATTAATATAATTGAAATCTAATCATTATTAACACATAGTTTCTAATACTTATATTATTATTATAAAAATATAACTTAAGTCACAAATTATTTACACATAATTTTCGAAGGATTTAATTTGAATACACTGTCAGTATAAAGTTTTTTTACACAGACATCCAATTATAAATTATCACATCAATAAAATTCTTTGACATCACCACCCACTATTTGAATAATCGTGTAAATGGAAGATTTTGATTGGATAACAGTATACATCTAAATTAAACTCATTTTCAAATATATGAAAGTATTCACGAAAATGAAATTCAAATAATACTATTACATCTAATATATAGATAAAATCTAAAAATACGAGTGCGTAGCCTTAGCCTTAGCCTTTTCCTCTTTATTTTCTTGAAATACAAATCTTTGCACAAAGCAAAAAAGCGCTGATATATGTACATACTCTCACGTAGTTCCACTCTAGACTCAAATGCGTTTAATTTTTTTAAAATTTTATTTATTTTTCACATCTTATATTTACACGGTGTTTAGACAATGCCAAAAAAAGGTATGTACATGTAATATGTCACAAAGCAAAAAGAGACTAAGCATGGACTGAAAACAAGGCACTTGAGTACAGTAAATATCTGAATTAGTGTCACGACTCCTCGCTCTATCATAAGGTAATACTACATATAAAATCAACAGTAATTTGTTAGTGGCATTTTATAAAAACAAAATATTGTCTAAGTAAATATATTCTTTTTAAATCAGACACATGAATAGAATATGTAATAATAATCATGAGAATAGAAACCACTAAGCGAATCAAACGTACCCTCGCTATCTTCTTTGCGGAGAAAAACACTTAGATTTTAAAAGCTCTCATTCGTATGTATGATATATGATATGATTAGGTTTATTTTTAAGAAATTAATTTATATATAGAGATTAATTTTGATACATATTATCAATATAAAAGAATTTTATAATATTATTTAATCATATATTTCTATCTGTAAAAATTTTAAGATAATAAGTAGTTAGGTCAAACAATTTTGTGCTTGTTTGGTTTGGAGTTTGCAAGTTCCAGAAGGCTTTTTAGGAGAAAAAAATGACTTTGTACAGTAAATAATAGTATTTGGTTTAACTTTTATTAAAAGGCCTTTGGAAGAAGTATCTTTGAGGTTACTTTTCATTCTAGAAAAAAACCTTTTAAAAAGAAATCTTACTATTACTCTCACATTAACAATCAAAAGTAATTTTACTTTATCTTATCCAAATAAAACTCATTCTTTTAAAAGGCCTTTTGACATATTCAAACCAAACAAAAATCATTCTTTTAAAAGTACTTCTTCTAAAAGGCTTTCTTTTAAAAGATTTTTTTCAAAAGACCTTATCCCAAAAGTTAAACTAAATGGACCCTTTATTGATATGATAATATATAATTGGAAGTCTATATCAAATTTTTTTTACATTGAGAATATATCTAATATTGTTAATATAAATTTTTTATATTATTAATTAATTATACTACTTTTGTATGATTATAAATAGTTATTATACAAGTAAACTCTTTTAATGATATAATAATAGATGATTAAATGATGATATAAGAAAATTTTTATAAATAATATATTTAAATTAAATTCTATTTTTAAATTTGCTTAATTTTATTTTAATATGAACCTAGTCAAATTTATATACAATTTGGTGACCATATATGTTTATCAATGTCACGTATATAATAATATGTAGAACAATATCATTATTTGAGCATAAATATTTAGATATTTAAATTGATATATGGTGATTATAATTTAAATAAATGTAAATTTTATTTATATAAATATCAAATTAAGATATAATATTTACTATACTAATAATATAAATTTATTTTTAATTAATATCATATTTAATATTTTATATAATTAATATTTATATTTATTTAAATTATAATTATCATGTATCTATTTAGATATTTATACTTTATAGAAAAAAATGTGTGCCATTTTAATATTTTATGTTTCCAAAATATAGATACAAAGAATGGGGACTGTAATGGAAGGGTAACATCAGATCAGAGTCAGTCAATTCAAGCAGTTGTAGAGTTTGGCAGCCGAGGACGCGTGTATGGATGCGCCGTTCCCTTCTGAGAGATTTGGCGGCAATAGCCTTTGCTAGGTGTTGGGGTACATCTTCTCCTTGTAGCCACTAATTATTATGACTTTTTAAATATTTAATCGAATGAAATTTTATTTTAGCCTATGAAATTGTAAACGTATTTTATTTTAATTCTTGAAATTAAAAAATTAATTATTTAATATTTAAAATTATAAATTATATATTATTTTAATTCTTATATTATGTATCACTTTTATAAATTAAAGATTAAAATAACACATAATTTATAATTTTAAAAATTAAATAATTAATTTTTTAATTTTAAAAAATAAAATAAATCTTTACACTGTAAAATTAGTATCCATAAATTATAAATTATACACTTAAGTTTGGGTTTAATATATTAATATGTCTTTTAGTGACTCATGTCAGGAGTAAGAATATAAGAATATATTAATATGGTTTTTATTATATTAAATTACTTTAATTACTTGAAGAACAGTGTTTAAATAGTTTTTAAATTATTTAAAATATTGAATATAAGAATGATGTCTAAGTACTCTTTATTTTTTCAAAGTACTAAATGTTTTTATTTTAATTTAGTTTTTTAACATCTATCCTAAAGTCTTAGTATCTTAATAACACTCTTAAATTTATATAATTAATCTTTTAAATTTCATATGAACACCAAGTTGATCAAAGAAATTTGATATTTATTTAATTTATTTTAAGTAAGATATTAAATTTGAATATTAGAAAAATAAAAAAATTAGTACTAAAAAAATTTTGCTTCGTAACGAGTCAATTCAATTTGATTTAGATTAATTAAAGTCTAATAGATTTTAGACGCTATAATTTAGATTAAAAAATTAAATTAAATTTTATAACTAATTTGTCACATTTTAATGTTGTACTCGTTAATATTATTTAGAAAATTACAACAAAATAAAAGTGTTCCACATGAAAAAATAATCTCTCACAATGTGACGAATCACGGTTCAAATCCTAGTTTGAAGAGGTACCAATATTTAGTATTTGATCCTACCTCAAATATAATTATCTCTAATAAAAGATACATATAGCAAAACAATACATATTAATAATTCATATTACTATTAATGCCACAGAAATAATTTCATTATTTTATTCATGTCTTTCGATTTGATATATAGAAAGCATCATTAAATTGTGATTTAAATATTTTATAATTTGTATTATCTTTAGTCCTGTTTCTCATTAAAATACTAATAATTAAAAAAAAAACACAAAATTTTTAATTACGAGAAATGCTAACACATTCGAATTTTAAAATGTATCTTTCGTCTTATGCTAGAAAAAATAATGTGTGTAAAAGAAAAAAAGATAAACTTGATTGTAATTGAATAATAAAAAATATAAAAGTATAAAGTAATTTAAATATAAGTATGCATAAATATAATATTACTATTAATTATCAGAAATTTAATTTTAATATATTATTAATATAAATTTTTTATATTGTGAATCAATTATATGGTAGCAGATATGTAGTTTTTAAAGTAGTATATTACTAAAGTATAAGGTGTACTTTAAAAAATAAATTATATAATCGCAAATGTAAACAAAATTAATTAATTAATATTTTATAAAATACAAACACTATTTTCATAAATTAATACATGTATGGTAATATCTATTTTTTAATTTTTATTAACAATTAAAATCGGTTATTTTATATATTAACATACATTTCAATTTTTACACTTTAAAAATATAAAAGTCTTTTTTAACATTGTGATAACATAGAATTAAATAATAGTATAAAAAATTTTATATATTAATAGTGTATCAAATTAAATATAATTCTAAGTAGTTTTAAATAATATTTTTATATATAATTTTTTTAAAAAAGTGAATATTTATTTTGATATTTCAAATTGCAGGTATGTTTCATTTTAATTTCTAAAATTTTAAAATTAATAATTTAACCTTTAAATTATAAAAAATAATTAAATTAATTTTTTTAGTACTTTAAATCAGTTCTTATCAATATTATTTTAAAAATTAATTTAAATTTTTTTTAATAATTTAATAAATTAAATTATTATTTTTTTAATTTTAATATATCCTTCAATTTAATTAAAATAATATATTTAAATTTATATTAATTTTTAAATATATTATTTTAATAAATTAATAAATATATTAAAATAAAAAATAATATTTTAATTTCAAGCATTAGAGCCAAGCATGCATATAATTTTAGGGTAACCATCAACATTGACTCCTACAAACGAATTTGTCAATCAACTGCATTCTTAATTAATGTAAGATAGACAATAAGACAGTGGCTGAGGTACTCGTGAGTCATCATGACATTGACTCACAAGCGGAGAAATAGAGAGGTTGGGAAAGACAAAAAGAGTTCCCACAATCACTTGACGTCATTCTTCTATTCTATTCCCATTTCCTGCTTCTGCTTCCTAGGAAATGCCGTGGTCCTCGTGATTCCTCCTTTCAATTGTGCTTGTGTTTCCTCGGAAATTCCTTTTGGAAAAAGAGTAATCCACCTCAACAAAATGCATTTGCAACAATGTAAATTCAAAGTGATTCTCCAATTCATATTGTTTACGATAAATATTTTATTCTTAAGTGATACTTTAATTAGTACACAAGTTAAATATCATTATCTTTTAGATTTTATTTAATTTTTAGTGTCAATTATGATATGTCTTATTGAGGGCTCATTTTATGATGTATTAATTTAAATACGATACACCATACATCATTCAAAAAAAAAAAGAGGGTGCACCATATTTCACGTTCCACTCTCCTCTACACTCTCACCCAAGAAAATGAGAACTCACCACAAAAAAACTTAGGCTTGCCAAAGAACACAACAACCTCAACTTGTAGGGACATGTTTTTCTCCAACCCAACCAAGAAACAACACAATCTCCATGATACTCATGCCCACACGGCAACCTGCTCATCATGAGCTCGCTCAGATGCAATCTCTGCCATTGCTAGAGTCCACAACAATGCCTCATATTCTGTCACGTCAATGTAATCCTATGGGCTTTTGACGTATTGGTTGAAATCCGACTGTTGGAGGCGGAGCTAGATGGAATTGTCCTCCAAGTATCAAAAATCGTGTATAATTTTGTGTGTGGTTTGTGATTCGCTATATACAATCTTAATTTTGACGTCTTCATTCAATTTTTTGGCCTTTGATAGTTGATTTGCAAATGCATTTCACTGTGTCTACTATCGTACCTTCTTGCGTCTATTGCACCATCGTAGCCGCCAAGTCAACTCACTGAAGAATAGCCATCAACATTACAATGCAAAAGTAGAAGAAAGAAATTTTCAAGGCCCAAAATCACATTTTTCAAGTTCTAATCAAAATCGAGAAACAAAATACTCAACAAAATCTTAGAAAACTTAGTGCCCATTGATGATGCTATTGTTTATGTTCGTGTTAGCTTAGAGAGAGCAACTGCATTTAGTGTTGGACTATATTGGTGATGGATAGGCTAGAATGGCCAAGTGTGCAACCATACGGGTGGGGGTGGTTGAGGTGCAGCCATGTGGATGTAGTGCTCCATCCATGGTGTGTTTAGCCACATTATCAAGTGCAATTAGCTGCATTTATTGAATGTGGCTAAAAATTGGTGTGTGGTGCACCATAATTTACTTGGTGTATAGCAAAATGCACCCTTCTTGAAAAATTAGTCGAAATGTATGTAAGTTATTATCTTTGAATTGTTTTATACTTTAATAACTCCTTACACAATTTTAAATCAAAAATAAATCTTATATAAGATTTTCATGATGTAATTATTATTTTTCAATTTTATTTAATTTTTAATGCCAATCATAAATAACATGTGTTATAGTATTTATAACTTAACCAATACATGGTCGATTAAAATGATAGATACTTATTTTTCTTAATCAATGGTCTCAAGTTTGAGTTTGAGTATAGAGTAACTGGTGTTGAGAGAGTTATATCCCCTATGGGATCTCAAATACTCGAATAATATTGCCTCTAAGAGGAGGATATATGTGAAAAATAAAAAAAAATATTTATAACTTGAAAAATACTGATGAGTATGAGAAGTATCAATATAAATCATGTGTTATATTGTTGTGTTGATAGTTGTTTTTTCATCCCATTCCATAATTTCCATCAATTTTGAAGTATGCATTTGTTTATAACACACCATTACTGTTAGTCACTCTACCAATTTTTGTTTGAAAGTAATATTTGAAATTTTTTGTGATCACATAGTGAAGTTAATTTTGTTCAAAATATGAATAAATGCAATTACATAATTAATTTTTTATAAGCTTATTCAAGTTAGGTTAAGAAGTCTATATTAATTCATTTGCTTTATAATTAGCAATTATACGTTGATGGGATTATTTTCAAACTTTAACGTCGGCAATTCAATTTATCTCGCACATATTAGTTTTAGGTGTCTACTTTAAAGTGAAACTGGTGAGTGCGTAGGTTTTTTTAAATCTAGTTCAAATTTTTAAAAAATAAAATAAAGAATATATATCTAAATCACTAAGAGAATATAAAACTTAAGATTTTTAAAAATAATAGTAATATGTTCCATTCTTTAAGAAAATAATATAAAATTAACAATAGAAAATATTTAAAAATAATAAAAAAATTATATCATTATTAAAAACAAAATTTAATAACAACATTTTTTTTTGACAGAGAATAAAATTTAAAAAATTAAGCATGTAAATTAAAAAATAAAAGCAGATACATTATAAAGATTCTCATGACAAACATAAAACACATGAAGTGATGCATGGTAGATTTTTCTTTTTCTTTTTTTTCTTTCCTGGGGTATTGAGCTTATGAACTGTGCGAGTATTTAAGGATTCAGTTGCCTGAAGCTGGGATGTAATAATCAGTTTTTTTTTTTTCTTTTTGGAGATAAAAACTCATTAATTATTTAGAATGAGAGAAAATTAAAGTTCCATGAAAAGAAACAGCTAGAGATAGGGATCTCTACGAAATCACCTCCAACAACCCCAGAAGGATTATTAGAAGCAAGGGGCAAACGGGATGGAAAGGTTAAGGGGCGTTTATGTTATGGCGTGCTTTTAATTTTGCCGTTACCAGACTCCTCTACTCCTTAGACTTCTCTTCTTAATTTACGGTTACCTTAGTCTTTATTAATTTGTCTTTATTAACTAGTGGCCCAGTATTATATAAGGCTAGTTATCAACTATTTTGGAGCCGTTTTGTTGTATTTTCCTTTGACTTTTCTTATATTCTAACTAATTTAGATTGAGTTAAGTTAATTTATTATTGGCGTGAAATTTTTTTTGGCACTAATTTTTTTAAATTTACAATACCTGAAGTTAAGAACTTACTCAAAAGAATAAATATAAATTACTTGAACCAACCAACCATTGGTATATAATTAAGTGTGAATTTCATTCTTAATTTTATGTTTCCAAACTATTTTTTTTTGTGAGAAAATTTTCGTATATTATGTAAATTTCCAATGGGTTAACAGAAAAACAATCCAAATTTGAGTTTAAAAATGATTAAAACTGTTATAGTTCATTTATGACTATTAGGTTTTTGTCGATACCTCTATATTAATTTATCTATAGTGATAGTGGTTCTTAAAAGTGCTTGCAAATGTGTATCATTAAAACTGATTAATTGTTTCAATAGTATTATTACATTCTTTTGCTAAGCCAATTCATTTGAAAATTTGAAATAAATCAAGCGGTTGCTCGATAACTACTAAAATTTCAAGGTCACACTATCTGAATTGAGTTTTAAAACTCTGCCTCCTTCAATAAAATTTCATTTCACTTCACTTTGATAGTTGATAAATGCATGTCCTATATAGAATAGACCTGATTGTAGGTTGAATACAGTTTGGCTCCTAATAAACTTGACCAATGGGATCGTGCCAATTAAAATGTCCAGCAAGAATTATAGAGGCTTGATCAAGATGAGGACTAAGACTAAGCTAGAGCTTTGTCATAAATGGCCCCGTCCTCAGCAAGATATGATGAATTAATATTTCCAATATCAATCACATTTTACTGGTTTTCTCCATCTTTGATATGAAAATACCTTATTTAGCATAATCCGAAAGTAGTTCGCGTTTAGATTTCACTTGATTTGAGAGAAAGTTAGTCCATGTAGTTTCAGAAAATGTTTCATTTTTTGTTTTCAATTTTAATTGGTTAAAAGTATTTTTTAGTATCTGTAAGTGTTCATGATTCCAGTTTTAAAATGTATTTGATTCGGATTATTTTGATAAAAAAATAATTTTTTAAGCTCTAAAATAACTTTTTATAGAAGTTATTTATTTTAGTTTTTATGCAAAGCTACAAAAAAAAAATCTGTTTTTACCTTTTAAGTAAAAGTTAAAATGAGCAGTTTCTAAAAAAAAATGATTTTTTTAATAGTAAAAAATTTGAAATAAAGCCCCTATAATGATTCTTTGTTAAAAATTTAGTCCATGTCGTTAAGTATTGGTCTTTATAGTTGCTATTTTCATAAGTATTGAGACATATTTTTCATAAAGGACAGATTTTTATAGTTTAATTTATTTTACTTTTGCTCTTTTAAGGATTAATGCCTTAATAGAGTACCATTATATGAATTTAATCCCAATTTTTCTTTTTCTTTTTTTTTTTCTTTTTTTGTATGTCTAGGGACTAAACCAAAATTACGGACATGAATAGGGATTAAAAAGTGCTTTTGACCATTTTAATTACAAAGCTATCATCTTATTTTCATTTTGTTTTCTATTTTTAAAATTTTATAAAGGAAATAGTGAAAATAAAAAAAAATATCTTGTTTTTTAGTGTTTTCTCTGAGATGGAAGCACCCAAAAGGGAGAACCAAAACAACCTCAAAGGGAAACAAAATCAAAGTAAAAGACATAAGATCTCTCATTAACCCTTTGTTTGCTTGATGAGAAAATCAGAAGAAAGAAAACAGGTGTTTAAAACTAATGGGGAAGAGAAAATTTGTTTAAAATATCAATTTTATCTCTATTTATATATTTATATTATATTATATCACGAATAGATAACTTATTTAGTATAATTATATTTTTCTTTCTTCTCACTTTTTTCCTCTAACAAAGTAAGAGAAAGAAACATTTCTCATTTTTTTCCCCTCCATTTGCTCTTTATGTAAGTAATAGGAAAGAAAACATATTTTAATTTCCTCTTTTCTTCATTTATTTCTTTCAGTTTTCTCTTCTCATTTAAGCAAAAGGCAAGAGAAGCAATAGATCTAAACAATTATGCTCAAGATATAATATGTTTGAGTCGATCACCTCAATAACACTCACAAAAGAAATATTAGAACAAGAAATAACAAAGAAAAAAGAAGGGTTAAGATCGACCATTCTAATAATATATATAAAGGATTTTATTCAATTTTTAAGATAAAACAAAAAATAAATAAATAAGCATATTCTTTAAGTTTGAATAAATAACATTACTTACTCGTACACACAATTGTGTAAGTGGTTAGTCAATTATTTTCTATCAATTGCCTAGAACCCTCTAATTAGTTTATCTTAAGCGATAAAAAAAATTGTATTTAAGTTATTTTGGAGTCTATCTCCTAATGCTTAGCTTGAATTTTAGGTTTTTTTTTTTTTGGGGCATATCACAATATGTAAAGTGTTTTAGATTTTAATTAATTTGATTTGAGTTAAGTTAATCCACTATGAAAATAAAATTTTCTCAACACTTTTTTTTAATTCATAAAATTAAAATCCGAGATCTTACTTAAAAATAATAAGCTTCGAACTAAAATTAAGTAATTCTTAAAGACATGTCATATTGGAGATTATTCAATAATATTAATTTAAGTTTTACACTTTATATTTGACTACAGGAACCATCTTAAATACAATATATTTTTATTATGATGAAAAAATACTAAAAGAAAGAGTTGTTTGTAGCTTATATTTATTTGGTTTTAAATTAAAAGTTAGACAAAATCTCTAAATTGGTCTCTAAATTCTTGTGTCGGACAAATTGGTGTTGGTAGGAGGAAAAAAAAAAAAACTCAAATCACAATTTCTGCCAATTTCAAATATCGGATAAGTTAGTCTCTCCTTAATATTTTTAAAAGATTTTTAGAATAAATTGATCCCTAACAATTTATAAATAGTTTAAATTAGTCTTTGATTAAAATACAAATAAGTCAAAAAAAAATATTCAGCAAAAAATTGAGAATGAACTAATTTATTTTATTTATGAAATTTTTTTCTCAAGAAACCAATTTGTCTGGAGTTATTTTTTTATAGGGACCAACTTGAGCGTTTTATCTAAAAGTTATCTACACTAAACTAATAACTTTTTTCCTGGAGTGGCAATTGTTGGGTATTATTTTAATGGGAAAACCGAACCAAAATAAACCATTTTAACTGGATAGTTAAGTTTAATTGAATTGGTTTTAAATTGAAAAAAAAAACTGAAAACTTTCTTCATATTGTCTAATTAACAATAAATTTGCCGAAATTTTAAATAAAAGCATTATCAAATAAATATAAATAACAAATTGGTGTTAATTTTTTTAGAGCAATAACAATAAATTAAATTTAAATTCTACTTGTGTATATAAATTATAAAAGGATATATATCATTTGATGTGTGATTTAGTATGACTTCATGAATGAAAAAATAAACAAACCAAAATAATTGATTTTTCTTCCTTATTTTTATCGATTTAGATTGATTTTTGTTTGATTATAAATATGTATGACATGATGATTTACTAACAAAAGAATTATCTACAAAAGTCACATTAACACCTTTTAATTAAGAAAAAATTGCACTTTATCCTTTAAATTATAGATCATATGCACTTTAACCCTTAAATTTAAAAAATATGCAAATTGATTCCTTGAAATTTCTTAAATATACAAATTGACCTTTCTATTAATTTTTTCATCAATTATTAAAAAAAAATCACACATTCAAGAAAGTTTAAGATATCGGATTGTACATTTAGAAAAATTCAGGGGACTGATTTGCACATAATCCAAAGTTTAAGGAAATATAATAAACTTATTTTGACTAAAATACACATTCGTGAAATTTCAAGGAATCGATTTACACATTTTTTAAATTTAAGAACTAAAGTACATATGACATATCGTTCATAAGGGTAAAGTGCAATTTTTTTTTAATTAATTTAGTTCAATCTTAATTGTGCCAAATTTGTTATATTTTAAAATGTTCAATTTATTTAGAAAATAATATTTTTAGTATATAATAGAAAATAATATTGAAATCGATATATGTACAAAAGTTCATAAATTATTATTGCTACGATCACTGGTAGATTTGATCTTATCGTCTATTGATATTCATAATGTGGTTTTAGTTTGTCAAGATTTTATGCTGAATTTACAGCCAAAGAAATTTTAAGGAGCTTGAATGCTCATATATGACACGAATCGTGCTTTTATAGCCAAAACACTCTGTTGTACTTTTCCTATTTAGCTTGTGTATGTATATTAATATAATTCAGAAGAGAAAAATTAAAGGGTGTGGAGAGACAATCAAAGCATGAGATGATAATTAAAATTATCAGTTTAATCAATAAAAGGCAATAAAAGAAACACAAAAACATGTACAAACTTAAAAAGGATAGAAACTAAAATAATGCACCACTACTAAAATGCTTAAGCAATTATTTTTATTTTTTGGTAATTTGGTGTAACTTATAATCAAAGGGAAATCGGAGAGGAAAATAATCAAGACAAAAGGGGAAAGAAAAATGAAGGCTCCCCAATTGTTGTTTCCTCGTATGCAAGGATTGTTTGTTTCCTATATTTGCACATTTTCGGAAGCTTGGAACTAGGAATTATCCATTCATCTCTCTAATATATTCTCACCTTTTTCTTTTAAAAAAATAAAATAAAATAAAATAATGGCAGCACAATCAAGGCGTTGTAAGGACCAGCCAACTTGGACAAATTCCAACCGTTGCGTCTTGTCTCGCCAAAAATATGTGCTCATTGAACATGAAAAACAAAAAAAAAGCGTGAACTTAAAATGTTTTCCATTTTTATGGCCCCATCAACTAGATTAGAAGTTTAATCACTCCGAAAATCATTTGGGTATTGTTCTTAAATATCTTTTTTTTTTTTTCAAAAACCAACTCATGACTGATACAACCTTGCGGGCACCATATTTGATACATTGTACAAATAATCCAGCTGTATTTTAATTTCCACCTTTTACTTTTCATATCCAAATGTTAATATTTTCTCCAAAAATGATGTTTGAGACAAAAAAAAATATTTATATATTTATCTTACGTTCTTTTTTTTTTTTAATTACCTTTCTTTCTATATATTGAATGAGATTAAAGCAGAGCAAAACAAAAATTCTTTTCTTAATAAATAAAACAAGTAATCATTATAAAAGTAAATTAAAACAGATACTGCTCATTCTTTTTGAAACTTATTTATTTCAAGATTTATCATTTTTTCTGCTTATTAGTTTGCACGTTATATTCATTTGAAATGCATTAGTTATTTATTATTGTATATTCTTAAAACATGTATTTTTAACGGTTGGGATATACAATTTAAAATGACATATCTAACATGTTGAATTATATTTTTAATTACTGTTAACTTTTAAAGTAATTAATATTAGTATTATTTTTTAAATTGCTTATTAATGTTATTCATTAATTACTCTTAGTTGTCATTTTTTAAAATTATTCACAATTAAATTTATATAACCTTTTTTTATCTTAGGAATTATACAATTTTGGATTGGGGGCGGTGGTCTTCTATATAATGACTCTATGATTCGAACTCTTATTATTACTAATAAAGTTTATTTGAAATTGTAATTCACTTTCGTTTTGATCAATTATTTTTTATATTAATTTTTTAATAAATAAATAGAAATAATATAACATATATTTGTTATTAGTTAAAAAACATGGTTATTTAATATTTATTGATATATTCGAGTTTAACTATAACAATTTCTATATGAACAATTAAAGTAATTTCACAACGTCATTACTGAAAAATTATTTCATGATATATTATTATGTTATTTCATGACATATTATTGTGTTAATGTATACCTTAAAAATAATATAAAATTTATATATTTAGAATTTCTATATGAATAGTCAAACTTATTTGATGACGTGCTATTTTGCTTCATGACATGGTATCGTATTAATGTATATCTACAAAACAATGTAAGACCGTATGCACTTACAATTGATTAAAGCATGACTTAAATAAATAATACAATTAAACACTTAAAAATGTCAATTTTGATCTTTTTATGAAGGTGAATTATTCTTAATGTTGATTATTGAACACTTTATGATTTTTAACAAAGTTTCTCAATCTTGTCCAAAAACCTCCGAAATATAAAAAGAAAGACAATTCAATTGATAGCAGCTAGTACTACTGAAATTTTAACCACAATGTTGCATGTCTCACTCACTGGTAAAAATTGAAAGGGTAGAGGAGCCAATCTGAGAGGATCCTTAACTGCTCCAATGGGTTGCCAACGTTTGACTTTTGAGCACACTTTGTGTGAAACTAAGAATGGAAACAAGGAGAGAGAGAGAGAAGTCATAGCTTAGAGCTTAAAACACATAAATGATGAGAGAGAATAATGATAAAAAAAAAAAAAAACTTTATGGGTCATTTCAGCCACGTGCCGCCGGGAGTTGGCGGTGGCCGCCGCCGGAGTCCAGAAACCGGCGAGCTCATTTAAGGCTTCAATTGGGGCACCACTCTACCAGTTCTAGAGAGAGAAAGATGAATGAAGAGAGAGAAAGTATAGTGTAAAAGTAATAATCGTGACTATAGAGTGAGTGAGTGAGATTAGTAGCGCCTTAAAGTCTCTTCCTTTTCTTTTTCTCTCTTTCTTCTCCGCGTTCTCTCAGAAAGCCAACGCTTTAAAAGCCCCTCCATCAGTTACGCTCTCTCATCGCACAACACATACACATTACTCACATACCATATAATACATATATCAATATCAAATATCATATAATACATATCTTATATTATATATATGTATTAAAAGTGTAGCAGTGTGTTCATTCATTCATAGCGTTTCATATAGGGTGCAAGAGAGAGATAAGAAGAAGAAGAAGAAGAAGAAGAAGAAGAAGAAGAGAGGGGTGGTGGTGGTGACTGGTGAGTTTTTTTTTTTTTTCGGTTTTTCTCTTAAAGCATATATATATATTCCATTATTCAATCATTCATCCATGGATGATGATCCATCACCAAAAGATTTGCCATAACTCACTCACTCTCCCAAATCATGCCGCTATCTTTGATGTCTCACAGCCGTTTCAGAATATTATTATTATTGGTTTTTGAGAGAGTATATTTGCCATATTGCCTCACGAAAAAACACAGCATGCTAATATATCCCTATATTTTAATTTATGCTAATATTATATTATATGCCATAAGTAACCACACCCCCACCACAGCCACATTCATTTCACCACCAAGTTTTCTTCTTTTCTTTCTCTTCCTTCTCTTTCACTATCATCCAAATTCCCTTCTTTTCTCTGTTAAGCTTTGCTTCTTGTGTTTTTCTGAAATGGGTTTTTGGTGTCATGGGAAGTAGCTGATTCAGTGCACACAGGATCAAGCAGAAGAAGGAGAAGGAGAAGGAGTGTGTGGTGATCAAGAGACATAGAGCAGATGGAGTATGGCAGTGGAGGGAGTGGTGGGTCCCCAGGGGAGCACCACCACCACCACCACCATCACCACGATGGTTCTTCTTCTGAGAGGAGGAAGAAGCGCTACCACCGTCACACTGCTAACCAGATTCAAAGGCTTGAATCGTAAGGGCCACATTCATTCATGCTTTTTAGCCGTTTCCTTTTTCTTTCTTTCCTTTGTTTTTGTTTTTATGTGATGATGGTTTGTTTGAGTCTCTTTTTTCTGTTTATCAACAGTTATACTAATTCTCTTTTGTTTTTGCACCATTTCTCCTTCTTCAAATTTGATGGCCTCTCTCTCTCTCTCTCTCTCTCTCTCTCTTTTGTTCATGTTTTTCAGGATGTTCAAGGAGTGTCCTCACCCAGATGAGAAGCAGAGGTTGCAGTTAAGCAGAGAATTAGGCTTGGCGCCTAGGCAGATCAAATTCTGGTTCCAGAACAGGAGGACCCAGATGAAGGTACTTTTCTTTTCCTCTAATGGTTTTTCTTTTTCTTTTTTCATTTTTTGTGCTTTGCTCTAGGAACTCTATTATAGTGTAGTGTTGTGTGTGTTTATTTTATTTAATTATTATTATTTTTTTCGGTGCTTTGTTTCATGAGGCTGGTTGTGCTGTGTTGTGTTGTGTTGTGTCCACCAGTTCTTAGTTGTTTTGGTTAAACAATTGCAGGCCCAGAGTGAGAGAGCTGATAACTGTTCACTAAGGGCAGAGAATGATAAGATACGGTGTGAGAACATAGTCATCAGGGAGGCCCTCAGGAACGTTATCTGCCCCTCTTGTGGTGGCCCTCCCCTTAATGATGAATCCTATTTTGATGAGCAGAAGTTGAGACTAGAGAATGCACAACTCAAAGAAGAGGTGATTGAATGATTCTCATTCATTCATTCCTCTTGTTTTTTGGGGTTTATGAAACTGATAACATTTTTTTTCAATTGTTCATTGAAACCAATGGTGTTAATTTTGCAGCTTGATAGAGTGTCTAGCATTGCAGCTAAGTACATTGGAAGACCAATTTCCCAGCTCCCACCTGTTCAGCCTATTCACATATCCTCTCTTGACTTGTCAATGGGGAGTTTCGGCGCCCATGCCGGGTTGGCTGGACCGTCCCTCGACCTTGATCTTCTCCCTGGGAGTTCTTCGACCATGCCGAATGTGCCTTACCAGCCGGCTTGCCTTTCAGACATGGACAAGTCGCTAGTGTCAGATATTGCCTCAAATGCCATGGAGGAATTGCTGAGGCTGTTGCAGACCAATGAGCCCTTGTGGATGAAGTCAAGCACTGATGGGAGAGATGTCCTTAATCTTGACACATACGAGAGGATGTTCCCCAAGGCTAATAGTCACTTGAAGAACCCCAATGTTCGCATTGAGGCTTCTAGAGACTCAGGAGTTGTTATCATGAATGGCCTAACTTTGGTTGACATGTTCATGGACCCTGTAAGATGTTCTTATTATCAGAGTGGAACAAAAAGAATTGAAACCTTAAATTGAATTTTCTGAATTGTTCAATATATCATGGTTGATTTTGCAGAACAAGTGGATGGAGCTGTTTCCCACCATTGTAACGGCTGCAAGGACTATTGAAGTTATATCTTCTGGGATGTTGGGTGGTCATAGTGGCTCTTTGCAATTGGTATGTTGGAAATTTGTCCAATATAATTTTTCTTTTTTCGGGGGTTCAATTTTTCATGTTCATTTCTCTTCCAATTGGAATTTTTTTCATGTAAATTTTTTGTTAATTCAGATGTATGAAGAGTTGCAAGTGCTATCTCCACTTGTTTCTACTCGAGAGTTCTACTTCCTGCGTTACTGTCAGCAAATTGAGCAAGGCTTGTGGGCTATAGTAGATGTTTCTTATGATTTTCCACAAGACAACCACTTTGCTCCTCCGTTTCGATCTCATCGCCTTCCTTCCGGTTGCTTCATACAGGACATGCCTAATGGATATTCCAAGGTAACTTAAAAATTATTTGGTGCATTTGGCTGCTTTGACACCATATTACTATGCATTTTTAGTCACTGTACTAAGTTGTCACGCAGGTTACTTGGGTTGAACATGTAGAGATCGAAGATAAAACCCCAGTTCATCGGCTTTATAGGAATCTTATTTACAATGGATTGGCATTTGGAGCACAAAGATGGCTTACAGTACTCCAGAGGATGTGTGAAAGATTAGCTTGTCTAATGGTGACAGGCAATTCTACCAGGGACCTTGGAGGGGGTAAATATACACCAATTGCAACCATCTCCCTCAACGTTTTAATTTATCTTGCCTTGATTGAACTGCACAAAGTTATATTCGGAATTTTCAGTGATTCCCTCTCCTGAGGGCAAGAGGAGCATGATGAGGCTTGCACAAAGGATGGTCACCAATTTCTGCACAAGCATTAGCACATCGCCTGGCCACCGATGGACCACTCTCTCTGGGTTGAATGAGATTGGAGTCAGAGTCACTGTCCACAAGAGCACAGACCCTGGCCAACCCAATGGTGTGGTGCTAAGTGCAGCCACCACCATTTGGCTCCCTCTCCCTCCACAAACCGTGTTCAATTTCTTCAAGGATGAAAGAAAAAGATCTCAGGTTTGTAACATTAGTTATATGTTATTATGTTAGTCAACTCATCTATCTTTGTGACCTCATAATTAAGTCTTCTAATCTAACATTGTTTATATTTATGCCTTTTTTTCATTTTCTAAGTGGGATGTTCTTTCCAACAATGGTAATGCCGTGCAAGAGGTTGCCCATATAGCAAATGGTTCACACCCCGGTAACTGCATATCTGTGCTTAGGGTAAGACATGCTTCCTCCAAGGCCTACTAATTGAACTCTTTGTTTTTTGAGCTCTTTGTTTTTGTTTACTTCCATTACAATTGACACTTTTCTTAACCTTGGTCCATTTTTATACAAGGCTTACAACACCAGCCAGAACAACATGCTGATACTCCAAGAGAGCTGCATAGACTCTTCTGGCTCCCTTGTGGTGTATTGTCCAGTTGATCTTCCATCGATCAACATAGCAATGAGTGGTGAGGACCCTTCATACATTCCATTGGTGCCATCTGGATTCACAATCTCACCAGATGGGCAGAATGACCAAGGTGGTGATGGGGCATCAACAAGCTCAAACACAAGCAGGAGCAACATGGGGTTGAGGTCTGGGGGGTCACTGGTCACAGTAGCATTCCAGATCCTAGTGAGTTCTTTGCCATCTGCCAAGCTCAACATGGAGTCGGTGGCAACTGTTAATAACCTTATCAGCACCACTGTCCAGCAAATAAAAGCTGCCTTGAATTGTCCTGGTTCCTGATGCATAAAAAAAAGAACAACCTGCCCTCTTTTCTCTTCCCTATATTTCTCTTTTTTACTACTCTTCTATCTACCATCATATCCTTAAATATGCTTATCAGAAATGGTTCAGAAAACTTCAGAGAGTCTACTTTGTGCTGTGGTGGTAATCAATGTGTGGAAGAAGTGTTATTTTTGGGTTAGTTGGGGGACTTGAATGCCCTCTCATCAAGAAGCACCAAAGCCCTCATTATTTACTGCTGCTGGTGGTAGAGCTGTTTTTTGCTTCCGAGGATCAAAGCTTCATTACATTTCATACCAACTACCAAATTTTTATTTTTATTTTTATTTTACCTTTTTTCTTGTGGGGGGGGTCTGTTGTTAAGGACTTACGGTCTTTCTTCTTTTTTGGGTTTGATAATTTGCACATTAGCTTTGGAACTTTGGAACAAGTGGGGGTACTAAGTAGTAGTCTTCTTAGAAGAGGGAGTCAAGAACGCACCATACTTTGATCTTTTTCATTCGCTACAATCCCAGATTATAGCTAGCACATCATGAAAAATGTTGTATGGTTCGGGCATTGACTTCCTGTTCAGAGACATATTATTATTATTATTCATAATTTATTGTTTACCTTTTGTGTTGTAATAACTCTTATTTATTTTATTTTATCTTTTTTCTCCTAAGAATAATTGGAGTGGAAAAAAATATTAAAGAAAACGAAAAAAGTGTTTGCATGAACTAAGAAGTTGGTCAGGGATTTATACTGGGGGGTTGTGGGGGCAAGCAGATATTGACAGTTTGGATACTTTTTGTGGCTTGACATCAATAATGGGCTCCATGCATATTTTCAAGAGAAATGGAACTTGAATAAAAAGATGAAATAATATTTCTGCATTTGGGTTGACAACTTGATGTGCAGTGAGGATAGATGAAGCAACATATCCATTCACCTCCATTCAATGCATAAATTTTTGACAAGGCCTTTAAACTCTGAAAAACTAACTACAAGGTATCATTGTTGTTGTTTAATATATGGTTCAAGAAATGCGCTAAAGCTAAAAAAAAAAAAAAAAAAAAAGGTATGGTTTAATCTTTTTCTTTTGTTTCTTTGTTATATTTTTACGAAGGATGTGTGTTATGATTTAAGCTCGTACAAAAGTCTAACTAAAAGATTAACCTTTTTAATACCTCAAGAAATTATTAATTCTTATAACTTATGAGAAGAATCTAACTCAAAAAGATTAGCTTATTATGAGAGACTCTCAACTTAAGCACTACATTTAACTAATCTTATTTGCTGAATGTGCCACTCATATCAACGTGTTTGAGCTTACGGTTCTGATATGAGAATTAACATTGTTACCCATTCCCATCTTATTTGTCTGCCGCCACCTAGAACAATTCAGTCGTACGTTTGAGCAGAATTGAAGTAACAGTGTGCTACTTTTGTTCAGTAACATTGTTATTTCTGCTCTAATTGATCGAGGTTGAAGCATTAATGGGCATTAATTTAGCTGTGATTTTAAAATTTTATTCTCACTTTATATCATTTAAGTTTGTCACAAAATAACTTTTTGTTTATGTGTGATTTTATTCTCACTTTAGGTATGATTTTATAATTTCATTTAACATTGTTTAAGCAAGTTATTTGCAAGACAATTATTTTTATTTCGTATGTATTCCCCTAGTTAAAATATAAAGACAATAGCCGTTCTTTTTTTTTTTTTTTCTTCTTTCTTTCTTATGTTTTATAATGTCTCTTAATCGCAGTTTGTCATGTTAAAAAAGTACCATCGATTTTTTTTGGAATAAATATATAAATATTAAACAATCAAATAAAGAACTTTCTTTAATCAGATAAGTAACTATTTATACAAATGCTTAATTAATTCAAATGGTTTGACATGTGATCCTCTTAAACAAGGTCCTGAATTATAGTCTTATGGATGGAAAAAAAAAAAAAAAATAACACAAGGGTGGCATTTGGTACATTACTTATTAAGATTGTTAGTAATATAAATTACCACTTAGAAATATTACCACATTTTAAATTACTGATAATATTAAATATAATGTTTGGTATGCATATGTAATACAAGTGACAATTTATATTACCCTATTTGGTATATCAAAAAAATTAATAAATAATATATACATTAAACCAACATAATAATAATAATAATAATAATAATAATAGTTTATTATTATTATTAGTAGTAGTAGTTATAATAATATTAATAATTATTAATTAATAAGAATAATAAAATTTAATTATTAATTATGATTATAGTAGTTAATTTTATTAATAATTAATAATTATTATTAAAAAATAATTAATATTATGACTAATTATTATTAAATAATAATAATTAATATTATTTTTAATTTATATTATTTAATAATAATGAATTATTAATATAATTAATATTTAATCATAATAATAATTATTATTATTATATATAATTAATCATGATAATATTAACAATAATAATATTAGTAGTAATAATAATAATGGAATGATTATCATATTAGTGGTAATTCATATTACCACTTTTCAAGGGAGCAATCCACATTACTACATTGATGATAATCCATATTACTTTGGAAATTTAGATTACCAGTAATGTTGACCAGCTAAATAGAGTAATGTTGTGGGCTCAGGCAATTTAATCAAATATTACCAGTAATCCAAATGGATTACTCTATACCAAATGTTACTTAGGAGAATTTTATCCCTATAATAGATTTTCAAATACTCATAGTCCATAAAAAAAATATATGAAAAACTATTTACGTGTATACGAAATTCATAGATAAGACCAACCCCCCAAAAAAAAGGAAATTCCTAGATAAAGCAGGAATAAACGACTCGTTTTTAACACTGTTCATGCTGAAATTTATATGAAAATGACTTTTTTAATATTAAATGCCGTGATTAAGTGACATCAAATGAATAAATAGGCTTACGACTTTGTAACTAACTTGATACTGAAGGCCAAACTTTAGAATAATTCTATAATTGTTCTAATTAATAATTTTATATGTCCATTTGGATTGAGAAATGTGGATGTTCCCCTCAAATTATCTATTTCACCTGGGGAGAATATGAGCTGTTAAAGAACATTTTAAGGCAGGCTGGTTAAACTTTTGACACTGATTAAACTCAATATCTGCCATATGAGGAGAGACAGAAAGGAGTGCCACTACTAATATGCAAATAACATCACTATTAAGTTCATTAATATTTTCATTTGAGTGAATTTAAATAGTTGATTTTGTTCAAAACAATAATAGTGAAAAAATAAATATGGTTTTGAAACTTAAATAATCATCAATAACTAGTACGTTATTAAAATTGAATTCAATATCTAATTGACAGAAAAGCGCCATAATTTGCTTTGGACATCATACTAGCTTAATTTAGCTACCACGACTTCTTGTCCTTTGCTCATGTTTTTTTATTAACTGGAAAAAAAAATGTCTTTAAAATCTAGGCACGCTTGAAGGCTTGAAGCGACTCATGGAACTTTCAACATTCAAAAGAAGAAAGAAATTGAAGAAGTAGTACAAGGTTATGGGAGCGGAGAAAATAAAGCAGTTCCAAAGTACTAGCTCATTCATGGCTTATTGCATCAATTCCAAAATAAGTTGCTGACATTTTCTCTTCATCATCAAAACCAATTCGTACAAGAAATCAATGTGCATGTGTGTCCCCCTTGCATTTGCTTGTATGTAACGCACAAACTTACTTGAACCTTTGCAGCACTTAGGACATTCTTGAGAGTTTGTCCAATGGTTTCGAGGGAAAAAATGGTAATAGAAACATTTATTATAAGCAACAAAAATCTTCAAAGGATGTGGCCTGACGATTCCGAATTTCCATTGTCCTTGCCTTTTACATTATTTGTTCGATCACTCTATTGCTTCACTTAATTTTGATTACATTATTCCTTGTGCGACTGTTTGAGCTTAATTATACATAATTGGTCATGATTGCATAAATGTTTGTTTCTACTCAGTAATCACAAGGAGTCGTAATTTTTTTTTTTTTGGTCTGTTTACTAATCAACTTGAATTTATTCGGAGATTGTACCCCCGAAATAAAATTCCACAAGAGAATTCTTGAGAATCAACACCATGATGCTATTGAGCTTGAAACAGCTCCAAAACACACATAACCGCTTTGCACTATTAATTCACTATTGTATGTACAATATTAGATAATATAGCGCGTCTCTCCTTAGCAATAAGACTTGAGAGTTTAGAGATCATATATGAATATTGTATGAAAAATATTTATTTTATCATTAGTTATATAATCTGATTCTTGATCATCATAATTTCAATGGTCCCATTTAAGTGTTTTTTCTTTTAAAAAAAAGTATATATATATATATATATATATATATATATATATATATATATATATATATATATATATATAGTCAATGGTAAACATGAGCACTATATTTTTATTTTGTTTTTACGGTATATTTATCTATCAACGCTATCGCAATTAAAAAGTCCTTCCAACAATTATCTTCTCTAGCAATTAAATTTGTCCTCTTCTCGAGAGTGTAACTTACTTACTATGCACTTAGCTTTTGTTAGTACATGAACACAATATAAGCGAGGTTGACATTACTTTTCTCTTTTTTTTAAAAAAAAATCTTGTGCCCTTCTGCTTACACTCCAAATAAGAGGGTAACATAATGAAAAGAGTAGACATGTATTTTGATTCTTCAAAGATGCATGTGAAGTTAGCTTAGTATTTGAAAGTTTTTTGACACCAAATAGATGTCTAGAAGTTAAACTATGATATCATATTAGTCTTTGGAAGTTGTTTACATCAAATAGGTCTCTAAAGTTAAATGTAATATCACTTTTGTCTTTAAAAAAATATGTAATATCTATTCATCCTCTATTTTGATAAAATATGAGTTTTCAAGGATTTATTTTATGTCAAATAACTTTTAGAAGAGCTAAAGTTCTGTCATCTTTTAACTTTTATGGGGTGTCTATTTCATAGTATGTGAATTTATTCTCGAAAATAATCACTTGAGGATGAATAAAAATTATTGAACAAAAATACTAAATTATCCCTCAATTAAATAATAATAATAATAATAATAATAATAATAATAATAATAAAATTTAACATGTTAGAGATATTTTGAGAATTATCACATATATTTTCTAAACATGTGTTAAAAACTAAACAAATTTTTAATTTTTTCTTAAGAATTTCAAAGAATATTTCCAGAAATTTTTAATATTAAACAAACAAAATTTTTAAAATACCTAGAATAACATTTCCAAGAATTTGATTCCTAGGAATATAGATTCTAACCTTGAAACAAGCACTCTTTTAGAGACCTGTTTGAAGTAAAAAATTTCTAAGAACTAATGTAATATTATAGTTTAGCTTTTAAGGCTTTGTTTGGATGAGAAGAGAAAATAAGAGGAAAGAAAATGGAAGGAAAGAAGATGAAGAGAAAAGTGTTTTTTTTTTTATATATATATTTGGATGAAGAGAAAATAAGAGAAAAGAAAATAAGAGTTATATTAAAATGACATATACATCTTTATTATAATAATATGCAAATATATTACTTTAATTTGATTTTTAAATATTTTCATAAGTTAAATAAAAAAATAAGTTTATAATAATAATATTATTAAAACATTTTTTTACTAATATTTGAATTATAAAATTATTTTAAAATTATTTGTTAAATAAAAAAACACAATATAAAGTAAAAAACTTCATCATTGTTTAATATTTTAATAGGGAATTCAATTCATTCTCTTTTCTCTTTTCAATTTTCTGCACAAATCAAGAGAGAAAAATTTGAACGTATGCTCCACATATTACTTTTCTTTTCTCCCCATTTTCATCCTCATCCAATTAGTGGAAGCTCAACTTCTAATGCATTTTCTCTTCTCCAAGTTTTCTATCTTCCTATTTTTAGTCGAACCAAATGAATGCTTAATGACCTATTTAATTTTTAAAAACTTTTTAAGAACTAAATTGATATTACATTTATCTTTCGATATACATTGACAATCTAATGTGTATGATGAAAGACGATGGAGGCAGTATGGATATATACTCTCATTAAGTGAAAATGACAATCAATTTTGGGACAAAGTAGGTAGATTCGGCTTACACTATGGAGTTCTCACTTTCGGATCCTACATCATATTTTTATGATTTCTAGCTACAAGATTAAAAGCATATGCATGTTAAGGAAGAATAGCCAAATATCATTAAAAGGGCCATTTTGGCCGAATCCAAGGAAATGTAACATTTGGATATATTTAAATTTTTTGGAGGTTAATTGGTAAGAATATATTCCGAGAGACATACTATCTAGATTAAATTTCTTTTATCAAATACAGTTTAAATTGAGTGAAAAATTCATCTCAATTTATGGTTAGGGCTTATCGGACTCATGAACTGCTTATAAAGGTACTTTCTGATCATTTATCAATAAAAATATTTTAAGAATTAAACTTAAGTTATGGCAATACATAAGTGGAAGGCCGACCAAGTGGACCAACCCCCTATAAGTCCGAATCAAATATTTTCCATCTAGTTGGATTCTTACTTTACTAACCAGTTTAATCATTTAAATTATAAATTAACATCATTTTTTTATTTGTAAAAAATTAAATTAGAAATTAGATCGGTTGGAATCATATTTAATTGATCAAATTAAAAAGCATAACTAATTTTTAATTTAATCAGTTAAACTGACAAATCTGATTTAATTTTTAAAACATTATTTAAAATTAAACCATTGACCAAAATATTTTAAAAAAAAAAACATTGAATGTGTCTTGAAACTGGTGCCAACGTTTGACATTGTTTGTTATAAAATCAAATTTGTATTAGATGTTATTTTAAACAGCAATTGTGCAAATAACATTCAGTTGCTTCTTTTAGCAACAAATTAATTATCCAGTCAAAATAACAAACTGATTATTTGTGAGTATAGACAAAAATATCTTGATGATTTAATATTGTATTATTATATATAATTAAATTAAAGAAAATTGTAGCCCTGTAATTTTTTGAAAATTTTATTACAATTACTCCAGAACTATTTTGTTTTACCATGATCAAATAAATTTAAACTTTTAATACTTTGCACCATAATTTCTTTATGATAGTTTGCAATTAACCAAAAATATAAATTATACCTTTTACGTAATTACATATTTAAAAATAATTTTTATAATAAGAAGAACATCATTAATTCTGTAAACCCAATTCACACTAAAATTATAGTATTTATTTGTATTTTAACAAAAAAATACATTATGTATTTGTTTGTCTCCTTTTTTGGTCTACTAAGTAGTGGTTTTTGGTCAGATTATTGGATTTTTGGGTCAACAGTCTGGTCTATTAAGTAGGTTTTTTGTGCCTAGTGTGTACCTTTTTTTGGGTCAACACCTAGTAGGTAGTTAAACCACTTCAAATTGGTTGGGCAAAGGAAAGAGTTTGGGCCAATATTAAGTGAGTTGATTAATTGGGCTCTGCAACCAGCCTTGCACTAATTGGTTCACATTTTGTTTACGTCAGAAAATCTGGTTCACATTAAATTGCTAAACCTTTCATCTATAAAGCTTTCAGCCTATTGGGTCACTGCTGACCAAAGGGGAAAAAGACAAGAAAGACAAAGCCTATTGGGTCAATCAAATTTCCACCCCATCTTCATGGTCCATATTAAAATGCTCCCGTTTGTAGTATTTCCTTTTCATGTGAATATTGTAGAAAGATTTCGAAAGCATTTGCATACATCTTAAGTTAAAATGCTTTTTGTATGAACGAAGATGATCATGACCGTATGGCATATTTATAAGAATAAAGTTATTTATATACATTTATTTAGTGTGTCAATCAACGCTGGAGATTGCATGTAAAATAGTGAGGATTTCACATTAAGTGGGGAATTGGATTGACTAAGGCCATAAATAAATAATAATATTGTCAACTACAACTCTCCCAATTCTCCACTTGTCAACATGAAATCCCCACTTTTACAGGGGCAATCCCCAGTGTCGATTAATGCACTAAATAAATGTGTACAAATAATAGAATTCTAAATATAATTATGATTGAACATCATTGAATATATGTGTGTACCAAGACATTCTTGCTTATATTTGGTGTAACTTGTCTTCATCCTCCATTCAAATCATTATTGTCAAATTTATTTTAGTTTTGCTAACTTTGTGGACCTCATTGATAATCATAGAGAAATTTTTGTATGGTCATAGAGCACCAGGTTGGATATACTCTGGACCACTTACAAAATGCCATTTCAGCTTTACGTGTTGGAAGGACTCACAATTAACTATGAAATGTCATTCTACAAGTGATCAGAGCATATTTAACCTAATATTCCATGACCACACAAAAATTTCTCAATAATCATATGGGTAACAATCCTCTTAGAGGAGAAAAAGAAAATCACTCACTCGAAACAAAGCAAGAATTTTCCTCATGTATACAAGCTTAGATAGTTCAAAAAGGTAAAAACTTAGGTAAGCATTTATAATGGTCTAATGCATGATTTAAATTACTAATGCTCCATATTCTCAATGATCTACAATAAGTTAAAGTTGTGTTTACAATTTATTTTTTCAAATTATGTTTGTTTCAAAGTTGCGAGGAAGGGTCACTAATACGATACATTAGTTAGTTAGCGATATAAATAAGGAGATTGCCTGATTATAATCATTAGTTGATTGATCAATAAAGAAGAAAATTCTTGTGCAGCTTGAGACTTGCTCGAAAAGTCCTATCATTAGTGCTTTTGTTGATAAGACTTTACGAGCATCGCTATTATCCTGGCTAATTGAGCTTCAATGGATGCTTGGGACGCTAGATGCTCTTCTTTCACCTTGCCAAGTTCTTTCTCCAATCTGTCCATTCAAGCTTCAACTTCAGGAGTGAATTGAGTTCTTTCCACCATGGGAACTCCTCTTGACTTCGAGTGGCAAAGCGATATGGACCCACCTAACTCTACCATAAAAGCTAATTCAAGAGTGGATATTTGCAAACCCATATATATAACACCTAAGACCTCATTGCCTGACCGATATAAGACTTGCATGATTCCCGACACCTTTAGCCTGTACGTCCATGTACAAAGAACCAGGACCCAGCATTGTTCCCAACCGTTCTCGATCCCTTTAGATTGTATATATTGAACAGAGAACCAGGACCTAATATCATTTCCAACAGTTCCCAACCCTTTTAGATTGTATATATGGAATACAGAATAGGAAAAATGCCCACTAACTAATGCAAAGGTAGGCTCTAATATCATATGATATGGATCCACCTAATTCCACCACAAAAGCTAACTCAAGAGTAGAGGTTTGTAAACCCATATATAATACCCAAGACCACTTTACCTAGTCAACATGGGGTGCCTAACCCTAAACCTTCACCCACATCGGAACTAAAGGTGAATGTGAATGTGATCTTACAATATATACAATAATAACTCCAACGTGTAGTATACAAACCATCACATCAATGCTCTTTACAAGAGAATAAATATGAAGAATTTAATTTTAATATATCATAAATATGAGAAAATGATACATTAATTTTTTAATTTTTATTATAATTATAAAAAGCATAAAAAGTAAGATATAATTAATTTATAGTATAAGCAATTCATCATCCCATGACAGTAAAGAAAAGAATAAAGGAAAACACATAACTATTGTCTATTTATAGAGAATCAGAATTCTTCAATTACTGATTAATACTTAGTTGGTTCAAGTGATTCGACAATTGTTTCTGTTAAATAAAATCTCAAGTTCAAATTTTGTAGATGAAAAAAATTAGCCTTGAAAGAACTTTACTCCCATATTGAACCAACCCAACTTGAGACAAATTAGTTAGAATCCAATATATTTCGGATTCTAGTGATTTAGATTTTGTTTTTTTTTTCAAAAAAAAAAGAATTCTTCAACTACTTGGTTCAAACTGATTTGTCGAGAATAGGAGAATAAATATGAAAAAAAGTGATCATACTCCAACCAATAAAGATCCTTACTAGACAAGGTGGCCATGATTGGTTATTATCCGAATCACGGTGCCCTACCACCTACCAACAGAGGCCATCCACTACCACATATTTTGCCAAATTGACACAATCCCATCTCCATGGAGCAGTATATCTTTTCACAGCACTAAGCATGTCACTAGCAAAGATCTATGAAAATAAAGAACAGAATATAAAGGCACTCGCCACGTTTGTGGGATTTGGCATAAGGTATCCCCACAAGAACGCACACAACATGCATTATTATTAATTCATTGATAAGCTGTGATAATTACAAGGTATAGTTTTCCAGCCAAGTGGTTGTTCCTCATTCACAGTACTTTTTAAAAATCATTGATATTTTGGAAACAATCATTGTTGTGCTTGAGATTGAGTTTGACTTCAGAAATAGTGTCTCTCCTTATGTACTTAATTTATAATATTTGGTGCTCTGGTTAGAGCTATGAGATATATATATAATTCAGTATACGGATGAAAATATTAATTAGGTAAAATTATATTTTACTCTCCTAAATTATTGGACATATGTATTTTAACTTCTAGATTTTTAAAATATGTAATTAATTCCCTGAATTTTTCTGAATATATAAATTGACCATTCTGTTAATTTTTTCATTAATTGTTCATAAAAATATCATATATTTAAAAAAATTTAGGATATTGGATTGTATATTTAGGAAAGCTCAGGGAATTTATTTGCACATGATCCAAAATTCAGTGTATATAGTACACTTATTTTAGCTAAAATGCATATTTGCAAAAGTTCGGAAGACCAATTTGTATATTTTTAAAGTTTAGATGTTAAAATGCACATGATCTATAATTGAGGGGTAAAGTATAATTTTTCTTATTAATTATTATGACTTAAATCCAAGAAGAGAATTCAATTCGAAAAACAAGCTTATTGAATAAAAGAATCTTATGACTTAAGTATTTTGTTAAACTTTTTTTTTTTCAATGAAAAGTATCTTGTTAAACTTTCTTCTTTGCTTATTAATATGAGACTCATAATATCACGTCTAGCAGAAAAAGCAAAATTGCAACTCATGGCACTCCCAAAATGTTATTTTCCTTTCTATCACATCAACATAATATTTGTATACTAATAGTTGATTAGTTCAAATAGTTTGGTATTTATTTTCTTAAGCAAGCTATCATATTCGAGTCTTGTAAATAGTATAAATTAATGCCGGGAAAGATTTACTCCAATGATAAATAGACTCAGCTCAAATCAGATTAGTTGGAATCTAATGAATTTTAAACACTAGTAGCTTAGAGCAAAAAGTAACATTTGTATTATTCATTTGTGGAAATTCAAATCAATATTAATATAATGGGACTAATATCCAAAATTAAAAACAAACAATACAAAACAACAATAAAGATTAGATAGATTGGTCGCATAAATCAAATGATATCATAAATTCTATAAAAAAAAAAAAGCAAAATTTTCTTCGATCGTCGTTCATTTCTTTTATTGGACTAATTTTCTAATGATTAGCTCTTTTTTTCTTCAAAAAAAAAATAAAATTGGTGAATTTAAAATTTAGGTTGAAGGAAAAGTTTGTCTCAATGTAGAGTCACTAATGGGAGAATCTAATAATATAATAAAACCCAAATCATGGTAATACATGAATGAAAGGCCGAGCAGGTGTGCCAAATAAGATCTTTTTTTTAAATTCTCTATTAATCTTTCATATGAATAAATTATCTTAGATGAGACTTTGCCATTTTTTTAATAGGCACAATTCTAACTAACTTTTCTTTTTACGTCTTTAGGTATTATCATTATTTTTATGTCCACTATCCACCATAACATTTTTATTTCCATAACGCTAGGTTTTCTATCCTTGTTGGCATTTTCCTAACATACATTTTGTACCGTATAAGTATGGCTATGTCATGGGATTTTTCTTGGACATTGAAAAAGCACCTTTGGATCACAAGTAACGCTTAAAAGCATATAATTTACATCTCCATCAATCTCTATCACTTTATATCATAAATTTAGGCACGTTCTATAATGCACCCTATGCATAAAATCAGGTGTATTGTGCTTGCCTTCACACATTTTCTCTTCTCCTCCCTTATTTTTGCTTTTCTTCCACCGACCCAAGCTCTATATTGCCATGTGTGGCTAGCATCGCCGTTTTCACCACCACGCCATTGCACCTCGCCACCCTGCCATCGCACCTCATTGATGTGACTAATCAGCCATAGGGCAAACCTGAGGATGAGGTCGAAGAGAGCATCACTAACCACTAGATTGCTGACTTTACAACCTCAAGGCATGGACTACCATATGCGGCGGCACAATCGAACTGGGGGTACCCAAACTCACCGTCGGCGTCGCTCTCTTCCTGCAAGAGAGATTCCCAGCATGTCAGCCTCCGTGAACATCGCCATTGCCGACAAGTTCTTAACAAGGAGGCTCATCTCTGAAGTGTCCAAGGTTGAAGAGCTCAAGAACAAAGTCAAAACCACTTTGAAAAATCGTAAAGGTGGTGAAGATTTTGAAAATACTGTGGTGTTTCGCCCATCAAGGTTGCTGCCAGTGTTTCACCCATCATCCCACCTTCCTTTACTTCCTTTGGTAAGGTTGCATAGATGATGGTGGTGGTTCTGTGGGCCATTGATGGCTGGGCGAGGAGGGGGAGCTGTGAAGGTGGAGCATTGGAGGGAGTGGAAGGAGATAATGAGGAGATCGCTTAACCACATTTACAACTTCATTTAACTACATTCATAAATTCATTTAGCCACATTTTTTTTAATGTAGGTGTAGAAAAGGTGCAACTAAGGTGCATTGCAGAATGTACCCATAAATTTAAGATATCTAAACTGTGGAACTAACAATATGATATGATTCTCAATTTTCACCATCAAACGTATATGCTAGCTCACATTTGTGTTGTATACTAAAGATAAATCATATTTTGAAATAACTTTTTCGTGTGCTATATATTGTCTTCTTTTATACAATTATCCATCTCATTTTTGCTAGAAAATTAGCTCATGTATCTTGATAACATGATGATTAATTTTATTTATGTTTATACCTATGAAGTGTATCCTTAGAAATTTAAGAAATTTAAAAGAAAGATATAGGATAAATCTCTTTGGATTTAGGAAACTTGAAAGATTTACTTGAAGACCAAGATATTTTGGTTGTAAATAGAGTCAATAGCCTAAGTTTGTGGCGAGACAAAGTAGGAACAAGCGAGATGGGATCTTTGACTAAAATTATTCTTGTTTCGAGTTCTACTCAAGATAGTTTTGCTTGAGAAATGTTTGATAAACTTATTTTGCTTTGGGTGGATATAAGTATGTTACTTGTTGAATCACGCTAAATTCTTGCGTCTTTTTATGACGTATGTTATCATCTTGTTTATTCGAATCAATTGAGATGATCAAGAGTCGATGATGTAGTCCCCAAGCCCAAAGGGCCTAAGACTAATCCCCGCTCACAGTTTGTGGCTGCCACTGGCCCGAGGAAATTTTGCATATGGTGGGATTTGAACACAGGAGTTCTTGCTAACTAGATCAACCCCACACATGTGAATGCCATGGGGCCTTACACCGCTGTGCCTTGTATGCATTTGATGGTTTGCATCAATCAGCTGGGACAACTATTGGAGAAACGATGGTTAATAAACGACAATGCAAGCAAGTGATCGATCGGTGGTGAAGAGTTGTAACATGTTGGTAGATACGTGGTTCTTGATAATAGTGTGCTTGGTTTCACTATGGAAAGGCCATCGACCCTTGAATAAATAATAATTATCAGGCTTTCGCTAGCTAGCAGAGGAGTGGATATCCTTGTTCAAGCTTGGTAAAAATTAAAAAGTGTTAAATGGGAAATGAGCAGATGATGGCTGCACATATAGAGGTCAATGATACTTATTTGCGGGTTTTATAAATAAGTGTTCCTCATGGTCAAGGCAACAGTTACTTGATTAGAAAAGCATTTGTTTTATTTATGTTTATCCTTAGTAGGTCGACCCTTGTAGATTTAGGAAATTTAAATAAGGTGAGGATCTATTTATTTTTATTGTAAGTCTAGAGACTTATTTTTAATTCTCATTATTTAGGGTGTATTTGTTTCACTTTTTTAAAAAGGTCATTATGAAGTTTAAATTTTATATATAATTTAAAAAATTAAAAATTAAATATTTTTTTCAGAAGCTACTTTTTTTTATCTTCTATAAAAAAAATTGAAAATAGATTTTTTAATATTTCAATTATTTTTTAAAAAATATCTAAATATATCAGAACTGATTTTTTAATAAAAAAAAAGTGATTTTTTACTCTAAAAATACTAATCCAACACACTTTTAATTTATTGAATCTATGGCTCAAAATGATACTATTTAATGAAAAAAGAGAATAATAAATTATAGTTTTAATAAAGAGAGAGAAATAATAAATTGAATAATTAATTAAGGAAGAGATAGATTTTTTGTTCAGAAAGAGAGATAATAAATCCTATTTGATTATATAAGGTAAAAATTATAAAATAATAAAAATAATAATAAAAGAATTAGTGCAATAAAAATAAAAATTTTCAATAAAATATTACTTTTTAATAAATAATTATAAAAAATGTAAATGACTTAAATTCATGGCTACCAAGGGTTTGCTTGGAGATCAAGAAATTTTGGCTATAAATAGATCCAATAGACTAATAGCATGTTTGGTTTCACTTTTGTAGAATTGATTCTAGAGAGAATTAATTTTATAGAATTAGTTTTGAGGTAAAGTGATTTATGTTTGGTAATTTCTCTAAAAGTGGTTCTGATAGAAAGTAAAAAAATTTTCACTTCTCCAAAAATCAATTCTAGAAACTAAAATTGATTCTGAAAGTGGATAACTAAACATGATAAAAAAAAACTCCCAAAATTGATTCTGAGGGTCTAGAATTAATTTTGGGGAGCCCAAACGGGCTCCCAAAGATGCTATAAATGTGCAGTGAGATAGAGACAGAATGAGAATGAGAGAGTTTTTTTCCCCCTTCCTTTTTTGTTCTCATAAGAGAGTGTTTCCCTTTGTGGTGGATTTGAAGCACATGATTTGCTTAATGTGTGCTCTATGTTGTCATATTGTTTATTTGACTCCCCTTAATTTTGTGCCCCAACACTTTTATCCATTTTTTTAAATAATGTTCTTACTCAGCGTTCCTTTTATTTTTATAAAGAAGTTGCGTTTCTAAAACACAAACTTGAATATAATTGAATTTGGATAATTTCTTATCCTAAAATTATTTTACTTAAGAGAAATAGATACAAGTTTTAATAGTATAAGGACCCATTATGGTGGATTATAAAATCTACTAATAATATTTACAATATTTATATCTTTATCTCTAATCTAATACGGAGTTTTTTTTTTTTTTTGAAGTTATTCAATGATAGAATACAATCTAAATCTAAGATAGTTAACCCATATCTTCTACGTATTAAGTTGACAGCAATTAAGAGGAAGGTACTCTCACGCCCAAGATAGTAAAAAAATTGTGTATATATATCAATTGTTAGTGATTTATTATCAGATTATTGATTAAGGGGCCGATTTGGATAAACTTTTTTTTTTAAAAAAAAGGTACCTTTTCATAAGTAGAAATACAAACAGAAATTAAAAAGTTATTTTTTATTTAAATATAATTATAAAAATATTTTTTATTAAAATTAAAAATTGTTAAGTTGTTTAAATGTGATGAGTATAAAAGTACTTTTTTTTTTATAAAATTATAATTAAGGGCATGAGAAATTACTTCCCAAAAATATCAATTATATAATATTCTATATTCTTTATTTTTCAATTAAAAATAAGTAAATATGTAGTCAATAAAATTAATTAAATATTTCACATAAAAATTAATTAAATAATTTTATATTATTTTTTCACTTAAAAATAACTAATTAAATAAGCAGCTAATAAAATTAACTTAAATAAAATAAAAAGTATCAATAATAAAATAAAAATATCTACATATAATAATTCAAGATATATGTCAATTCACATGTTTAAAATAAAAGAAATTTTTGTAGTCCTTATGAACAATAACATTAATAAAAATTGATGGGAAAAGATAGAAACAAAAGTGCAATAATCCGTGTATATGCACCTCACATACTTGTAGTGCACACATGTTTCTCTTCTAATCAACTAGATTATAATTATTAATAATTTTTAATTAAGTAAAATTGGCAGGCTCTTGATTTTTATTATTTTTTGATTACTTACACACAAAGCTTTATATAGTATATATTTAATTATCATTAACAATGTTTAAATTACCAGAGGACAAAATTACCAAAGGACAAAGTAAAAGGCCAAGGACATACGTTAACAAAAATTCCCATATGCGCTTTAAGAGCATATAGAGGGATGGTTTCAATAACGAGATGAGAGGGGGAAAATTTGATGACGGTCGATTTTGTCATTTTAGAACAAGCCAAGGACATTTTAGAAAATGTACGATGGCCCACATTTATAGTATATCTTCTCTTTTTTCTATTGTTTTTATTTAAAATTAAAAGCTGGTAAAGAGCTGCCTATTAAAAAAACCGAAATTTGCTTATTTTTTTATTCTACTTATTCTCATAAGTACAACCAAACAATTAAATTAAACTGAAAAGTGCTTTTTTTAAATCAAAATAAGTACTTATATTAGTTGAGAATTACAATTAAACAGGCCCTAATGTATACATATTCATCTTAAAGAGAACCAGTCATTTGTCTCCTAATAATTATTGTTTCAGATATTCAGATACCTCATTGAGAGTTGAACTATGTGATAAGTTAACACCATGGCTGCACTTATCTTTTATTATGGAATAAAATGGAGTTCCTTATAGCTTTAAAAAGTAAAAAAATATAGTAATAAAAAAGGGTATCATATTGATTAGCCTTTCTCTAATCAAGATGTAGTCATTTTTTCTGAAACTAATTTCGATTGCACAACAACCACACATAAATCAAAACCAGGCCGATTTTAAAGTGCTCTCCCATAAAATGGTAACATTTAATATTCCCTTTTGATACATTAACTAAATTAAGGGTTGAAGTTATGATCTCATATAAATTATTCAAATTTTTTATTATTAGATCACTCTCAATAACTTTTAATATATCCCCTATTTTCACCTATAACCGCAGATTTTTCTGTTTTGCATTTTTATTCAATAATTATAAAAGACTATTTTTTTTTCCTTCATCTTAAATCAAATTTTCTTTCTATTGCTACTAAAATAATTTTCTGTTTCCTCAATTTTCTTAACAATTTTCTTTTTAAAATTATCTTAATCACACGTGAAAACGTTGTAGAGAAACATCACATAACACAATAATTTATTCAATCGGAACCTAGATTTTCAATGTGAATAAATAATATGCTGATTTTCTTAATTACACCGAATTCCCATCAAACATTTGCACTTTGAAACACACCTCTGTTCCTCAACTCTCATCTTCTTATTTGCCCCTATTTTGTTGCTGCCTCCTGTTCCTCTCGCATTCGAACAGAGCAATTTCATTTGGAAATTATGGACTCACCTGGACCACCTCGCGCTTTCTTTTTTCATTTTTGGTCCTTCTTCTTTTTCGCATTCTTCCTATTCCCTTTCTTCGCTGTGTTTATCAAAAGGGGCTTCCGTATGTAACGGACTAATGAGTGGGAATTTGGGACATGGCTACAAGAATCAGAGTTATGTAACTGCCCATGCTTTCCAAAGGACATATTCTCCTCATTCATGTACATAGGCCTAGTTGGACAATACTCTCTAAAGAGGGTTCTTTTATTTATGAAAAATATAAGCCAATTTTTTTCTGTTTAGTGAATGAAAAAGCTGGGGTGCTTTTGCTCCTGACTTTTAAAAGTTAGGAGGTGCTTTCGAGAGCCTTCATGAAATATTTTTCAGTGGCTGGTTTGTGCTTTTCAAAATTTAAAAGACTAATATAACCTTGTTCTCTTTAATGACATTAAAAATAAAAATTATTTTTTTAGTATTTATATCTATTATAATTATTTTAAATCTTAAGAGCAATTTTATTAAGCACTACTTTTGTGACTTCTGCTTATTAAGAGGAATTTTCTTATTATTTTATCAAACAATACTATTATGATTTTTTGAAAGCTGCTTTTAGAGAGCCCAAAGAGCTCAATAGCTTTTAAAAAGTCATAACAATGCCAAACCAAAACATAGTCATTTCACAATTATTGATCCTTTTCTTTTGCAATAATGTTTTGATCCTTTTCATCACCTTGTCATTCCTGTATTGAATAAATGTTTGTAGGGTGAATCACCAATTTGGCCTCTGAAAGATACTAAATAAACCCGTGTTACCCCAAAGATCACTTCCGTTTGAAAAAATTATCCAAACGTCATTAGGGGTCAGTTTTCGTTAACGAAAGAGCCTACACGTCACATTATCTTCCACCCTAGCAATGTTAATGATTGACGTGGAATGTTTATTGGACCACTTGGTTATAAAATGGATACTGGGGGTAAACCTAATCCCCTAATTAGAAAACCAATCCTAATTGCATAATTAGAAAACTTAATCCCCTAATTAAGAAGACAAATCGGGTGATATAAACCGCAAAAATCCCTAATCCCCTGTCAGTTTCCTTCCTAACCTTGTTTTCCCCAATTCCCTCCTTCTTCTCATCACATAAAAGCCTGAATCACCCTCATTTTCACGTCTCCCTCATTCAACAATGGAAGAATCTTGTAGTTGCTAACAGAAGTGTGGTCCTGACATCATTGGAATTTTTGTTGAGGGTTAGACAAAAAAGGTAGTCCCTATCACTGTCCCTATTTAATCATAGTTTTTGTTCCTTATCCCCATGGCAATTTTGGAACCATTGGTCAATTGTAGTCCCTTTTGTTTGTGGTTGCGTGAATGTTTATTGACAAAAGTGGAGAAGAAAGTGTTTGTGTGTGTGTGTTTGATTGTTTAGTGAATAAGTGGTGGTCCCTTGTGTTGTTTTTATTGTCAAAACTTCACTTGTTCCTGTACTTGTGTGCTCACTTCACTTCATAGTGTCTTTCAGTAGTTTTGTTAGTTTATTGTTTATGACTTTTATTGCATGATTTCCATTTACAGATGTCAACCCTTATCACCCTTTTGTATCACCATATAGGAAGATTTGAGAGAGATAGTAGAGGTAGGTTAGTATATAAAAGGGAGCAAGTAATCAAAATAGAGAGAGTCAATGTTGACACCTTAAATGCATTTTTTGTGTTGAAGGGCTATTAATGGACATTGGGCATACCATGTACAAAGAATGCTACTAGTTATAACTTGGCCAGAAATTGGGGAAGGGGTTAAGAGTACAAAGGAGAGAGATGGATGTTGTAAAGATGTGTGAAGCTGCTATAAAAATTGGGAACATGGTACATTGTATTTTGAGCATCCTGTGGTTGAAAATCCTAAGGTTGTTGATGAACTTGAAGGTCCAGATAATAGTTCCCCTCCACACACAACCCCACCACATAACACCTCACCATACAACTCCCTACCGCACAACACCCCACCACATGTATCAAACCTCAAAAGTTCAAGGGATAGAGTAAAGTGTTGTGCTAACAAAACTCCAACTCCAAGAAAAAAAAAACAACCACCAAAAAAATCTACAAGAAAAGGTTCACAAACAGTCAAAGCTTAAAACAAACTCCAAGCCCAAAGATCTGAACCTGATATAACCAAAGATGCTAAACCCTAACAATCCCAAGAACTTCAGACTAAGGCACAAACTGACTCCCAACCACCAAAACTTCAACCTGATGCCTAACCCACACCAGCACCCTAATCCCAACCACATGAACATAAAACACAACCATAATCAGAACCTATAGCCCAACCCTAACCCGAACCACAACCACAATGGATGCCACTGCATGTGAAATAAATTAGATACAAGGTCATCCACATTCTCAATTTGATATTGAATTTGGAGCTACATCTCAGATACCCTAAACCTATGTACTCTTAGATCATTTTCATATTTTGTATCTATTTTGAGTTATCCATGTTCAATATATTAAACTTGTATCTATTTTGCTCCACAATCACAAACAATTTCACCTGAGCCACAATAGCTTCAATCACAAGAACCTTCCACTAATGTCAGACCACATGTTACAACAATTTAGCAGCCTCATGTTAGTTTTGTGCTTTAAATTGTTGTCATATTGTTTATTTTGATTTTTAACTTTAATACAACTTGATAGGCCCAAGGAAGACCAATGAGCCCCTATTAATAAGGCCTCCAATAGTAAGGACTCCAACTCCACTCATGAGTAATCCTGCAACTGCAGCCATAGGAGTTCCCTGACCAATAAGGTCTCCTTCAACAAGGACTCATTTTCTAGTGTAGCAACCTCATGGCACACCAATTGTCAGTTTACATATCATCGAGGTAGCAAGCCTGGCAATAACTTCAAGATTCATGGGGTTTATGCCCACACCTAGTTTGAGAAGATCAAATGCAAGTGGACCAAGTGCAACACAGCCAGCATCCAAGGAAAAAATGGCATGAAATTCACAACATTGTAATTGAAGTTAGAATGCACAATGTTATCTTTTTTGTTTAGAGTGGATAATGATATAATGAAGTTAGAGTGGATATTATCTTTTTGTTACAAAGGGTTGGCAAACTCTATGTTGGATGTTTATGGTTTATTTATGGTTTCTTTTTGGTGAATACTGTAAGGTTATTTACTGTTGGAGGTTCTTCTATGGGATCTAAATTTGTTACAAATTGATGGACAAGGTTGATGATTCCTTTTTATGATCACAGATTATGTTGCAAATTATTTCCTAGTTCCTTTTAATTTAGTTGCTTTTGGTCACATGTTTGGCTTCCCATGTGCTTGAATTTAGGTTCTTATGATTGGATTGATACTGTCTTCAAAATAGGAAATTAATCTTCTCATTAGGTACATTTATATGTTGTGGATGTTGATTTCATTTCTTTTATTGAATGGATCCAATATCCAAATTAAAGCAATGACTGAATTTGATTATGGTAAATGAAAGACTAAAGCTAAATAAATCAATAAATACCTTTCATTGATATATTTTCATTGATCAGTCAGTGCTGGTAGATTAGAAACCTTTCATTGATCAATTCCATGTTAAACCAAAGGCATTATAACATCACATTTCTTACAAAAGGAATAATCACTTAAACAAAGTATACAAATTAACAAAGACACACAATCCTACTCCTAAACAAACCACAAACAACAACATTTCCAGTATCTCGATGTCCCCTTTTATTTCTAAAAACATTCTTATCAGCACCTTGATATTGGCTTTATTCATAAAGCCCTTCATCTTAGCTTCATTCTGACCAACCTCTTGATGTCTTTTTTTATTTCTAGCAGAGCTTTCATTAAACTTTCTTCCTCCATTATGCCATTGCCATTGTCCTCATATTTGTTTTCAACCTCATCAACCTATTCAAAATATTTGCACCTTAGATTAGGTTTATGTACACCATTTCAATTCTCAAAATGGTTCCTCTAAATAAAAAATAATTGAGAAAAAGGCACAATTGCAATTGTAATGCTCTCCAAACATATATACCATGCTCGAACTATGAGGTTATATCTAGAGATTGTTATGGTTGCTGTGGAAAACTTTCAAATATGAAACATAACATATGGCCCTTATAATATAATGCTTCATTGCTGAATTAGGATCTATAATCCAAAGTGTTCGATAGATATATAATTTAAAATACAATTTGTTCAAACCATAATTACTATTATACATAGAATATGTCTTATTATACATCATTCACTTTAGATGCCATTAGCCCATGTTGACACTCAAGTTGGAGTTCTAAGTACTGGGCTCAAGTCCACATTACCTGGTTCGTAGAAATCCCAAAACTCTGCCGCAAATTTGAAGCCTATTTCTTTGTATTGGAATATATATGGGGACATACAAATAGGTAGTGAGAGTTTAAAATTCTAAGTAGGTATACTCAATTCACTAAGCATATAAGGTATCATTGTAAGTACTCCAGCTGCTTCAATTTATTATGAAAACGTGGACAATTGCATATAGGCATAGGTTCAATTTTAAATTTGAGAATGTATTTCTTTAAGCGGGTTACTTTTAGCAATCAATTGGCACCTTTCAGAGCAGGTATACTAATAGTAAGAGTATGAATTCCAACCACAATAATAGAAACTATACAATACAATAAGATAATGGAATGTATATATGTAGATGCACGTAATTGAATTATGTAAGTGTACTTGTCTTTCTAGTCTTTTTATTTAACTTATAACTTGAATATTTGTATTTGGTCCCCTAAAAGTCGATGGCCTCTCCCACTTTTAGGTAATAGCCTACTTTTTAGGATCAAACTCGTTCCTATACGTGATTATCGGAATTACTCTTTCCAACTCTCAAACCAACTTATTCCTCTTAATTTATTCAAGGGCTGGCCTAAATAATCATTTATGACAATATTGCCCTAACCCACTACTAGGTGAAGACTCGATATGTCTCTTCATTAACTTGTGAGTTCATATCACTTTATGCATTCTTTTAGATGGTCATGCATGAGGGTGCTGCATGAACTACTGCATATACTTCATAACTTTGTGTTTAAAATATTCTTGTATGCATGACGTTCTTAAAGGAAAAAGGCACATAGTATAGCATACTTAAAAATATATATAATATTGTCATAAACATATCAATGGGGGCACCTTACCCACAACGATCGTCATAACCTAAGTTTATAGTTCTATGTCTTATTTAACACTTGGATTATAATGTAAGATCCAATGTGCTTTAGAAGCTACCTCATGGTTTGAACATTTTTTTGGGCTAAAAAGTTTTGATAGACAACAAATCAAGTTTTAATAAAATATTTTGTTTACTAACCATTTGTTTGAGTGTTTAAATTCTTTTGTGAGTTAGATCATGCAATTCATATAGGAATGAGTCTTAGATCGTACAAAGTTCAAAGTTCTTTTGTGAATTTCATCTCTACACTTATAGAAAAGAACACTTTGTCATATTTACTATCTCTCTCACTCAAGAAGCATATGAGAAAGTTCATAAGGATAAATCTATGCCCTCAAAATGAAAAAAACAAGCTATCAGAAGGATCACAAACACTTTAGAAGGATAAACTGTCTAGAAGGCTATGTCCAGAAGGCTATATCCAGAAGGGTGACCACCAGAAAGTTGAATCTCTTAAGTATCTCACCCTCAAAGTTTTTTCTGCACAATTCAAGGATCATTTTCAAAAGTCAAACGTGACATGACAAGATGCAAAAGGAGCACTGACAAGTTTGAAAAGTTGGTGAACTATCAAACGACTAGTTTCTTTCTTCTTCGATGACATCTTTATCTATTGAGAAAGAAAGAATGTTGCTTTTCTCTCCAGTCTTAGACGAGTGGATGAAAAAAAGGGCTCAGGGCTCAAGATCTACATATCTCAATGGTTACATTTCGAAGTCTATAAAAATTTGGAAGACGATAAAGAATCAGTTAGACTATTAAGCATTCTGTGTATTCAAAGAACATTCAATCCCACTTCTTTCTCAACTTGAACATCCAAAAAGTTACTTATTGTAACTTCTGAATAGATAAATCTTCTCATCATTGTATTAGCAAATATTCCCTACTGAGAATATTGAGAAGTCACTACACACTGCAACTAAGTGTTTATACTCTTCTGAGAGATTTAGTGTAAGTGTAATAAAATATCAAAAATAAATTCATAAAAAAAGAATAAATTACAATAACCTTCGTTAAGATTAATTGATATTATATTTACCCCCTTCTAGTTTTTAAAATTATACCTAACTCCATTAATTTTTAAAGTTTTGCTCCACTTCCTTCCCTTATAATTAACGAAACATTAATAGACTCAACAGCACATGACTTACATGTGACTATTTCATGGGAAGTGACTTTATACCCTAACTTGTTTCCCTTATTTTCAGTTCCATGCCACACCATGTTTCTTATCTGTTCTCTCTTTTTTTATCTTTACAATGTGCCAAAATCAAACAGCAATGTCAACAACAACAATAACAACAAGAACAATAAAGATCTTTACACTTAAACTAACAAAGACAAACCAAAAATTGCAAATCTTATAAAAGGTAAAAACTTCAATTCCATAAATCAAACTCGATATAGTAGGCAAAATCTCCAAATTTGTCCCTCTTAAATTTCGTGTTAGACAAATTAGTCCCTCTAAAAAAAATGCGCTGCATGAACCTTGACAATTAAAAACGTCAGATAAGTTAGTCCCTCCAGCAAATCTCTCCATTAAAAATGTTGGCGTGGCAATTAAGATGCTAACATGATCTGTTAGAGTGCTTACATGGTTTGTTTTATGCCATATCAACAAATAATAGGATAAATCAATCCCTTAGGAATTGTTCAATTTGATCCTTATCATCATCTTCCTTCTTCTCAAATTGGTCAACAAATAATCAGACAAATTAGTCCATCAAGAATTATGAAGTGTTCAAATTGATCCCTATTATCATCTTCCTCCTTCTCAAAACCCAAAACCCAAATCTCATATTCCTTCTTTCTTTTCTTGCTTTGCTTTACTTTCTATATTTCACTTCTACTTCCTTCTTTTTCTTCTTCTAATCATTTACTTTAGCAATTCACTCATTATCTCAGATTTTCTCCTTGTTATTCTCACATTGCTTATGTTCTTCACCCTATTTGTTCAAATATTCTTTTCCTATTTGCTTTTATTCTCATCTACTCTTACTAGTTACATTTTTTTTTCTATTCCAAATATAAACCTAGCAAGCTCAGAAGTGCCCTCGAAGCAAGCCACCCTATTTTCACTCACATCTTTCAAAGACTTAGACTCTTCAACTTCATGTCCTTTCCTAAACTACCATCAACGTAACAAATGTGTTACAACAAGTAAGTTATTCATTTTTTAATGTTCTTTTACTCCTTCTTTCTTTCTGTTACCCTTGTCCAATTTTAGTTAAGTTGGATGACTGATGAAGAAAAAGAAGGGAAAAAAAAAGAAGAAAACATCTATCTGGGGTCATGAGATTTGATGCATTCAAGTTGAACATTGCCTTATTCTGAATATGAGCTCTTATCCTTTATTTACTATGCTTAATTTATCTAGATCTCTCTCTTACACTCTCTTTGACTTAGAAAATGTAAACATAGCTTTCAAGCCATCATCAATGTTATGCAAGTTAAAGGCTCAAGGCTTATGTTATTGAGAATTTGCTTTGTCCGTTTCATTCTCCTTTTATTTGTGAGGTATTCTAAGTCCTTTTGTTGTTGGAATCAATTTGCGATGCCATTTTCAAAGCTCTTGGGTTTCTTTCAAGTGGTGCTCTACTTTGTTCTAATTTGGGTCCTATCTCCACCTAAAGTTCCAATTTTTAGGACTAACATTCATCTTTTGTTGTTATCTTGCACAAGAATAGGAAAAACTTCCATTTGGGAATCTCTTTTCCTTTTTTTTTGGCATATACAAGTCATACATAGGTCTCTACAATATCAAGTTTTAAGTTGCTTTGTCAAATTTATGGTGCTTCCTTATGAATTTGTTATAAATTTTTTGTGATGCTCATGGTAGTAGTTAGTGGTGGCAATTTGTTGAGTTGCATTTTAGTAGAGAAGAAAGGGTATTTGAGCAAATAGGATGAAGAATAGAAGCAATGTGAGTTTAAGAAGTAGAAGAATCCGAGAAAATGGATAAGTTGCTAAAGTAAATGATGATAAATAAGAAAAAGGAGATGAAGAATGAAGTAGTGAAGAACAAAAAGCAATGTGAAACTAAGAAGAGGAAGAAGAAGAAGATGAGATTTGGGTTTTAGGGTTTGAGAAGAAGGAACATGATGATAAGGATCAAAATGAACTCTTCATAACTCTTGAAGGACTAATTTTTCCTATTATTTGCTGGTGTGGCATAAAATGGACCATGTTAGCACCCTAACAGACCATGTCAATGTCTTAACGACCACATCAGCATTTTTAACGAAGAGATTAAATGAAAGGCTTGACTTGTCTAACATTTTTAATTGTCAGGGGCCATGGGGTGCCTTTTTTTTTCTAGAGGGACATATTTGTCTAACACAAAATTTAGGAGGGATGAGTTCGGGGCTTTTATCGACGTAATATTATATATATATGAGTAGGTTTGTGGGAGCTAGAATTAGTAACTCAAAAGTCCATTGCAATGCAAACACACATTAGATACATGCCTAGTACCCATAAAAAAACCCTAATTCATGAATTCATCTTCCAACAAACAAATCATAACTTTCCCCCTTTTTCTTAACATTACTTAATCATCATTTCCATTCTTTATTTTCTACACCATAAAAAAAAAAGAAGAAAATTTAAGCAGAGAGAGAAAAAATATTCAAAGAGGGAAAAATATAAAAAATCATTTCTTTGAAAAAGCATCAAAGGCAGATCACCGTACAATGAAGCTCATCATCTTTACCGCCATCATCCAACAGTAGAGCATTGAGGCAATCTTCCGAAATAGCAACTGGAGTCCAAGGGCACCTTAACCTAACGGAGGAGGATGGGGCTCCTCTAAAGAACTCCATGGTGCTGCTCATGCCACTGTCATCGACCTCTAAGGGTTCACCATAATCTCTTGAAAGTTGTCGTTAGCAGCGGCAGCATGGTGGTGTAAGGCAATTAGCATAATCGTGGAAACAGAAGGACGAGTGATATGGTGTGGAAGTAGAAGAACGGCTAGCTTAGTGGTCAAAGTAGAAAGGCAGGTAGCATGGGACATAGTGAAAAATAGGGGAGTGAAGTCATTGCTATATATGGAGAAAAGGAGAAGATGGGGGTGATTTTTTTTTTCTATCAAGGTTAATTTAGGAATTTCAATAATTATGTTAAGGAAAGTTAACACTAGTTTTTAGGTGAGTTGGGTGTAATTTTAAAAATAAGGAGGAAGCAAATGTAATATCAACTGATCTCAAGGTACGTCATTGTAAGTTGCCCTAAAAATGGCTAGATATAAAACTAAGAATGATTTAAATTTAAATTTTATAAATTCAATTTTCAAAAAGATTTTTGGTTTATCACTTTTTTTTTCTTTTTTACTATTTCTATTATTATTTCTTATTTTGCATATTATCTATTGTTAGTTTATATCTAATTTTAATTTTTTAAAAGAAAAGAAGGGGAGAGATACTTTAATTTTGTGTTCAGTTTTTCAAAAAGTAGCGCCACTTGCAGTTGAGCCACCCTTCCCGTGTTGCCATGTGGCAGCAGGGTAACTATCCATGTCAAATGGGTGGTGCTGGTTTAAGCAACTCCTTTAACTAAAGTATAAAAAACTCGAAGCCAAAATGCGCCATCAACAAAGCTCTCCTAACTTGCACCACGCTGTTGACATTAACAAAAAAAATTAAAATACTCCTGTAGATGCCATATTGTCAAAAAGAACAATGGACATTGTGATAGTTTTGAAACAACCATAGTTTAGTATTTTGCTTGTAGAAGTACAGTACTATGGTCAAGAAGCCCTACTTTGGTGTTTAAAATTGATGTTGAAAAAGCTTATAATAGGATTAATTCCGAGTACTTGGAGTTTATTTTGGGTAAATTTGGCTTTCTTGAGCCTATTATTAACTTGATTATATTCTATGTGACTCTCTCTTCCCCCATTAATTTGTGGAAAGGGATGAAGCTTCCTTTGTTTGCTTTTATTAAAGGTCTGAGACAGGGCAATCTCATTTCTCCTTATTTATTCTATTGCATATGGAAATTTTATCTTTAATTATTGGGAGGCAAGTTAGTGATGGTAGTTGATGCCATGTGAGAGTCTCTAAAGGGGGTCCTAGTATCTCTAGGGGTGGCAAACAGGTTGACCCACCCTGACCAGTGGCGGGTTATGCTCAAAAAGGGATGGGACAGGTTGACCGGCCAAAAAATAAAAAAAATAAATAAAAATAAAAAATAAAGATAAAAAATTAAAAAAAAAATGACTAATACATTACAAGGCTAAAAAGTTTAATAAGAAAAAAATCTACATAAGAGAACATGCATTACGTCATTTTTTATCTCACAAATTCCAGCAAAATTCAAAAAATGAAAATTCCAACAATAAATACTCAAATGGATTGATAGTTATCATATGCACAAATTTAATTCGAAAAAAAACAAGCCAAAATAATTAAATTAAAAACTAAGAAGCTCGGTCGCTGGAAAAGTGCACTGGTCTATTGCTTGGTGCCAGGAGCACCACTACTAAGATGATTTCTCTTGTCGCTTGGACTGCCACTGCCATGAATGGAGTGACCTCTTTGGACTGTTGTTGCAGGTTGTAACATTCTAATAAACTCATACTATGCTTAAGTCATATCACGATACTTTATTAGTTGTTACTTTTGCTCATGGAAAAATTTAAACTTCACTTTTAAAATTAAATTACGCGGAAATAGGGTAAATTTTTTTTTTTGGAAATATATCTCGCATTTTAAAATAATGAGAGCTGGAAGCATAGCAATGAATAATCATAAAACCATGAACATGATCTAATCGTTGCGAGAAGTAAAAATGAATAACCAAGATAATAATCCATATATGACAAACCATAGATGTCATTACAGAAAACATAAACCATGTCATACATAAATATATATAGAGGGCTAGAGGTGGATCACTATGGAACCCAACCCTAACAGCCAATAGTCAAAATACAGTAACGATAGTAATAGAAATGTAACATAAAAACTTATGTCTAACATTAGTACAACCACGAGCCCCAATTCTACATCTCCATAACAATAGCAAAAGATGATCTCTGACAGCCTCCACCCACATGAATAAACTCAGTGGCTGCTAATCTAGGGATGATCAGCATAATGATGGAACGTGGTCTCTTCCGAGGGCCTTCCACATCATTGAAAGCTATGGATGTCTCCTTCGATGGGTCTGACTCGTCTGTATGGGATGCAGGGTGGGTAGTTGGACAGAGGTGGTGATGCGAATCATGAGGCTAGAGTGTCAGCATAATTGAGCTTTACTATGATCACCTCCGAGGGCACAGGTTTAGGAGGAGGGAGGCCAGGCGACATAGGCTTGAGCTCAGGCAACATGGGAGATGGCTGGGGATACTAGGGCTAGCTAAAGGCATAGTGTGAATGGAAAGGAAAGCAAGAGCACCAGGGGTAACAGCACCACAGAGATGACTAAGGAAAATGTAGACGCATAAAGTAATGGTGGTCCAAGCCACTACTACGTCTATCTCCTCATCATAGAACCACTCATGAACTGGTAGTTCTATTCTAGGAGAAACTCCAACAGGTACTCCATCAGGATCTAGAGATGATATAAAAAAGCAAACATGAGAAATAATCTTTCTCAGAAGGATTCTAACCCAACATGTAAGTGTTGTCGTTATTGTCCTAGCCACTTCAAATTTTCTTATAAAAGGTGGACATACATAGATTCCGTTTTAGTTAGTTTTGAAAACACATAGCCCGAAGTGGTTTCTTTTTTATTTACTCTCCGATAATTATTTATACAACAACTATGAAAGTAGAAACAATAAACACAAATGAACGCATTAAACACTTATATGTTTTCCTATGCATATAGTTTTCTCCCTTTGACTTTGGCCTTAGCATTAACTCACTTTACTTTACATTACTTTACTTTACTTGGGTGTATGTTACAACATACGAACTTTGGATATGTGTTTACATACTCACCACCCTCGACATGAAAAATGGTAATGAACTTATATCATGGCCGTCACCACTTTTCTTTTCTATGAACTTCAGTGGGAGAATGGGTTAGTGTGGGTTACCTTTCTTCACCGAAGGATCATATCCTTAGTTCTTTCTTTCTTTGATTAACACACATGGACATCTTACTTTTCTTTTCTATCTTAGGAAAACTTTATGATATGCGTAACAAAATGCAAAGCCCTTAATTTTGTCGAAAATTTGGCAGCATAATAGCTAGACCGCAGCTTTCCCAAAATTTACTAAAACCAGAATCACAGTCATACATCATCAATCATCAATTTCAACAATCAAAGCATCAATATATATTCATTCATAGCATCCAAAACCCCTATGGTGTTTCTAGAGTTTTCAAGTGCCTTTCATGTGAAATCTTATAAAGCTTATGAGGTATCTCATGACTTCTCATGAGAAAATCTCCTAACTACAAGCAAGTTTGTGGCAACTCTTTTAATTAACTTAAATTATTTAGACTTATTTCTCATTTTGCTTGGTAGCATGGCTAAAGCCAACCTTAGAGAATTCTAAGTCTTTTAGCTTCTTTTTCTTATTATTATTATCATCATCATCATCATCTTGTGAGTCGATTTAATGTACTAGGTATTTTAGGAACTTGTTTTAGCCTTTAAGTGACTTAAAATGTCCATCAATCTGCTAAAGTAGTTAAATCTTAAGGAAAGGTTGCTAGAAGTTTTAGCTTGTAACAACTTACCAGACAAAATACTATGCTTAAGTCATAATATGTTACCTGATAAGTTATTACTTGTGGTGAACTAAGAGTTAACTATTTACTTTAATCAATTTCGGTTTGGCAGTGAGATATACACTAAACAGTCGTTGTATCGGAAATAAAGTAACCAAACAAAATTGCGAAATAAACAAATTGCATCATATATATATTGGTACATGCTTATACGTTTGTTTTCAAGGTTATTAAAAGAAATACAATGCAGTACAGGGTAAAAGAAATGAGGCCGCTAACACAAAATAAATCGGCTTGACAATATGAACATCCCCCTACTGGTCCCCATGGGATATTTCATATACAACTACCAGCTCCTACCCGTATACCTATGACCCAACTGCCAAAAGAGGGTCATCCTGTACATCTACTGCTGCTACGGCGGGTACTCTAGATGGACTTCGAAGAGAGGAATCCATTCACCATACCGGCGTCAGCAGGGGTATAGTTTATACTCGGGGCGAAGGATGAGGACGAGGAACTCGCTGCCTCTGACGGATCCTCCTCAAACATAGAGGCAGAGGGGATCAACTGTGGTGGTGCGACTGGCGGAGCCATGGCTAGTGCTGCTGCTGCGGGTGGAGGTGGAAAGGGATGAGCCATGTGGATAGAGATAACGATGTAAGGGATGGCAGGGTCAAACAGCAGGTGCATAAGAGGTACAGCAAAGTCTCTCTGGAAAAAGAAATAAAGGCGAAACTGGCATCTACGAGATATGTACACGGAATCTATGAACGAATCAAGATGGATGTGGAGCTCTGGAAACTCAATGAACAGGATGCAGGTTGCCGCATTCTCCATGATCTGAGAATGATGCGGGAGTATGTAATAGGGTGAGAAATAAAGATTTCTCAGTAGGAATTCTTGAATCTATGCATATCTGACATCACTATCATTCTCAGGTGTTTCGAATGTTTGGTTAATTAGGAGAAAATGTTATATCACCAGGATGTCCTACTTTTTACTCAATTAGTCATGTAAATCATAGCCCGAAACACAACTTTGTTTTACTTAAGGAAATAAAAGAAATTAAATAGAAATTAAATAACCCGATCTGTGTATTGACATAAATAAGTGATCGCTATAGAGTGAGCAATAATATGTATATAACATCCAATGGTGTAATTTAACTCATTGCTTAAAAAAGTGAAATTATGGATATGCATGAAAAATGATGCATTTGATCTTAACTCATATTTTTCCATACTTGGTCCCCTGGGAGTATATTGGCCATAAGACTCCTGGGTAATAATCCGCTTTTCAAGATCGAACTCGTTCTTATACAGAGTCGTCGGGTTTGCTTTCCCCGATTTCCCCACTGATCTATTCCCCTTAACTTTGTTCAGGGGTTGGCCCAAGTCACATGGAAATCCTTTCTCATACTTATAGAGTAGCATTGTTTGTCTAATACTTTGACCAATGCATGAAAAATTTGTAAGTTCATTTTAATTGCATTGCCTGCTGAAATCTCGGCAGCATAACGGATCATGTTCGCTCCTCGTGAACAGTGCCAGATAACCAGGACATTTTAATCAAAAAGTAAACTCAATACAAAATATCATATTCATATCAAGAATATAACAATATTGAATAGTGCAAGATTTAGAATCTCAAGTATCAATCTATCTTACAAACTTTTAACTTCTATTACGGTTCACGAGTTCGACTTTTAAGATTTAATGGGTTCTGAGTTCTGACCTGATACAAGTTCTGACTTCCCTATATTGTGTCCGGTCTCCTGAGATTAAATAATTATCGACTTCCGGGGTTGTGTTCGATTTCTGACCTCACCCCACCATTGGTCTTCTGAGACTTTGATAAGCGTGTTTCCTAAATCCCGAGCTTCCTATTCACTAAGTCTCGAGTTCAATATAAAATATGCACGATCTAGCTCTTCTTACCAAGCTCCAAAATCAACCTTAAACATGCCCAATATGGATTCCTATTCACTAACTCCGAGTTCCATCATTAAGTAAACCCCTTCTAAGTTCAACCTTAAATATTCCTGACCTAGCTTTCTGTTTTACTGATTCCCAACTTCAACTTCAAGTATTCCTGACCTAGTCCCTTAAGTTTAGAGTTCGATTCTAAGTGTACCATCCTAGCTCCCTATTCACTAAATCCCAACTTCCGACATTAACTCAAATTATTTGTGTCTTATCCTAGACTTGTCCTACTTCTAACCAGAATTGCACTCTTATAGGGAAAAATTCACTAAAAATAGAAATATGGGTAAAATCATGCAAAATTTATATCCATGTAAAGCTAACAGAATAAGCTTTCAAATGAATGAAGTTTCATATCATTTGGATGAGTATAATTTGAATTATAGGCTTTGAAACTTGACCCTACTGGACTACCTTGTTCTAACCCGGATTGGATATAGGGCAACTTTCTCGACTCACTGGGAACAAACAAGATCTTATCAAACTTGAAAATTTTTATGGAATATTCTCCTATGTGTAAGCTTTCTAATAAAGTTAGTTTCACTTAATTTGGTGTGGTATAGGGTGAGTTACACCTTTCTCAACTCATTCTATTTGGATGGAAGTCCTGATTTCTAGGTTAAACTTCAAAAATTCATAACTTCCTCTTTACTAATCCAATGGCCTTATATTATATATGTATGGAAATTTCTGAATGTCTAGTTTCATATAAAAATAGATTCATAGAGTTTAAATGGCTGTAGGCTGAGTCGTACATTTTGCCGTACGGACTGCCGAGGAAAAACCTTACCAGCTTCATGAGTTTTCTCCTTCCTTCAAGTTCTTTCATACTAATTCTAAGGTTAATCATAATATACATGCATAATCAATTATAATTCATCATCATCACTTCACATAATATCAGTATTACAATATATACAAGACTCACACATAACTCCAAACTAAGGAAAATAAGAAGAGGATTAGGATTCCTACCTTTACTAGGTATGATTCTTATTGAATTTGTGGTTGGAGTTGAAGAAATCTTGTTATGGCTTGAAGGTTTATCGGAGAGGAAGATGATATAAGTTGAGATGATATGAGATAATGGAGAAAACAATGAAGAGAGGTCAGCTTTAGATAGGACTGAAAATGTGCAGGGGTAGAAAAGAAAGAATTTATAAACTTCTAAAGCAAGTTACATGTGATTAGTGGATTTGAGTGGGTTATGTAACTTGGTTTAGCAGCCCATTTGGAGGGCTGAGATGGCGCCACTTGCATGGGTAAATTGGCTAAATCTTGGCCGTCCATCCTAGGGTTCTCACAATATAATTTTTATTGATCCGATTTTGACAATTTAAATTATCGAAATCTTACCGATTTCTCTTAAATCGGTAAACCGATTTTAGAGAAATTTTGTGAGGTTTCCTAATCCAATTCCATCAAGCCTAATCACTTCTAAATCACACTTAACTAGTTTTAAGTAAATGCTTGATCGAATATCTATCAAACCCACTTATTCGATAAAAATCGAACAACTCGGTTACTGACGATAAAAATTTTTGGACGTTACATAGCTTCTCCTTCTTAAGCAAAAAATTAATATTCCTCTAAATTATACATTTTGAATCTAATTTCCTTGTGTTTGGGGATTTAAAAGTCTTTTCTCTTTAATTATCCTTGGGTGGTCGTGGCCTTCCATAGTTAGGTTTTTAATATTTTCTTTGTTTCCATAGTCTCGTAAGGTTATCAAGTGATTTAGTAAATTATTTTGAGGCTTAAATATTGACAGTTTCACAAGTTTAAACAGAAAACATCTGTTGTGCACCCTGAGTTCCAAGCTCTAGGTTCCAAGCTCAACCTTCACTCATCATTTTTTTTCTTACTTGTGACAAGATTGAGTAGATTCTTGTTTTATCACTTTACTCTTTAGGCAAGCATATGTTCTTACCTTTATGTCCAAGCCAATAGCACTAATCATTCACCACAAGGAGGTCTACAAGGATTCCCCTTACTCTCCTTGGTTATGACAATTCATGTCTATGTCATAAAGATTTGAACACCACTTGTTTCCATTCAACAAACCAGCTTTACTTTTTTTCCATATTTAAACTTGTGGAACTCGGTTCTTAGGGATTCATGGGCTTAGATTCATGTTCAACCAACAATATGGACATTTAATTTTCAAGTTAAGGTTTTCAAAAGTGATTTTTACCAAAAGGTTCCTTTTTATACCATAAAACTTGGAATTTTAGAGGAACACACTAAGAATAAACAAGCAAAATCATGGACTCATATATAGAAACATGGCCAAATATACATTCAAGAGGAAATATTAGTTTTTGAAAAAGAAAGGACACATGACTTTTCAACACTTTAGCCAACACAAGGAAAATGTAGTCATAAGACCCCAGAGCTTAAGAACCCAACAACCTAGCCATGGAGAAGACTTAGGTGTCCTAGCACTTGAGATGGGAGAGAGAGGTTAGACTACCCCAAGAAGCTTGACAATTGCTTGAGGTGCATGAAAAGATGAAAATGACCTCCTCCAAGAAGCTACAAGCTGCAGCCAAACCAAGAAGAACAAAGAAAATCTACGCTTGTTCTTTAGTGAGTGAAGGCTTTCTGTCTTAGATATTGCCTCCAAGAACTAAAAGATGTGGCTCTTAAAGTGGTGGTGGTGCTACGGTTTGGTTAAGGAAGAGAAAAATGAGAAGAATGAAGATTGAGGAGGGGCTTTCTCTTGGCGAGCTTGATAGAATCTGAGTGTTTGTGAAAGAATGAAAAATGAAGTGAAGAGTATACATGTGGTCATGAAACGTGTTTGGTTTAGGGGGGTTTACCCCAAAATCTTAGATCAAGACACTAACTAATGGACATGAGAGTTATGATCTATTCCTTAGTTAAAGGCTTAATCCAAACCAATTTCAATTAAATGAGCTTTTGGAAATATTACTTCTTATAGATGATTTCACCAAATATGGTATTATGTATTTAAACTACATTGACTTTATGTCAAAAGTGGGACACCTAATGTGAGTTTCGAGCTCACGTGACAGAAGATGGGTAAATTGAGGCTAGATATGATGTGAGTTTCAAATTTCTCTTTAATTCAACTTCCGAGTTCACATGATAGAAGATAGGGAAATTGAAGCTGGACGTGATACGAGTTTCAAATTCCTCTTTCATTCACATTCCGATTTCACATGAATTGAAGTTTCGAGTTCACATGACAAAAGAAAGGGAAACTAAGGCTAGACATGATGCGAGTTCCGAATTTCTCTTTGGGCTGAAGCATAGCTAAATTGGGCTCCAGTGACAAGTTGTGTTGCCTATTGACTTTTATTATTAGCAGTTAATATTTAATTAGTCATGCATTAATCCAATCTCTCAAGATTACCAAGCGAATTAGACTAAGTGAATTCAAGGATGTTACATAGGTCCAAGACAGAGAGAATCACTGCCACCTGTGTAACAATGCACAAGATAAATGAGAGTAACAAAGAGATGTGCAGTTGTCCCTATGCCTTAGAAAGGGAAAAGAGAGAGAGAGAGAAAGAGAGAGAGTGTGTGTGTGTGTGTGTGTGTGAGAGAGAGAGAAAGAAGGGGGAAGAGAAGGGGGAGGGAAGGAGGCGGCGGCTGCTAGTCATTGAGTTGAGAAGGTGTGATATGAAAGTGAAATGAAAATAAAAGAAAGAAACCCTAATATATGAGTGTGTCTTCCTACTGCCCAAAAAAGCAAGAGGAGCCCATACAGTTTTTCAAGAAAAAAGTAGACAACTTGTGAGTCAAACTCACCCTACCTCACTTCAACCCGCAAATTAGGTAGGGCGAGATAAGCGGGTTGAAAATTTTAAATGGGTTGAAAATATCAACTCAACCCATTACTTTTGGTGAGTTAGGCTAGTCCGCCCAGCAAGTTCAACCCATTTTGCCACCCCAAAGTATCTCCCACCATTTGTTGGTGGATGATGTCATCTTATCTTCTCAAGCCAACGCTTCTCAAGTTAGATTGGTGGGTGAATCTCTGGACTTGTTTTGTTTGGCTTTGAGGTTGAAAGTGAATGTGGCTAAATCGAGAGCCATGCATTCTACTTTTGTTTCTAGGCACTAGAAGGATTTGTTTACTTCTATTTCCTATGTCAAGTTTGCTTCAAAACCATTGTAGTTAGAATCATTCATTCGTGATATGATTGGATACAATTCTTGAAGCTGGCGATGCATATCAAATATAATATTGTTTCCTGTTTTGTATTGTGGCTGAATTGCTTGTACTGTCATTGATTGCATGAATTGCAAGTTTAATCGTGCAGCTGCGATTGGTGAAAGCAAGCAGGTCGCATGCCCATGGATTGGGTCATATGCAACCCAGTACACTAAAACCCTTTTTTTTTGCATTTTTTTAATGACATGGGGGAAGAGGCTGCAAATCGCTCCCCATCAACACTCACTCATATTTTATATCGAAAAACCCCATTCCCTTGGTCCTATCTATCTTTCCTCCTTGAACCTGTTGTTGGCCTATCTCTCTATCGCTCCTTATTGAACATCATACTGGTCCCCCCTTTCCATAACACATAAGATGCACAAGACTATTCACTACTAATGTAGGGGTAATTTTTCATTTCTTTCTCCATTGTATCTTGTTATTGTGTTCTTTCTTGCTCTGTTTTTCATTCTTTGTTGAAAGATAGGGAGGTGGTTTGTGACTATTATTGTGAGTTATGATTTGATTCTTGGTTTATTTGAATTATGTAATTCAGTTATATAATGAGCTATTGGACTTTAACATGCTAATATATAGTTGTTTTTTATATTTCTTTACATGAAAAATATTATTATGTTATTTTGGATTACTGATCGTCAATCGTGATCTAATTCATGATCCAGAAAATAAGCTTTTTTGATTCACAATTCATATCCCGATGACAACCATGCACTGAAAGCATTTTCTAGTTTATTCATTTTCCTTCTAGTTTATGTGTGTGAACTCGAGGCTTTTTGACCAAAGTGAAGTGGTTTTACATACTATCTACTGAATTGAAGCTGTCTTCAAACTATTTCACTGTCTACGGTTATTTTTGAGTTGGATTATAGCATGGCGCAAGATGAACATGCGCCAAACCTCCTGCACCACGGACAAAAGCTGACAAAAGCTGAGTGGCATGACAGGACGGGAGAGCCAGGTAGATGGCGCAGGATGGAGTGGTGCCACCCTCACTTGGCGCAGCTTGGAAGAAGGCCATCCATCCACGTGACGCCTCTTCGAATTGCGCCAACTTTTAGCTTAAATCCCCCCTGGGTTCCATATCCAGTGTCCATTGATCTGTTTTATTTTAGTTTTGAGTTTATGCAAAACTTCCGTTTAAAATTTTTATTTCTCTTTGAAAGTTTTATTAAATTTCCCCATTTTTAGTTTCTATAAAATATAATTTTTGAATTTTTTTATTTCGTATGTTTTAATTCCAATTTTTTTTATGTGTAATCATTGTACTTGTTTTCTTTTTTAATTTAGTTAAAAAAATGAGTAATTTTATTATATTTATTTATTGAAATGGTAGAAAATTTGATGGGCCGTAAGGATGTACTTTTGAAGAAAATAAAAGATCAATTAAAATAGATAAAGGTGTCAGTTATAATACGCTGAAAAAAAAAAAGATTGTTGCCAAATTGAAACTTCAATCTCATCAAACAATTTCAAGCCTTACTTATAGGTTTCCAATTGCTAGAGATTGCAGTGCATATACTGCTCTTGAGATAGTTGATGATGACGATGTTGATTGCATTATTAGCACCTTTGAGCAACGATCTTCTTTGACAGTGCTCGAATTGTATGCTAAAATCGATGTTGCAGGCAGTTCATTCATGCCTATTGTCCTTTCTATTCGTTTTGCTGCTCCATTTGGTGATCATTATAGTGCTGATATAGGCTTATCAGACGAAGATGAATATTACATCAGAGATCTATCGCGTGATAAAAGTGAAGATGATGATGACGATGATGATGAAGGTGAGATCCCGGATGGTGATTCTTCCGAGTCTAAAGCTGACTTAGATTCTCCAGCTATTGCAGTTTCTTCTGTTGCATCCTCATTGCATATCAGAGAACAACTTACACAACAAGACGGTTAGTCTTCAAATAAGTATTTTTATATATTGTGAATTTAATAGAACCCTTATGATTTGATGATATTTTTATAGGTGTAACACATTTGATGGAGTCTCTATTTTGAAATGTGTTTCCACATTATAATTATATCAATTGGGACCACCCTGATCAAGAGACAGATGAATTTCTTAGATTGGATGTGCCTGGTTCATGGCATATTGGAGATGAGCTATATGTTAGTTTACGATTTGAAAGCAAAGAAGCAGTACAGATAGCTGTCAAATATTACTCTATGAAAGTCCATCAAACATACATTGTAGTTGAATCAATGCCGACAATTTTCTGCATAAAGTGTATAAGACACAAAGAAGGTTGCCCCTGGAGAATGAGGGCAATTTTAGGAAAGAAGACAAACAAGTGGCAAATCACTAAATGGGGTGGTTGTCATATTTGTCTTAATCCTATACTATCTCAAGATCATAGCAAATTAGATTCAAATTTTATCTGCGCAAATATCTGAGGTGCGTCACTAAACTATATATCAATTATGTACTTTATGGTTATTAACTTTATTTGTTGATAATAATTTGATTGCTTAATTTATAATAGGATTGGTTAAATTAGAACCATCAATTCCAATTTCCTTTATCAGAGAAAGAATTAGTAGTAAATATGGATTTCAAGTATCATACCGGAAGGCTTGGAAAGCTAAGCAAAAGGCAATAGCAAAGGTATTTGGTGACTGGGATGAATCTTTTGCAATGCTTCCTGGATGGCTTGCATATATGCAGTTGTTTGCACCAGATTCTGTCTATAAAATTGAGACAACTGAATTTACAATTAATAATCAAGTAGATACTCGATTTCGCACATTTCATCAAGTATTTTGGACATTCAAACAATGTTGCGATGCCTTCAATTTCTGCAAGCCTATTATACAAGTGGATGGCACATTTCTGTATGGAAAGTATCAGGGTACACTCTTAATTGCCACTACACAGGATGGCAACAGCTGCGTTTTACCTATTGCTTTTGCTATTGTCAAAGGAGAAACTTTAAACGCCTAGTCATGGTTCTTGAGAAATATCTGGCAATATGTGACAAGGAAGCAAGGTTTGTGTCTTCTCTCTAATAGGCATGCAAGTATAAAAGGAACTGTGGCAAATGAAAACCTCGGTTGGCAACCTCCATATGCATATCATGTGTACTTTATTTGCCACATTGCCAGCAATTTCAACCACAAGTTCAAGAATATGAAATTAAAACAAAACCTATTGAAACTTGGTAAGAAGTACTTTTTCATAATTTTAATATTATATATATGAATTTTATTTCTTTTCACAGTTAACATCCAATTTGTGTTAATGTAGGGTATACAACTTGTATCCACCGATTTGATAAAAACTTGCAAAAATTTTGTCAAATTAGTCCTGAAATTCAAAGATGGATCGATAGTATGCCGAAGGAGAAATGGAGTCAGGCATATGATATAGGAGGACGTAGATATGGGCATATGACAACAAATTTATCAGAGGCTGTGAATAAAGTCTTAAAAGGTGCTAGAAATCTGCCAATAACTGCATTAGTTAAGTGCACATATGGGAGGATGGTAGAGTATTTTGTGCAAAGAGGTACAAAGGCTAGGGCGGAGTTAGGCGCTAGAAATAAGTTTTGTAAGAAGTTAGTCAATGCAATTAGGAAGAATTAGGAGGATGCTTATTCCCACCAAGTTCGCAGATATGACGTTGACACCACAAGGTTCGAGGTTGAAGAGGCATTCAACCCTGTGACACAAAGTGGCAGTCATATATAGGTTGTAAACTTAAGGAGAGATACTTGTCAGTGTGGAAAATTTCAAGCATATAAATATCCATGCTCTCATGCCATTGCTGCTTGTGCTGCTGTGAGTATAGACTTCTACAATTTAGTTGATCCTGTTTATTCCATTCAAAATATTGTCAATGCATATAGTGGACAGTGTTGGCCAATTGGCAATGAAGATTGCATTATAGCTACATCAGACTGGACATTGGTTCCAAATCCGTCAACCCTTCGTGCAAAGGGCAGGCCAAAGTCCACACGTATGCGGAACGAAATGGATTTGAGAGAGTCGCAGCGAAGACAACGGTGTGGAATATGTAAAAGGGTAGGTCATAATCGACGTCTTTGCCCTCGTCTTAGCGGAACCGTAGATGATGAAGATATTTAAATTGTGCCAAGTTTATCCTTAATCAATTGATGTGATTTCATTTTAATTTCAAAAACAAAAGCTTTCATGTAGTTGTTAATTATTTTCTTGCATTGTAATTGTCTAAATTACCTTATTTATTTAGTGATAGCTCTATAAATTACTGTTAGTTGAATAAACTATACTCAAAATCACCACAAAATAAATTAAATTACCACAATCAAAATAAAGTACGGCATTAAAAATAAATTACCTTATTTTACTCTTTTTCTATTTTTTTACATGATTTCATAAAATAAATTACCACATTAAAAATTGATACAAACTTAACTTTAGAAAAAATTCTTTTTAGTAAATAAGTGAACGAATAAGGAGCAGGAAAATTAACTTATTAACATATTATTGAAGAATATATACATCATACACATATATTTACATTAAAAATTTACGCAAATAAACAAGAAGATATATCTATAATCAATCATGTGAGGAGTTAGGCGATAATATACAACCACGTCGCCTATCTCTCACTCTACGATGTGGGTTTCTTCTCACATCAGCTGCATCATCCTCAGGGTCAACTATAGATAAAAATCTTCATTCAAGTCAATACCCTATGGAGAAACAACATTTACACCACGTTGGGTGTAAAGGGCTTCATGTGATAAGAAATCCATTATCCCCATAGGTGCAGTAGGTGTAAACTCTGGTGGCACATACGCAGGTGGTGTGAATTGTGACGGACTCAGAGCGGAAGGGACATACGCCTCATCTGGACCATATGAATGATATACAGCATGTGAAGAGGATGCTCTTGCTGTTGTTTGATGTTGAGGTGGCCAATAATAACTTCTTTCGGGACCTGAATCCATGCGGTTGGCTGATGTTGCTGACGAAACAAAGCCATGACCACGTTCAGGAAGTAGAGGAAGAGTATGAACCTCTGTCACCTCTCGCCTTCTGCGCCGCTGAAGTCCTCGAACTTCCACCCAAGTCGGTGGTATTGCCACATTCACATCAGGTTGTGCAAGAGGCTGTTGTTCAACACGAGCTACCGCAGGTTCAGTGACCCTGTCTAACTCCTCAAACTGCTGCAATAACTCAGCTGTCACATCTCTAATATTGTCCATCGAAAAGCTTGAGTCGTTAATAGAGGACAAATGATGCATCCGCTCCAACTGATTGTGCTATTCAAGTAGATAGGAAGATTATATAGAAATGATAATAACACAACATAATTTAATTTAAAATAAAGTAATAGTACTTACTATCTGCCCTCTGCATGTACCATCCCTACTGATCCAGCGACGTGTGTGCCTTGAATACCACCTCATGTAAGGATCATTCTCACTTAATAACCCCATCTGTTGATTACTAATTACCAGATATTGTGCCCTATCATGCCACATTTGGATAATTGAAGCATATAAGAGCATCCAATTATCACTTTCCTTGCCATGCAGAGTAAGATCATGGAGTTGTTCTGGCTGACGCGGTGGGTCTGGAATATACTGCTGTAAGCCAAATTGACGCATCACTCGATCTGGTTGATGCCACTCCACAATATGAAAAAATATAGGTGGCACAATAGCTCTCCAAACATGAGAGCCATCAAGGCATATAGGTGGAAGTGATGCATAAATTTCAACATAAGGTTCGCACACAATCTGCAAAATAACAATAATTACTATTAAAAATTCTATAAAGTCAATATGATCAGAAGTATAAAGGCATCAATAAAAAATTCTTACATCTTTTCGCTTTAATCGATCAAGTCTATGACGATAGTATGGCAAGTCTCATCGTACAGCCATAAAAGTTCTACCACCTATCCATCTGTTATTTAACATATTCAATCAAATATTATAAACATATAATGATTATTTAACAGAAAATTTATTACCAAAAAAAAAAAAGAAGGAAAAAAGTCATACCTAGCATCACGTGGGGAGTTAGCAATCTCCTATGGATGAGTTAGGGCAATTGATGGTAATCTATCCCATGCCCATAGCTGAACCAATACAGTCATGCCTCCAATCTCACGCCAATTATAATCCGTACACTTACAAAGCTCGCGATATAAATAAGAGAGCACTGCTGATCCCTAACTGTATTGTCCAACCATGGCAAAATCTTATAAAAATGGCAGAAGTCTTAAGAGTACTAAGTTTCCAGAATCATCTGGAAATAGAAGTGACCCCATCAATCTCAAAATATATGCTCGAGCAAATCGCTGAATCTGGACCTCATTGCCAATATGATAATTTATATTATTAAAGTGAGTATTTAACCATGCCATTTTCAGTCGATGACCATGAAAAGCATTTTGTGGGGGAGTTACGCCTAACAATTCTTGGAGAATGGGTTGCCACGGACCAAAAGTATTGCCAGTAACAGCCATCCTATCAATACGAAGACCAGTTTGGACTGCAATATCTTGCAGCATAATCGTACATTCCCCCGGAGGCAAATGAAATGTATGTGTCTCTGGCCTCCAACGCTCCACTAGAGCAGATATCAATGTATGCTCAATTTGAAAAAATTCAAGCTTTGCAACTTCAAGAAACCCTGCCTGTTCCAAGTACGGAATAATCTCATTAGGAATTTGCTCTGTCCTGCTACGAATAGAGGATTTTCCTCTAACAACCAATACTCGATCAGGATGTCCATTCCAAACATACTGTGAAATGTGTGTTTCTTGCATTGTTAACAACAATGACAATGCATCTTCTGGTCTAGGACGAATAACACGTGATGAAGAAGAACAGCTAGATGCCATCTGTAAAAAAAAAAAATATATATATATATATATATATATATATACAGAACACTAATATAAAAATGAACTATAAGTTATTATAATTTTTTTCAAAAAATCTTTAAATTAAATTTATCAAAGGCTATTTTTCTTACTAAAAAAATAAACTTATAGCATTATTATATTTATGAATCGAAAATAAATTATTTGAACTGAAAATAATTTGAACAAAATATAGCATCATTAGCATTATTATATTTGAACAAAATAATCAAATAACTTGTCTAACAAATATATTTGAACTGAAAAAAAAAATACTTGAGAATGACAAGAGGGTATGAGGATGAAGAGCACCACGGAGGAGGAAAGAAAGCAAAAAGCAGAAGCAGAAATCAGAACAAAATTCAAAGGCAGCGTTCACATATGGGGGTGAAGGCGTATGGGGTGAAGGGAGCTGTTGGCGCATCTTGATGCAATGCCATGCATGGGACAGGTGGCAGCTCCCTAAAGTGGTGCTGGTTGGAGAAGCGCCATCCTGTCCTGTCACATCACCTGGAAACACAGCGATGGCGTGGGTTGGAAGAGCGCCATCGTTTGTCGCCTACTGTCTGTCAAGGAATCTAACTGTTGGCGTGGGTTGAACATGTGCCATCATCAAAACCACCACAGACATGCAAATTGTTTCAGAACTACTGCAGTCTAGTAAATTGTTTGTAAAAGTGAGATAGGTGGGTCAAAAAGCCGTGAACTTGAACCCAAATCACATACCTGGTCCCGCTCTTCTAGTTTATTCATTTCCTTCAATTTTTCTTTTCTTCTTCTTCTTTTTTTTTTTTGGTGGGGGGAGGGGAAGCACTTTACCCTTTAAATTATAGGTCATATATACTTTAATCTTTGTATTTTAAAAAAGTGTATATTGATTTCTTAAATTTTTTTAAATGTGTATTTTAGTTTAAATAAGTGTACTATACCTCTTTAAACTTTGGATCATGTACAAATTAACTCTCTGAACTTTTCTAAATATGCAACTCGATACCCTAAATTTTCTAAAATATATGCTACTTTCGTTAATAATTGATGCAAAAGTTAACAAAAAAATCAATTTGCACAATTATGAAAGTTCAAGGGTTAATTTACATATTTTTAAAATATAAGAATTAAAGTGCATATAACCTATAATTCAGGGAGTAAAATAATTTTTTCTCTTTTTTTTTTAATTCGATTGTTAGGGGGTTTGTTTATTTTGCTTTGTATTATTACCCAGAAAATGTTGTGGATAAATTTGTTCAAATTCCTTGGTGACCCATTAGTGGGTATCAAAAAACTAGCAAAAGAGAATAGAATAGCTTCAAATTTATCTTTTTTTTATTTTTTTAAGAATTTAATTTAAATATATTGATAGTGTAAAATAATTTTACACTGTTAGCCAATAAAAATTGTAGAAAATGCTAATTCATATAAATAATCACCAATTGAAGGTGTAAACGGATCGGGTCAATCCGATAAACCCAACAAATTCGAACCGAACCAATTAAATTGGTTCGATTTATAGGATCAATTAGGTCCGATCCAATTGGAACCGATCAATATTCGATTCGGGTATCAGATTAGGAGATTTACAATCCGTTACCTGATCCAACCCGACCATATATATATATTTTAAAAAACACACTAATACACGTTACATTACACATGGTTACAAAATTATTTCCCTTTCCCATTAACATTGCACACATTACAAGCTTGTTTTGTAATACAAGTTTTGTTGTATTATTCTTTGATGTATGAACTTGATCATGGATAATTTGTCTCTTTAATTGTGTTAATAGATGTTAAAGTTGGACAATATTATATTAATACCCCTTGATGGTAATGGACTGGAATGAAAATTATTTGCTTGTATTTCTTTTAATTATGGTCATGATAATATTAAAATGATTTAATTTTTAGATATTAGAATAGAATTTAAATTTTACTTATATGAAAATTTGATGCTTATTTATTTTTTTATTGTATTTTTTTTGTTGAAATTGAAAAAAAAATTAAACGGGTAATCTAATCACCCGAACCGAATCAACCTGAATTTAATTGATTCAGATTTGGTCAAAAAAATTCATGAATATGAACTAAACCAAATCAATTAAAATTAATTGGTTCGGATTTATTTTCCCTCCAAATCCGATCCGAACCAACCCGTTTATACCCCTACCATTCATTATAATGAGGGATTACTATAATTTCTCACTTTTAAATATTTTTATTGGTTAATAGTATAAAACTATTTTACAGTATCGATGCATATCAATTAAACTCTTTTTTTGATGGATTTTGCTTATTAAACTTTGATTGGTTAGCCTTCATAATTCCTGGGACAAAATTGAAAAATCCTCGTTTTTTTTTTTTTCAAAAATTATGAGCCAATAAGACAAATGATATTGCTCCTTTACTTTTTTTTTTTTTACATTGTAAAGTCATATGTATTAAAAAAAAAAAAACAAATGAATGGCCTGGGTTGATGCTGCAATGCTCATTGGTTTGGACTGGAGCACTACTGTGTGTGTCAAAAGTGGTGGTGGTGAGATTGGCGACAATCAGCATCTATGCAGCCTTTGTTTCATTGCTATCCAATCAACTTCGTCGGCGACTTCCATATAAGTTAATAATTGGTGTCTTTTTCTTTTTCTTTTCTTTTCTTTTTTTTATTTTTATTTTTATTTTTCAGCGATGCAGCTTATAATTTGCACAGTTCATGATTTTTCCTTCAGATTCAGGATGCTTCTGTACTTTATCAAGTTGTGGTGAAGATAATATTAGGTTTTTCCTTTCTTTTCTTCTTTTAGTAAGGGTCATTTAAGTAATTATATGTGCTACAAATTTTTTTATTATTAAAACAAGTTACTGGTTGGGTTAAAAGGAGTATCCATACTCGAGCCTCATGTAATGTTACCATAAACTACCTCTGTCATTGCTAACCGAAGGATCTAAACATGTCCTACATCAATGGTAAATAAGTGGGGGAACATTGAATGTTACCTTTTACTAAGGGAACATTGTAAAATCACCCTCTAAAAATTGAAGTATGAATCAAGTTTTGGTAATGTTTAAAATACTCACCTACAAGCCTAATTTTTAACCATTAATTAAGTTAAAAATATAAATTTAATAATTAATATTTTATAAAAATTTATTATAATAATTTACATAATATTTGAAGTATAAATAATCTTTTAATATTAATTATTAAATTTATTTTTTAATTTAATTAATAATTAAAAAATTAAATAAATATTAAATATTTATTTTTTATAGATAAGCATCTTAACCTTTACCTTGTGTTTTGAAACTTTATCTAGCGTAGGGCTATGTTGTTGGGCTAGCTTTGGACAAGATTAAAACTGGAGTCCATGATTCGGTACATCCGGCTAGTAGGATACCAAATTGACTCGAGAATCGATATTGATATGCAAAATATCCAACAACAGGGAGCGTGCAGAAGGGACGGTGACAGGCTAATATGGAGCAAAACCAATAGGTCCCGTTTTGTATGAAGTTAGCAACGACATCGATTAAATAAGTAACACTAGTAATAGTACATCTTATCCATAATATTAAAATATAAAATTATTTATATATCTTTACTCAATAATTTAAATTTTAGATAGAGATAATTTATAAAATAATATTAGAGCTAAATTATGATTATTAGATGTCTAATCCTACAAATTTTATGTTCTAATTATCTAGTCTTGAGTGTGAAAAGATATGTTAGAATCCAATATCAATTAAAAATTTGGCCAAAATAGTTCTTACAAGTACTTAGATAACTTTTTTTTCATGAGCTAATTTTGGAGATAGAGTTAGGTCCACTCAATTATAAAATGATGGATAGATATGAAATGTAACCTCAATCTTATTCAACAAAGAATCGGGTCTAAATTTTATAAATAACTATTTTGTGTGAAAATTACATAACCATATGCAAGAGTAAGAATAGATCAATTGACCCATGAGACTAGTTTTGATAATTGGTAGTGTAAAATTCTTTACACTTTTATCTAATTAAATTAAATTATATTATTTATATACATGACTTTTGAGTAAGGATGATAATAGGTATCCATAAGACGCAAAATGCCCCCCACCCTCCCGTCCCGTCCGCCTTCCTATCATTTTCACAAGTGTCTATTTCTTTTTCATTGTGGGGAGTCAAATCCTTGTGGATATCCGCAAGTTTATACAAAAAATTTCAGAAAAAATTTATAAAAAGGATAAATTTAAAAAAATATCCTTAAATATGAATAAAGCATGCATAAATGTACATAATCTATTGACACAATATAATCCAAATAAAAAATAAAGTATATGATGCAAATGTATTAAAAGATAATTATAAATGTTTAAAATCACAAAGACACAGATATCCAAATTTTATTGAGAGAAGAATAACTTGTTTTTTTTTTGTATATATTAAGACATTTAAATAAATTCACAATAATAGGGATTTAGCAGATACTCATGGGGCAAGAACTTCATCCCCTAACCTTGCCCCATTTACTAAATGGGAACTTTCCTTCATTTTTGTGGGAATCAAACTTGTCCCCGTCCCTATTGTGGATAATCTTTGTGGGTATTCATTTTGGCCGATTTTTTTGTCATCCGTACTTTTGAGATAATAATAATAAGAGTTAAATATTTTAACTAATATGACAAAAAGTGATTAGATAAATGTGTAAAAAAATTTACAATAACAATACATCAAAATTAAATTATTCTAAAAAGCCTACTCAATTAAATAGACAAGTTTTGTAGTTAAGTGTATAACTTAGTGGTTGTGTCTTATGTGTTTTATTGTATTTGAAATGTCCCATATTTGACTCCAACTCTCCCTCACCTTGCCTTCATTTTAAAAAAAAAAAATTAAACAGACAAGTTTTAAGTCTTTAGAATATTAATTTATACTTAGTGGACTGGCCTATTTAGTTATAATTACTACTATTTTGGACATACATAATAAATAAAATTATACTTTTTAAATAAAATATGTCTAAGTTTATTTGAAAAAAAAAAAAACTCAAGTTTTTATTTTTGTATTGGCCTATTTAAGTCTAGCCTATTAGTCCCGCTACATTATTTATAAATAAGTCTATTAGCTTGGATAAAAGACTCTACCTGTTGGCTTATTTTCTTACTTACTTGTCTTAATACAAATTAAGTCTTTAAATTAATATGTTTTTAAACTATATTTTTGAAAAGATCAAGTTAAAAAAAAAGTTTGTCAGAGAATAAGCTAAGTTTAGGCCGTATATTTAAAATAGAGTAAACTCCCAACTAGGTCCTTGATAATTTTAGGGTCGGACAGCTTGATCCCCAACAAAAATAAATTAGTTCCTTAGTCCTTGACAATGTCATTCGTCGGGCACACGTTAATCCCTAATGTCAAAACTAAAAGACCAAGGGACCAATGTGTCTAAATTGAAAATTATCAAGGATCAATGTGACTAAATTTTATATATAGCATATTAAAATACAAAAAAAAAACAGTTATTTGCATGGAGCACCAAAAAATTTTAATTTCCCTTTTTCTCAATAACATGTTACATTTAGATAAAATAGATGTTACATAATTTTCCACATAATTTGACATTTATTTAACATGTTTGGTAAATTAATATAAATTAATAAGTGATCAATATTACCAACATAAATTAAAAAGAAAAAAACTATAAATTAGTCTTTCAAAGATCATAGTATTACTATATTAATTCTTTAATAAAGAACTTTTTTACCAAATAAGTCTTTGAAGGATAAAAAAATACTGTCACATTATTTTTATGCATGATTAAAGTTATAATATAAAAGGATAAATTTAATATCTACTTTAAATTTTTCATAGACTAATATGATAATAGCATGATAATCTTTAAAAGATGAATTAATGATTTATTTATAAATTAAATTTTATATTTGTTAAGTAGCTGGATCTTTTTTTTTTTTAATTTCTTCTTAATTGAGTCAAACCTTATATTTAAGACATATTATTTTTATTTAGTTATATATGTTTAACTTGAAATAAATTAGCATTATTTTTTGTCGATAAGATAAAGCCAGCATATATATATATATATATATATATATATCTATCTATTATCTATGCATCAATAATTGACATCATTATAACAATGATATAAGTAGTAAATTGCATATCTTTAAGTGATTATTCATACATCTAATATAGTAACTTGCGAATCAAACTCATGCTATGTTGATTAACCAAATTTTTAGGAATGAATGATGTCATTGTATCTAACGATTCATGCACTTGATATAATGACTTATGTAATTATATCTTATAATTCATACATCTAATAGAGGGACTTGTGTTAATATTAAGGTTAATGTTATTTTTAGATAAATAAAATATCTTATTATTCCTATGTCTATCTTGGCATCCCTATGTCGTGGTGGTTTATGCAATTAAGGAGATGTTGCTGAGAGATTAATTAAAATATGGCCTTGTAGCATGTTTATTATGAAATGATTGCATATGTCCTAAATAAAAAGGGATATTAATATACTCTTAGCTTTTATAATTTAAATGCTTTCTTTCTTTCTTTCCTTTTTTTTTATTCCTTTCTTTCTTTCAATTAACTTAATGGTTAATTATAGTAAAATCAATTTTCCTCGTATTTTAATTAGCAAGTTGGGTCTTGCCATTTAGGGCACCTTTGTACAAATAATAAATATAATATATAGCTAAAGTAATATCCATTTAGAATAATAACATTATAATGGTGTTCTATGTAACTAGGTGTTTTTTGTATTTTAATATGCTATATATAAATTTTAATCACATTGATCCCTGAAAATTGTCAATTTAGACATATTGGTCCCTGAGTCTATTAATTTTAACGTCAAGAACTAACGTGTGTCTAATGAATAACATTATTAGAAACCAACAAATTAATTTATTTTTATTGAGGACTAAACTATCCAACCCTAAAATTGTTAGAAATGTAATTGGGGTTTACTCTTTAAAATAAGCTATACCCATTTCGAAAAAGTCTCGTCTGCCCTAGGCTATTTTCTGACACATCCACATATGTTCTTGCAATTAAAGACGGTCAGTCTCATGAACAATCCAAATGAGTAAAACACGTGAAAAATACCTTGTCATATTACTAAAGAAAGCTGTATACATTATATTTTCATATATAGTTTTATCAAAAAAATATTTTCATATATAGTTGGTGTAAATTAGTATTAACTGATGATAACACATAAAATAATATCAAAAACTTTAAAAAAAAAAAATTTGGTTGTTGCGTATACTAAAACTTCAACTTCAATAATACATCTTAATTAATCTAAACACACTTTCAATAAGAAAAGCCAACCCTTACTATTATTTTTTTCACTTCTTCCCATCAAATATTGAGGAGGCGGTTATTCTTTCTTAGTAGTAGCTCCATTCATTGTTTAATATTTTTTTTATTTAATAAATGACTCAAATTTATTATATCTTGAGAACAATTGCCTAGATCCGCTACTCCTCTCAATGACAAACCTCGTATTTTTTGTCTTATTTTTATAGTTCCCTTTAATTTTTTTTTCGATCATACTCGCACACCCCAGGGGGCTTAGCCCCCAGGAGTCTCAAACACGGGACTCCTCACTTGTAGTTTCTAGTGCTATGCAGATTCACTACTGTGCCACAGGCACTTCTACCCCTTAAAATTGTTTTGATTCCATTTGTAGATGTTTCTATCTTGATAGTCTTAAAGGTAGAAATGTTTAAATTCATCTTAAAAGGAGGCATAATACATATTTTTTAAATTGCAATGATTTTTGAGTTGATCTCTAATATGAAATATGCTGCAAGGAGTAGAACCACTCAACATTGGTTAATTTAGAGTATAAAAAAAAATATATGTTTCTTATTAACCTTGAATCTAAAGTATTTTTTCTTATTTGTAACTGTTGTTAGATTTCTTTTAATTATGAATGAATTCTTCTTTTTCAAAATAAAAAATCTAAACACAAATAGTTAAATAATAATTAAATAATATTTTTATATTTTTTATGCTACATTAAGATGTTTTACCGCCAATTAATTGAGGTTGCCATTTCTATTTTAATCTCTTTTCTCTCTCTCTCTTCCCCCCCCCCCGGGGGGCGTCTCTTAATTCATTGAATCTCTACTTACTTTAACTAAGCGATATTGATTTATTTTTATTTTGTTAACTTATGGTGAACTAGGACCACATCAAATGGACAGAAAATAAGAAGGGGAGAATTATTTTCAAGACCCTCATGTTCAACTTTTTATCAAATAAAAAATATGGGTTAAAAAAAGTAGTCATAACAAAAGTATAAATTTGCCTTTATATAAAATTTGAAACTCTAATATATAACTATTCAAATATCTTACTGAAATTTGTTGAAAATGAAAAATATAAAATATCTTTTTATCAAATAAAAAGAAAAGGGTGGAAACCTGATCTTTTGATATAACCTACCCTTTTCACCATACCCTTCAATTGTGCCCAAAGGCCACAAACAGAACCTAAAGGCCATATACATAACCTAACTCGAAGTTAGGATTTAAGGGATAATATACTGGACTGTTGTAGCGGGCCCTTGTCTATAATAGAAAGGGGTCTGAGAGGGTTGAGTGTCGAAATCATGTTCTTGGATTAAATTCCACAAGAAATAAAGTACATTGAAATGGTCAATCTCTCTCTAGTTAAGGGCACATCCAACACCACAAGTTAGGACAGCTATGATGAACGAGAACAAAAATTCTTTCATAGATTTCAATCTAATACTTCATATTTAATATTTAAGCACACTTGTAATAAAATTAATGAAACTAAAAAATAAGTAAATGTATCTTAAACAAATTTAATAATACTTAATTTTATTATAAATGTATCTAAATATAAAGTATTAAATTTATCCATTAAAAACAAAAAACGGGTTAATTTTCCGCATGTAACAAACTACAATTTGCATTTCAATTGGGAGAAATATCCAATTTTAACATCTAATTGTGTTTTGAATATAATTATCTCCTATATAGTACACTTGTGGAAACAAATAAGATTTATCCATGAAAAAATCTCTCCAATAAGATTGCAATGGTGGAAAGTACAGTAGCTAATGAATCTTCCATCGCTTTCAGTTTATAGTCCCCTTCTTCCCATTTTTCTTTTCGGCTTTTCAGTTTTGACCTTATTTGTTCATGACTTTTGTGCTTTTGAATAAAGGCATTTACTACATGCTTCAAACCTAGAAAGTATGGCATTGGTACGGATACTTGATATGATATGGATATGGACGCAGAAATACACCAAATTTATAAAATTATAGAACACAAACATAGCATATATATATAATTAAAAATTTAAGAAAGATTCATAATTCATAATATTATATCATTATTCAAGATTTATAATATTTTTAGATATTTATAGATGTTAAACTACTAATTTTTATTATTTTTTAAACTCCTCCCAAAAATTATGGAGCATTTTTAATATATGTCATATGTGTACTTCCTATTTCTATGCCCCCTCCAAAAAAAAGGGTACTATTTCTATTAATATCTAAAAAAAAGTTCTTAAATAAATTTGGATTTTTTGACCTTTCAATTTTTTTTTTGTCAATCAAATAATTAGAAAAAAAAAGTACTAAGTCGTATCTTAATCATGTTCGAACCGTGTCTAATCATGTCTGAGCCAAAAAATAATATTTATTAAATGGGACACGTAATACCGTATAGCAAACATGTATCATACTATTATCCCACGTGTGTTGGTATCCTTCTTGTGTCAAACATGCAGAGCAAACGCACCCAATCAACATGAGCTTAATTTCTAGTTTCATCTCAATATATATATATATATATATATATAACTAAAATTCTGATTTCACATTAAAAAAGAAAACTAAAATTCTGAACTTTATGTTAACTATTTTTTAAAGAAAACGAGAAAGCATCACACAGGAAATGTGAGGGATTTAATGAACCATTATGCAATTGCAGAACTTGTAACAATTAATATTACTACTTTTTTTTTTTTTTAAGAAATTCCTGGTGGAGCTAGGAGATAGGGAAATAGTGGGCATATAGGAGTTGAACCTCTGACTCGATACTGTAACTCCTTAGCACAAAAATCAAAAGAAATGTCATTTGAGCTATAATTCATTGGCTTTTTTATTTTCTAACAAGGGATATAGATATATTAGAGAAAGATAAGATAAAATTCTAGGAACACATGATAAGAAACTCTGTCCAATTTAGAATGAAGAAGAGGGGTTATTTTGTCTAAATACATATGTGTCATAAAATCTATACAAAATTTTTTTCTTTTTTTCTTTTTTTGGACTGAAAACCCACAATTTACCTTTCAATTTTGTGAATATTAATTATATTAGGCATCCATCCACACACGCCCATGTGAAGTTTGTTCAGTTGCCCATATTTTTAGGTCTCTCCTAACCCAAAAACTAGAGGTCTCAATTCACTTATGGGATCTGCTACGGTCAATTTTATGGCCCAGAATGAACCCATAACCCAAAAAGGATGTAGGGTCATGTGATATTACCTGTCTAGATAAAATAACTTTGTAAACTTTTTTAAAATGTAAATAATATATTAATATATCGATAAAAACATAAAAAAAATTAAAAAATAAGGATTAAAAAATTAGGAGGGAGGGGCAAAGGATCTCAGTCTATAGGCCAGCCTGAAAGGGTATATATGTTAAAGATAGATCTGCCTCAGAGATGTGCTTGTGTCGTTATTGACTTGGAAGGGTTCTGAGGGGCACGTGTCATCAAGGCAATTGAGAGTTTTTGATTTGTCCAACCAACAAACAAACAACTTGTCCTAAACCGTAGAGCGTTTGTGGCTCACAATTTTTGATGATTTTTAATTATTAGGAGGAGTTAGTATCTCTGAAAGCAAACCCTTCCTTTTCTTTGTTAGAGCTAATAAGCAACAACATCTAGACACTTCACTTGGAGATTTTTATTTTTGCTGGAAATACATCTCTTACAAGCTTGGCTAATTCACCCCTTTTATAAATTTTCTCAAATTCTTAAAAACATTTCCTACGCTTTCAAAACCAAAAAGACGGTTATTTTTTATTATGTAAACACAGAAAAATTATTAAAAAATAAAGAGCTTTGCTATCATTAAAAAAAAAGAAAATAGCTTTGGAGAGTTTAATAATAATATTGACTTAAATATATTTTTGATTTTTATAATATAAGTTATTTTAATTTTAGTCTCTTCAATTTTTTTTTTAATTTTTAGTTCTTTTTTTTAGTATTATATGTTTAGCTCCTATCATCACTCAATACTATTAAATAATCATATTTATAAGGACCAAAAAAATTGTTAAACTTTTTATAAAAATAAAATAAAATGTTCAATATTTATAAAAGTTAAATGATAAGGATTAAAAATATAATATTAAAAAAATAATTTTTTTATAGAAATTAAAATTAAAATAATCTATAATTATAAGAATTAAAAATAAATTTAAGCCAATAATAATAAATGTTTATAATAATAAAATCATTTTGTATTAATAATAAAACAATGATACTCGAAGTAAATTATAAAATATCGATGGACTTTTAGATATTATTGTGTAATTAATGACTAATAAATGTTTATTAACTTACTCGAAATACAATATGTTTGATGATACCGTATTAAACCTTATTATGGTAAGAATAAGAGTAATAATTTAATAATAGTTAGTTCACTTGCTCAGCATTTACGAAAACATCATAATTTAAGTTCAAATGTTAATTTTGATAAATAATTTATATTTTCATCATAAATCTTGGTTGAAATTGACAATTTATCTGGTCTAGGCTTGTAAGGTGAAAGCTCTCTCTTTATTCTAAATTTTGTTTATAAAAAATGAGAATATATAGTAGCGAGAAGACAAAGTTAACATTCAAGTCGGAACTAATCTCCCAATTTGAAAAGGCATGAGGACATTTCATGTCGTTTGAAAAAGAACAATAATTAAATAATTAAATAATAATAACAATAGGTATGAATGACGATGCGAAGCGATGAGGGGTTTAAGGCTAAGGAAGAAGGAGGGCCTGGCGTTTACGGTAACACAAAGGGGGAAGAAAGTGGAAGGCTGAGGTGGCCATAAAGCGCAGGGGAAGGTATTGTGGGGACCACAACAGGCAATCACAGCCTCCGCCACTCTCGCATCTCACACCAACTTAGGGCTGCATTCTTCCCCTGCCGTCTTTGTCCCTCCCTTGTTTTTAGTGGCTCTAGATATCTCTTCATATTTTCCATTTTTCTCAATTGTTCCATATGCCACAACTAAATACTCTTCAATGTTCATTTCAACTCACTAAAAATATCTAAACATAGATCCATACTATTAAATAAGTCACAAGATAGATAATATGTATAAGATTAATATCATCTAATTTCATGCATCACGGTTAATCTAGTTTGAGTTAGGCAATTTATTATCAGAATAAATTTTTAATATTAATTGTTTTCATTCATATAATTTAATTTTAAGATAATTTTTTAAAAATAAATATCAAATTACTCAAATAAATTATTAGTTAATATTAAAATTTAACTTTTAACCAACATTAATTTTAAAATTATACATATTATCATATAAGTTTAATTGGAGTGCATTGACAGTGTAAAATTTTTTTACACTGTCATCCAATCAAAATATTCCATTCGTATTTAATTATTCAAGAGTGGCTACATGCCAAAGATTTTTGCTGATGTGGTAATATATGATTGGATATCTGTGTAAAATTTTTTTATATTGACAGTGTATTCCAATTAAATCCATATTAATAATGATATTTTTCATAGGACAGAATAGATTTTAAGAGAATTGTACGAGAGTATAAAGATTTTATGTGAATCGTGGATTAAAATTAACTTTTATCAAGAATTTTCTTATAATGATGTGATGATGCTTTTTTTTTTTTCCAGGTGAGTGATGTGATGCCTTTTGTTTATGAATGCTGTGAAAAAATAATAAAGTGAAGTAAATTAAACTCAAACTCTTAATATTATATTAAATTTTATTTATAAAAATTTAAGTGATGCTGGTAGCATCTCTTTTTATTTATTATCTTCTTATTAGCTAGTGGGTGATACTGTATATCTGAATTTTTCAATCTTTTTTTACATAATTTGTGAAGATTTAAGAGTTATGGTAGGTAAATTTATTTTATATAAGATATCATGTTAATTTATATATTATTTATTATTAAATAAGATATAAATTTAATTTTAGTAAAATTTATATTAAATTTAATAATAAATAAAGTGTAAATTAATATAATATTCTAATAAATTCACTAAATATTTTTGTTTATGGAAGTTCACAGACTACTTGGAAGCGATTACCCCATACGCTCCGTACACCATAATATTACGAAATTAGATTATTTTTTATTTGCGCAATCTACAAAATCTGATTTTGAGCTATCGCAACTGCAGCATTTTTGTATGCTGATCCTTTCTAAACATTACTCCTTCTACATATACATACAGTTTCTTCTGCCATACAAATAAAGTTACCACAAAAATTCGTTTTGAAATTAGTGATTTATCTCCAAAATACAAAAATATTTTCGGTTATGAAAAATTCATATTTTTTTCCCTTTCGAAGCGAGGGTAATCTCCATGTCTTTTTAGTAAAACATGATATCATATTTGAATTCATCTTCACATCTTCGTTGGTGATTTGGGATCTTCTTTCTTCCTGAGACAGAGATCTAGGGTATATTTAGTTTGTGAATATATTTTTTGTTTTTATTTTATATTTTTATTTTTTGAAAAAAATTTTATTTTCAGATTATCTGAATTTAGGAAATACATTTGATTTATAAAAATAGATTTTATTTCTAAAATGTAAAAGTAATAAAAATATGTTTGATTTATTTATTTTTAAAATTAATTTTTAAAATCAAATTTGAGATAATAAAATTATATTTATTATTAAATAATAAAAATATATATTTGATTTACACATTTTGTTCATCTACTAAAAATATTTTTTAGAATAATAAATAACTCTATAAAATATTAAAAATAAAATAAATTACTTACTTTTAAGTTATTTTATTATCATTATCAATTATTATGTTTTGATTTGTATACAGATAAATATTTAATATTATGGTTGTCTATTTTCAAAATGTAGTTCTCAAAATCAAATTTAAAATAATAAAATTATATTTATTATTAGATAAAAAAATTATATATATATATATATATATATATATATATATATATATTTGATTTGCATATTTAGTTTATCCACTAAATATTTTTATTAATATATTAAATAATTCTATAAAATAAAGTATTATTAAGAAGGCTAAATATAAGTTATAAATAATTTTACTTTAATTATTTTTTCATTAAATCCTAAATATAAAATGACAATATGAAATTTTTTTTTCATATGATTGTGAATAGCAAAAAAATGATCCAATAACAAGTTTTTAATAACATGTGTTAGTAATAACAATTTATTCATTTAAATTATAATACAACAATTAGATAATAATTTAGTAACTTAGCAGTAATTTGTCTTGCAAAGTGTCTGCAGTCATGGGTTCGAATCCTACTACGCACATATTTAATTTTATCCTGAGCCTTTAACTAATTGGAGTGAAGCATTGGAAAAGGGTAAAAAAATGGGAAGAGCTTCCTTCGTTGAGATCGAACATGACACACCATGGAGGAAAGCAAGTGATAGAAAATGAAAATGTGAAAATACTGAAAACGTGGAAATGATGTTTTCAAAATTTCAAATATTTATGAAACAAAAAAACTTAACCAAATATATTTTTATGGGCATTTTCTATTTTCAATGATAATGAAAATAAGAAACAGGCAAATCAAACACGCCTTATATTTACTCTTTCATTTCAATTTATCTATTAATTTAGATAATTTGATATATTCTAAAATTAATATATTAATATATCTAAATATAATTATATCCAGATATATTGATTTAAAAAATATTAAATTATCTAAATTGACTAATAAATTCAAACAGAGAGAGAGAGAAGAATGCTCCAAGTTGCTATAACGCAAATATGCATGAGCTTTACATAATGAATAAGGGTATATTTTGTAACGTCCTCCTCTCAGACAAATATACGCTAAGTCATAGTATTCACACCCTGTAGTTATTCTTTGTTACTTGAGCGGACCTTATTTAATAACAATTTCCGCCATCTTTGAAACTTCTTGAACTATCTGGAGATAACATGGAAGCAGGAGTGAGAACTTTAAATTCTCAGTAGGATTCACTATAAAATTTCATACCTTGTCATCATTATTATCCCTAGCTGCTTCGATATATTATGAAAAAAATGGACATGTTATATAAACTATTTAATTTTATAGTTCGAAAACATATTATTCGAAGCAGAGTCCATTTTATTCATACACTTGTCATTTGAGTGAACCAATACAAAATAAATTTATGAATTATACTATGAATAATAACTGAAATGTACTAAAATATAATATCATTAATATACTAAAAATATAAAATCTGCATATGCCTTTACTTATATTTGAATTTATGTAGATACACATACTTTTATTTTCTTCCTTTATCTTCCTTTACTTATTATACATATTCTAGAGTATGATCACCATGTCATACTCTGTAGGGGTGTGATCACCATGTTGCACTCCTTAGGAATATGTTCATCCTGCCACATCCTAGAATATGATCGCCATGTTATACTCTGTGGGATCGCCATGTCATACCTCATTAAAGCATGATCGCCATGTCACATTTTTTAGGGTGTATGCCCTCATTATCATGTCTTTCATCATAGAATCTTTATTATAGGTTTAATCATAATCATAAATGCATCTGTATCAAAGTGTATTTCATAACCTAGGTATAGGCTTTGCCGAAATTTTGACAGCATGACGGATCAAGTCCGCTTCCTCATGAATAGTGCCAAACTATTAGAAAGATCAATCAAGCAATAAAACCAATATAGAGCATCAAGTTTTATAATAATAATATCAATCATATAATATGTCAATATAAATACATATCTTAGGTTTTCTGCTCATTCTACTCAATTCTATCTGATTTTGTGAAATTTATCATAATTTCTATTCAATTCATTTGGACCTATATTTTGGATATGTTATAGCTCTATGTGTCTAGTTTCCAATCCTTTTGGTCCCATCTCATTTTGATTTGTATAGCTCAAGTTATTTGTATTTACGTAAGTATATCTTGAAATATAAGCCCCATAAATTGACCCTACTGAACTACCCTGTTCTAGCCCGATTTGAACTTAAGGCAACTTTATTGATGTGCTGGGAACAAATGGCAACTAATCTAACTCTAAAATTTTTGTGGGATGTTTTCTTACATGTTAGCTTTCAAACAGCATTGATTTCACTCAATTTAAAGTTGTGTAGGGTGAGTTACACCCTTCTCAACTCATATTGCTCAAATGAGAATCCAGATTTCTAAGTCAAATTTCAAAAATTCATAACTAATTCTATACTAATCCAATGGCCTTATATTTTATATGGTTAGAAAGTCCTAGATGTCTAATTTCATGTAAAAATAGATTCATCAAGGTCTGATAGCTAGATTTTCATCCGTACAAGATGAACGTACGAATGCCGTAGAGTTTTCACCCCACAGCATCTAGCTTCCTTCAAATTTCAAGTTTTTTCATTCCAATTGCAATTCGAATCATAACATACATGCAAAATCAACCCTAACTCATCATTATCACTCAAGATAACATCAGAATTATACAAGAAATTGGAAGGAAAGTGGAGTCTTAATCAGCCCAATTCAAAGAAAACAAGAAGATAGATTGAATTCCTACCTTTCTTAGGTAAAATCTTATTGGCTTAGTGTTTTGAATTGAAGAAATTCTTGATTAAGTTTGAAGAGTTGATGGAGAAGGAGTGAAGACAAGTTGAGATGGAAGAGAATGATGAGGGGTCTGCCCCTTCTTGATGGCCGAATTTGTCAAGGGCAAGGAGGGGATTAATCACAAACTTTTGAAACAAGGTTTTCATGTGTTTGATGGATGTGTTTGACTAATTCAATTTGATGTGGCTGCCACTCTCCAAGGCTAATTGTGGCGCCACTTGTATTGATGAGTTGGCTGGATCTTAGCCATCCATCCTAGGGTTTTCACAATATAATTTCTATTGGTCTGATTCCGACAGTTTAAAATATCGAAATCTTACCGATTTCTCTTAAATCGGTAAATCGGTTTTAGAAAAATTCTATGAGGTTTCCTATATTTCTAACCTAATTCTATCAAAGTTAATTCTTTTAAATGTTACTTAATTGGCTTTAGATAAATATTTAATCGAATTCCAAATTAATCCTAATTATTCGTTAAAATTGAATAACTCGGTTAAAAATGATAAAATTTTTCGGACGTTACATGTTTGGTTTAATTTTTAGGAAAAAAGTCTTTTAAAAAAAGAAGATCTTTTAAAAAAAAGGTATTTTAGAGAAATTACTTTTAAAAGAATGATTTTTGTTTGATTTGAATATATCAAAAGTAAGTTTAAGAGAATGAGTTTTATTTGGATAGGATAAAATAAAATTAATTTTAGTTGTTAATATGAGTGTAATAGTGATATTACTTTTTAAAATGCCTTTTTTCTAAAATGAAAAGTAACTTCAAGGATACTTCTCCAAAAATACCTTTTGAAATTTTAAAAGAGCTTTCAAAAAAAGGTCTTTACATATCCAAATACATTAATTACTATATATTTTTATTTTCATTTCAATAAAAAGTCTTTTAACCTCCTCAAAAGTGTATCCAAATAGACACTAACAAGGTTTGAGTTTAGTTCATGAAAAAATAATACTTTGTAATAGTATCAGTTGAAGTATTGCGATTTGCCTGTGCACATGTGATCTTAAAATTATTAATTTTTGAAGGCTGGTGCTTAATTCTGTTTCTAGCAATTAGAGAGATTCTCACACTCATCCTGCAATTACTAAGATCATTATGAGTCTATGCCTTGAAAGTGGCGCCTAACCAAACATATATGGCAGGTTTTGTAAATATCACATTTGAAAAAAAAAAGGAAAACAAAATGAGTTGGGTATTATACTTTTTTCGGGCAGATTTTATTTCCCTTATATGTATATTGTCATTAAAAATTGACTTATCATGTCATGATTATGTTAGCCAACATATTCCCTCCTTAAGTCCTCAAACTTAATAAAGCTAGTCTATTAACATTTAACACAAGAGTTTTAACATTTTTCTTTATAAATTATTTGATGAAATATCTTAATTATATTGTAGCACTTTATAATATAGAAATGAATTTCGACCTAAATTTTGATGGATCCTTTTAATTATCATCATCATTAACTCTTGAGAAAAACAAAACATAATCATATTTAATTTACAAGTTTCTGCTGTCACAATATTGGTGGCTTTGTCATTTCACACTTCTTTTGCAATACGGGAAAATCATTTCGTGTTGACAAGTGTTCAACACTTTCCCTATATTTTGTATATTATCACCTAAAACAGTGGTTTGAATGGTTTTTTGGTATTATTGACCTGATTTTCATTTATGCTATAAGAAATATTATTAATTTATTAGGTATATAATGTAAGATAATATATTTTTGTCAGAATTTAATTTTAATATATTATTAAATTAATAATTATATAATTATTTACTTATATATTTTTACAATATTAAAAGTGTTTAATTTTTATTTTCATTACTTAAAAAACATATGAAAATACACGATATAATTAATTGATAATATAAAATATTTTATATTAATAATATATTAAAAATAATTTTTTTATTATACTATTTAATAGTATAAATTACTATTCTCCCTTTTCTTTAATATATTAATGGCAATTACCTAAGCTACTTACCATCGAACCACTTCTAATGGCTTAGTTATTATTCTCTCTAATTTTACTAATTGCACTCTAACTATAATTAATGCTAAATAACAATTGAAGAGAGTAATGATTTAATATAATTGATGTGATATATGCTAGGTGATAAGATTAAAAATATGTAAAAATATGTGATTAATTTTAATATTTTATTAGTATAAATTATTTTATATTATTAATCAATTATTTATAGTTATATGTATGACTTTCAAAATAATTATTATAATCATAAAATATTTTTAATAATGTGTCAATACATATCAAATAGTTATATAAAAAAATATTTACATTAATAATATAATTAAATTAAATGCTAAAAATAATTTTCCGTGATAATAATTAATTTGAAATTTTGATCATTTACGATATGGCTAAAATTTATATAGGTAGTGTTTCTTATGTATTAGTCTGGGGGTGTGGTTCACAAAAATAATAATAATGATGAGTATTTTTTAATCTATATATGGAAACTTTAAAAGAACAATAAGAAATAATTAAAAAATAACATATATTATATTTCATTGAAAAGTGCAACATAATAATCTAAGAAACTTTGTGTATATTTCTTCACTAAAAATTTGAAAATCACTTATGCAGATCAAACAATCCGTTCTTTATTTTGAGAAGTAAATTATTCACCATCTAAATTGTTTTTATAAAAACTATGGCAGAATACAATTATAATTTATTAAAATTGAAGAGTAGTTACTAAATAAGTTAAAGCAACAAAAAAATTTTGTACAAAAAAAAAAAAGAGGAGATTCAACTAAGATTAAAAACTTTACTTATATCTATTAGTTTTTTCAAAAATTTCTATAATCGTACCTAAGGTCCAACACTGAGATTCAACTGCTAGAATCGCGCGTGATAGGACGATAAGCAAAAATGACAATAAGTCAATAAAGGCACACTAAAAAACAAGCCCAAAAAAAAATATCTTATTATTAAAAAAAAAAACTATCTCAATTATCTTCTCAGCACTCAATGCCTTCCACAAATAAAATATGCAGCACCACATTTTTCACCAAATTTTTATTCCTTCATAAAAAAATAAAAAAATTTAAATACTAGACATTACAAATTTTCGCCACGTGTCCCGTGGCCCAGGCCATTCACAGCCACAAGACTCTGAAGCCTTCTGGAATCCTCCATCGAAATTTCTTTTTTATTTCTGAAAATTTTTCCTCCGGTCTGACGTGTCACTCTCTCCTTTTTTATTTTTATTTACTCACTTTTCTTTTAATCTTTTGGTAAAAATTTTATTTTTATTATTTATATTCTCCTCCATTCCCCCCTTCTCTTCTCCTTCTTTGCTCACGCCCTTCTTCTGTTCCCTCATTCTCCCATTTCTTCTTCAAATTCTCTAGCTGGGTCGGTCTGATTTTCTCGGAAAATCTCGATTTTCTCGGAAAATCTCAATTTTCCGGGAAAGTTCTCATTTTTACTGCACAATCTGAATTCACAGAATCTGTGGCTTCCAACAAAATCACAGGTATATACGGTGTTCTCAATTTTTATTTTTATCTTTTTTTTTTAGCCTTGTTTGGATTCAGTTCTTCCACATGTCTGTGACATTGAGAATCTGATTGATCTGATTTGTGCAATAGCAATTGGAGCTTTTTTTTAATAATATATATATATATATCTCTCTCTGAGCTGTTTATTGTACTTTGGAGGAGAACATAGGTACTGTGGAGATTGTGAAGAATGCTATGTGATTTTTTTATTTATATTCGTGAAGAAAAAGAGTTTTTTCTTTTCTTTGGTTGGGTGTTGCTTGATTGGTCGAAGCTGTTATTGTTGTAGGCTGGTGGGGTTGGTCCCTGTGAAGCTTAGGGTGTTTACAAGGACTGGCTCTGATTTTTGCTCCAATGGAGATGCAGGTATTCCAAGCAACATCCAAAACTTGGTCCTTTTGAGAATAACCTTTTGAGGTGTTGTGCCTTCTTTTTAGATGTTATAGTGCTGTGTTTATGAATAGAAACAAACATGATACATGTCTTAGAAACTATGACTCATGTATGTCAAGATTGTTTATGCTTCAGAGGGAAACTGAGGAAGTTGCATGGAGAATGAACTGGAAAGTTTATTGAATATACTCCAATAGTTTGCAGCTGAATTAACAATTTGGCTTAGTATTTGAGTGGTAACTTAATGATCTTCTAAGTGATAAGAATTTGATATTGTCTGCTCTACCATCCTGGTTGTGTAACGTGATTTACAAGTGTATAATTGGTAAGTCTTAAGATTACAACTAGGTACAATATTCAATTCGGTCATCTTAATTCGAAATATAGAAAGCTGACACTTCTTTAACTGCTTCTTTCCTATTTTGGATGGGATTTAATAGAACTAAAAAGAGAAGTGGAGAATGTTACAATTAGTCTTGTAAGCATATAGGTTTTTCTTTCGCTGGTGCAAAGAATAGTATATGACATTATTGGCCAGGTGTTCTTACTAGAATATAAATGGATTTAAATGCCTTGGTATATGTGCATAATTGCATGGGTTAGCATGTGCGTGTGAAAGGGATGACAACAAAGCTCTCATAGGCTCTATAATCTGTATAATATGCTACTTGGTTGGAAGCAGGTTTCTTTGGTCTTACACGTTCACTCTTCCGGAGACTTTTCTCCTCTATTGATAGAAAAAGAGGATTTCGATGTGAACTCATCAAGGGACTTTATTTCTTAAAAAGAAATAATGTCTCCTAGGAACTGAAAAACATTCTAGTGAGCATCAATTTCTTTTTCCTTAATGATGGAATTCCACACCCCAACCTCCCTTTCAAACTTTTTGCATGTTCCTTTTTTATTGGTTGACAGTTATTGATTCAACTGTTTCTATTGAATGTAGGACCAAATAGAAGGCGCAAAGTCAAACAACTCTGGCGCAGCTAGTAACTGCCATTCCAATGGTGGAACACAATCTGAGAAGGTTGCCCAGTTGCGGGATTTAACTTCTATTGGAAACAACCATTCACCCAAGGTTGCTTCACTTTCCATGTTTTCATTATGGCTGAAGAACTACCTTTTTGTTCCAGTTTTACCTTTGGTTCCTCGGAACTTATTTAAATTTTGAATAGGTGAGGAAACCATATACCATTACTAAGCAAAGGGAGAAGTGGACAGATGAAGAGCATCAAAAGTTCCTCGAAGCTTTGAAGTTGTATGGTCGTGGCTGGCGTCAAATTGAAGGTAAGCTCTATCTCCTGATTTAACAAAAGTAATCCAGAATCCAGAATAAATGATCTTTCATATGTGTTCCCAGAATCCAGAATAAATGATCTTTCATATGTGTTCAAGTCAGATGAAATATTCTTATTTTCATGCAGAGCATATAGGTACCAAAACTGCTGTTCAGATTCGAAGCCATGCTCAGAAGTTTTTTACTAAGGTTATTGTTATTATGAAATTTAAGTCAGTAATTACTGCTGGTAATATGGATGCTATAAACGTTGCATTGTGTTTTGAATAGTCTTTAAACAACCTATTTGTGTTAGAAAGGAAAGGATTTTGATCATTTACAACTTAAGAGCAATTAATAAAGTTAAATATTTATTGTATACTAAAATAAAAAGTTGAAAGGTATTGATCCAACTCTCTGTTCTCATGCACTGTACTCTCTAATTGGTTTCAGGTTGTGCGTGAACCTGATGGCAATGCTGAAAGTTCTATACAACCAATTGACATACCTCCTCCTCGTCCTAAAAGGAAACCCCTGCATCCATATCCCCGTAAATCAGTTGACTCTTTCAAAGGACAGTCCATACCAAATGAACCAGAAAAATATCCATCCACAAACCTGTCAGCTGCAGAGAAAGACGGCCGATCTCCAACCTCTGTGCTTTCTGCATTTGGTTCGGAGGCATTCGGGTCTGCATTTTCCGAGCAGACCAACAGATGTCTTTCACTGAACTCTTGCACCACTGATATTCATTCAGTTAGCTTGTCACCTGTTGAAAAGGAAAATGACTGCATGACCTCCAACCCGTCTGAGGAGGAAGACAAGGGGTCTCTAGCTTCTGCCCCTTCATCCACTGGTTCAAACCCACACTTGTGCATGGTATGACAAGCTTCATGATATTCTAAGATTTTGCTTCTGAAATAAATTGATCATAGAACTCCATTATTATTAAGTTTTACTGATTTCAAATTCTATTGTGTTATCCCAGAAGTCTGAGTTGTGCTTGAAGGAAACTGAGTGTTTCAAAGATGCTGCCGCCAATATGCCATGCATCACTAGTATTAAGCTTTTTGGAAGAACTGTGTCTATGGTAGGCAGTCAGGCGTCAATGAATATTGATGAGGAGAATATTAAGCCATTTACTAGTAAAATTGGTGAAGCAGATGATGTTGAGAATGAGAAGCTTGGTCAAGCGTGGTCATCCGAGCAGTTGGATACACAGTTATCACTGGGCATTTGTAACGATAACTGGCAAGTAACACCTGATGGAGCGAAAGTGACAAGCATGGAACAACCAAAGGAGAGCCTATGCGATGGTGAAACTGCGCCTGATGCATCTTTGTCATGGTGGAGCTTGTACCAAGGCCTTCCATCTGTTTACTTCAGGCCATCCAATCAGGTCCTAAATCCTATGCCTCTTCGCCCATCTTTGAAAGTGAGAACTAGAGAGGAAGAAAGTTCTTGCACTGGTTCTAATGGTGAATCAGTTAATGATGTGGAAAATCAAGGCAAGACCTCAGATGCTGTTGATTCTCAATGTCAAAAATCTCATCAAGAGGAAGGATTAGTACCCCAGAAGTCTCCAAGGGGGTTTGTACCATATAAAAGATGTTTAACTGAAAGAGATGCGAATTCTTTGATTGTTGCACTAGAAGAAAGGAAGGGGCAAAGAGCTCGAGTGTGCTCATAGCCTTGCATTAATGCATTCCCATTTTTAGGTGCTTCATGGTGTTAGCATGAAAAAAGAAGACTCTTGTGAGAATAAGGAACTGATTTAGGTAGCTGAGATCTAATTGTCAAATTGACGCAAGCATCTGATTTCGAATTCTTTACTCCAAATTCAACACCTGAGCAGCTTTCTTCTTCTTCCACGTGAAGACACTCTTTATGTCCAATAATTCAAGCGGGCGCTGGTGGCATCATTCTGGCTGTATCATTCTACAGTTACTTAACCATGCAGAACTTGGTCCACCTGCAAGTCTGCATTTAACTTCTGTGTTATTTTCTATTTTTGGCATCTTTTATGTCTTTATAGTTGCATGATTGCATCAGTAATGGAGGTATATAAAGGAAGGGTGGACAAGGAGATTCAGCATGTTACAGAACATAGCTATTGGCTCTATAAATGATATGCCAACTATTCTGGAGTGCCATGCCATGTGCTGCTGGCCACCTGAGCAATTTGTATATCTGGTTTTTCTTCTGTATTAAATTATTATTTTTTTGACAGTGTAAGCAGTGTTTCTTCTTACTGAATTTACTTTGTGCTTCTGTCCTGTGTTCTAAGGCTTGATTGCTTGAGTAAATTCTTGGCTTTCTTGTTAATGACTAGTTTCTAAAGAGGGTAGTCCACTCCCATACATTTTTTTTTCCCTTAAAATAATAGGTAAATAGTTTAATTGTTCAGCACTTGAAACATATAAATTTTGTAGCAACTCAGCTTATAACCACATTTATTAGATTTTATAGTCATGATAAATTCATTGGCACTTGAGGTGGATGGCAAGGCAAGTCAGTTTAAGAGTTTTGCTTGGGTTGAGAAATTTTTAGATATTAATTTCAAAATTGTCGCATCAATTTTATTTTGCTTTTGTTATTTTTTTCACAAATTTTAGCTAAAAATAAGGACGAAAATAAGGTGATAATTTTGTAATTAAAATAAAAACAGGAAACGCCTTTTTCAGACAAAACATACTTTTAAGATTGGCATTTCTGATGGCAATGTTCATGCAGGCGCCATTGACATAATCACACTACATTGTTAATGAAGTACATGAGCCACTTATTGAATGAAAGTTTGAGGGTGCATGCATTACTGTGCAGACTGATCAAATAGCGGTGATGCTCAGTGCTTAAATGGAGCTTCATTGCTAAAGCTTGAATAGGAATTCCAAAGGTGAAAGGAAAGGGAGCCAGAAAAAAGGTTTCATCAAATAGGGATCTTGCATGTAGTGTCAAGTACAGTGCAGACGGTCAGCACAAAGCTAAAATATGACTCTGCAGCATACTGCAAACGGACATGAACTTTGCCTTATGGCTAACGCAGCTTTCTTTAAATCTTCATTACTATCTAGTGTTTTTGTCTTTGCCGTAGCTCTGATCTCGGTTTTGCAACTTCCACAAATATGACCCTACCATCCAAGAACTGCAAAAGTGGTTCCTTTCTTGTCAGTATGCAACATAGCTGAAAACTATTTTAGGTTTATTAAACATAGCAAATGTAAAAATAAAATAAAAATAAAGAACTAACATTCCGTTTTCAAGTCTTAGAATGTTAAGATTATAACTAGATTAGTTTGCAACATAAATATAATCATGATTGGATTATAACTCACTTATAGATAACTTAATTGTTACAATAATGCATTAATCTTAGTGCAATGCTTAACAGTGTATATCAACCTATTGGCTGCTAACTTGATAAAGCTGAAGCAATGATCGAGCATAAGCTTAATACTTTCCCTTCTCTCCAAGAAAGCTCTAAGTTCTACATCATCCCCGGTTCCCTTCCCCTTCTGGGCTTCTTCAAGATACACATAGTAATTTTAATTTTTTGAATAAATGATAAAGAATATTGGCAATCATTTTCCATGTACAAAAGAAGCATTACAAAAGCCTTTTATTTTCTGACACTGTAGTCAATTAATTAGATATTATCTATATATCTATAATTCCATATGCTGATGAGTGTGCCACATTTAAGCATGTTAATTTGTAACTACAAACAAGCAAGTTAACCACAGCATGTCTTGTTTGCTAAATAAAATTAGGTCACAAAAACCACTAGCTCCCTGAATCTAAATTACTCTCATGAACATGATAATTGATAAATCACCATTTATTTGAGTTTCCAGAACTTCTTCTTCTTAAAAATGCAAAATCATACCTTTCCATGCATTCCCTCAATAGCCTTCTGAGATTCCTCTTCAGTTGCATATCGAAGAAATGCAAACCCTCTTGGTCTATTTGCAATTTTATCCATCACCAGATTGACTGCTCATAGAGTTAAGTGCAAATGTGTTACCACAAATGAAATTAGGACTGGCAAATGGACAGATGATGAGTCCTAACTTGAAGTCAAACAGCATAATAGAAAAAAGAGGAACACATCAAAATTTTCTGTTCCTACCTTCCACAAGTTGACCAAAATTCTCAAATGCATTTCGCAAGCTCTCTTCAGTGGTTCGAAAAGAAAGCCCTGAAAGGAAAAGGAAAGAAGAGTGTAAAGTACATGCAAAAAAGTTATGCATATAAACAATCAAATGTCAATGCAATATTGATATTGGACGGTAGCAAGTACAATCTATTGCAAAGATAACTAATGGTCATGGAATCAAGAGTAATCACAGCAGATATATGAACCAAAACTGAAGTTCAGTACACATGAAATGCTTACACCATTTGCAATGAAAAAGTTCAACATATTTATAAAATTGTTTTGCTAGATGAAATATGCAATTCTGAGTGCGATGTTTTAACATATATAAGCTGTACAATAAGTTTGAGAGTAGAATAGACACCTAAAGAAGTTAACAGCCGAAACAAAAGAAAAAAAAAGGACATTTTTTTTGGCTCTGGTAAGGTGGCAGACTATTGGCCCTTCCTTGTTTCTCATCTGCATGTCTCTGATTTTTCAAATTAAAATAAATAAATAAGTACGTGAAGAACCAAGATCATTAATATGACTTCAGAGCGTTGGAATTTAACATAAATTGTCTTGAACATTAGTCCTCTATCTTAGCCTTAAATAGTTACATGATTAAAAAAAAAAGGGGGGGGGGGGGTGGACAAGCATGATGATACAGGCCATATGGAAGCTAGATTAGTAACTCAGGTAAATGTTATCCTTCTCCTCCTCCATTAAATTCTTCGCAAAACGATAATGCTGATACAGGCCTCATGGAAGCTACATTAATAACTCAGGCACGTCTTAATCTAATTCTTCTCTCCCATTAAATTCTTCCAGACAACAATTCCAGCTTTTTCTGGTTTGGTCTAAATCAAATTATCTTGCTTACTTGCAGCTCATATCCTCCAATTTTGTTTCAAATTGCCAAATTCCCTCTACAACTGAAAAACTGCTTACAATCAAATTCATAATCACCCTAAGCTAACCTAACAAAAATAACAGCTTTTCAGTTATGTACTGCATATCAAGGCCATTACACTATCCATTTCCTCGTAATCATAGCTACCAGCTAAACCATGGCTACACAATTTCAGCTACAAGAGAAGATTCTCAAGGCTTCCAATGTTAAAACTATTCTCATGTAAAAGCAAATCATTTTTTTTTTTTCTGTTTTTAAATTTCCCACTAGTAACAATGAGTAAAATTATTGATATTCACCAACACCGCCCAACCGGGTAGACCCATAAAACAAAATATGGAAAAAGTTGAAATCTTTTCAATTGTAGATAAATATGGATAAGAAAATGAAAAGGGGTTGTAAATTGGAATGGAAAAAGAGTGAAGGTGGCTAACCACTGACATAAAGCTTAGTTGAAGGAGGAGCAGCAGAACTTGGTCTAGAATCGGAAGAAGAAGGGCTTGAGGACTCAGAAGCATGTGGTTGAGGGACACACGCCAACACAAAGCAACTACCTTTGTTGCTGAGTGGTGATGAAGAATACGAAGAAGGGAAAGGCCTTGTTCTGTCGCTGGTTTTGGAGCAACTAAGGTAAAGTCTGTGTTTCTGGGTCTTAATCTTGTGGCTGAAACCGAGAGAATTTGTGATGGGCAAAGGAGTTTGAGAAGGAGCTATCCCAACACCAACACCAACACCAACAACGTTGTTGTTGGCAGTAGCAGCCATATCCTCTGCACTGCAAGGGAAAACAGAAGCCAAGAAAGAAGCAATAAGGTGGTAAGGTGCAGTTTTATATGGGCTGGGCTGGGTGGTTTACTGGGTACCGGGTTGGGTTTGAAAGTTGAAGCTTTAAATTGGACCAGCCTCATTAGCTCTCAGAACTTGGGTTGATAAAAAGAACTAATAGGTTGTATATTGACTGAAAAGAAGGAACTTGTACAGACCAAAAAGAAAAAGAGAAGGAACTTGTTAAACGAAAATGTTTTAACTTCTACCAATTTCATTAGATTTGATATGAAATTCATTTTAAAAAATTCTAAGCTTTATCTGAATAACTTGTATAATTATGCTGTTTAGTTGTTGTCTTTCACTGTTTTTATTAGGATATTTAAATCCAATCTAACAATTGAATCGATTTAAAAATAAATCAAAATTTATCAAAACTGAAAATTTTTTGATTGAATTGGTGTTTATTTCTTAAAAAACCAATTGGATAGTTTCACCAAAAAATAAAAATCAATTGCATACCATCGAATTTAGGATTTAATTTTAAAATTCATTCAATTCAGTTTAAATAAAATAATATTATATAATATATTTTTAATATTAAATTTATATTTTCACTTATATTAATTTTAATTTATTACATAATATTTATTTATTTATTTATTTGATTTTTTATTTAAATAATATTTTATACATATTAATAATTTTTATTTTTATTTTTATTTATGCATTTTATTGACTTAAGTTAATATCCCAAACTTAAAAGTTTTCATTGGTAAAAAATTAATTAAATCAATTTAATCGAAATTGATAAAAATTGGTTTAAAATTATAATTTAAAATAAATTGATCCAATTAAAATTAATAAAAATTATATTATTTAAATTAATTTAAATTTTCATTTAAAATCAATTCAAATTGCATGGCTAACACTCCAAATTTTTATTACATTAGATATAATACTATTCTAAGAGTATATTAATTTTTTTTACCTATAACTGTTTTTAATTGTATAATGTTAATTTGAATCACCCATATCTAAAATTTATTAAATTAACTAATTTAATTCATGCGAACTCGTTGTAACATGGAATAAATTTTTCCAAGAAACTTATTTTTTTCATTTATAATAGGATTTAATTTGTATATATTGATAGTATCATCTAATTATATATTATTATATAAATAAATATGTATGATTTTTATTTTTACTACTCCAAAAATTATATAAAGAAAATAATGTAATTGGATGACTGTAATTACATATAAATTAAATTATTTAATTTATATACAATAATAATATGCTAATACAGAAGCAAATATGCATAATTTTTATCTTTACTATTTCAAAAATTATATAAATAAAATAATATAATTAAATATTAATATAAAATAATTTTATACTATCATCTATTCAGACAAATTAAATTAAAAAATATTCAACACTAATACTTTATTTAAAGGATTAATCAACCAAGCGCTGGGGCAAGAGTAGAATATAAATCAAATCTTTTATGTTTAAGCACATTTATTTATGATCGATATTTAACTGTTGGATTTTTGTACGTACCAGGATAAAGTCTTACAGAAGATGGTAGCTTGTTTTGTGCGGTGCGATGCGGTGGCACTCGTCTCAGGTCGCAAATCACGATGACAGTGGCAGCCACTGCCGAACTCTCGCGACTACGACAATCATAATGGCGGCCACATCCCATTTGGGTGCGAAACTGCGCATCCCCATCCCCAACCCCAATCAGAATAAGAATAAGAATTGCTCGTCGGCAGCTGCTGCTATACTTTACCACTATCCTTGTCCCGACGGTGCTTGCGCTGCTCTGGCCGCTCACCTTTATTTCAAGGCCACTTCTCTCTCTTCCCTCTTCTTCCCCAACACCGTCTACCGCCCTCTCAGGTAACCCTACCCTCTTCCTCCACTTTTATTATTATTATTATTAATTATTATTGTTCATGCTAGTTTTCAATTTTCAGGGCGGAAGATCTTCCTCTGAATGAAATCGGTGATCTTTACCTTCTAGATTTCGTGGGGCCTTGTGGTTTTGTTCAGGATGTCTCCACCAAGGTTCAAAGGTACTTTCGTTTCTTCTTTTTTTTTTTTAAAAAATAAAATAAAATTGCAACTTGCAAGTATCGTGTAAAGAAAAATGTCATTTTTAATTTAAAAAATGTGTATAATTTTTTTTAGATAACTGGAAAGTTTAAAAAAAAAATTGAAATAAAGTTGCTTTAATATTATTTTCATCAGATAAAAATACTGCCTTCTAAAAGTAAACTCTAAAAAAACTATGTTTCTTTGAGCTTTGAAAAAAAAAAAAGAAAAAAAAGACCCTCATGATTATATTTGACTTGATTGTATCAACTGTATTCAATGAGAGAATGATGGAATGAATTGAACTATTCACACGTTAGTTACAGCTTATGTAGTATTAGAGTTTCTAACACTACTGCTATACACATAACAAACTAACAGACTTATAACAGCTTAACTAACCACTGTAACTAACTATATAACAGAGTAACTAACTTCCTCTAATAAACTGTCTGTAGAGTGATTATTTTGGACCATCACAAAACTGCACTTGAGAGGCTAGGCAGTGAGAGTTCAGTGGCCGAGAATGTGGTTAAAGTGATTGACATGGACAGGAGTGGGGCTACCATTGCTTTTGATTACTTCAAACAAAAGCTTATGAGTCACGATGCTGATGTTGTTAAGTACCGATCTGTGCTTGATGAATTTGAGCATGTCCGGCAACTTTTTCGGTACATTGAAGATGGGGACCTTTGGAGGTGGAGACTGGAGAACAGCAAAGCTTTTAGCAGTGGATTGAAGGATTTGAACATTGAGTTTGATGCCCAGATAAACCCTTCCCTGTTTGACCAGGTAAGTAATTTACCAGCTATGTGATTTTTTATTTACATTTTCATTCCTAATTTGTCTGCAGTTTTTTTTTTTTTTTTTTGAGTTTGTATTGTCTAATTTTCCGATACAATACAGCATACTGGGAAAAGGCATTGTTGTTGTTGTTATTTTTGTTGACTTGTTGTTGTGTTGTCTAATTTTTGCATGTATATGGATTTTTTTTAATTTGATAAGTTGCTGAGTGCATGAAGATGTTATGCCCCCTTCTTTTATCCTAGGAATTTGTCCACAAGTTCATTGTGTTTATTCTAAGGTTGCAGACAATTAACTCTTGGTTTTGCAGAAGTTTGCATAAATTTTCCTTTGCCTCAATAGGAGTAATAGTTACCAAGATTGAAGCATCTTATTGTTGTTTGACCTATGGTCATATGGATGAAACAGGATACATGAAATAACTGACACTTTTCTGAATAATGGCAGTTGCTTTCACTAGACTTAAATTCTGTTATTACTCAAGGCATGGTGAGCTTATCACACAAGCAAAAACTAATGGATGATTGTCTCTCCAAGTCATATGAGATTTCCCTTGGAAATGGTGCATTTGGTCATTGCCTGGTACGGTTGATGTTTCCTTATTTTAATCTTTCTGTATCTCCTTCCTTCCATCTGCAAATTATTTCATATTGGTTATGCATCAATGCATAGTTTTAAATACAATTGGGTTTCGTTTGAAAGATGTTAGCTTCTAATAATTTATATTGCAAAATTGTCTGCTTGTGCCTTTGTCTTTTGCCCCCTTTGGATATAAATTATGTGTATTTGCTTACTCCTCAGATATGCATATATTGAGTCTTTGTTTTGTTGATTTAATTTGCACCTTTTCTTGATTGGAAGGAGAGGACATATGAAAATCGTGTTGCTTACAACTATTTGTACTTGTAGGCTGTTAATGCAGATACTGCTCTTTCAGAGTTAAGGAGTGAATTGGGACATCAGCTAGCTATTAAAAGCCAGAAGCTGAAGTTGAGGTTTGTTCATTTTGTTTTCTTATTGCTGCTGATTAAATAACATTGCTGTTTTTAGTGCTTGGCAAATCCCTTCTTTTTGAGTAGTGATATATGCTAGCTGTAGTAGTATAGTGGTTATAAGATAGGAAGCTTTCCTCTGTTGGTTTTCCCTTCTCCCTCTTTCCCCCTTCTCCCTAGTAGACCTTTAAGAAGTACAGTGATGTAAGGGTAATGTGTTAAGCTGATCGCATTCAGAAATTATTTATATGATTCGGTATATATTTCCTCCTGATATCTTTTGACAAAGCTGTTGTTTCATGGAAATTAACGATGTAACAGTAAAAGGAATTTTGAGCTCCGTTGAGCGCTGCTCGGGAGGGGGAGTGGGGGGGACCTTTTTGTGGTATGAGAACAAAGGATTTTGTGGGACTGATTCCAATTAGCTAGGTGAGCAAGAATAGAAGGGAAAGGAAGAGGGGGCTAAAAGTGGTGGTGGGGGAAGAGATTAAGAGCTACATATGCAAATTACTAGTGAAAACTCCAAATATCCTTGTTTGTTTTTTTTTACAACAGTCATACTCTTTGAATTAATAGTTAATACTTTTCTGATCAGCTACAATCCACTTGGTAAATAAACCTCAAATTCCAAGGATAGCTATCTAGAATTTCTAAGGGACTAGATAGTTAAGAAATCATAGAACTGCTTGCAGGATTTTGAAGGGACTTGTACTGATGGAACTCAATCATGAAATGTCCAATCCATTCTATTTTTAACTTGACGATTTGAAACTTGTTTTACAAGTTTATATATCTCTTATTCTTGTTATCTTGCATTGGCCAAAACTCAATTTAATTACTTGACTTTTTTCTCATTGATATCTCATCTTTGTTATGCACTTATTTCTACTTTAAGGGGTATTGGAGCTGTTGTGTACAAGGTACCAGAACTTGAAAGTGACCAGAAGCTAAAAATAAGTCTGAGAAGTGTGGACAATGAAGATACAACCCCCATCTCCCAGGTTGTTTGTTTATCAAGTTGTTAATGTTATTGTATGTGTGGCTTTTGACAACATGATATATATTATTTGTAGTTGGACTTGTATCTAATATCTTTTACTTGTCTATTAGGAATTTGGAGGTGGTGGACATCGAAATGCCAGCTCTTTCATGTTAAGCTGTGAAGAATTTGAGCAATGGAAGGTGAGATAAGATGTTTGCACATGACATGGGGGGATTAGACAGAGTTTGCACCTGATGTTCTGTGTGCTGCTTCATTCTGCAATTGTTACTTTGCTAAGCTATGTGAAATGAATATTTAGGTTGCTCACTCAATGACTGTATTATGCAATTCTTTTAACTACCCAATGGGTATCAATGTAGTTGTTCTTTTAGATGTAATTTATGTAATGTTTGAATAGTCTCTTTAATGAAATAAGGATTTTGATAGAAACTTGTATATTGATACTATTGAATGTGAAAAACTTAGGAGCAAGGCCCTGGTAGAACCAAGCCAAAATGCAGAAAAATGGTATTGAGGCTAGAATGAAATTATGGAAAAAAGATAACCATCAAAGACAAGGAATTTGTCACGGCCCATCCCATGGCCTTGGCCACTCTTCTCCAAAATTGTTGCTTCATGCCCTACTCTCTATCCACAAACTTGCCTTATGCATTTTCTAGGACTAGTATGTTTTCTCCTTGCTCACCTAGTGTCACCTGTCCTAACTTGATGTTCCCTTCCCTCTCTTCTAATTGGTTCTCTTGGCCTTTCGTTTCTTCCTTCTCTCAAACTCCTTTACTAGTTTGTCACCTGCTGCTCCTGCAGCCCGCTAAATTGTGGCCTAACCTTCTTGTTCTCAGCCCTTCTAGTATATACATCGCTCGGTGTCCATCAATACACTTCCTCACGACATTCACCTTGTCCTCAAGATGAAATTCTGAAAAAGCCTCCTTGATAGCTTGGCATCCTCCCATGTATTCTCATGCTTAGGTGGATTAGTAAACTTAATAGTTTTTGCACCACCAACACCTCCTTGGGCCTCGCCTGAAGTTTCTGGTCCTCTAACAGGAAAGGGGGAAGTTGTTGGCAAGGCTGGCTAGCTGCTGCAGCCTTTTTCAACTGAGACTTCTGAAAAACTGAAAAACAGGGTGTACTCTTGTGGACTCGAGTAATTGGAGCCTGTAAGCTACTGCCTATACCTTGGGTTTAGTTTCTCATTCACCCTCTTGGCCAAGGACTGGACGACAGGGCTGTGCTGTCAAGAACATCATATCACCCACCTTGAATTCAACCTCTTTTCCACCATTATCCGTAAGCTCCTCCATACGTTGCTGAGCTTTGATCAAATTCTGATTAAGCTCCATTAGTATGCTGTCTTGCTCCACCAAAAGCTGGTCTACGCCTTCTATCGCCATGTTGTCGTTCCTGTAGACAGTATTTGTGAGTTAAGGTTTTGGAAGAAAAGAGAAAGAAATGAAGGGTTTAAAGAGTAATTAAAGAGTTTATTTTACTTTTTAAACTCCTTTTTTTTTTCCAAAATCTCAACTTAGGAATACAAGGGTACGATAGAAGGTGCTTCCTTCCCATATAAAGCCCTGAACGGGCTCATGCCAATGGAAGCAGCGTGGGAGGTATTAAACCACAATTTTGCCCAAGGCAACCACTTTATCCATTGTGATAGGCAATTCTTGCCTGGCCCAATTCTTAATGGACTCCAGGTAGACTATGTAGGTCCGGTCTGGAGAACCATGGTAGCGGCCCCCCGTCAGTTTAAAGGGAGTGGACGAGACTCGCGGGATTTGATTTCATCCATCCCTTATTTGCTCTTGCTTGACCTCCGAGATCAAGGGAAAAAGCCATTCGTGGGAATCAAAAATCCCACGAGAAGAAGGGAAACAAAGCACCAACTCCCTTGAACCCCCATGAAGTCTATATAACCTGCATTGAGCTGATAAGATCAGCTAAGTAAACTCATCCAATTTACTCAGTGCCTCTTGTGCAGCTCCTGACTTGAGCGTTATAGTGATTGTAGGTACACACCCCAAACTTGGCAACGTGGAGTAGAGTGGCAGCATTTTCATTCGTCTCCCACCTCGAAGCTACAGGTAATTCCCCACCTCCGATCTCTATTAGTAAAGGTTTCAAAATTAAAGTATAATTATTTTATTAAGCACTTTTGAGTATCTAAATTTGGTAAACAAGTTTAACATACTCCAATATACTTAATGTTTTGAAAGCCTTTACATACTTGTAGGGACGGGTGTAATGTTTGCAAATAAAACAGCAGTAGTCATATTGTCGAACTACTATTCAGTTGCCTTTTATTGCTATTATCCCTTCCCTAGGGAAAAACATAATGAGACTTACACTTCAGTTGTAATTTTTTTTTATTCCACAAGTAACACCCAGATCACCTCGAGATGAGGTTAGTACAAAAATCCATAAAATTAATGCCATAATATGACCCCTAACAAGCCCACCAAAACAAACCAAACCAAACCATCCTCACCAATTAATTTAGCATGATAATCAGAAAGAACAGAAGCTAAAAGTAACTTAATAACAGTTATGAGGTAAAAGTATTTATATTTTTTATTATATGAAATGTGTATTAATCCAGCTCTTCAAGTTATTCACCACCAATCTGGCTGCCATTAGGTCTCCAAAATATTAGTTTGTAAATGTAACATGTGACGCTTCTTCACCACCAGCCATTGCTGCATTAGAAGAATACCATGCATCGTCTGTGATGAACTGCATCCATGAATCATCTTTGTCTTCCTCTTCCAAGCATGAAGATGATACCCCTGGTATGTCCGGAGACATGGTTTCACACTCATTAACTATGGTTTGGGAGCTCTCCATTAGTGACATACTGCATTGCCCTTGCTCTTCAACATCGGAACAGATTCCATTTTTCTTGAACACACGGCACAATGCATAAGTATCCTGCAAGTTAACCAAAGATTTGTTAATTAGTGCTAATGGAACTTGATTTGGACTTTTGGTGGGTGATTCTTTACTACTTTGGGATTAAACAAATAATGCAGCCTAGAAAAGTAACACTGAAGAATGTTGAGTAGGATGATCCAATTTCAAATATTTTTCTTCTCAAATTGCTTCTGGTCTTTTAGCCTATATTTGAAATGGTCAAAATAGTGCATATAGTCAAAATTTGAGGCGTAAACAGATCTGCACAATGTGAAAACATTTAGGACAATCTCTGCACACAAGTACATGAAATGAAGAGTCAAAGAATAATAAATGTCTTGTCCATGTTTCATGTTAAGAGTGCAAATTATACTTCTTCTGCATTGTAATTAATTGGAAATTTGAAGGCACTCTTACGTTACTAAAAAGGTGGAATATATTATAATATGTTAATTTCATTGTTAAATCCTGGCTTAACCATAAAGTTAATGCATTATTTGATTGGTATTGATTAGTTTTCCTATCCCTCTCCTCTTTTTTATTTTATATTATTTTTAGTTTCTGGGTTGTAGTACAGTATGAGTATAAATTGGTCTATTTTAAATTTGTTGTTTGGGAATAAAGTAAAAAGTGACCGACACAAAATGAAAGTGATGGAGAAGCAGCTGCTTTATGCGGTGCCACAAGCCTTCCATGGCTTATAGAATCTAATAATTCTAGATCAGGAACAGGAAGACTGAACAAAGATAACGATGACAATTGACAAAGACCAATAACTTAAAAAAGAGTTTTAATTAAGAAGGGAATGGATCCTAAGGAGTATAGGACTTTTGTCTCATTACATTAATAATATAAAAGAAAGGACAAGGTGCAGTATAGAACTTTGTCATTTAGAAGTATTAGAGTAACGCAAGCAACGAATATGTCAGCCATACGTTTACAGAGTACCTATGATAAACAAAACATAAAGTAACATGTGAGGGACAAAGTATGATAGAGAAAGAGAGAGAAGGAATAGAACTACTATAAAAGTTCAGGCTTGCCATGCAAGCCATGCAGTTTGTTTCCACACGTTCTTCTACAAACATACTCTCCAAAACTCCATTAATATCTCCAGTTTCAAGTTCTCCTCACTGTTTCTGGTGTGGTGTGACTCTTATTAACCGATCATGGGAATATAGAACTGAAGTTCATCTTTTTTTTTTTTTTTTTTCTTATTGCCTTTGGTGTAAAAGAGGGGCTGAAAATAATCAAGTAAAAAAGCTTTTGTCACTGCCTTAAGCATCGAACTTCATGCTTTTCAGGTCAAATATATGGTGACAAGTGTGCTTACACACACAAGGAAAAGAGAGTTTCCGAAAGTAGGAAAAGGGTCAAGTGGGCACCAAAGACTATAGTCTTAAAGACAACAAAAACATTTACTTTTCTAAGATGTGACATGTAAAGCTTTTGGAGGCTGTTACTAATTCATCATGTTCATGACTTTAATTCACCGGTATCTCCAACTACTATTCCCTTCTTCTCCAAGGCCTAAAAATAGGACACAGCTTAATTATATATCCCCTAAAAACGAGACACAGCCAAAAGAATAATTTGAAGTAGTTAATTACTTGATTTCCTTAAAAATAATAAAAGGAACTATGACTGCATAAACCTGATATGATATAGAGTAACTATACAATTCTAGCTAACTATGTAAGTCTACAACTTAATTATGAAAAATGATTAAAAGTGAACCATATGTATCTATAAGGACTATCAATATAGGTTATTGTATATGATTGAATGTTTATCAAATCTGCTCTCATATATTTTGCCTTACAGTGCTCATTATGCATTGTTTTCTATACCTGTAATCCAGAAGTGTCCTCACACTCTTTGTCGTCAAGGCGGTACTCATGCATTACCCAATCAGTTCTGATACCTTGAGGAGCTCTGCCTCTGTAGTAAACCAAAGTCTTCTTCATACCAATAGGTCTGCTTTGGCATGAAACTCTCCTGTCTTTCCCAGTGGACTTCCAGTAACCGGCTCTGGTTGCTCTATTTGTTCTGAAACCGTTTGGGTATTTCCTGTCCCTTGGTCCAAAGAAGTACCACTCTGGGTCTCTACTTGGCAAAAATGATTTCTCTAAGCAAAACAAAAAAAAATGTTTCACCAAAATCAGCCAGTTGAAGAGCTTTGCCTGGCTAAGCATATATCTATATTTTGCATCAAATATTCAATGCTTAAGATGAGAAAAAGTACAGGAAGAAGAAAGTACAACACACAGGAATAACGGTTCAAAATGTATAGAAATTAGAAAATCTCTATAGAAAAGAACATGCATGATCAACCAAAGATATAGCTATTTAGGTCTTATTTGGAGGTAGTTTTCTCATAAAGATTAGCTATTCTACTGTAGCTCTTAGTTCATAACTAAATTAACATGCACAATTTCTTGCATGATAGTGAAAAATGAAAATTATTTTGTTTGAATGTGCTCATGTGTGAGAGTTAAAAATGTTATCAACTCATCGAATCAGATTGTTGAGTTCTAGTGGACTCTACATATTATGGTTTAAAATAAATAAATAAAATCTGAATATGTAAGCCAAGTTTTTTTTTTTTCTTTTTGGTGTGGGGCGGTGGGGGGGGGGGTGGTGGGAGGAGAAACAAACTGTGCCTCATTTGGGACAAATGGGAAAAACCAAGTATTTGGAAGGATTAAAGTGAGTTATAGGGAAGAAGAAGGAAACCTGCTAACTCCCATGGTTCACATTTGTATAGATCAACCTCAGGAATGATATCAAGTTCAATTTCTTGGCCATTGATCTTCCTCTTGAGATAATAGTTGACAAGTTCTTCATCGGTTGGATGAAACCTAAAGCCGGGTGGTAATCCTACCGGTGACATTTTTTTTCTCCCTTTGTTTCTTTCTCTCTTGTAGAGCTTCTGCAAAAGTGTATTCACTCATCACAAACCATCATTGCTAATAAATAGACCAAATAAAGGAACCAAAGTTCCTTATCTTTGAGTTTTTTTTCTCTTTCTTTTTCTTTTACAGATTTACAGATTCTGGCATAACGTTTGATACAAGCCTTTCCGTATATAATACTTCCCTCTATACCTCATGCTCCAAATTTATTATACAAATCCTATAATCCTTTGCTTTCCTTAATACATTAATTGATGTCCCTTTTTCTTTCTTTTGTGAGAACATTTTGGGACAAAAGAAGGCAAGCCATTGGCCTTCAGAGTGACAGATCTTTGGAGCTGAGATATCTACTAATTAATTGTATCTAGATCAGCCAATCAGTACAATACAAGCATACAACACACTTTTTAGAAGCAGAAGATAAGTTGATCTATAATATAATAATTAAACATACCAATTTAATACTAGTGCTAATAGAGTAGCTAGCTTACTCAGACATCCTATCCTGATCATTCTTTATTTAATTATTAAGTAAAATGTCTTTTCAATGTTGTGTTTTGCTTAATTTAATGGTGCTTGAATTGCTTTTATTTTATTTTATATTTTTTTGAAACAAATTGATATCCATGCAGCAGTGCAGCTTACTTACATTGTACTATGCATATCAGGTGAAGAGGTAATGTCTTTCTCTTTTAAAATCTAATGCATCTTTGTTAAGATATAGAATATAATTTTCCTAATTAGAGCTTAAACATTTAGAATGCTATTAAATAGTTTACTAGTCACTCATGCATGGACCAACATTATGTAAGACATGCAGGCATATACAAACATATGTACATGATCGAGAAGGATCTAGCTAGTAATGACTACTTAACCGTATTTATATGCAAAATTTAGGGGGAATTTTTCTGAAGTATTCTATATATGTATGCGTAGATTAGTCCTTTGTGTCATTGTTCCGATGATGGCCTTGAGAATATATGTAAACATCAATGGTTCAAAAAAATGGTTGCAGGAATGAAAAGATTATATTGGTAACTATTTATGTTTGCAAATTCATCACTATAGCATGTATGTTGCCCCTGATTATGATCTAACCTAAAGATACGCTAACTAATAGGATTGATGACAATTACATGCCTATTGTTTGTATATGCTAAAAGCGTTGATATATATATATATATAGAGAGAGAGAGAGAGAGAGAGAGAGAATATTCTTTGAATGCTAAAATGATTCAAAATGTTTTTTTGATTATTGCTAAACAAATGAAATAAAAGATAGGGTAAAGCTAGATCAATATGAACATAATGAGCTGTCCCATAATAAGTCCAATTATTGCCGACAGTTTTTTCTTGTTCTTGCCAAGAATTAAAAAGTGCAGTGCCAATAAATTCACGAGAGATTATTTGTAAAATGGCCCCATTGAACCTCGTATTGCTTATGGAACCAATTCCAATAATTATGAAACCCATATGAAATATTGAAGATTAAGCTATTCTTTTTTTTTCATTAAATTACATAGAACAAGAGATGTTGAAGCTGCATAGATTATTTGAATTGTATAAAGCTGACTGGTGTATATATATATATAAACTATTTTTAATAAATTTTAACTAATGTAGATTAAGCAGAACAGTTTGTTATGGTGTAAAACTCTTTTAATTTTTTTTTTTCTATTTTCAAAATCTAAAATCTTATTTAGGTAAAATAAGTATCAAGTCACTTAAACTAATTAAATATTAATTTACTATCACTATATTTATATTCAAATAATTATTTAAAATTATAATTTTATTTTTTTAATATCATTCCATTCGTCTCACGGGATATAAATCCTAGTTTTAGTTATTTAAAACTTCTTTCAGGCCGTATGGCACATTAGCTTGCCTAATCAAGAGCATGCCTGACGAACTTAGATTTGAGGTAAATATTATGAAGTAACCTTTTGCAGTAAATTAAATATAAGTTGATGTATTTATTATGGAACAAAACGTTAATATATTTCTTTAAGACTATGTGTCGGCACATATATATTAGCAAGTGTCATCCATAAATTAATGAACTAAAAAAGAAAAAAGAAAAAAGAAAAAAAAGAGAGGCAATAACATCTGGAGCTCTGGTATTTGAACATAAGTTTTGGGGGTTTGCATCATCCTAAAGGATTGTGTGCAAATAATTGAGGATTTCATGTTCATGATTGAGAAATTGAATAATTATATGTGAAAATCTTCTTATTTAAGTTAGGAAAAACTCCAAACAATCTTTCCATGACTATGGATGATAAGTGATAATTTTGTAACATGATTCCTAAGTTATGCACGTAAATCTCTCACTTATTTATACTTAAATTTTTAACGAATAATAGTATTATTACTTACCACACATAATCACACAATTACCTAATTATGAACATAAAATCTCTTATTATTTGTACACAAATCTTCTATACCGATGGACGCTCAAAAAAGCTATCTACAGACATCATTTCTCTAACACTTGTGATTCACATTGTGGTCCTTAGAATATGTCATTTGTGAAATCTGGAAATTTAAATCTGGAAATTTTCCTGTCGATGTATTGTGTGTGGATCAATGTTAGAATCTCTCAGCCAAATATGGGAAACGACACCACGTGAATAAAGATTAAAGATTTAAAGTGTTGTAACAGTTTACCGTAAGGTTACTTTTTCAAAACAAAATATTAAGGGTGCAGATTTATTACAAAGGGGAAAAAAAATGGAAGGCTTGAATAAATCAAACTTGTCTTCCCAATCATTCCATTTTTCCTATACTAGTTTTTTTTATAGAACAGCTTTAATTACTTAATAGTTACGAATTAGTGCATTCATTTTATATCATGTTTAATTCATTAGCAATCATTAATAATTACAAAAAGAAAGCCTGAAAATAATTTAATTGATAACCACTAAAAAAATAATTGATAGAAACTTGTAGCATTATATTTCCATAAGTGACAAAAGCTTAGAACTTAGAACTTATGGCCTATATATGTACCAAGTTTATTAATTTACACATAGGTTTATATGCTTTTAATATTTTTTTAGGATTTACCTTTTCTAATATCTATTACTATTGTATAGTGATTCTCACTTCAGTGCCCAATTCTTTTTCGTCAAATTACCGTTATTAATTATTCTTTAAAAGATTAAAAAAACAAAATAAAATAACAAATACATCTTATTAATTGTTGAAAATTTAAAAACAAATATAATTTTTTAAACATTTTAAATTATAATTATATTTAATATTCTTTAGTTTTCAATGTAATTAATTATATATTTTTATTTATTTATACTATTAATAAATAAAAAATCAAATTGATAGATAACTAATAACTGTGAATTCGCTGGTATATAATAATTATTACAACTTACATGTATATTCACTAAGTTCTGTTTACCTACATTATTGTCTAAACGTAGCTATGTTTTCTTCCATGCATATATTTCATTACAAATATTATATATAGGTACATGTAAAAAAAATAGTGCAATTCAATTTTTATATGCTTTTTATCTCAATTTCTCTTCTGCCAACTATCCCTCCCCTATATCTATTTAAGGGTTTTCTTAGCAGCCTTATTAAAAGACCCATCAACTAAGTCAAATGGGTGGGACTTAGGCTTTATAAAAAAAATAATGTAGATACCAATAAGATATTAATCTAAGTGGAAGAAATTCGGGTCCCTTAAATATATGGTCCCGGATTCAATTCCAGAATTTATGTGTATGAAAAAAAAAAAAAAAAACAATTTTGAGAAGGGTCTTGGTTTAAGCACCTAATCGTATCCCAAGTGATTAATCTTTTACTTGTTAAGTGAAAAAATGCTCTAAGAAACCAAAAACAAAATAAATAGATACAATTTTTGTTGACTAAATGAAATTGGGCAAAATAAAATAAATACAAAATTTTAGAAAAAAAAAATACACTTGTTTCTCCTTTCACGTTATCCTTTAATTAAAAATATTATATTCATCAGTAGTACATATTTCTTAACTTATATTTTATTTTTATCAATAATAATAATAATAAGAAAATGTCTTTAAAGTAAATTACATATAGTGAGAATTTGGAGAGTGTTGGAATATGATAATTTATAACTCTAATGATAAATGTTTATCATTTTATTCTTTTTTATATTTAATGTTTATTCTCTAAATGAGTAAGAATGATAATTTTGAGCGAATACTAAAGTTGAAAATCTTCTTTACATATAAAAGTTTAATTTTTATTTATTGTCACTGTCAAGCTTTTTATATTAATAACTAATCATATAATATACTATTATACATATAATTTTTGAAGTAGTTATTATAAGAATCAAATGCTTTTAACAATGTGATAATACTTAATTAAATAATAAAATAAAAATTTTGTATACTGAGAATATATGAAAATTAAATTTTATGATATATAGTATGATTGTGAATACACATGAAGTTCTTATTTTGATTAATAAAGCCATGCTAGAAGGACTCTCCGAAATAAGATTAATGGTAACAGGAAGATTTCCAAGGTAAAGTCAAGCTGCAGAACTATTGGTTCAGTAACTTTGTTTTTTTTCTTGCCTCTTTTCTTTTCCTTTCTCTTTTTTGCCTCCTTGTGCGCTGTTTTTTCAATTTTCCTCTTGAATCAGTGAACTTTTGCTTTATAACCTAACTTTCTACGTAATTATTACTCAGCCATAATCCCCATATATTTGCTGAGAGCTTACTTTTGTCACCCCTATCTTCCTTTTCTATTTGGATGATTCTAAGACCTCTTTTATGTTTTCTCTTTGCTTTAATGGTGTCTTTGATCAAGATCTATCTAGCCCATTATATCTTTCTTATTACATCTTAACTTTTTCAGATTTTGCATATGTGACAAAAGAAGAATGTACTCATTCTTTAGACTTGTTTAGTTGGTCTATATAAATCCAAAACTTTAGTTATTGCAAGTTGTCATGTCAAACAAGAACTTTGCTCTAAGCTTCAAGTACAAGGTCAAAGAAAAAGTGGTTTAACAATTATTTAATTTACTATTTAGAGTTTCAATAATCAGGGACATTAATCAATATTTCAAAATTAATTCCACCAAAACTATGGTGAGTCTCAACATCAAGTTTTTAAGTGTGGGCTTAAAATGATGATTTTTCCTCACATATTCTACAATCTTAAGCTTAGCCAAGAGCTCCTTTTTCCCAATTTCCTAGATAATAAACTGAGAGATAACTAAAATCATATCTATTGAGACTCAGATAAAATGTATATTTAAGGTAAATTTAATATGGTGGTAAAAATGAAGGTAAAATTTTTTAGAGATAATTAGATTTTGACATAATGTACTTATAAATTTACTTTGTGAAATTTTTTCTCCCATTATTTCTGCATATTAACCCTTAACAAGGATAAAAATGAGCAAATGGCGAAACCTACACTATCAAAAGGATGCAGAAGGTGCTGTTTTAACTCAACAATGAACGAACACATTATTTAAGTGAAGCTGTCATTTTGAAATGACCTTATTACTTTGCTTAACTCTACTGCTAACCCAAAAACATAATTTTCCCTCTAGTGCAATTAAACCACTCTTATTTGAAGCACATTTCAAAATTATATGTAGTTCATGGGATGACATTGCTTTGAAGAGAAATCTACAACTACCTAGCATCATTTCATAGTTCCTTTCAACATCAAAATCAATAATAGAGTGAAGTTGAATTCTTAATATCAAGACAAAAATCTTGGATCTCTTTGCTTTTGCATTTTATATATATATATTGCCTTTGCCAACTGATACAATATGATGCCATTTTATCATCAATAGTACATATGGAAGCTCTACAACTACAAAATATTTTTCCTTCACAAATTCGAAGTAGCACACTTCTACTTAGTTCAGGAAACTCGAATACTCACACGGATATAGGAATCATCCCATTAATGTGAGTATCTGAATTGTCCAAGTTCCATAGGGCGACAAGCACTTTTGTTTTTAACTAGTAAATTTTAGTGCAACTCTTCTTTCTTTCCCTTTTTTTCACTCTCTCTCTCTGAAAAGTGCATGCCTCCCTTTTGTTTCCAATGCAACTGTTTTTTTGGTCCTCTTTTCGAATGAACTTCAACCCAATAAGAAAACCCATACTCGAATAATAGGCCAATATCTGTTCCCCACCCAACTTGGGTTAATGGGCTAGAAAAAATGAGTGTAAAGTACTATGGTCTGAAAATGCCCAAGCTACTTATTTTTTTTCAACATAAGTAGTTGCTAGTGTCTAAAATGCTTTTGCTGGGCCTTCTTGTGCAGTGCCTCGAAGAGTTATTGTTGTATGCTCCACGTGTCAACAAGAATGCAGCTTGCACCCAAGGCTTAGCTCAAGTGGCCAAACCTTGGCCTTGCAAATGTGCACCCCGGGTTCAAGCCTTCGAGAGGAAGGCAGTGGCTAAAGAACCCATCCCAACTGAAACAAAAAAAGCAAAAACATGCAGCTTTAGAAGTACTTAATTTGTGCACCCTATGGCCAGCTAAAATGGTTCAATGTCCCACCCCTTAAAAGCAGATGCATCCAAAAGCGTGACTTCGAGTCGCTGAAAACGGCAGAACCCCATTGCCCTCCCCCCCCCCCCCCCCCCAAAAAAAAAAAAAATTAATCCCCTCCCCGACCCAAAAAAAAAGTACTTAATTTTGCCATCGTAAGATTAATTTATCAGCTATGTTTATTTGTGTTGTTATAAGAAAAGTATTTAGATAAGTTTTTAAAAAATAAATAGAAGCAGAAAATAATTAATTCTTTTTATAAGTAAATAGGAGTTGCTCATGAAAAAATTTAGAAGTACTTTTCAGTATTTTCTTAAAAGTACTTTTTTAAAAGCTCATCAAAATACAACTATTACATTGTCAGACACTCAATTGAATATAAGCTTGCGTTCTAACTCTTAGATGTGATTATAATGGATTAACAAAAAAAAACATAATTTTAAATTTACAACATTTGTCTATGGCCGAGCCGCGGAGGGGCTTCACCAACATTTTCCTTTAACAAAATGTGTAGCTAATTTTCTATGTCAATCTCTCATTATCCTCCTCCTTATAGAAGTCAAAGGAGAAGCCCCGCACTTTCAATATACCAATGCTTAGATATTACTAGCATATACTAGAAGCAATATGGGAAAACCTTTCGAGCTGACGGACAAGGGGAGTTTATCTTCATGTGGTCATTAATTACCTAATAATGACATACAAATGCTGATAAATATTATAGCTTTGTAATGATTAAAGTTTGAATGCATATCCATCTTGTTCTTCACACTGATCAATAGTCCACTTCATGACACACCTAAAGCATCCAAGAAATAATGTGCAAACTATCTTTCTGCAATTTATATATAATAAAGGTTATCATGTTCCTTGATGGTGTAATTAAAGATTACTAGCCTTCCGTAATCCCTTTAATAAGCTGCCACAACTTCTAAACGTCCAAGTAGCCAAACAATTTATAATGGAGTTTCTCTTACTTTTGAGGAGTCTACAACATTTTCCCCTTCTTTGCCTTTCTCTTTTTGATTGTTGCATCGCATTATGTATATCCCCTTGAATAACTTGCTTAGGGTTTTTTTTTTTTTGGATAGGTAAACAAGTGTCAATCCACCCAGGAAAACAAGTGGGGAGAAGTCCAACAAAATCCAAAGCCAAAACAAAACAGAGGTACCAGCATAAAATCAACACAGATTAACACACAAAAAAATAAATAAATAATTTGTGCAGCTTCTTGATAAAACTCCTCAAATTGTGCAGCCTCAATCGCGCATAACAGCTCCAAAAATACTCTCTATGATTACATCCTTGAATGACCCTGTGGAAGGAACATACAAGCGAGCAAAGAAGAGCACACAAAAAAAAAATTGCAGGAATATCGTAGATTGGAATATCACTTTCTCATTTTACTTTTTATAATAGACTTACAAACTGAATAACCTAAAAATCAAAACTAAGTTATGATGAATCGTAAGTAGAAGGACAATTAAAGGAGCTAATCCCAATGCCAGCCCAAGTGGACCTTGTCTTGGCTTATTTTGCTTATTTACTAACAATGATCTCTAGCACTTGGCAGTTGGCATGCAGTGTAACCTTCTGGAGGGACATTTCTACAAAGGGTGGGGCTATTGGCACTCTCATTTGTCTATCTCCATTCCCCACTAACAATTTATAATTTTAATTCTCTAAATTACCCTCATTTAATAAATTTATTCATATTAGACTTAATTAATTATATTACTATTAATTTATCCATGTACGTTTTCAATAAAATGTTACTCATTCTCCATTTTTATGTACTAAAACTATTTACTCTTCTTTTCTTTCTGTATTTTTTTTGGGTACATTTCTTTCTCCACTTTTCTTATTATCATCATTTTATCTTCACAAGATAAATGACCAGCTATAAATTTTTACAAATTAAACTTTGATAAGATTTCTCATTCAAATGGTAAAAATTGTTTGTAGGAGTTGAATTCTTATTTTAATATGCTTCCTTGAATTCTTTCCCTATATTATTATTTTATTTTTCTTTTATTCATGTTTTATAGCGCTTTTATATATGTGTAATGGTTATTGAAACCACAATGAATGTTGTCAGTGATGGTAGGTCACCGGACGTTGGTGCAAAGAGAACAAGAAGAAGAGAGAAAACTTGGGTCGGTGAAGTCCGATTGTGAGAAAGAAAGGAGGAAGAAAACCTATCAGATTAAAATGGGGGACAAAGTCACCCTTATGCCCCCATACTAACTCAGCAACAGTAGGATATCAAGGGTAATATCGGATTTTTCTAACACTGCAACAAAAAGAGGCCGCGATACCATGATTTCATCCGCGAACTGCGCGCGATGCGCAATTAACTACTATGATAATAACTATGTTTTGTAAAAGACAATTCAAATATTAATATAATATATATCATATTTTAAGAAATCTGAAATGTAATTTAGCACATTATGATATTAATGATATTTTAAATCATAATAATTAAGGTTGAATATTTTAGCTTTTTTCAAGAAAAGGTATTTTTATTACAAGAAATGTCTAAAAAAAATTAAGAGAAATAGACGAATTATTTTTAAAGAAAAATAAAACTCAAAGAAATTTGTTTTAGTGTTCTTTTCATAAGTTAAACAGATTAATTTTAAAAAATCACTGTACAAAATGTTACACCATAAAATTATTTTTTTAAGCTTAAACAAACGTGTCCTTGATAAATATGTTGTTTCAGTTTATGTTGGTAATAAACTTTCATGAAAGAAATTAATAAATAATTAATATAATTATAATAATTTAAATTATAACATAAGTAAAAATATAAAATAATTAATTATGTGGATTGTAAATAGATAAAAATTAATATATTTAATTAAAGTTTGAAAATAATAAAATAAAGAGTATTTAAGTAAAGATAATTTAGAAATTTAAAGTTATAAATAATTAATAAAAAATGTAGATAGAAACTGGAAGTACCAATAACCACACCCTTCCACAAATCATGTTAAGAACTTTTGCTTTATATATTTTCATCAAAACAATGAGGACTTGCATTAAAATAATCATAGAGAGAATATTTCAATTCTTATGATTGAATATAGGAAACTAGTCTTAGATAAGTTACTTTGAAAATATTCTCTTCTGGCCAGTACAGGATTTTAGAGTAAAATATTCAGCAAACCAGTCCTTTCTTCTTCCTTTCTCCCTTTCTTCTGCTCAAATTCATTTTACAAAAATGCTTTTTATACTCAAAATGTCGACATACATTGCTCAACGCACTCTCTAAATTTGTTAGAAAATATTAAACAAATTAAAATAAAAAATGAGTACTTTTAACAGCCAATATATAAAGTCTCAAAAGTTGTGATCGTACTTTTATATACATATAACACAACTCTTCATTTTATGAATAGTGATGTTATTTCATCCAATATTAATATCCTCAACAAACTTTTCAAATATTCACAATAGCGAACAACTTAACATCTTTATGTGGGATTTGAATTCTCTAAAATAAGATAGTTGTTAAGTGAAAAAATGAAGAGTTATTTGTCCTTAAATTATTTTGGTGGGATCCATACATAATAGAAATAATTGATTCAAGAGTGAATCACTTTCTCACTTTACAACCAACCTCATGTTAGGGGATCCTTATCCCATCAAGTGTACCAAATCCTTGCATTAATTTGTCAAAAACAGCTCTTTGACATTCACATTGCATCATTCTACCACAAAACATTTTGGTTCCCTGCTATGCTTCAAACATATGTTGAATACGATAAAGTTCATCATGACCCTCACATTCCACTAGAATTGATTCTCCAAAAATTCATATCCTAATGAATAAGTGTTCGTTTTTAAAGCAAATGACTAGATCCTTTCCTTTTCTTTTCTTTTCTTTTCTTTTCTTTTTCCTTTCGGGCTCATTGTCCCACGTAATTTCTCTGAATATTGCAGACAATGACCTGGTTTGCTTTGTGATGCTGCAGAATGTGTTCTTTCTATGACCTGGTTTGCTTTGTGATGCTGCAGAATGTGTTCTTTCTACTCCTTCAATAAATCAAAATGCTAATTTCAAGCCTAGCTGTTTACAACAATTGATAATAGCACAATACTTTCATGGCTTGCTTAGTCTATATCTGAAAGGAAAGAAGTGTGGCCAAAAATCATATAGTCATTCATGAGTATATAAGAAGTAAAAATGTTTATAGATACTACATCAAATTCTATAACCAAAAACTATTCTTGATACATGCACAGGAGAAATATGTTAACTTTAGAGATCTTCCATTGGCGTGTGCTTCAAAATTCAGTCATACGATGAGCATCTTAGTTAAATTCCAATTAGAAAAGTTGCAAATAATATACATAGAAACATCTA